>CM034701.1:252837578-252878875 GCA_020142125.1 Phrynosoma platyrhinos
AGCCAAATAAAGCAAAGAAAATAAAATTGCGGGGCTCTGGCTAACATTGGGCACGTCACACACTCTCAACCTTGGAGGATAGCAATGGCAATCCTCCTCTGAACAAATCTAGCTAAGAAAACCCCACGACAGATTCACCACCTTAGGGTCGCCATAAGTAAGAAATGACTTTCAGGCACACAACAACAATGGCATTTAACCTTTTCTGTCAGAGTGTTCTAGTGCCACAATAAACTACAGTTCTCATAACTCCATAGTACTGATGTGTGGCTACTAAAGTGGTACCAAAGTGGATTATTTCTGCAGTGTGGAAACAGCCCAAGAAGGGTTCAAAGCTAAGTGGGGAGTTGCTGAAGAGAATAGTCCAAGGTAGGAGTAGGCAACCTTGAGCCGGGGGCCGGGTTGCTGTCTCTCAGACAGTTGGGGGGCCGAAGCACCAAAAATAAATAAATAAATAAATAAATAAATAAATAATTTTTTTAAAAAAAAATAAAAATGTAAAAATTTAAAACTTTTTTAAAAAAAATGCATGCACACTCTCTCAGCCCCAGAAAAGCTATGGCAAAACCCCTGGGACCAGCCTGGGGCTGGTCCAAAGGCCTCGGGGGGGCACATCCGGCCCCCGGGCCTTAGGTTGCCTACCCCTGGTCCAAGGAATAAATCAAAAGCTAGGAAAGCAAAAAACAGGGAATGTCATATGATGCTGGTGATAGTGGAACTGCTGTCTTTCAGCAAAGAAATTGCCTCAGCTGTACTGATTTATGATTAGCTGTAAATCTGTATAGCTGGCCTAATTATCTTGGTGTTTCTTTGAAGTATTCCAGCACATGTCCTCCTCTGCTGTTGCTCCTGCTTTAGTGTGTGATGCTCAGAAAAGGGCAGTATCTGGCTCCTGCTCTTCAGGATCTCCATGGGATGGTCCAGGCTGTACTTCCATGGCAAAGGCCATCCAGCTTCCTTTGGCTCTGATTGGAGCCTGTTACTTGGGCTCACCTCTTCCTCATGACAGGAGGCTTCCTCCAAGGTAGGATATGCCTCTATGTAAGATGCTGAACATATCTGGGTGGCAGAGTCCAAGACTTTAATTCATTTGAACTTCAGACTAAATGCCAGAACAGATTTTCCAATCCTACTAATATGGAAGACACCATATGCCACTGAAGTGCAGCTACACTTCCAGCCCTGTAAATTAAGATAGTGTGATGGGCTCCCTTTGTCTGTATTTTTCCAAGACATGCTGCCTACCAGCCATTTTTAAGAGCTATTGTGCCCTAAATACCCAAGAAACTAGGTTTGTACTCTTATGGAGAAGCAGAAGGTCATTTAAATAACTTAGGGCCTTTGCAGACTGCCAGAAATAGTGCAAATTGAATCCACTTTAAGGGTTAGGGTTAGTGCTAGGGAATCATGGGAATTGTTTTTTTCCCCCTGAGACATTGAGACTTCTCTGTCAGAGAGCTCTGGTGCCACAATAAAATACAGTTCCCATGATTCCATAACCCTAACTCTAAAAGTGCAAGAAGCTCATTTCTAGTACATTTATGGGCTTTTCTCACTTGTGTGTGAACATTAAATGCACTTACTGTAAATTCGCAATTAAGGTAATTACGTATGAAAGCCATTTGCGGAATCAAGATTTATTTTCCATTTATTTTCGGAATGCCTCATTTCCACTTTATTATCGCTTTCTGGCCCACGTGTGATAATGTCCTATGTGTGATATCAGTAATGGACTGGATGAATTCAAACTCAGGTTTGCTGTGGAGGAAGAGGCCAGGAAACAGAGTAGCTCAATCCAGCTCTTTTGCTGACTGACTGGGCTTGTAAGTAGACTGCAGCCCAGGCCCATTCCATCTGGGTGTGACTCAACAATCTCCAAAGAGGAAGCAGTATAAAAAGCTGAGTCCACCAGGCTTTGGGATAACTCAAGTTTTCTGTGGAGGAAGAGGCCAGATAATCTGAGAGGACTTTTAATATATGTTGTATTGTTTGTGGTAAAAACAACATATTGGGTGGATACTGGTCACTTTGGGACTATTATACCAGCTGGTATACCAGCTGAGAGGGCTACCCAGAACCATCTAGTTGGCTACAAGGCAGCCCCTGGTGGGAGTAGGGTGCTTCTGGACTAGCTAACTAATCGTCCTGGTTGACGGGAAATACACCCATTGGTTAATGCCTTACAATATTTTATAATCAGTTTTTTGTGTTTATACCTTTTGTTTTTCATTGTCTCTTTGGCTTTTTATTGTTTGTTTTTAATTCAAAGTATTTAGAACTTGGGGCGGCAATACAAGTCATATAGGGCAAAGGGAGATATGGCAAGGACAGGATACATGTTCGTGTAGATGTAGGAGAGAAAGGTATTTAATACCTATCTCACCTTCCAGTCACCCTGCCAGCCTGGGGACCTTGGAGAGTGAGCCAGACCACCCACAAAACCTCACTTGCTGTTAAGTAATGCCAGGTCAGTGAAAAATAAGACTCATATCTATGATCTCCTCAAAGATGAAGGCGCTGACTTGGCATGTCTCACTGAAATATGGCTGGGAGAAGATAGTGCTCCAACCTGGGCCCAAGTCCTCCCAGCTGGGTACTCTGCCAGTGAGCAGGTGAGGGAAAGTGGGCAGGGGGGATAGCTGTGGTCTATAAATACCATCTTAATATGACCAGATTACCAGTTAGGATGCTGAATTACATTGAGTGTGTGTACTTGAGTCTGAAAACTGGGATAGACTGGGGATTCTGTTAGTATACTGTCCACCCCACTGCCTAACAGACTCCCTGGCCGAAACTCACGGAACTAATCTCGGAGGTGTTGTTGTAGTTGCCCAGACTTTTGTTCTGGGTGAGCTCAGCGTACCACTGGAGGCCAGTTTGTCAGGTGCAGCTTGGGAGTTCATGGTTTCCATGATAAACGTAGGCCTATCCCAATTGGTTTCTGGTCCGACGCATTCAGCAGGTCATACCCTTGATGTGGTTTTCAGCTCGGAACATACGGATCTGTGGGCAGAGGTGATTCATGCCTCTGAATTGTCATGGATAGATCATTTTCTGGTCAGGGCCAGCATCACAGCTACAACCTGCCCCTGCAGGGGTAGTGGACCTATTAAAATGGTCCACCCTCAAAGGCTAATGGATTCCATGAGATTCCAGGAGGTCTTGGAGGGTACTATGGATGGCATCATCAATGCTCTTGTTGAATTTCTGGTCAATAAATGGAATCAAAATTAACATGATTGCCCCAAAACATCCTCTCCGACCTGTTACAAATCAAGCTCCCTGGTATACAGAGAGCCTAAGGGAAATGAAACAGGAAGGATGATGACTGAGCACAGATGGCGGAAAACTCAACTTTTATGCAACAAGACATGATATAGAGGACATCTTTGTTCCTATAAGATGACAGTGCATGCAGTGAAGAAAGCTTTCTTCTCTGCATGCATTGCGTCTGTGGATTCACATTCAGTTGAGCTGTTCAGAGTGGTGAGAGGTTTAACTCAGGTACCCTCCCTTCCAAACCCATTATTAGAACCTTCAGTAGCTCACTGTGATGCTTTTAACAACCATTTCGCAGATAAAATCTCTTGCATAAGAGCTGACTTAGATGCTGTCATTAGAGCAGAGGCCAGCAATGATGTATCCAGCAATTCTGTGAATGGGATTACACTGAATCAGTTTCAATTGGTGAGTACCACTATTGTGGACAAGCTGCTGGGGCAAGGAAGGTTTTCTGCTTTCTTAAACCCTGTCCCTCTTGGCTGGTCGTGCAGGGAGGAGATGCAATTAACCTTGAATACAACAAATTATTAACACATCTCTCAGGGAGAGAAATTTTCCATCCTGTTTAAAAGAAGCAGTAGTTAGACCACTGCTGAAAAAGCCCTCCCTGGATCCCCTAGACCTTAATAAGTACAGACCAGTCTCTAATCCTTTTTTTGGGGGGGGGCAAGGTGATTGAGAAGGCAGTTGCCCTCCAATTCCAGTCAGTCTTGGATTACACACACTTCCTTGATTCATTTAAAACCAGCTTCAGGGCAGGATATGGAGCTGAGACTGCTATGGTCACCTTAGTGAATTATTTTTGTCTCAACATTTACAGGGGGAGTGTGTCCCTGTTGATGCTTCTAGACCTCTCAGTGGCTTTCAATATCATTGACCATGGTATCCTTCTAGAACGCTTGGGGGGTGGGTGGGAATTGGGGGCACTGTGTTGCAGTGGTTCTGGTCATACTTCTCAGGCAAGTTCCAGATGGTGGTGCTTGAGGACAGCAGCTCCTCAAAAAAGGACCTGTTATATGGTACCCCACAAGGTGCCATTCTATCCCCAATGCCTTTTAACATTTACATGAAGTTGCTGGGAGACAGCATCTAGAGGCATGGGGCGCAGTGTTCTCAATATGCTGAGTACATCTAAATATATTTCTCCATACCTTCCAAAATAGCCTCAGCTAAATATAGCATGTCTCCTCTAAATGAATGCCTGGAGGAGGTAATGGACTGGATGAGAAAAAACAAATTGAAACTGAATCCGGACAAAACAGAGGTACTTGCCATCAAGGGTCTGAATCTGGGAATGGAGGTGTGTCAGCCAGTTCTGGATGAGGTTGCATTACCCCTGAAGGACTGTGTCTGCAGTTTGGGAGTGCTCCTGGATCTGTCTCTCCAATGTCAGCCCAGGTAGATGCGGCAGTCAGGAGTGCTTACTATCAGCTTCGGCTGATACACCAGCTGCGCCCCTTCCTAGATTTGGAGGATATAAAGATAGTGGTGCACGCACTGGTAACCTCAAGATTGGACTTCTGCAATGTGCCCTACATTGAGCTACCTTTGTGCCAAGTTCAGAAACTCCAGTTGGTTCAAAATATGGCAGCCAGATTGGTTAAAGGAACATCCAGGAGTGAACATATTACACTCATACTCGAAGCACTCCATTGGCTGCCAGTTAGTTTCTGGGCAAAGTGCAAAGTGTTCGTCTTGACCTTTAAAGCCCTACATGGTTTGGAACCAGGTTACCTACAGGATTGTCTTCTCCCGTACAAACCGCCCTGAACACTGAGGTCTTCTGGGGGGAGGCGGCTGCTACAGCCTGCAGCAGGGGTAGGCAACCTGTCCCCTTTAAGGGCCAAGGGACTTCAGTTCCCAGAAGCCTCAGCCATGTTGGCCAATAGTCCCATGTTGGCCAATAGCTCCTGGGATTCTGGGAGCTGAAGTCTCTTGGCCCTTAAAGGGGACAGGTTGCCTACCCCAGCCTGCAGGAACTCAACTGGCAGCTGTCACCCAGAGGGCCTTTTCACTGGCCACCCCAAGACTGTGGAATGACCAGATGGAAGAGATCTGACAGCTAGACCAGCTGTCAGGATATAAAACACATTTGAAGATCTATCTCTTCTGGAAGGCCCACCCAGACAGTTTTAATCATGAATTTTAAACATGAATTTTATATTTAATAATTGTTTTATGTATTTTAATATAAATATTGTGTAGATATGCATTTTTAACACTTGTATTTTATGGAACGATTGTGTTTTTTAACTAGGTTGTAACCCGCCTCGAACAATGAGGAGAGGTGGGTAAGAAATAAAAATTGTTGTTGTTGTTATTATTATTATTATTATCATTATTATTATTATTATTATTGCCATGTTAGTCTGTAGAATCAGTATGTAGCGAGATCTTGTACACCTTTTAGACTAACTGAAAGAAAGAAATTGACTGCATGAGCTGTCACAGACTTCAGTTTACTTCCTCAGATGCATTTGAGGAAGTAGACTGAAATCTATGAAAGCTCATGCTGGCAATTTTTTCCTTCAGTTGGACTGGATGAAGGTGAACAAATTAGCACTTAATCTACACTAGACCCTCCTGATCAGTTGAAAGGCAGATCAGAGAATTAGTATGCAATGCACTGGATGGGATTTACACTCCTACTGAAGACACAGGCCCACAGTTTGGGTGTAATCCTGGATTCATGCCTGAACCTGAGTTCTGTTTTCTGCAGTATCCAACTGTGTACTTGCACATCTGAATTTAGTGCACCAACTACACCAGTTTGTATAGATACCTGATCTCACCATGGTGACCCATGTCATCAGTACATCCTATTTGGAGTACTGTAACTTTTTTTATGTGAGGATGCAATTGAAGAGAATTTTGGAGCTTCAGCTGTATTGGTCCATTTGTGGCCACAAATGAAAGGGCTGGGTATGATCTATCGATCTCTGTGTTATGACCTATATATCATTCTACAACTAAGCAATCTGAAAGACCATTCTCTTTCTCATATCAGGCTTTATGGTCTGTATGGTCACCTTACCAAGGCAAGGATTGGGGAGTTATATATGATGAAAAATTTATGCAATGACACAGCTTAATCAGTGTGCATAAAATATCACTGTGGGCTGGCAATTAGGCACTTACATGTGTTTTCTGCTTATTTGTATGTCTATTTCTAAGGTATATGTGTATATATTGCTGTAATGTGTTCCACCCCAGTATTTTTTTCCCACATGTATTTATGGGTTTCTTTGTTAAGCTTTCAGCTAAATTAATTGCCCATGTTGCCTTTGGAAGAAGCATGGAGAATTTATAGCTTTGATTGCTTGAATGTACAGCTTTTACTGACTGTCGTTTTGTTTCCCCTCCCTCAATGACACAATTGCAAATACCTTATCCCATTCTAAATCTATCATAGCTTTCGGGTGGGGAGCTATAATTTATATTAGATCTTATTTCAAATGTCATATTCTGTCTTCTGTACTGTACTTGGGGTTTTTAAATTCCTTCTGTGCTATGAAAACATTTCAGTGTAGTACAGTTGGGTTGTTCTGAAAAGGGGGGGGGGGGACCTTTCACCATCTTCAGAAAAATATTTTCCAGAATCCTTTCAAGAGAAGTGTATATGGTTTGTTTGTGAGCTAGAACTACTTTTGATATCAACATCTCTGTTGATATCAAAACAGCACATGCTTCAATAAAGTATATTTATTACTTTTGAGATTTTGATAACTCATTGGCTGTCAATGTTAAATACAAATACAATGAAAAATATTTAGAAATGTGTATGGTTTAAATATATGACTATTAATGGAGGACAGGAGTTTGCAGTAAAATCAAGTTAAATCCCTAACAATATTCTGATAATTTTAATATTGAGGGATGTTACCAAGAAGGCTGTGATGATATCCCCCCTTACCTGGCAATAAACCCCACTGAACTCAATGAGAATTCTGAGTAGACATATATAAGATTGCATAGTAGCATTTTCATATACCTTGGTTTCTTTATTAATTCCACAGACAAGCTATTATATCATATATGGATCAATTTTATATTGATCTAACTGTTGTTTGTTTTTCATTCTTTGTCATGGTTAGACAAACAGTTGTGCATTTTTTTTTTCTGATTTCAGTTACTCTTCCTTCACAGAAAACATGATCTATTGAGCTAAATTCAGGAGGTGCAGCAAGGAAAGGCATGGCAAAATCATGGTGTTGGTTCTCCCCCCCCCCACCCCCCATGTGAACCCACTTATTTATTTTTACAGAATAAATCCCGGACTGCGATTAGTCATTGATTACTGTGCAGTTTTGAAGGACTTTCTCACAGTGGGGAGAAAAATTGTAAAGTTATTTGTTACCACCTACAAGAGTGAAATTTATGAAGATTCACATCCCTAGACAACAATACCAGTTGTTTAATGGCATTTTAGAATGAGTCACTTTGTTTTGCTGCTGATGATTTAGACGAAAATAGTTGGGTACCTTTTCTGGTATTTTGACATGCCCATACATTTATGTGTGGCAGCATCATTATGGATATGATTGTGAACTGTAGGAAAGGGCTACCATATTCAGTAATCTGTGGACTGACATCAGGGCAAATTCTTTTCAACAATGGCTGTTTAAGGTTACTACTCTATGATGTAGCATTCTTCTGCAAATTCATTTTGGGGAGTTATGATGCCACACATCTTACAGGGGGACTCAGTTTCCCATAACAGTAAGACCAGTTTAGAAATTGAGGTGGATGGCTGAAAGGGAAAAAAGAGGTAATTGTTCCCCATGATTACAAAAATAATCCTCTAGCCCTCAAAATATGTAAGGATATTGCCAACCCAACTTGATACTTTACAGAGGATGTTTGCATACATTCAGTGCCTAAGAAAGTTTTTTCAAAGGTAGGGAGACACTTTTGGTCCTCCCAAGTGTTAATATGTTAAAACAATAACACCAAAACTGTTTTCTGCTTTTGAGAACTCATCAGAAACACACTTGCAATGCAATCTGTGATCTTTATGCAGTGTATTTCATCCACAAGTATATTCTCTCTGTGTGTGCACGTGTGCACATGCACATGCTTACCTGCCTCTCTGTCTGTCTGCCAGAGCCATAGCTCCAAGACTAAGAAATCTTTACACGCAAACTGTGACAAGCAGCTGGTAGTTAACTGATTTTTGCTGTAATCTGATTAATTTTAATTTATTTTTACTGACCTGTGTTTAAAAGTCTGGGATTCCATTTTCAGTCCCTAGGTGACTGATATTACTTGGCTGGTGTTTTGGAGCTCACATAGGTACAGTTTGTACAGTCTGAAGATGTGGGAAATAGTCTAGTCGAGGAGTACCAGACAGAGTTGGAGTGCTCATGCTGTGAGACAGACTTCCCTCATGGCCATGGAGTGGAGAGACCTCTAGTATAGTGTGTATCTATGGGTCTGCGAAGCTCTGCCTTCTGTCAGATGAGCTGGACGAAATGACCAGTATCCTGTTGATGACATATGCAGGTATAAATTGGGGTATTTAATGCCTCCTGCAAAGCCCTCACCCTGCTATGCAACAACAGCTGTGGGTGTTGCACAGCTTGGTTTGCCAAGGGAGGAAAGGGCAGTCTTACACTGGGGGGTGGAAGCTTCTCATCTGTTCCTCCTTTGGTACTCAAGAGCATCTGGAATGAGCCTGAGTGAACCCCTAAAAACAAGCAATGGCAGGGAGATAGAACAGCTGTCTTTCTCTCACACACACACACCATCATGTTGTTGCATTCCATGGGAAACAGGAAGGCATAGGAAGTAGCTTCAGTCATCGCCACCACCTCTACTGCCTCCTGTAATGCCAGTGCAATTAAGGTCTTGGCCAGTGTGTTTAACTCTGACATCAGTATAACTTTTGCTGAAGTCTTTGCTGTGTAAAAAGAAAGCCAGACATTCTTGCTAGTTTCAAATAAGAAAAGGAGTCTTGTTTGAATGGAAGAGGAAATTCCCAACAGAGTGTGGCCCAGAAGAGCAAACTGCATGCCACAGTGGGTGTGAAATAGAACAGCTCTATTATCTACTTTTTCTGTTTGAATAAGCACAAGGAATGATGTTTTTCACTTTTTGTGACCCTTTCCCCCCTCCTGAAGCTTTTTGAAGTATATTCAGCTTTCCTGACCTAACAATTCATTCTTTTTATATCCACCACAGTGAGTCAAGGTGGGGACTCTGTTGCATCAGACACATGTCCCGATCCAGGAATTCCTGAAAATGGGAAAAGGACAGGCTTGGATTTTAGGTAAGAGTTTTATATCAATTTATGTTTTATAATGTATATTATATGGGGTTGTATGAAAAGGAGATCCTTAGAAGTGTGAAGATCTGTCATGCATTTATATCATTTACTATAATAATGTTTGAAAAAGGTGGGGAAGGCTTTCAAATTTACAACACTCAAATTGAGAGGTACTGTGTGGTGGCAGTCCCTTGCATGCTCCAACTCCCACTGGTTAATGGTGCTTGAAATTACTCACACAGTAATCTTCTCATTAAGAGATGAACTGATGAAATAAATCTAGGAAGAAAGTTCTCCATTCTTTCAAAACCTTACAGTGTATGTCCAGTTGTCAGGCATGTGTATCAATGAAGTACAACTTGGAAACTTAGCATGGCATGACACTTCGTGTGATGCTAAGTCATTGTGTTATCTTCTTCTCTTTGGCAGGCTATTTTTACATGGCCTTTTAATTTATAGATGGTTCTTTTTAATAGTCCCATGGGAGTTGCTGTGGCATGAATTCCCAAGCCACAAGTGCTGCAAGTTGGAACTGTGGAGGAGATACCAAAGATGACTTTATGTTAACAAACCTGATTAGGTGATTGAATTGATTTCAGAGCCAAACTTTGGCAGTGATTGGTCTTAAAACATTAGCCAAAGGGTATAGTGGTAGTCACTAAAATGAGATCATCCAGCAAATGTGAGCATTGCAAACAGAGTGGGTTAACCCTCTTTAAGAATAAAAAAAGATTGAACCAATCAACTTCAGAACATGAATGCAAATGATGGAACTTAGAATAGCAGTCATGTAGACTATGCTGATGTCTAGCTGTATGTATCCAAAGGGCTAGGGAATTCACCAGCTAAAGAAGCAGTCCCACTGGGGTGTCAAGAGAAGACATTAAGAAAGCCAGGCTGCAGTTGGCTCAGTCCATGGTGACAGGAAGATGGCTGCTCAAAAAAGCAGAAAATTGAGATGTCAGAACACAAGCCAAGGTCAAGTAATAAATGAGATTTTTACTCTGTCATTAAACCAAAGGTGGGGGAGAATTAATGACAGATGGAAAGCCAGCATGGTGTAGTGGTTTGAGTTTTATACTATAGCTCTGCAGCCAGGGTTCAAATCCTAGCTTGGCTGTGGAAACCCACTGGGTAACCCTGGGTAAGTAACATTCTCTCAGCCTCTGAGGATGGCAGTGTCAAACCCTCCCCGAAGAAACTTGCCAAGAAAACTCCATTATGGCTTTGCCTTAGGGTCACCATAAGTTGAAAATGATTTGAAGGCACACAACAATAACAGAAGGATAACTGTTTAGCCTTTAAGTCAGGGATAGGCAACCTTTCCCCTTTAAGGGCTGAGGGACTTCAGCTCCCAGAATCCCAGGAGCTATTGGCCAACGTGGGACTATTGGTCAACATGGCTGAGGCTTCTAGGAGCTGAAGTCACTCAGCCCTTAAAGAGGAAAGGTTGCTTACCCCTGCTTTAAGTGAACCTTTCAGTTAAAAGCAAAAAGGGAATTCCAGCTGTGCGTTATAGCATGAATAGGACTCTAGATAGAGCCTTACCTTACATGTGCTAAAGTGATTTTGAAATGTGATGAATGCTCTTTAGTATTTGCATCCTTGACCAAAAGGGGGACAGGGAGTATCAGCCTTTGAGAGATCCAACTGAGGAAGAAGAAACCAGCCACAAAACTCTTCATATTTGTGATTTCATTAGTGAAAATGTTTTGGGCAAAAATCCATGGCTTAAATCCTGTTGGTAGTTTCAACTGGCGTAGACTCATTGAATTGATTTTTGAAGGATGAGTCAACACTTAGGTAAATCCAATTGATTCATTGGTTCTACTCTAGTTGGAATGAACAACAGGATTTAGGATTTTTGGATAGAGAAAATGTAATTTTCCTGCATGTATTTTCTGTGCAAAAGTCCAATATGTTTGCACACTAATTAGTTAATTTTGACCAAAATAATACATGTCTTTGTCCAAAAATAGTTTCTTATAGCATAATTTTGTTCAAATGAATGTTCCCCAATGAAATCCCAAAGTACAAATAATACATGGAAACTGTTCAGAAACCCTTGAATTTTTGCAGAGCAGGGAGAAAACTTCAATAATAATAATAATAATAATAATAATAATAATAATAATAATAATAATTTTTACTTGCAGAAGTTGAGGGCAGATTTTAGGGCCAGAATTATTAGATTTTGATGTGATCTATGGATAAGTCAAGGTTAAATTTAAGGGCCTGTTAGAAAGGATGTAAAAGATGAAGCAAAGAACTTATGCCAAAGAACTTATAAAATTCCTGCTGAGTAACTACTTGTGCTCACCCTGAAGTCTTAATGGATGAGGAGGAAACTAGGGTAAATGGTGGTTGTATGATATGTGCAGAAAGCAATCTGGCATGAGTGGGGTTACGAAAATGTGCATATATCAAAAAAGAATGTAAAGGCAAGGATTAAGATACAGCATTAATTTTTATACAAAAAAAACAACCATCCCCTTCACCTAGCAGAGTCACAGAAGATGAGAGCTTAGTCCTTCCTGGGAGAAATGAAAAGAAGCACAGATTCCCCCTGCTTTTTCAACACTTCTTTGAGGGAAAATGCCAAAGAGCTGCCATCACCGCTGTTTTCCTGCTCAGAGAAAATAAGGGGGGGGGGGGGGGGTCATTGCTTCTGTTAGGTTCTCCTGGGATGGACTAAACCAGGGATAGGCAACCTTTCCCCTTTAAGGGCCGAGGGACTTCAGCTCCCAGAAGCCTCAGCCATGTCAGCCAATAGTCCCATGTTGGCCAATAGCTCCTGGGATTCTGGGAGCTGAAGTCCCTCGGCCCTTAAAGGGGAAAGGTTGCCTACCCCTGGACTAAACTCTTGCCTTTCATCACTCTACCCATGCTGTATCCGCACTGCAGAATTAAAGCAGTTTGGCACCACTTTAACTGTGGTGACTAATACTATGGGATTCTGGGAATTGTAGTTGTGGCACCAGAGTTCTCTGATAGAGAAGGCTAAATATATCATAAAACTACAGTTCCCAGAATTCTATAGCATTGAGCTATGGCAGTTAAAGTAGTGTCAAACTGGATTATTTCTACAGTGCGGATGAAGGCTCAGAGAAGGAAAGGTTTTTCATTTGATAAGAGTTAAGGTACAGTACTTACATAGATTCATGGATAAGTTGGTTCAGGCTTTTGGGGTCATTTTTTTTTTTTTACTAAAATCACTAGACTTATACATGAGTAGATACAGTATAATTCAACTTTCTCCCAATGTGGAATTCAGAGCATCAACTGACTTTCCCCCCTCTAAATGTTCCTGAAATCCATTGGCAGAAACATTTTCCAACAACTCAGGCATGCTGCCTAGTAGTTTTCATGTCAGTGAATGTGTTCCAGGTTTTAATCTGAATGTTAAAGGAGCCATCCAAGTGGCTGAATCATATATAAGTCCAGCAGCTTCAATAGAACCTTTGACCTTCAGACAACAACCTGGAACAGATTCACTGCCTCTCTGACACAGAAATCACTGATCACTACTGAGCTTTGACATGGTGGTGGCTAGTGACTTGTATGAACTGCTGTGAGGTTGCCTTATTCAATAAATGACTGCCCCTATATTCATAATGTTGAGAAGAATGTGATGCTGCCATTGATTGAATAAGGCAACTTCACAGTAGTTCATCTTCACCACTGCCATAACATTCAGTACATTTCATTCAAGATGACTTCTGATATCATCATACTGTACATTTCTCAATGAATTGCATGGCACAATGCACACTGGAATAATGACAAGGCATAGCATAAACTCACTCCAGCCATTATAGAGGAGGATGGAAATTTTATGTTAGGCTTCATGCTTAGAACTGCCCTAGTGTTTCATATTACATTTAGTTTAATTATGGAAGTTAAAACAGTGGTAGGGGAGCAATTTGATTGCAAGTTTACACCCTTGTTTAACCATTAAAAAACCCAGTGTTTTTATTTTATGTTAAGACTGTTTGGGAGCTTTAAAAACTTTAAGCTTTAAAAATATCAAGCTTTATGAGCTCTAAAATATTAAGAAAAGAAACTGTCTCTTCCTCTCTTTGGAAAGCCACATGATAATGTGTGTAAAATTTGTTCTGACTGGGCTGATTTCTATAAATTCAGGGAAGCTGCAATTATTTAGATTTCCTGCCTGCACCGTGTGAATTTTTTTTGCTGCCGTCACAATGGCTGTAAAGCAGATTTGACAGAGATGCAGTGTTCTTTAGTCACCCTGCTAAGTAGGAAAAGAGAACAGGCATTTTATCAAACCTCAGCTCTCTTCAAAGAGCTGGAAATCACTCCTCTTTCAGCAGGAGGAGAGGAAAAAGTAATTTAGAAAGACCAAGGAATTCTATCAACTAGAAAAGAGGATAGTTTCACAGACAGAGAGATGTTACTGACCTCTTCAATTGTTTTCTCTTTTGAGATGTGTGTGCTGTGTTGGGTTACAGGGCAAAGGGAAATGATAAAACCCAAATCCTATTCACAGTTATTAAAGCAGTAACACATCAGAGAAATCTACTGAACTGCAAAAGGAGAGACCAAAGTTCAGTGTTAGTGTGCACGGTTTGTATGCAGGTCACAGGTTCAGTGCTGGCATCTCCCGTTGGATAGATCAGTTAGTAGATAACAGGAAAGACCTTCATCTGAAACCCTGGAGAGCTGATACCAATTGGAGTACTGGCGGTATGCAGAAGATTCATATGTTCAAAAGTATTGCTAGTATTCCACAAAAATGAAATAACGGTGGGCTCCTGTGAAATCAATAAACCCACCCCATGTTGAAGGTTGCTTCTTCCTTCTCTAGCTGAACCACTTTCCCATTGTTGTTTCCTTCAAATCAGACTCTGCAAAGGGAAAATAATTCAGTACCCAGTAGCAGCTGGTTGCTTCCATCTCAGTGGAACAGTGAATCCATTGTGGTTTTAGTCCAAGCTTTAAAATGCTGCCCCTGAAATAGCTCTCTATTTCATACACACGCACACACACACACCAACTCTCACGGGATCATTAACAATAAGAGGCATCCAAGTTGCTTGACTTTTGAAGAAGCTGACTTTTGAATTTGCCTGTTTAGGCATTGCATCTTTGCCTATTGAGTCATTGTATCCTGGCATCAGTTCCTGCTCCGGCCTTACCTTCTTTCTGATAGAAAGCATATATGGATCAGTGTTTTACAGGGAAATGCTGGCGATGAGACAACACCAGTTGGGAAGGTAGCATCTCTTCCCCATTCTGTATCATCCACCGCTTCTATGCTTCAGCCCTGTGATTCAGTTGAGAAAATACACTTTTCACATATAAATTATACTAGATAAATTCATTTGCAAATTAAAATAAAACTGCCATCATAAACTCCACCATAAACTATAGGACTTATTTAAGAGGAAATATGTTTACAATGAAGCATATGTTTCCTTTCAGGAGTCTAACACTTGCGGCAAAACCTCCTTCTGGATAGGCTGACTAATTCAGTAACCCAGTGAATTATGGTTATTGATTTGGATAATCTTTTATCTTATATTTTGTATTGATATATTTATATTGATTATGTGTTTTCTTCTGTTGTTAACATTGCTTCCTAAAATTACAATAGTGTTTGTGCAAAAATGTGGGAGGAGAATTAAATAACTGTAGTCAACTGTAAAAAAAAAAAGGGGGGGGGGAACTTGTCTATTTTATGTAGCCTTATTAAAAATAGGCATAACCTGAAGTTAATCACTTTTCAAGCTCCATCAATTATACTGAAGGAATTTACATGGACTTTGGAAACCAAATGGACTGAAGTCTAAATCCAATTTGTAGTCCCAATTTGTAGACCCATAGAATCAACACATGTAACTGATGATGGGACAAGTTTTCAATGTTTTAATGGATCTATTCTACTTGAAGCTGAAAGTTAGATGTAGTCCTTAGATGGCTGTGTCATGTTCAGGACCTCTCTATTACATTATCCTACTTTTCTGCTGAATGGGAATGGGAAGGGAAATGAGATGATGTAATGCAGGACATACATTATTACATTGCTGGTCATTATAGCAAGCCAGCTGTTTTTTGTTTTTTTTTAAGGGAAAGATCCATATAGTCCAGTTCTGTGCATGGTTACTAGTGACTAAGCCAAATAGTACACAATGGAACTGACTCCCCAATAAGCATGCATAGGTCTACAATCTTTTCAAATAATTTTTTTTAGCATTGTAATACATGCAGGCATAGTGGCAGAGAAATATCTCTTGGCTCTCATTATGCATTAAATAAAATATATTTGTTCATGCATCCAAGTTTTAAAGCATTGCCAATGCTGTCATAATCTTAAATCAGTTGAGAAGAATGGCTGTCTTATTACATTACACTGTGTTTACATCACATAATAAGCAACAGGTGGTTGTGGGGAAAGACTGGGGAATGGCTTTTGTAATTAACTAAAAATATTTAAATGATCAATTTGATTTTTCTCCTTGATGCAAAGATATCCACTTCATGTCACTTATTTATCTGATGGTGATAGGATTAAAAAACAAAGCTGTGTTAGTCTGGAAAATGGTGTGCAAGAGATCTTGTAGCACCTTCAAGATCAACTCAAAGACACTGGTAGCACGGGCTTCCTCAGATGCAAGCAGACTCAAGTTTAAGAAAGCTTGCTCTACCAACTTTTTTCTTTCAGTTAGTTTCAAAGATGCTACAAGATCCCTTTGCATACTTATTTATCTGATAGAATCTTAAGGATTCCAATAAATAAATGCCAAATAAGTACTGTAAACTGTTTTGCTTGGGGTGGGGAGAGAGAAGAAATGTGTATAGCATCAAGATGGGAACATTTGTCAAATACACATGAATGAATTGATCCTAAATGCAAAGATATTTCCTAAAGTACCAAAAATGCCTCATTTGATATGACATCACCAATGTAAAAGATACCTTATGGCTATAAAATGCAGATTATTCAAAACTATTTTTGTCCTCTTTCCATTTACACACTTTTAGGAGATTATCGCACTGCTTTTTTCTCCTGATCCAGGCACAGGCTGGGCATAGGCTTAAACAGGTGAAAATAGATCTTATTGCACACCTCCGTACCAACTCAGCTGCATCATGAACCTGATCCAGACTCTTGGCATACTTTTCTGGCCAACAGGAAAGTATCGTTCTTCAAAAAGTCTGCCAGGAGTCCACCAGGAATCTGGATCAGGTACTCGATGTGTCTGAGTTGGGCATGGAGGCATGTTATAATATCCAACAATCCCAAAAGAAACCATTCGTTTTATTTGAATATTAATCTTTAAAGTCCAATGCATCAATGTTTATTTGAATCCATTATTTAGCTTTTTCACATGTCCACCACATAAGGTAAACTGTCCCTTCGTGTTGCTCACATTGCCAACATGTTCCATGTGCAGATGATGCTGTTTTTCTGTGCAAATCAACCATGAGTGTAAGGGCCTTTGCAGACTGCCAGAAATAGTGCAAACTGAGTCCACTATTTAGGTTAGGGTTAGTGCTAGGGAATCATGGGAATTGTTTTTTTCCTGAGACATTGAGCCTACTCTGTCAGAGAGCTCTGGTGCCACAATAAAATACAGTTCCCATGATTCCCTAACCCTAACCCTAAAAGTGGACTCAAGTTGCACTATTTCTGGCAGTCTGCAAAGGCCCTATGTTTCACAGAATAAACCCCAATTACAGCACTCCCCTATACAGGAAGCATAATTTTCTTCAAATATTCTTTCCATCCCTACTCTTTAGTGAAGAAGTATCAATAAAAAAAACTAGAAGGATGAGTTTCAGCATCACTAATTCACATTTTAGCAATGAACATCATAAAAAACTTACTATCTGAATATGCCAGTACTGCATCTATTTTATTATTATTTATAGTCAGATTTCTTACCACTAGGATTTTATAAAAGATAATTTTCTTTTTTAAAAAAGCTAGGAAAAAGAACCTCCTTTATATATCATTAGAAAATTTATATCCATGATGGAATTTCAGGGATACAATTAAGAAAATACTCTCTCTGTAAAAAGAAAACAAAAATGGTGCAGGGTTTTGTTCTGTAAGCACCACATATTGTTTTCCCTATTTTTAAAAATAAAACAACATATTATTTTTTGTTGTTGTTTCTTTTAAAATGAAATATTCTCTGGAGTGTAAGACGAAGGCAATGATTTGTTTTCATAAGTTCCAGTAAAGGCTCCAGAGAAAGCTATTGCATTTGTCAGGAGAATAATGACCATGGCTATTAGGCTGAATTGCAATACATGAGCAGGCACATTATTCAAAGGCTTTCTAAGTCTGGAAAAAGATATTTAGTGAATGAACTTGATGGAAAAGGGAGAGAGTTCATTTTAAAGTCAACCTAAGCACTACTGCTTCAGTACTGACAAGTATTTTAGTCTCATGGTTTAAAATATGATAATGAATTTAGCTTGGCTATTTCCATGCCTATTTTTTTGGCCTCTTTCTTTTTGTTCAAGATTTAACTTTAAAAAAATTTTAAAGCAATTATCTGGTGTATGTAAGAGACAGAATGTATGCTTGTGTATTTCTTTTCCTTCCTTTTTGCCTTGTTCTTGTCTCTTTTCTTGGAAGATTGGCTCCCCATGGGTTCGAATCTAATAATGCAATTTAAATTTCATGGTGCTGTGACAGCAAACCTACTCCTCGGCTCCTTCCCATTACATATATTGGTTCACATTTTGTATTTTCATGCCAGTGATATCAATCTAATCCTAAATCCCAGCACTGTTATTTCCCACAGATAACTGAAATGCACATATTTTTTTCTGTGGAGATTTTTTTTTGTTATCTCTCAGTTGCTCATGTCACTAATAAAACTTAAAGTAACCTTAACTGAACTGAGTGCATATTCACTTTGTTTACCTTCTGCTTCTGTTTTTCTTCCCTTTTAGTCTGGAAATTAATCAAGGCAGAGAAATCTCCTCTTGTTTTTTCTCTGCAACATGGATAGGATGATATAAACAATTATCCTATGAAGTCCATAGGATAAGTTTGTGTTTAGTGCAGAAATGGCCAATATTAGCAGACCCAGAAACCAGTTTGATCCTCTGAGACCCATAATGGTTGCTTCTAGAAGGAGAAATACAATAGGCCCTTGGTATTCCCTGGGATTTTGTTTCAAGAAACCCCCTGGATGTCAAAATCTATGGATACTCAAGTCCTATTATATACAAAGATATAGTAAAAAGGTGTACCTTATATAAAATGGCCAAATCAAAGTTTGCTTTTTGGAATTTATATTTCTTTTGAATATTTTCAAGCCATGAATGATTGAATCTGTGGATAAAGAATCTGTGGATATGGAGGGTTATCTGTATGAGGAAAATGGAGTAGTCAGGTTCAAATACAGCATCATCATTTAGTTTCAAGTGAAATGTAAAAAAAAGAGTAAAGTTTATTCATCTCTATTCCTGTTTTCTTTAAAAACAAAAACCCTTCCATAACTACATTTCTAATTGCTGGTAGTCAATTGAGTGGGACAAAATAAAAATCAAAAATCATCCCTCTACTTTCCACATCCTGGGCTCATTCTGTGAAAGGTCACTGAGATGTCCTTATTCTTGAAACACCCCCCCCCCCAGCAGGGGATTCTTCAGATATTGTCAGCCTGGAAGCTCTGCAGTTCAAATGTGCTGATGACTGATGCCTTGAATGAACACCTGGTGCTCTAATACTTTATTAGTCTTCTAGACTATAATTCATAGTAATCAACTTGGAGCTCTTCGGGGAAGTATTAGGGATCACCTACTGCTTTGTAAATTATGATACTTAAGGGCACAGAAGAACATAAGCCTTTGAAACAACACATTTTAGGGGAAGAGATATCCTATTTGATCTTCAGCTCTAATTAGATGTTCTTGCAAAACTGTTAAGAATTTATACAATTTGTCTCTATTATATTTTCACTCTTAACTGTATTATCCCCTATTGCTTCTACCTTCTATCATTGCAAAGAGCAGTATAAAAAGCTGCTCAAGCACACAGCCATATTGTTAATTGTAATATCTGGACATCATTCCAATGATTCTGAGCATCCTCATTGTTTTCCTAATAGTGGAGGAATTGTTCTGCCCATGATAATGTTTTTTATGCTAAATTATATGTGATCCTCTCCCGCGCCTTCATTTCTTTCAGCCTTAGATTGGGATTTGATAGCATTTCCCTGCCCTTTAAAGAAAATTTAATAGCTGCTAAAGCAACTATTCATCTACATTCTTTATTGAGATTATCTTGTGCTGCTTCCTATTGCAAATGGTACAATTTTCCCCATTTTCTGAAAGAAATGATTTTCCGTGCAGCTCTTTCTATTGGTCCCCAACAAATGTTAATAAAATTATTGCTATACTTCAGTCACTTCTCCCCTACTCTCTCCCACTCTCTTTCTCTATCTCACATACATGTATGTCAATGGATATCAGAGAGATAGACATGTTAGTTTTGAATATCAGTATGCAAAAGGATCTTGTAGCACCTTTGAAATTAACTCAGGAAAAGTAGTTGTAGCATGAGCTTTCATAGGCTTGCATCAGAGAAAGTAGATCAAATTTATGAAAGCTTATAAAGGCAAAGGTAAAGGTATTCCCCATTGACCAGGTTGTCAAGTCATGTCCAACGATAGGAGGTGGTAGTCATCTCCGTTACTAAGCCGAAGAGCCAGCCTTGTCAGAGACTACTCTGTGATCATGTGGCCAGCATGATTTCACAGAACACTGTTTACCTTCCTACTGAGAAATGGTTTATCTACTTGCATTTGCATGCTTTCGAACTGCTGGGTTGGCAGATGTTGGGACTAGTGACAGGAACTCACCCCATCATGCAGCACCCAGGCCTTGAACTGCCAACCTGCTGATCTTGCAGTCAACCACTTGAGCCACTGCATTCCTATTATGAAAGTTTATGCTACAACATTTTTCACACAGTTATTCTCAAAGGTGCTACAAGAGCCCTTTGCATATACATATGTCAAATTTTCTTTTGTAGATACTACCACAGGTAATAATTGTAACCTGCATGTTATATGTTTTATTCTGAAACAACAACAACAAAGGTTTTGAGAGTTATACAGAAAGGCCCAGGGAAACAGTTGATCCAGTGTGTGAGATGTAAAGTGTTGAGTGCCTGCAGTCCAGTCAGATTTAAAAGTATATACCTGCTGCAGAGACTAGAACATGAACCAATGGCTTCAAACTACAAGAAAAGAGATTCCACCAAAAACATAGGAAGAACTTTTTTTAAAAAAACAGTAAGAGCTGCTCAACAGTGGAGTAGACTACCTAAGAGGGTGGTGGTGGACCACCCTCTTAGGTAGTCTACTCTTTAGAGATCTTCTTTAGAGCTCTTTTAACAGATTGGGTGATTATTTTTTATTGTGTATTTTTGCATACTATGAGAAACAACTGAAAGGTACATGTGATATTTGGGGCACAACTAGTGCACCTTTGCTCTAATATCAACTCAGAAGTAAATCCCATTGAAATCAGTACGTATCATTTTCATGTAAGAGGGTGTAGGATTGCCATCTCGATGCATTCAAATATACAGGATTACATTCAGAAATGTTAGTCACACTTTGTTCCCACTGAAATCAGTGAGCCTTGTGTTAGTCTTTTCTGGAGATGTCTCATTTGTCACATTGATTTCAGTGAGATATAAGTATACTTACATTGTCCTGGATCCTGGATTATAGTTTCAAAAATGTCCCCTATGGCATGTCCTTTACTTTGCTTTACACTTAAAATGATGAGCATGACCATCTTATATCATGATTTAAAATGTACACCTTGACTTACAGCTGAACCAGGATTTTTGACAAACAATGTTGATGTGATTGCAGTGTCTAGATACCACAAGAATAATTTCTTTTCAGTTTCCAAAGGAAACACATCCACCTTTAGATCATAATGCACATTTATTTAGATTTCTGTGCAACATTCAGCCACGACAATTCTGCCTGCCAAAGTTCTCTAGGCGCAGGAGGTGTTTCAAGCACACAAATGCCTTGGTGTACTTCAGCCCACAATCATAGCTCATTTTCCTTTCCTACTATTTTGTTACTTTGCTAGTATGTCCCAGAGCTACAGTCTTGAGTTAGAAGTAGTGATGTTTTGTTTTATTAAAGACAAAATGTTCTCAGATAATTGAGTCAATAAGTTATTGTGTGGAAATGTGTTTCTGACACATTTGTCCATGTATTCTCCATGTATTGTGTGATTCTCTTTTCTTCCATAAATTTAGTTGTTGTGGGTGTTCAAGTTGTTTTATGGTGACTCTAAGGAAAATCTATTATGGGGTTTTATTGGCAAGATTTGTTCAGAGGAGGTTTGACATTGTCTTCTCCTGAGGCCGAGAAAAGTGTATGACTTGCCCAAGGACACCCAGAGGGTTTCTATGGCTAAGTGAGGATTCACACACTGTTTTCCAGTGCACAAACCACAATGCCATGCTGACTCACAATCATTTTTCACCCCATGACACTATTAACATACTAGACTTTTCCACTTTCAAATCTGTCTGATGAGCAAAAAAACTGGTTGTATGTATTCCATTTGATT
The DNA here is from genome assembly GCA_020142125.1 of Phrynosoma platyrhinos. Taxonomy (NCBI): domain Eukaryota; kingdom Metazoa; phylum Chordata; class Lepidosauria; order Squamata; family Phrynosomatidae; genus Phrynosoma; species Phrynosoma platyrhinos. Next base: position 252,859,717 of record CM034701.1, read on the forward strand.
ACTGAAAAATGTTGATTTATCAAAATTTGTGTTGAGATTGTATAGTAATGTAAGTACATATTGATATAAAAATTATTTCTGAAATTACTGTGTTGCCCTTTCCCTAGGGTTGGTGCTAGTGTCCAGTTCAGCTGTGATGATAATTATGTGCTTCAAGGTACAAAAAGCATCACTTGTCAAAAGGTGACAGATACCCTTGCTGCCTGGAGTGACCATCGGCCAATATGCCGTGGTGAGTATTCTTCACTGGAGGATTTACTGAAACTTCCAAAAGAACAGATTAGGACACTGCCAGAGATTTTTACAATGTGTTTTAAATCAGCTGCAGATGAGGGAGGACCAACCGTAACCTTGTCAACTTTAAGGTTGGCATTGCCAGCCATCCCCTGAGGAATAATGGAGCCCTGGTGGTCCAGTGGTTAAATGCCAATACTGCAGCCACAAGGTTGTAAGTTTGATCCTAGGGGCTAAAAGTTTCACTCAGCCTTGCATTCTTCTGTAGGTTGCTAAAATGAGTACCCAGCTTGTTGAGGGCAATTAGTTTACACATTGTAAACTGCTTAGGGATTGCTTAAGTGCACTGATAAGTAGTATATAAATGTACTTGCTATAATAATAGCATACATCCACTGAAATGGAATTTATTAAAATGTTCAAAACAGAATAAAGAAAGCACTTTAGCACGATATATTGCATTAGAGTTGAAAGTAAACAGGGTTTAAATTATAGACTGTAGCTGTATTGGAACCTCTAAGAGGGGAGGGACCTCATCCAATACTGTTTATTTATGTTCCATTTTTCTTCAGGACGTAACATTACATTTGTTTATTGCAAAATTTAGTGTCTTGCTGATCTTTGTTTTGCCTGAAGAGGTCTTTAGTTTGCTTGAAACCAAATCTCTAGATTTGGGTTCATCCCATTCTTAAAAAGCATGTCTGACCATAAAAAGTATGTCTTCGCCTCTCTGATGTGGGAGATCAGCGGGTTCTTCCCCCCCCCCCCCATGTGCCAGGGACTGGCACCATATTTGTGTTCACTGACTACAATTGCTTCTTGCATTTTTGGAAACTCACCAGGATTTGCCAAACAATGGCTCAGGGACCACAACTTTTACTACCACTGATGTACCTATTTCTGTTTTTCATTGATTACTGAATACTTTGGTTTGTTTTGCTTATGATTTTATCTCTAAATCATGACATAGGGATCACCCTCTAGCACTTTCATTTAGGCATCTGGAACCTAGACTGTCTCTTAAAAAAAAAGATAGAGATTTTTAAATCTTCTTCTTTGTGTCTGTGGCCTTTTAAAATGACAACTCTAAACTCAGATCACACATATACGTTTGTGGAAGCCTGTATAAACATTTATTTATTTATAATATGTTTCAAACATTCAGTAATACAATTATCCATGAATAAGAAATAGTCATGCAGCATTTTAAAGATTAACATCACAAACATATGTATGCCAATACCTCTAAGGCTGCATATGCAGTGCAGAAATAATCCAGTTTGACACCACTTTAACTGCCATGGCTCAGTGCTGTGGAATTCTGGAAATTGTAGTTTTGTGAGATATTTACTCTTCTCTGGTGCTACAATGAACTACACTTCTCAGAATTCCATAGCATTTCATAGTGTGGTGTAGTGGAACTTTCTTATCCATTCCTACTCTTGATATGAATTCATCATTATTATAAACATTTGTGAAGCCTTTGAACATGTTTGCCTTCAGTGTTAAATCTGGATGGGTGGAATGATCACTCCTGATATGTAAAAGCATTATAGACACATATATTCTGAGGGTGAAGGGTCCTATGTCTTAGACCATCTGTGCATAACAGGTACTATAGCAGGACAATCCTGTTTACTTGTTACATGTTCAGTATAGACACATGCTGGACATAAACCTAGGCCTTTGATATGTTGTTTGCTGTTTATTTTATCATGTCTGTCATTGTCCTGGATATACTTTTAATCTTGGAGGGAAAGACAGGGTGATATAAATAAATAAATAAGTGATTATGATGATGCTATAGTGTGGCACAATTGTAAATTTTGCAGTGCAAAGGCTAATCCTAAAACCCCTATAGCCAGACTCACAAGAATAGTTCAGTTGTTTATATTGTGATATATCGATATCTATAGGTATCTCTGAGAGAATGAAATAAATTTTTAGAAAGATTCTGTAAGAATTTCTCAGTGAAGGGCAACGTTTATGCATACCAAATATGCAAATAGAAATCTTAACACATAGAGTAAGCATTTCATGCTGAACTGGGGAGAAAACACATAACAGTAAGCATTTCATGCTGAACTGGGGAGAAAGGTCGCTTTGCTATTTTCTCTATTCAAATGAAAATGCTCTTAAAAGTTGTTTTTCCCTTCTGTGATTCAGAGTATAAAGCAGGTTCTTCACTTGCAGCTGGCCAGCAAACCAAATAGTATAAGCTTATACAAGTTGTTTTTTTTCCTCCCAGTGCAAACCTTCTGATGCTGATACTTTTAATTTTTTTCAAAATGTTTTACCATGTATCTTTTCAAAAAGAAAATGTGTTTACCTCTCATCCCATTCCTTCCCTTGAGGGCACAGGTTTTAAATTTCAAGTGAATAGTCTTTAAGTTGCCAGAAGGCTTTTTAGATTAATACAATTATTTGTATATGATTAGAGGGTCCCTAGTCCTGGCTGTGTGCAGCACTGGCTGGGAGGGACCTAGCTTTTGATGGACTCCAATGGGAAGAGACCAGGGGTCCCAGTGGATAGTGGTGGAGGCAGAAGCAATCTAAGGCCAGTCCAACCCCCCATGTGCTCCCTTGTAGCTTCAGCAGCGTGCCCCACCCTTCCACCCTCGGTACAGTCTGAGCAATGCTGGGCCGAGTAGGAATTTTCTCCCCTCTTTCCCAATGTTTGTGTTGTTGATTTTTTGCCTACTCCACACTACAGCCTGGGGAACTCAGGATAATTGGCAATAATAAGCTGGCACTGGTCAGGTAGTGGGGAGAATGGAAGAGTTTTGGCATATAGCAGGGCACTCCTCCCCTTTGGGGTGTAGGTAGAGCTTTGGAACCCCCTTGCTAGGGTTCCCGTGGCCTGGAGGGGGGAAAGGACTCAACCCCTGTGGTGGACCTGGGGTTTTGACCCCATGTCTAAAGTTATATGGCTTGGGTGGGGGGTCCCTGGGTCTGCCTTCCACTAGATGTCCAGCTGGGGACTGCACCCTAGGGTCAGGTTTTTCACCCAAGGGAAGTCTGGGGAGGTACTAACAGTAATAGCAATATCAATAGCAAGAACATTTCTATACCGCTTATCAGTACACTTAAGCACTCCCTAAGTGGTTTACAATGTGTAAGCCAATTGCCTCCAACAATCTTGGTACTCATTTTAGCAACCTTGGAAAGATGAAAGCCTGAGTTGAGCCTGAGCCCTTTGGCTGGGATTGAACTCACAGACTTATGGTTTTTGAGTGAGTGGCTGCAGTACAGGCATTTAACCACTGCGCCATCAGGGCTCTTTCTAGTAGTCAGGAAATGACACCTGGCCCCAGCTGAGCCCACATCAGGTCACTCCCCACCCTTGTGGTCTTCCAGCATTTTTGAAAATGTAATTAAACAGATCATTAAAGTGGCCCTTTATCAACCCAACTTCTTTGTCTGGCCTCATCATTCCATGGTAGTTCATCAAATTCTTTAATCTTATGCATTTTTCCTGGGAGTAAGTCCCACACAACTAATTGCTTTTGAGTAGTCATACACAGGATTCTAGTATTTAGTGATATGATCAAATTTCAGTAAGTGATATTGCCACAGAGGAAGGACAATTTAACATAATAATCCTTTTAGGGTTTAATCCAGGGTTTAAAGGCACTATCCAAAACATTGAACCCTGGCCACAAAATGGTCCAGCAACTTGCATAGCTTCTTTCAGCCCTAACTAAAACTTGTACTGGATTCACTGTTCAACTGAATGTGTGACACCATTTCCAACTGAAGAAAAGGACACAGACACACAAAAGCACATAGAATGTGATGAGGGCCATTGCCTCTCTTCATTTGGGCACAAGCAAGAGAAATAGATGACCCAATGTGTCCCCAAATTGTAGTTGTGGCTAGTTTGTGTTTTGTAGGACAGTGACTCCACTGTCACTTTTAATGGCAGCCTCTGCAGTTCCTCTAGCTGTTAACACCTCCTCCAAGTGCTACAGGAAATATTCAGTGCTGAACCTATGCTTTGAAAAAAGGATTGAACATCGAGAGTGAATGGATTAGTCAACTTTTGTTCTGCACCACTTTTATTTTTGCCCCAATCTGTTTGGTCCTGTAGCATGAGACTTTAAAAACCAATCCAAAACACATAGGACTAATGTAGTGTATATGCATATTGCTATTCATGGTCAGAAATATCTATTTTACATTTTTCACAATCTTGAGTTCACATGATCCCACTGCAAGTTCAAAGACATATTCAGCAAGTCTCACTGTTGATATATATATTAAATAAAGTCCCTCTTCCAAATTGTCCACCACCATTATAACTGCTGACAGTGTTATGCATTATAGTAGCCTTATTTCAAACTTCCTAAGGCATCTTTTTTTAAGACTTTGTAAAAATGCTTTATTAAAATTAGCATTTTAAAGTCTAAATGGTTTGAAAGAAAATATAACTTCATCAGAACTATCAAGTGTTGAGCATATTTTGGGGAAAAATTATTAGGCCCTACTTAATATCTCCTGTCCTATGTATCATGTACCTTTTTCAACCAGTTTCTGAGCATGGAAAGCAACTTTATGAAGAAGTACTCTCTTTGTTATCCACTGAGTCCTCATCTATTTATTCAACACTGGAATATGTCTATGAATGAGTGCATTGACGAGTTCTTTGCAGCAGGAGTAGGGAACTGTGGTGCTCCAAATGTTAAAGAATCACAGCTGCCCTCAACCATGACCATTGGCCATGCTGGATGGAGTTGATGAGTTTTGATATAATAATTTTTAAAGGTCCAGAGAGTTCTTGTTCTGCTTCACTGAAACAATCCCAAGAGCTCATAAGGCTATCTTTTATCAATCAGAAATTATTGTGTTTTATATCTAATGTGTTAGTCTACTTGGAAATAAGTCCACTGAATTCATTACACTTAATTCTAAGTAGATGGCTGTATGTTTGCAGTCTAAGAAAAAGTTCCCATATACAATATTTGCAAGGTAAGTATATATGGAGGGAATACATTCTGATTTTATTTTAGGCCATGTCTAGGGAGGAAATATATCAGCGGTGTAATTAATAGATAAGTACTATTTTGCAACTTTGATTTTCCATGAAGAATCCTTAACACTTTCAATAATTAGCTCTCTTGATATCCAATTCATTCTCTTGGTTTTATAAAGAAACAAATTAGAAGCTAGAATATTGATTCTTGGCTCAAGCTGTGCTCTTAATTTTGGCTTTTGTCAGAACTCATTCTAGATAAGTTGGCCAGAAGTTACATCAGCTTATTACTTACAGAAATCGAAGCAGTATTACTATCTTGATTTTACCTGAACAAGTGTGATGACTTTGTGTAATTATAGTCATGATGCTATTTTTAATTGAATATACTTCACAAATGGTATGAAAACATCTATTATAAACTTTCCCTGGATGAATAGCTATCAGCCATAAAAATGTTCGTGTCCAAATGAAGTAATGTTTGCTTTGCCATTTGTGTTTAACTATGTAATTCATCTAAATTTAAAAAGAATATGGTGCAATCCAGTTATTATATGTAGCACTGGTATGGAACAGACTCAAATCATAGCAAATACTTACATCTTGACAAAATATTTAGAGAAATTCATTCCACTGATGTTTTTAAGAACAGATTCACTAGATTTTTTGTTCTCCCAGACTTAAAATATAAAGAGATATATTTTTGTTGTTCAAAATCCATACATTACCAGGCTCACAGTGTCACAATATGCACCCATTATTATTTTTTAAAAAATGTCTCTCAATACACTGCATTCACCTATATAATGGACAAACACATATTAGTCATTTAGGTTTGTGCCATAAATCTGTTTTAAAAAATTACATCAAAATGCATGTAGCTTTTACCCTACTGAAATGAATTCTCCACAAAACTGATACAGGATGGACTGGAAGTTGGAGAAAGGGCAAAGTTCACATAAACAGATTTCTTGTGATAAGCACTAGGGTTTACATTTGGCTACACTTTTTTGTTTTTAATTGCCATCAAGTCGACACTTATGGCAACCCTATGAGTGAGAGGCCTCAATGTCCACCTACCATCAAGGAAGGTACCACTTTGAGTCTGCAAGACTCTATCTATCTGGAACGTGATCTTCCTCTTTTTTTGCTGTCTTCTGTCTTACCAGGCATAAATGTCTTTTCTAGTGAGTCATGTCTTCTCATGATACGGGCCAAAGTATGACAGCCTCAGTTCAGTCATCTTGGCATCTAGGGAGAGTTTAGAATTGATTTGCTCTAGGACCCATTTATTTGTCTTTTTAACAGTCCATAGTAGCCTTTCAATTCTTCTCCAGCACCACATTTCATATGAGTTGATTTTCCTCCCATAAACTTTCTTTACTGTCTAGCTTTCACAACCATACATAGAAATGGGAAATACAATGGCATTGACAATCCGAACTTTAGTATTCTATTATATATCTTGATACTTCAGTATCTTGTTTAGTTGCTTCATAGCTGCTATTCCAAGTTCATCTTCTGATTTATTTATTTTTCATGCACTCTCCATTCTGATTAATGATTGAGCCAAGGTTTCTGGTGATTTGTTTCTCCTAAGTGCTCTGAATGCAGCTTCCACTTCATTCTTAAAAAAATATGAGGTTTTGTTTTCAAATCTTCTTCAGATGAATCTGTTATCCTTTCATCTCTTTTATATAATTCTTCCATGTATTGTTTCCATTTTTCTATTCCTACTTGATCATATAATGGTGTTCCCTTGCTGACCATAGAGCATCCCCACTCTTTGCTTAAATTACCTTTTGATTTCTTGGATCTTGTAGGAACGGTCTTTTGTTTTTCCTTTTTTAATCATCTTCTGTTTCTCTGCATTGATTGTTATAGTACAATAATACTTCTTGTCCCTGCTACACTGAGTGGATAATAGTAATTTAAAATGACTTTTCAAAATAGAGTATGGAAAAAATCATAATTTTAAAAGTACACAAACAAATGAGTACAATTAATTTCATTTTTATTTAGATCACTGAGGCTTCTGACACATTTAATCCTTCATGTTTTCAGTATAATATACATATTCTTAATTAAATGGATCCTAGTTGGGCATCATATCATGAATCAACATGTTGTTAAACTCTTGAAAAAAGTTATGAGGATCAGAGTTAAATGGCCATATCTAAATGCTTGTTCTTACTGGTTAAAATCTGAACCCTAGCACATTTATGAATGTTGTGTCCTCACTATACCACGCCATGGATTTGCTGTATAAACAACATGCTATCCAGTCCCCTTCAGTGGAAGCCTGAGATTCAGATGTTTCCTCACATAGATAAGGATTTCCATTTGTGTTTTGTTTAGTCTGTTTCTTACGTTGCTGGAATATATTTTGGCAATTGAAATCTATGCAGTGTTCTGTAATACACATTATTCTCAATCACACATAGGTTTCCAAGCAGTAATAATATATACAGATTATGTTTTCTTGTGCCACATGTTGTACTTAGTTTGTTCTGACAACGAAGTATGGTTCTCATATTCCAACATTCTCCAACAGTCATGATGAAGTATAAATATGTATCTATTGACAAAAGTGAAATAAAACAAAGAACTCTGATTACACAGCTGTTCTGAAACTAAAGATCTATGTGAACTGTGAAGTTTGACAATCCACAGTTCCACTGCCACTGGAAGTTTTGCCACTGGTTTTCATTTCAATTAGAGATGGTTGGCACACTAAAATAATTGGGAAATGATAAACTAAGATGATCAAAATTTATTCGATAAATAGGCTAAATAGACTACAATATTGTCTGACTTTCCCCTTTTAAATATATTCCTGCATCTAAAGTAGTAATTGTTGTCATCTTGATTCTTTTTTATGTTTTCAGCTAGAACATGTGGCTCTAACCTCCGTGGACCAAGTGGGATCATCACATCACCCAATTATCCTGTTCAGTATGAAGACAATGCACATTGTGTGTGGGTTATAACAACACTTGATCCAGAAAAGGTATGCTTCCTATTTCTTTAGTTATTTGCATGTGATTAATTCAAATAAAGCACTATTGTTGTTTTTAAATTTTAAAGCTAGCACACTGATTTTGGTTAGAATGTCCTCTATCAGCCTGTACGACTCTTTAGCAGCAAAGTCCACAAAGTAAATAAGGCTGTGAGTCAGTTTTGTATGTTTTGCGCCTAAAATATTTTTATTGTGCCAATAAAAAAAATACAGAGAAAAAGTATTTGCATATTAATCCACATGTATGGCAAGTGATGTTAAACTTAGTAATATTTTTACATGTTGTATATCTGTTTGCAAGTCCAGTAGTTTCTGGTTCAGATTTTCAGCAGCATAGGTAAGTTAAATGTTTAGAAGCATTTAGATATGAGCACCTAGAATATTAAGTAGTTTTATTTGAATAGCACACATTTGAGTTCAGTAATGTTGTAAAAAATTACCACTCAGCATTTCTGTGCTTTGCTGAGTCTGTTAATAGGAAGACACTTGTTTTTAGCTTAATGATTCTGTAGCAAATGTGTTACACAAATGATACACCCCTCATCAGAACTTTATTATTAATGGGGGGAGGGGGATTGACAATTCAAAGAAATAATTTCAGATATTTATTTTAAAAGACGAAAAGCTTCTGCTACATTTAAATGAGTTTCAAAGGCAAGTTTTACCTGTGATGTCATACTGTGAAGTGTTTGATTTTCCAGCACAATTATTTAGTACATCAACGTTCAGCACTAAAAGGATATTTTATGCTGTTGTTTTCCTCTGATGTGTTTATGATGTAATGCAAATACACAATGTGCCCATGTCACTATAAAAAAGAGAAAAATCTTACACTAAGGAAGTAAAATCTAAAGAAAAAGGAACAAGAAAGTGTAGTAAACTAGGAGAAATGACTGTATCATTGCTGGACATATGCATAAACCAACTGAACTACAGCAAAGAGTCTCAGTTTGTGAGAAGTACTTACTTTTTAGAGTATGGAATTAGAACAATATACATTTTTGGCTTAATCTGGCCTTGTTCAGCATAACATTTGTGAAAATAAAATAAGAGATGATATTTGGTATTTTGAATTGAGGTGAAAATTGCTAGTTCTGAACGACTGCAGTCTGTGAGATTTCTGAGCCAAAACCTGTTACCTGGGGATGAACCTTGTAATGTCACAGGAGCCATGTGTTGGTGATGTTACAAGGGTAATGTTACGGGGAGCAGCTCCTAGAAATATCTTTAAGAATTATACATTAAACATTGACTATATTTGTACAGAGCATGCAATAAAAATCCCCCCATGTCTAATAACAATTTTCTAATTTAAAAAATATGAGTGAGAGATAATTTCATTCACTTTTCAGTGATGTTTCAAAGGAATATTGTAGACATTAACCTAAATGCTCTTAAGTACCAGATCCTGTCTGATCTTAGAAGCTAAGCAAAGTCAACCCTGGTTAGTACTTGGATGGGAGACCACCAACAAATACCAGGTGCTCTAGGCTATATTTCAGAGGAAGGTACTGACAAAATCACTTCTGAGTATTTATTTCTTACCTAGGAAACTCCTATGAGATTCATGGAGTCTCCATAAGTTGGCAGGTGACTTTGGGATGTGTAGGCATGTACATGTTTCTTGACCTTCAACAACATTTAGTCTATGTTTTGGTTTAAACTTTCTTTTTATAAATATCCCTGTAATTGCTATATGGGGAGAAAAACTGCCTCTCAGAACCAGTAAATGCTCATTTCATCACAGAAGAAGGCATTGCACCAAACACATTTTGAGAGTCAAGCCTCTCAAAACCACAGGCTGTCTCAGTTTCATCTAGATCTGGCCCTGTGAATCCCCCACAGAAGCCAATTCAGATCATAATAATTATGTCCTATGGCCTAAACTGAATTAAGAAGGGATTATAAGGCAATATCTGCCAGTTCCTGCTTGACTACTTGTTGTCCATATATGCTTTGTAATGTCAAGAACACAGCCATTCTAAAATTGCAGGACTTTTATTATTCAGATCACTTTTATAACCCTCTACATTACTGGAGTAAAGCAAAAGTTGATAACATATTTTCATTGAACTTGGAAAGAAGAATTATAAAATGCATTGCTTTTGTGTGTTAGACAAGTGCAAGGCCAGGGCACTTGTCTGTTTACTGTGCTGTATTTGCTATTCTGTTTGGATAGATTATTTCTATGCTTAGTCCAATCAATCTGCATTTGTAAAGTTATTGGCCTAACAGTGTGTAAAAAAGTAAGAATTCCATGTGCCGTAATTTTCTCAGAAACATATTTCAAACACCTTACTTTCCTATATTACAAGAGAATTTTATTACTAACTCCCAACATTTTTTAGTCTGAGAAGGACAAAGCATCTAATGTGAAGTCAAAAGCTTTCATGGCCAGCATCCATAGTTTTTTAATGGATTTTTTGGGCTATGTGGCTGTGTTCTAGAATAATTTATTCCTGATGTTTCGCCTGCATCTGTGGCTGGCATCTTCAGAGGATGGTGGCATGGGAGTGAGTGGGATATTTATACTATGTGATCCTTGGTCTTGCTATTCAATAACAGACCAACACATAGATTAACATGTAAATCACTTCCTACCAATCAAGGGTCACACAGCATATATACCTCACTCACTTCCATGCCACCATTCTTTGAAGATGCCAACCACAGATGCAGGCGAAATGTCAGGAATAAATTCTTCCAGAACAGGGGTTGGCAACCTTTCCCCTTTAAGGGCCGAGGGACTTCAGCTCCCAGAATCCCAGGAGCTATTGGCCAACATGGGACTATGGCCAACATGGCTGAGGCTTCTGGGAGCTGAAGTCCCTCGGCCCTTAAAGGGGAAAGGTTGCCTACCCCTGTTCCAGAACATGGCTGCATAGTAAAAAAACAAAAACAAAAAAAACACAAAAAACAAAGCATCTAATTTTGGAAAATGATAAATGTTCTCTTAAATTCTGAGTCAATTTTATAGAAATCCTACTGTATTCACTAAATCAAGAAATCTTTGGAATATATAATCTGAGAAAAGTAGTTTCAGAAAGAAGTGGTAACTTGGTTTGCACTTTCAGTTGCTCCAAAGTCTAGGAAGGACTTAAGTTTATCTAACCTTTCAAAAAAAATTTACAGACGACCCTTGGTGTTCCTTGTGATTTGGTTCTACCCCCCCCCCCACCATGGATACCAAAATCTGTGGAAACTCAAGTCCCATTATATACAGTGGGGTAGTAAAATGGTGTCCTTATATAAAATGGCAAAATCAAGGTTTTCTTTTTGGAATTTATATGCTTTGGAATATTTTTAAGCCATGGATAGTTGAATCTGCAGATCAAGAATTAGTAGCTAAGAATGGCCAACTGTATAAGATTACCTGTATAAGAAAGTGGGAAAGCAAGAGTCAGTCAGAAATCTAATAACTGGACATCAATATAATTTATGATCACTTGAAGATTTACATCTAATCCTTATGTAAACCAGCCAGATTAACATCTGTTTCTTTTGTTGACATCATTAAGGATTTGTTGTTTTTCCCAATGGCATTATTTTTTACTGTTCAACAATAATGAGAGTTCTTCAAGTTTGTTTTTTGCCTGTTCCATAGTCTTTCCTTTTAATGCTCTGCTTATTTTGAACACCAACGACCCATGTGTTTCCTTTGAGTCCACCTAATGTATCTGCTGATCACAATACTATCGAGTCATTTCTTGGAGTTTTACTGCTTACAAATAGCTGCTTTGGAATGATAGTTGTCTCCCTCCCCTTCTTGATAGTTTCATCTGGGTTGTACTGCAGGTGCTTTAATTTGCAATTAATTCCTTGGGCAGTTTCTCTTTCACTCCTTTGTTCTGTTTCTTACTTTTAAAAATACCATCTTTGGATAACTTCCAAAACTCCAACATTATCTGTTGCTAGGCTTGCATTTATCAGTGTTCAAACTACATTTCCAATTTATCTTCAGCATACACTTCTATTGCCTACTGTTTCAGTTCATTCCTCCAGTGTGAACCAACAGTATCCTGCTGCTTTCATCATTCAGTGCAAACTTTACTACCCTTTAGACCAGGGGTAGGCAACTTTTTTGAACCAGGGGCCGGGTTGCTGTCCCTCAGACAATTGGGGGGCTGAAGCACCAAAAATAAAATAAATAAATAAATAAATAAATATTTTTAAAGAAAAATTAAAAAATTAAAAAATATGCATGTACACTCTCTCAGCCCAGAAAAGCCATGGCAAAACCCCTGTGGAGATTTTGCCAAGAAAACCCCAAGAACAAGTAATAACAACAGTAATCAATATCATCATGGTGGGCGGCAGGGGGAGGCGGCAGGACCAGCCTTGGGCCGGTCCAAAGGCCTCAGGGGGCTGCATCCGGCCCTTGGGCCTTAGGTTGCCTACCCCTGCTTTAGACTCTCTTTTTTAGTCATGGGTGGGGGAAGCAAGTGAGATATGATTTTTAGCAGTCTCTTTGACTGCATTACTGTCTTGATAGCTTTACAGACTATATTATTTTTATAGTTGCTATGAGCTACAGCCTTTTTTGGTTTAATGACCTATTAAGTAAAGGTGTGTACTATTTATAGTTTAGTCTAAAATCTTAATTATCTATACCAGGAACATGTATGCCAAATAAATCCTGGGACTATTCACTAATTGTGTTTGCCATTGTTCAGATAGTAAATTATTTCTTAGCTTTTGACTTAGATATTAAAGACACAAGCAAAATACAGGTAAGATATATTAGCCATGTTCTGTAGCCCATAATAATAATAATAATAATAATAATAATAATTTTTATTTATAGCCCGCCCCTCTGCATAACAATCGAGGCGGGTTACAACATTAAAAACAAACAAAGTTAAAAGCATCCCCTCATTCCTTCCAGCTGCCTGAGCTTGCAGGGGCATCACTGGAGGAGTGCAGAATGCATGGGTGATACCTCTATGCTACTTGACCAAGCCACCAGTCTACTCTTTGGCAATGCTGCTGCTGTGATAGCCCCTGTCTGGGGGGCCCATAGTTCCCCAAAGAAACAAGAATTGGACTCGGCCCACATACCCCCTTGACACTGCTGCTTGTCTTTTTGGGGCATTGAGAAAATGAGCAGTGGTGGCTATAGCAGGAACATGGAGGACTCAGACCTACCCCTTACCCCCCCATCATCATTGCCACTCACCTCTTCAGGGTGCCACAGCCTGACTAGGAAACAAGTGGTGGCATAGCAAGAACATTGCCACCACCGTTTTTTGTGGGTTTTTCGAGCTGTGTGGCCATGTTCTAGAAGAATTTCTTTCTGACGTTTCGCCAGCATCTGTGGCTGGCATCTTCTTTTTCTCTGAAGATGCCAGCCACAGATGCTGGTGAAACATCAGAAAGAAACTCTTCTAGAACATGGCCACACAGCCCGAAAAACCCACAAAAAGCTATGGATGCTGGCCATGAAAGCCTACGACTTCACATTGCCACCACCACTCATCTCTTTGGTGTGCCCTTTAGGAAATGAGTGGTGGCAGTGTCAGCCTTCATCCACCATCACTGTCTCTGCACATCTCTTTGGAGAACTGCAGCCGCCTGATGAACTTAGTGGTAGCAGCAGCATGAAGGATGTGGAGTTTGAAATCCTCCACCACCATTCTGCCACCACTACTTATTTCTTTGGGGAGCCTGAGTCTTCCAAGGAGATGAGCAGCAGCAGCAGCAGCAGCAGCAGCAGCAGCAGCAGCAGCAGGACCGGACTCAGCAGTTTTTAAACACTCCCCCTGTTTTGTTGGGGGTTGTTAAATAATAATACGTGCCAGGTGTAAAACATGCCAGGTATGCTACTGTGTCCCTGTGTGATGTCGGGGGGAGGGGCAGTATATATGAAATATAAATGAGTGTTGTGTTTAGACTTGGGTCTCATTTCCAAGATACTTCACTATATATGTATATGCACATACAGGATTTCCAAAAATCCAAAACACTTCTGGTCTCAAGCATTTTAGATTAGGAAGAGTCAACCTGTATTCCTTCCATCCCTAGCATATCCCTAAAATAAAGAGAAATTGAGAAGGGAGATTCCATCCTCCTCTTCTCTACTCATACATCCTGTGCTGTTGCTCCCAATATTGGGACATTACTGGGAGAGAATACTTGAGGAAATTGTAGCAGAGGTTTTTGTGAAAACAGGACGAATAATTTTTCTTGTTCCTTGGACTGAGCTGGAAATAATTATCAGTGTTTTTGACATTTTCTTTAATCCTTGTCTATCCTGGGAGAATGTGCCCAACTTTCCATGCCTCTCCATATTGGCAATGCTTCGTATGATTGGGAACTCTATAAAAGCAGGGCTTACGGTCACATGATGCCCACTGTTGCCATCATGAGGATGCTTCTGTACATGTTGACCTTATTTCAACACACTCTGCAGACAGTTTTTCAATAGAGAGCTGGCAAGAATTCACCCACATTCTCCTAGCAAAGTTTGTTGGGCCTAAGTTACTTCTTAAATTGAACACACATTTTATTTGAAGCTACTTATTTAACTTGACATAGATGGAGTAAAATTTGCTGCCCTCTTGATATTCTTAAGGATCAAGAAGAAAATGCTGCATTTACAGTACCAAAAGTATTCAAGGTTTTCAAGTTATGAAAAGCCCAGGATTCAAAAAAGGAATCAGATGCCATGCACAAAAAAATATGAGACCTAGCTTCTTGTGCCTTGTTTACCTACAAGCAGAACATGTCTGTGGAAGAAGTGAGCCTTGGGGCAGACCATATGTCTCTTTGGATACTGCCACCCACATATATTCTGAAACTGTCATTCTATAGCACAGGTTTCTGAATTTGAACAGTTTGGCATGTCATGACATAGCAAAAGCTTTATATAAGACTAAGATGCCAGGCAGTTTCATACAGCAGTGCCAAATGAAAGCACAAATAAGTTAACTGTAGGAGTCTTTATCCACCCCAGTTCCATCCCCTGCACCATGCATGTCCAGAAATTCTGCTGTATGAATGTGCTATGGAGTGGCTTTTAGTTCTGTGTATTCCATGTCCTATTTAAAAATGGTTTGTTCCATTGTGGAGATGAGAGAGAAGAAAAAAAGAATGAGTCTCCAGTCATCTTCACACTGGAGGGTGAGAAAATCTATGTGTGAGTTTTAGTCTATAGCTACTCTAGCTCCCTTAGTTTGATTGGAAGGGTTTTTAGGTTCCATGCTGTTTCTGACTTTCTTTTTTCTTTTTCTTTTTTACATTAAGAAACAGCTTGCATTGAGTGTAGACTGTTCTATTGGTTCCTGCTGCTGTCTTTTTTTTTCTGTCTTTTTAATTAAAAAAAATAATGTTTTTGCTGCAAAATCAGCTACCTTATTCTCACTTGGAGTCAGTCTGGTTAACGATCCATTTTTAAAACCTTTAGTCCATAAGGTCCTGCAGAGAGTTAATGCCTGGAAGAGCTTTCCTCCCACAAACCAGCAAAACCAGTGCACTACTCTTAATATATTCCTCACATGTCTTTTTCAGTGTGCAAGTTGGAGACCTACCCCTGCTATCTGAGTCAGTATCATTGGTGAGGTGTGTTTTCACCAGGGGATTTCATGTGGTCAAACCCACTAAAGCTTTGCATCCCTATGCTGTGCAGATGGACACACCTATAGAAACTCTATGGCTCTCTTCGTGTAATTTGTCTTCTGTTCCAGCTCTTTCTTCTTTATTTCAGTAAGGCCCTTGAAAAGTTCCCCCATGATATTCATGCAAACAAGCTAGTAAAATGTGAGCTAGATAATGCAACTATTAGGTAGATTTGTAATTAGTTGACTAACTGAACCCAAAGGGTGCTTGCAATGGCACCTCTTCATCCTGGAGAGAAGTGACTAGTGGGGTGTCCTGGGCCCAGTGCCATTCAACATCTTTATCAATGACTTGGATGAAAGAATAGGGGACATGCTTCTCAAATTTGCAGATGACACCAAATTAGTAGCTAATATCACAGAGGACAGGTTCAAAATTCAAGAAGACCTTCATAGATTAGAAAGCTGGGCCAAAGCTAACAAAATGAAATTTAACATGGAGAAATGTAAGGTACTGCATTTAGGCAGAAAAAATGAACTGCATAGATATAGGATAGGGGACACCTGGCTTAACAAGACTATATGTGAAAGGGATCTAGGAGTCCTAATAGACCACAAGTTGAACATGAGTCAACAGTATGGTGCAGCAGATTATCCCACAAATAGTGGGCTAATTGGCTATCTGAAAAACTTTCCTTTCAAATGCAAATCAACAAAGGACATAAAACTAGGAAAATATTCCAGGAAGAAGGACATATTTTTATTGAATATATCTACAAATAACAAGGACAACTGCAATCCCCACATGGACAATGATCATTTTGGAGAGACACAATTGATGTTCTCCTCTTTCCATAGCAGATCTAGAAGACCATTGATAATGATTGATGTGATGATTATGAAGGGACTCTTAGTACATTGGTTTACTGTTATAATTACTATAATAATTTTTAATTAAAAAACAGTGTGATGCAGCAGCTAAAAAAGTCAATGCAATTCTAGGCTGCATCAATAGAAGTATACTGTTTCAATCAAGGAAAGCAGCAGTGCCACTCTATACAGCTTTGATTAGGCCTCACCTGCACTACTGTGTCCAGTTCTGGGCACCACACCACAATTCAAAAAGGGTGTTGACAAGATGGAGTGTATCCAGAGAAGGGCAACCAAAATGGTAAATGGTCTGGAAACCATGCCTTAGGAGGAGAGAAAGTGAGCTACATATGTTTAACCTGGGGAAGAGAACATTAAGAGGTGATATGATAGCCCTGTTTAAGTATACGAAGAGGTATTGAGGATGGAGTTAGCTTGTTTTCTGCAACTGTAGAGAATAGGACCCAGAGAAATGGGTGCAAGCTACAGGCGGAAATTTAAGAAGCATTTCCTGATAGTAAGAGCTTTTTGACAGTGAAACATGCTCCCCCGGAGTGTGGTGGAGTCTCCTCCTTTGGACGTTTTTAAATAGAGGCTGGATGGCCATCTGTCACAGGGAGTGTTTTGACTGTGTATTAATGCATGGCAGGGGGTTGGACTGGATGGCTCTTGTAGTCTCTTCCAACTCTATGAAGATTATGGCACACAGATGGGATAGGAACGGGATCTCTCCCTGTCTTTACCCTGTCCATGACAGTGATCACATGAAAGCCTTTCATAATGTAGCATGAATCCTGTCATTATCCTGTCATTGAAGTGAACTCCTGTTAATGCAAAATGCTGGGCAATGCCACTTCAATGATGGGACAATGACAGGATCAATGCAACATATGAGTGTCATATAGATGTCTTGATAAGCATGACATCATCTGAAAGTCCTTCCCATGATTGCGCAGGAAGGACAAGACAGGAACGGGATTGTCCTGTTCCCTATGTGATAATCTTCTATGATTCTAACACAGTGATGAACATCAATGTTGCAGAGTGTTGCAGTATTATGTGTTGGGGACTGAAGGTGTACTACGTTTCCTCTTACATGGTTTATTCTTCGGTTTTGTTTTTAAATGTGTTGTGAAACAAAGAATTACAACTAATATATAATTACAACTAAGTGGTCTCTTCCAGCTGTATGATTCTGTGATTCCTTTTCCCTTCCTTTCCTGAATGGAGATGGCAAGTGGTGGTGTCTGGCTTTCATGTCAGTGGGATGGTAACTCCCTTCTGGATTTTAGTCTGAGAGAGCTATCAGGTTGCTGAACCCTATCCCCAAATAGGGCTGGGATAGCCCCTTTAAAATATCACAAAATGGCAGAATTATTTTGGGTAAAGCACTCCCCCCCCCATAGGATTACATTCCTTAGGAAGGGAAGCATGACTATCAATGCTATAGAGATAATTTTTTAAAAATGAGGAAATCCAGGTGAATGTGCAAAAACCTATTAATGACAATTACTCTGGTTTTGTCAGCCAACACTTTTATCTAATTAACAGTCTTTGAATATAGACAGTGATTAAAATAAATGCAAGAAGACCTCAGAGTGTTCAGTAATTTAAAATAGTGAATACATATCACAATGTGCATTAGATAAAGTTATATTCCTATATACCCTTATGGAAAACTGAGCCCTATATTATGTATTTGTTCTGTATTCTGAAATACACCATGATTTTCACATGCCATTGCAGTGTTCTACATTCTGGAGAGAGTTTTGTATTGTACACATGGATGCTACCTCTGATCTCCAGGTTTATTGCTGAACATAAGCAAAGCCAGCAAATGGTTAAGCTGTTCCCAGAAATGGTGGCCTACACATATGTTCCATTTTGAAGATCCGATTAAGACAGCAGGGCGAGCAGCCATAATTTTGCTCTTTACTCCATGTGTGCCAAGTGTGTGGTGCAAAAATTTTTTATAACACAGGAACTTTACAAAAACCCTTTCAGACAAAATCAAAATGTGATTTTCATTTAACAGGTTATATTTGCAATTGAATTTGTTTACATAATTGCTTGATTGTACTGTTTCATTGATTTATATTTTGTAAATTCATTAAATAATCTCTAACAATATTGTAAGGAGAACACATTCTGTTTGATTCACCAGATCTGTAAATCTTTGTAGTCTCTCATTATGGCTAGCCGGAACCAGCCCAAATTCAGTTCAGTCAGTTATTGCATATAGGTCACACTTGATTATTTCTAAAGCTTGTTTCTGAGCTGTTGAATGGGAATGAGAGGCATGAATGAGTTACACATACAGACAGAAAGGAAGCACTAGATTTAAGGAAGCTTTTTCTAATAATTGTATCTGTATAATGAATACTTTACAAAAACCCTTTCAGACAAATTCAAAATGTGGTTAGAAAGAAGGATTGGCAGTCTGGACCAGGCTGAGTCTGAACTGCCTGTTGCATCGGCACAAAGGACTCAAACGCATTGTTATGGGTAAAA
>CM034701.1:252888697-252903271 GCA_020142125.1 Phrynosoma platyrhinos
TGACATCTTTAGACAGTTTCAAGAGAGCTGTCAAGACGGATCTTTTCCGTCAGGCCTTTCCAGACTAAAAATACCCGGCCTCGGGACTTTGGGACCTTGGGATTTCTCCCTTGAAGATTGTCTCCTCAGCCCCTGTTAGAACTGAAGTCATACAGGGGTTGCTGGTTTTTATCCATTTGGTTTTTATTGTTTGTTGTTATGTTTAAACAATTATTGTTTTTAACTGATATGTAGTTTAATTGATTTTTAAGGGGGGGAGGGAGTTATGTTGTTTTAAGTTGTATGTATTTTTAGCTTTGTAAACCGCCTAGATTGGTCCGCCACCAGGTGGTATATAAATAAATTTTATTATTATTATTATTTCTACTTCCTTCTACCTTTTCTAGCATTATTTTTTTTTCCATGTATATTGAGCTTTTCCAATCTGTTGGTTATTAATTTATTATTATTATTTTGTAAATTTCCATTCACTCCTGTTTCTTCCTTCACACATGTTGGTCTTCTTCTCCTTCTGTTATGCTTTGCAGTTCCCATAAACTTCTTTCAAATATTTTTTTGTGAATTTGCCTCATGTGTGAAATCTTCAATAACATCACTTTTTCCTTTCTTAAAACCCACCTTCTGTGATGCATTAGAGATAACTGACAGGTGATAATGGCTGGATAAATGGGCCAGTGGAGAATTCTCAAAAGGTAGTCATGAAAGAAATGTTAATTTATTTACAGCAAAATCTTTGACACACTCACTTTATTATTATTATTATTATTAAAACATGACACTGCAGGAATTCTGCAACTTGGGGATCAGGAATTAATACAGAAAGAACCCTGCTAAGGCCTTTCATCAAAAATTAGTGTCAACACCTAATTTAACGAATTTTCACAGGTACATTGAAAGACAGAAATCATCCATTTAAATATAAAAAGACACTAGGGAGCAGTATTATAAGGATGGCCTAGAAGTAAGAAATGTATGCAAAGTCATGACAAGAGAACAGCCATATGATTCAGGATGTACTGGTTGAAAGAATAAATACTGGGATGAAGTCAGTTTGTGCTGGTTAGAGCATTATGTGAGGTGTGTCATCATATGTCTTCACATTGCTCTAGAACAGTGATTCCAGTGGGAAACAAGCCCCCCTGGGGGGCAGTGGAAAGATCCAGGGGAGTGGTGAGGGGATGGCATGGGGGGGCCTTAAGTCAAAGTATTGGCCTGCAAGAAAGGCAAAGGTACCAGAGGTAACAGGAGGAACAAAGGAGTATCTGGGGTCAATTATTTGAAAGCGTTTTCTGCCTTTCAGGGATTGAGAGTCCTTCCTCATTAGGGAGAAAAGTGAGAAGCTGGCTGTGCCCTCTCCCTCTTCTACAGCAAAGAAGGATTGAGAGTCCTTCCTCACTACAGGGAAGTTTCTCCCTTTGCACTCAGTCACCTTGGGATCAGCAACTAAGCAGCCAGTCAATCAGTGATAGAGAATCCTCTCACCTGCGCTGTCCTTTGTTGAAAGGCCAGCATGATCAAGAGGTTTCTCAGTCACTGCTCAACTACCTGCTCAGTTGCTGCTTCCTCTGCACCCAGTCACCCTGGGAGCAGCAGCCGAGTAGCTAGCCAGACAGTCTTGTTTTTGCTGTAAGGCCAGTCCAGGTGAGAGGAAGAAGCAGGCCTGGGTCACTGTCACTAATGCATTTACATATGACAGAAGAAGGTGAAGGGCGGAAGAGGTGGTGGTGAGCTGGATGTGGCTGAGGCAGATGTCACTGACTGGCAGTTGCACAAACAGCAGACCTGACATCAGAAAATAGTTGTTGGGGAACACTAGGTTTGCTGCCCAAGAGGAAAGAGGACATAGTCTGAAAAAGTTTGGGGACCTTTGCTTCAGAAAGTTCCCCATCTCTTTGGAACAGATTTTCTGAAGGCATAATAGACTGCTGGGAGAATCAACATAAATCACCACTTCCTCCATTCTGTTAGTTTGGGTATGTCCACACTGCAGAAATTAAGCAGTTTGAGACCACTTTAACTGCCATGACTCTATCCTATAGAATCCTGGAATTTATAGTTTGGTAAGACATCAGATCTTTCTGACAGGCCAGAGTGACTACCACACCAAACTATAAATTTGCAAAAAGTTGCTAATGTAAGTATTGTGCCCCGTCAATAGAGGCAATATACTATGGGGAGGACACTGGAGAAAGCCTTCTCTGATTTGGCATCATAGGTGTAAAATACCCTGCCCTTAGGAGCCTAATTGATACCAATGCTGATTTCATGGCAGTGCCAAGTAAAAACTAAAGATTTGGGGTCTAATTAATTTCATGAAAATCGGCGCATGTGCATGTCTTTAAAATCATAGTGAACTGTTTTAACTGTCTTGTTTTAAAGTTGCTTTATGTTTTTAGTATATTTAAATTATTGTTAATATTTAAATTGCCTTAAATGATTTAAATTTATTTTATTGTACGCCATCCTCAGATCCTTGAGTGAGATATAAGTAATTGCATCACAATGAGCATAATCATCTCATCACCATGGAGCATTCAGGAATGTTCATTTATTTCTGCTTCTTAGGAAAACATTGCATCACAATCATATAATATTTTTCATACAACTCCTGCAATTTGAGTATTATTCCTGTCTCTCTGTGTGTATGTGAGTATACACATACATGTTTATGTGTGAAAGAGGACTGTAGCCTAACTCCCCTCCCCGCAAACACACAAAAGAACAGGAAAAAGTTGTTGGCTCATAAATACAAATGGAGTACAAGATATTTTTGTTGGTTCCCTAACAGAATGGTTTAGGTAAATGTTAGTCCTATCCAATTATGTGTCAGAGACGCATTAAATAGAATAATGTGTTCAGTTATCAGGCAGTCTGTCTCTGACAGATGTAGACAAATTGCAGTACTGCCATTAATTACCATTAATGACAAGGCAATTGGGCAGATTTAATCCCCAAAATAGCTTGAACACAAAACAACAACAAAGAGATATAAAATGAAAAGTGATACAAACTTAAAGAGAAGATACCAGGTATAGTCACTTTCAGAAACTCAGTGTCTGTTGAACAGAACAGGGTCAGATTGATAAGGTATCTCAGTCTTTTCCCCTTCTCCTTGCTCCCTCCTGCTGGGTTGCTATATTATCCTGTCTTAAAGATGAAGTTATTAGAGAGGTAGTACCTAATTTATATTTTGTATCTCTATGGATCACTCTTAAAGAAATGGGTGTGCCACAGCATTTGATTGTCCTAATGCATAACCTGTACTCAGGACAAGAGGATGCTCCAGGACAGAATAGGGAGAAATAGAATGGTTTCTAATTGGCAAAGGGGGGGGGCGTGTCAGCCAAATAATTAGATTCACAGGGGAGGCATTAAAATTGGAGGAAGGAACATCAATAATTTCAGATATGCTCATGACATTATACTACTAGCAGAAACCAGCAAAGATGTGGAATGATTATTAAAGAAAGTCAAGAAAATGCAAAGGCCAGTTTAGTTTAATAAACAAAAATCATGACCACAGAAGATTTACATAACTTTAAAGCAGACAATGAAGACATTGAAATAGTTCAAAACTTTCCATACCTTGGCTCAGTCATTAATCAGAATGGAGACTGCAATCAAGGTATTTGTCACTATCTCAATGTTATTATTGTCTGTTGTTGTTAATTGCCTTCAAGTTGATCTTGACTCATAGTAACTTCTCCAAGACCTCCTGTCCTCCACAGCTCTGCTCAGGTCCTGTAGGCTCAGGCCTGTGGCCTCTGTGATTGAATCTAACTTTGATCTCCCTCTCCATCTACTGCTATCTACTTTTCCTAGCATCATTTTCTTTTCCAATGAATCAAGATGTGGCCAAAATACAACAATCTCATTTTAGTCATCCTGGCTTCCAGAGATAGTTTGAGCTTGACAAACAAGCCCATTGTTTTCTTGGCTGTCCATGATATTCTCAGGTGGTGTGCTGATGATCCTGCTTTGTTTCTTCTCCAGCATAACATCTCAAAAGAGTTAATTTTCTTTCTGTTGTCTTTTTTCACTATCCAGCTCTCATAGCCATACATGGTAATGGGGAATACAATGATTTAGACAATCTTCACTTTAGTGTTCATAGTTATATCTTTGCTTTTTAGAATCTTGTCCATTTCTTTCATAGCTACCTTCCCAATCCTAGCCTCCTTCTGATTTCTTGACTGCAGTCTCTGTCCTGATTAATGTTTGAACCAAGGTATAAGAACTCTATTTCAATTTTCTCATTATTCAGATGAATTCTTGTAGATCTCCCAGGGTCATTATTTTTGTTTTCTTAATGTTCAACATCAAGTTTACCTTGGCACTTCTTGACATTCTTCAATAACTGCTCCAGGTCATTGTTGGTTTCTGCTGATAGTATTGTATTGTTTGCATATTTTAGATTGTTACCTCCAAACTTCACTCCTCCTGCCTTTGAGTCTAAGCCTGCTCAGTAAACAATGTTTTCTGCATACATGTTGAATAGATAGAGTGATGGTATACAGCCTTGCCTGACCTCTTTCACTGTCTGCTTTAAAGTGTTATGTAAATCATCTGCTGTTCTCCTACCATCCCCTTCCCCCAGGATGCTGAGCTAATGAGAGTAAAATCAGCCCAGCCCAGGCCATTCTGTTGTTGCAAACAGCTCCAAAACCTCAATGCAATCCTTACCTTCAGCACATACCTTTGCATGAAAGGAGTGGCAATTCCCTTCTCAGCTTTGGACTGTGCTCAAGACTGCTTTTTGCCTTTGAACCTTGAACTGCCTTGACCATGATTCTGCTTGTTATCAGCTTTGTGCTTGCAGTGGCTAGACATCATGTCTTAAGGAGGAAATACACCAGAGAACTAAGCTATTATAGGAACTCTGTGCATACAGAGAAAAGTTACTCAGGGACTTACTCTAATCTAGCTCCATTCTAGTAAAGAACTGAGAGAATTCTGGGTAGGAAAAGACATGGCAAGGTCCCCAAGAGTATCCGTTTACAGCACACTGGGGTCAGGACAGGTAGACAGGGAGGGAGTGTGGCTAGATGTCCTCCTTTTCCCAGACATGTCCTACATTTCAACTTTCTCTCTAGGAGGAATTCCAAAATGCCCTCCATTTTGAGCATTTTCGACATCTGATGAGGGTCATTTTTAAACACACCCACAGCCGCACCGGCAAAAGAGAATGGCAATCTCTTTGGGGCTTCTCTGGCATATCAGTATAGGGTATGGTTTTTTTTTTTTTTATTGTTGTGTATTGAGGAATTTACCTCTTTTATATCTTTTTAACTAGGAATTGGTTTAATAACTTCTTAAAGGGGGGAGGGGGAGGGATTTACTCTTAATTGTTGTCGTGATTTTATCTTGTAAGCCGCCCCGATTGCGCTCAGAGGGGCGGGGTATTAAATAAAAATTATTATTATTATTATTATTATTACATAATAAATACAGTATATATAACACAATTATAAATAAACTATTTTATTTATATTTTGTTAGTGTTTTTAGCTTTTATTTTGTAATGTCCCATATTTTTCTTGAATGTCCAATATTTTGTCCTCCTTGTGGCTAGAACATCTGGTCACTCTGATTACAGGTCACTCAGACTATCTAATACTATTGCTACTGCCCACTCTGATGCTTTAATTGTTTCTGTGCTAAGTATTGTTGCATTGGGGTGCATCTGCACTGTAGAAATAATACAGTTTGACACCACTTTATCTGCCATGGCTCCATTTTTCAGAATCCTAGGATTGATAATTTTATGAGGCACCTACACTTTTTGGTAGAGAAGGAAAAAAACCTTGTAAAACTGCAAATCCCAGGGTTCGATCTGATGGAGCTGCAGTTTACGGTGGTGTCAAACTGGATTATTTTCCCCCAGTATAGATGCACCTTTGGATTTCCTGGACCACACTTCTGCTTGTAACCCTGTGTAAACTTTGGGACTGATCTGGTTTTCCCCTTCCAGTTACTGTTGACTTTAGGTGTGCTCATGTGGACACTTGCCAACATTAAACAGGACACAAATAGCTAGAGAGAGACCTTGTGGCTCTGCTACAGTGACTTATTTTAGTGCATCCCACAAACAGTTAAGCACTGCAGTAATTTCCCACTGCCCCACTCTGCAGCACCTTGGAAACCATTCAGTTGGGGCAGTGCCTGGATTAAGAGGTATGTTTTGGGTGGTGGTGGTGGTGGTGAGGTACAGTTACTGGTGACTGGGAACATGAATTCCAAAAATTACAAGATAAGTCAGGCTAAAAATCTTTTAAACACTGAACAAGATGGATGTCATTGTTCATATGATCAGTGTTATGTATCCCTGCGACCCACAGCAATTGAAGTAAGTAAAATGGTGTCTGCTTTTATTTTTTTAGGTAGGAAATGTTTGTAGTCCTATATTTGCTGTTCTCCCCACTAAAAATTGGTTTCAAGCCCTAAGAAACACAGAGAAATAAAGAGCCACATTCTTTATAGTGCTATGAAAAGGTACCCTAACCTTCAGCAAAATTAAATCTGAATCATGAAGTGGAGAATTTTAGAAAAATACTATCTGAATAGCTTTTGATCCTTGTATCTGGGAGGTGGAAGCAAATACAGATTTTAAAACAATCTTTGACTTTGTGATGCTTTGAAATGAATTCACTTGTATTGTCATGCTTTGGACTGAGCTATTCTAAAGTCTGTGTCCCACTTTCTGTCTTTAATTTTTAAGGTATAGGTATGCAAACTAAAAATGGCATACTTCTGTGGGCAAGTGGCTATGCTGATGGCAGCGGTATTGCTGGTAGGGTCTCCCACATCAGACACACTTTTGCTGCAGAGCCAGACTAAACCTGCCAAATGGCCACTGGGCAGCAGCAGCAGTAATGTGTGTGTGTGTGTGGGGGGGGTTAATATGGAGGAGGATCTCTCAGAGACAAAGACAGTGGCACCATAGTTAACATTTGTTAGCATGGCACAGAAAGAGGCATGGTAAGCCCCTTTTGAATTATCTCTTACCATGAAACCTGTATGTTGAGACATTCCAAAATGAAATAATAGATAATCACAGAAGATGAGGCTCCCAGGTCAAATGGCACTCAGCAAGCTACTGGGGTACAGCTGAAGACAACTATGAGTAGCAATGTGGCTAATGACACAACCAGACTCAACCCAAAAGGACGTTCAGCTGTTGATGTGCTCTGAGATGAAAGTCTGCACAACACATACAAATATGGAATGTGAGAAGCATGAATTAGGAGAAGCTAGACATAATAAAACAAGAAACAAAAGTATACACATTGCAATATTTGGGTGGTTCAGCAAAAGTGGAAAGGAATTGGACATTTGAGTTAGATGCTTTCCTCAGGTAATCAAAATTAATAAGAAGTGGAGTGGCATTTATAGTGAGAAGAGATGTAGCAAAGGCAATCAAAGAATCAAACTGTTCAACAAACAAGGAAAACTATTATAATAGTCAATGTAGAGAAACAGATGATGGACAACAAAAAAGGAAGAACCAGAGATCTCTTTCACAAGATCTGAGAATTCAAAGGGAATTTTAAACCAAGAATGGAAATGCTGTATGTCCACAGGGGAAGATATTGCATGACCAAATACAAATGAAATGATGGAAACAATACAATGAAGAACTATATAAAAGAAATGAAAGGATGTGTTGGAATATGTTTGCATTCTCCTTTCCCTAACTTATACAGATAATGATTCCTACTTTGGTTACTCTCCCTTTAAGACTAACTGTCTTTTGATAACCTCTCTCTGGAGATTCTAAACCAGGGGTAGGCAACCTTTTTGAGCTGGGGGCCGGGTTGCTGTCCCTCAGACAATTGGGGGGCCGAAGCACCAAAAATAAATGAATAAATAAATAAATAAATAAATAAAAATATTTTTTAGAAAAATAAAAAATATGCATGCACACTCTCTCAGCCCCAGAAAACCCATGACAAAACCCCTGTGGAGATTTTGCCAAGAAAACCCCAAGAACATGTAATAACAATAATCAATATCATCATGGCGGGTGGTGGTGGCGGCGGCGGCAGGACCGGCCTGGGGCCGGTCCAAAGGCCTCGGGGGGCCGCATTCGGCCCCCGGGCCTTAGGTTGCCTACCCCTGTTCTAAACAGTTGCTGTCCCCATCTTCCTGCTATCTTAAAGATTGTGAGATTTTCTCTCTTTACCTGAAATATCACCAGTTAGATTTGGATTTAGTTTTTTAATGTAAATATATATATTAAAGCAATCATTGTTTTTTAAACTACAAGTTACATGTTTGTTATATTTTTTGAGTAAATCTTTATTCTTTAGGAAAGCGTAGTTAGGCAGAAACACACTTCTGCTGTTCTGCTAATGAAAGACGAACTCTAATAAGTTTAGCTTTCATATTTGTATATTCTTGTTTCCTTTAAAGGGTTAAAGCCCTGGGAAACTTAAATTACCTCACAGGATGACAAATTCCTTCAAGGAAGAATTATTTGAAAATGAACCTACAATTTTAAAAAGTGAAGCAGAAGCTGCACTTAAGAGCACTTGGAAAAAATAAATAATTAGGGATAGATGGCTTAGAGATAGAGCTACTTCAAGCAACTGAGACAGAATCTACTCTGGTTCTGACTGAAACTTGTCAAATGATATGGAAAACAATGGAATGGCCTACATTGTTTTACTGATTGTATTGATTGGTCAATGACTGAAATAAAGTGTGTCTGTCCACAAATTAGAAAAAAACTAAATATACACTCAATATTCATTCCATTCCCAAGAATGAGATTGCAGTGACCACAGAACTTTTACCATAAATAGAGTGAGAAATTTCAGATGTCCAAGCTGGGATCAGGAAACAAAGAAGATCAAGTTGCAAATACCTGTTGGATAATGGAGAACACCAAGAGTTTCAGAAGAAAACCAACCTGTGCTTTATAACAAAACCTTTTTGATGAAAAACTATGAAAACTTAAAGAAATGGGTATGTCACCATATTTGATTGTCCTGATGTGTTCAGGACAAGAGGCTACCAGCAGGACAAATGGGATGCTTCTCAATTGGCAGGGGGGTAGGCAAGGCTGCATTTTACTACCCTATCTGTTTAACTTTCACACTGAAGATATCATACATAAAGCAAGATTAGACTCAGGGGAAGGAGGCATGAAAGATTACTTAGGGGAAGGAGGAAGAACATGCAAAGGCAGGATTACAGTTCAACCTTAAGGAAACAAAATAATGATCACAGATGATTTACATAACTTTAAAGTAGACACCTTAGCTTAGTCATCAATCAGAATGAAGACTGCAATCAAAAAATTAGAAGACTCGGACTTGGAAGGGCAGCTATGAGAGAACTAAACGACCCTGAAATGTATTATAAATCACAGCTGTATCATTGAATACTAAAGTTAGGATGGTTTACAACAAAGTATTACCAATTTCTATATATAGCTGTGAAAGCTGGACAGTGAAGAAAGCTAATAGGAAGAAAATCAACTCATTTGTAGTGTGGCACTAGAGAAGGGCTCTACAGAGACTGTGGATTGCTTAAAAAGACAAATAAGTCCTAAAGCAAATCAAGCCTGAACTGTTTCTAGAACCCAAGATGACTTAAGACTGCTGTACTTCGGCAATATCATGAGAAGACATGACTCTCTAGAAAATATGTTAATGCTTGGTGAGGTTGAGGGAAGTGGAGAAAGAGGAAGATGACATACCAGATGGATAGACTCAATCAAGGAAGTTATAGGTGCCCTCTGTCTGCAAGACCTGAGCAGGTTTGTTGATGATGGCATGACTTGAATATATCTCATTCTTCAGGTCGCCATAAGTAAAAAGTCAATGTGATGGCAGTTAACAACAACAATTCTAGAATCTGATCTGGAGAAAAATCATGGCTACATTTTGTGCAGGATCTCTGCCATTATGTTTTATGCAGAAAATTCAGTTTCCAATGCAGAAAATGATATCTCTGCAAAGCAGCCATGTGTGAATTTTGCACAGAATTAATCCCAAATCTGAGTTTGAATGCATTAATATTTATACTTTAAATCAGAACATTTTTCTCTTTTGAAATGCCAGTTATCTCCAATATGTGTCTATAGTATTCTTCGCTGCTCTTGTTAACTGCCCTTGAATCAACTTCAACTTACAGCAACCCCATTCTGATCAGTGTTGGATCCTAGGCATAGGAATTAGGAATTCTTCAACTACTTTGATTTCATCATTGTCTAGGGTGAATATATATGGTGGTCATTATTATTTTTATGTTCAGCATTATGCCAGCCTTTGTAATTTCTTCTTTGACCTTCCTTAGTAATTGTTCAAGGTCTGTGGTGTTTTCCACTAGTAATACGGTGTTGTCTACATATTTAAGATTTTTGATGTTCTTTCCTCCTATCTTCACTCCTCCTGAGTCTAAAACTCTGTTTCTTATTATATTTACTGCATAGTGGTTGAACAGATAGGGTGACAGACTGCATCCTTACCTGACCCCTTTGCCAATTGGGAATCATTCTGTTTCTCCGAATTCTTTTCTAACAGTGGCCTCTTATCCTAAGTACAGATTTCTCTTCAGGACTATCAGATGTGTTGGCACTCCCATGTCTTTGAGAGCATTCCGTAGCTTTTCATGATGTATGCAATCAAAGGCTTTGCTGTAGTCTATAAAACACATACTGATTTCTCTTGAGATTCCTTGGTGCTTTCTATTAGCCATTGTATATTTTCACCTTCTTGCACCTTTTGGATGTCTTTCTTCATGCATGATTAGAGCCTATGCTGCAGAATTTTTAATTTTGCTTGTGTGAGAAATTAATGCTATGGCCCTATAGTTTCTGCAGTCTTTTTTTTTCTTCTTCCTTTTTTGTGAATTGGGATGTATATTGTTGTTTCCAGTCTGTTAGCCACCATTTTTTCCTATATTTGTTGTCATATATTAGCTATGTGAATATTAAGAGTTTCATGATTTTTTATTTTAATTTAATTGGAAGTTTGGAAGAAATAAATAACATAGAACAAACTCAGAAATTATTTCAATTTCAGAAGAAATTCAGTAACATATAAAATGTGTTCTATCCATCAGCAGTAAGGCAATAATGCAGCAATATTCTTCTCTGCACAGCAAATGCTGTTTCCTGGGCAAATGCTGTTTTCTATGTAAATCAATCATAGGTGAATTTTGTACAGAATAAGTCTTCAATTACAGCATTTTCTTCCCAGAAAATAATATTTCTGCATTGAAATATTAGTTTTGGATGAAAAATACTGTTTCCTGCTTAGAAAATGCTGCATTCCAAGAAATTTTGTTCAATCCAAAACTAATTTTTAGAATTGTTTTAGGATTTTAAAAAAACTTTGATTATGTTTTTAAAATGTTTTATCTTTTTGCTGTTTTAATTGTTTCTGTGTATTCATTGCTTCAGGAGCCCTTGTGGACTGGGAAATACCACAGAAATGCAATAGATAGGTAGACAGACAGACAGGATAATAACTGTTTTAATGCTATTATTAGTTTAATTCTCTTTTAAGAGGTGGGAGGGTTGTGGCATCTTGGATTGTATTTTAATATTGTATGGAGTTTTAACTGCTGTGAGCTGCCCCGATTGCTTGACAGAGGGGTGGGGTATAAATTATTATTATTATTATTATTATTATTATTATTAAAGATTCTCATCAATCCAGGATTCTTCTCATCAAGGTTTCTCAACACACATTTTTCTCCACCATATGGGGGATAGTTTCAAAGAAATGTGCATATTTCTAGCCTTAATTGACTGGTTCTTTACAACCAGATTTTAAAAATAACAGATTATTTTTATTATTTGAACCATACTTCACTGGGCTAAACCACAGAGTGAAAATAAAAGAAAGAAAGAAAGAAAGAAAGAAAGAAAGAAAGAAAGAAAGAAAGAAAAAATTCAACATATTTTTCATTGCTTTTTTGGGGGGAGCTTAAATATATATAATTTCAATAGATCCAGCCAGATGTTACACATATTATGTGAACACACTACTTAAGATTTTATAATCTCTAGATGCATCTAAGGATATGTAAGAAATTTTGTCCATCTAGGTTATTTACTTCCCTGGTGTATTGCATTAGCTATTATACTGAAGGGTAAAACTAAGAATCTCTGGGTTGCTACATTATCAAAAGATCACTTCGGGCCTTTGCAGACTTCCAGAAATAGTGCACATTAAATTGAGGCACTGCCCTGGCTCAGTGCTAGGGAATCATGGGAACTGTAATTTATTGTGGCACCAGAGCTCTCTGACAGAGAAGGCTCAATGTCTCAGAAAAAAATACAATTCCCATGACTCCCTAGCACTGAGCCAGGGCAGTGCCTCAATTTAATGTGCACTATTTCTGGCAGTCTGCAAAGGCCCTTAGTGTGCTCAGTTACTTTAAGTTAGAAGAATTAATTTAAAATTGGTGCAGTTACACACTGACAAAGCATTTAAATGCACAAAAATATCAACGAGGCAAAAGAAATAGTTTTTGATGTAGTTTTTAATAATATGTCATTGGCTGACCATATTCACTGGTTTTTTAAAAAATCTTACACTGGTCCATAAGTAAAATTCTGTAGTCCCAAATCAGGAAATACATTTATTAGGACCTTTGCCTTCCTCTGAGGCTGAAAAAAATTGCCCTGGTCACCCAGTGGGTTTCTGTGGCTGAGAGGAGATTTGAATCCTGATCTCCAGAGCTGTACACTCCAGAACTGTATTTCAGTGTTCAGACCATTACACCATGCTTGCTGTCATTTAATCACTAGACCCACTGAAATAAGCATGTTATAATTTCTAACTTATCTCACAGATTTTAGTAGATAATTCTAAATACAGATAAATTTGGTTCCAACTCTTTCTCATGATAGCATTTGCCAATGTAAATGTGAGGGATAATCCAGAAATTATAGCAGGAAAAGGGAATGATAATCACTATACAAACGTATTTTTTTCTGGCTTAGTACAGCAATTTCCATAAAATCATCTTAACGAGGTTTATTCCATGTCTGGAGTGGTGATTTTTTTTTAAAGTTTGACGCACCAGCAGGAATCACTGCACTAATGCCAAGAGTAAACAGATTATGTGTTACCAGATATCCTGTGATGTATTGCAGCTTGAGTTTGTTTGATTTGTTCTGAAAAGGTGCATGTGGAAACATCTTTGATGAAAAATTTGGTCAGGGTATTATATGGTAAAAACATATTTTTAAAGATAAATGAAGCAATATTGCAAGAGCTGAGCTGGCAGATTTTTGGAAATAACTTGTGCTTTTATAGGACACGGAGAGCTATCACAATGCTGATTTCATGTAGAAAGATCTCAGCTGTTTCATGTGAACAGAGCCTGTAATTAAGATACAGAGATATACTAAGTGTTTTTAAAAAATTAATAAATAATAAAACAATTATCTGTATACCCAAAGGCAAGTCTCATTTTTTTCCCCAGTGATGATTTCTCCTTGTGAAGTGGGTATAGGGTTGCAGCCTTAAAGAGACATTACTTAAATTCTATAACTGCTATATTTATTTGAACAAACACAAATTCACAGAGAGAGAGAGATAAAAAAGAGAGAAGAAGTGAGGAGGGGGAATAAAAGCATAATTCAATATGTCACAAGAAAATACACATACAGTACTAAAATAAATTAACTTAATTACTTCCAGTGGAAGAATAAGAGTGTAGCTGTCTCACGTCTTTGGAAGTGTTTGTGTCAAAAGTACTCAAACACAAAAGTTGGGTACCCAGTGTACATGTCATAAAATGAACGTTATGAAGGAAGCTATAAGAGATGAAACAGGGAGTCTTCTCTATATGAGGAAAACTTAAAATAATATTGCTTGCACAAAGAAGAAGGTATAAAAAAATTCAAAAAAGTGAGGAGGGCTTGAGGAACATATTGCATTATTAGCAGGAAGCCTGACAGGGAGGAAGTTGGACCATTGGGTAACAATGAAATCAAAGTAATTTTGAAAGAGAATCATAGAGATGGAAGAGACCACAAGGGCCATCCAGTGCAACCTCCTGTCGTGTAGGAAGACAAAGTCCAAGCACTCTCAACAGATGGTCATCCAGCCTCTGTTTAAAGCAGGGGTAGGCAACCATTCTCCTTTAAGGGTGAGGGACTTCAGCTCCCAGAGGCCTCAGCCATGTTGGCCAATAGTCTGGGATGTTGGCCAATAATCTGGGATTCTGGGAGCTGAAGTCCCTCGGCCCTTAAAGGGGAAAGGTTGCCTACCCCTGGTTTAAAGGATAAGGATAATAAGAGTAGAGAGATTGCAGAAAAGCTGGATGAATTATTTCCATTAACTTTCAAGAAAGAAGAGTGATAAGCTGAGGTAAACAGTCATGACAAATAAAGCAGTTTCTAGACCTCATTAATAAAATACAATCACAGGATCCACAAACGGGATCACTCAAGAGTTAAATAAACTTCTCAAAAGGTGAAGTCTCAGAAGTGCTGTTCTTCTGTCTAAAATATGCAACATGTCCTTAATACCAACATGTCCTTCTCCATCGGGCCTAGCGTAAGAAGAGGAGCCCTCCCTCCACTCCATTCGACGTCATCTGGGGGAG
>CM034701.1:252927220-252939383 GCA_020142125.1 Phrynosoma platyrhinos
CCACTTTATTTTCAGTTTCTGGGCCACGTGTGATAATGTCCATAGCTGTGCTGTCAAACACAACTCATAACAATTGTCACCACAGATTCATTTGCCCTCTTGGAAAGTAAGAGTAGTGATGAACAAGTGGATATTGACTGGTGTCATCTATCTACATCAGGGGTAGGCAACCTTTCCCCTTTAAGGGCCGAGGGACTTCAGCTCCCAGAATCCCAGGAGCTATTGGCCAACATGGGACTATTGGCCAACATGGCTGAGGCTTCTGGGAGCTGAAGTCCCTCAGCCCTTAAAGGGGAAAGGTTGCCTACCCCTGATCTACATATTAGGATGTGGGAGAGGGCCTTCTCTGCTGTGGCACTCCAGTTATGAAATAACCTCCCCTTAGAGGTCTGATTGTCACCAATACTGCTGTCATTCTGGCACCAAGAGGTGGGGAAATCTATTTACTAAAGATTTAGTGGCATGATGTTACATCCCCCCCCCCCCGCACCAGAGGCATTGGAGGAGGGTTTATAGTTTGCTGACCTCCCTGAACTGGGAGACAAGTTTAAATGGTGCCACAGCAGTTATGCCATGGCAGGAAGAAGTTTGGGGTGTGACCAGAGGTAACTTGTAACCTAGCTCATCCTGGCTGGAGCGATCGACCCACCCTCCTGCTGCTGGTGCAGTATGAACTTGCTTGGTCAATTCTGGGCCAGGTAGGAATTTTCTCTCCTTTCCACAGGCTTTTTTGCCTACCCCATACTGTTTCCAGTCGGAATTGGGAAATTGGCTAGAGTAGTGTCTAAATAGGTATAATTTGGCTGGACTGGGGGTGATTTATAGTTCATTGAGCACCTAGGACATTGCTTGGGTGGAAGGGATGTCCTCAAACTACCTCTCTGAGGCTTGGGACCTGGGAGGTGGAGAAAGAGATTACCCTTAAGGTTGGCCTGAAGGATAAACCCTCTTTTTAAACCTGGGAGCTTGGGAGAGGGACTTTTTGGTTGGTCTTCCTGATGTGGGATGGCCACAAGTATTCCAGCCTTTGGGTTCTCATTGGGGCTCAGGTGTTATTGCCCAGGAGAAGTTGCAGAGATGGGAAGAGACCTCTGGCTGCAGCTGCTCCTACACTAGGCTACTCTTCCATCTTCATTGCAGTTCTATCAAGAAATGTAATAAATAGGTCAAGTTAATTAATGGCCCATTTTTTTCAAGCCACTTTTGTGTGTCTTGTCTCATTATTACCAGGGTTGACCAGGTTTAATCCACATTTGCATATGAATGGTTTTGAATTATTTTAACTGCTTTCAAACTACATTGCTTTAAGTGTTAAATGATATAATACATATTTTAGCCTTTACATTATTCTTTCTGTTCTAAATTGTTTTAAACTGTTCAGGTTCTTTTTTGAGGGGGGGGTAAGTTTTCCATGAGATTGTCAGGAATAAATATTTAAATAAATAAAAAATAAATAACCATATGCTGACTGATGTGAGATTCCCTCCCATCCCCTGGCATTTCTGTTAACTATCCCTCTATTGCAATTTATTATACCACATCCCTATTGCAGTTGATTGAGCTTTTTCGGAAGATGTTCACTGATTTTCAGCAGCAGTATTTTTGGCAGGAGGAGGTCACAGTGATCAAAAAAGTTCTATTACATAAGTGGAGTTTCAGTTATGCTTCTTTGGATCTCAACAATTGAAGGATATATATATGTAATTGCTCTTGCTCTACCTTACATGTTCTCTGTACACCTATTTTATTAGTGTAATTGCAGAAACTATTTGAATAGTAGTAATAACAGTATCTTTCAGTGCACTGAAAATTCCCATAACTAGTGTTCCCAGGCCTGAGGAAAGTCTGTACAGGTGCTGCGCTCCAAAACTAATCCAGTTTGACACCACTTACTTGTCATTGCTCCATCCTATGGAATTCTGGGATTTGTAGTTTGTTGTGGCATCCAAGCTCCCTGATAGAGAAGGCTAAATATCTCACAAAACTACAAATCCCAGAATCCCATAGCATTGAACTATGACAGTTAAAGTGATGTCAAATTGCATTAATTCTGAAGTACAGATGCAGCTAGAATCAATACATTGACACAAACAAGCAGCACCTAGAGGAGGGAATGACCTTTTGATATGGTACCTCACAGTTGCATTGCTTTGCATGTAAGTGGCAAACTTAACACTGCACTTTTAAAAAATACTGTTGTGTACCCAAATATGTCAATATGGGTCCTCACTACAGTTTAGCATTTCTGATGCACTTTGCATTGCATAAAGTACTTTACATTTATAATAATGTTTTGGATTTGGATTTCCTCAATACATATAATAAAACAAAATAATAAAAAACCACCCATTGTTACCTTCACCCACTTCATTACTAAAAATCTTGGTGCCCCCCTATACAAATTTACTCTAAATTCAAGTCAACCTCTCATTACAATGTCAAAATCTAAAGTCTAACAGAATCTAAAGTGAGTTCCTAAATTTGTTTGTTGTTATTATGTGTTTTCAAGTCAGTGCTGACTCTGTCCTATGGTTTTCTTGGCAACCTTTATTCAGGGGAGGTTTGCCTATGCCTTCCTCTTAGGCTGGGAGAATTTGATTTGACCAAGGTCACCCAGTGAATTTATATGATTGAATCTGAGCCATGATCTCCAGAGTAGCACCTTTGTCCTTTTTGAATGTGCTTGATTTTTTTCAGTTCCAATAGTCCAGGTTGCTGTGTGGAACAATTACATTTTATATGCCAGATATGGCAAGTTAGAATACATGGAACTTGACACAATTCTAATGTTTTTTTCCCATCCACAGGCTGACTGGTTCAAGTGTCCCTGACCTTATTGTAAGCATGAGCAACCAGATGTGGCTCCATTTGCAATCTGATGACAGCATCGGCTCACCTGGATTCAAAGCTGTTTATCAAGGTAAATGTCAGATTTAATTAATAAATGCACAGTTGTGCTTAGAATAAAGTAGCATGAACATTTTAACTTTTAGGCAATGGTGGTATGTGGATGGACAAATCACAGTGTATTTCTAGGACAAATCAGTCTATTTTTGCATGTATTTCAACATAAACACATTCCGTGGTATTTCTGCATCAGTTCCAAAAATTGGCCTCAAGGTTGCATGCAATTCCCCACATCACATGCATTTTTCACAGTTTCCCTTTCATATGCATTTCTTACGGAGCTTTCTCTAGAGTACAAATTTTTGTAAGCTGCTTTTCACTGTGTATCGTATTTTGTATGCATCATTTCCAAATACACTTGTTCAGTTTTTGAGCTAAGAACTACATTTCAAAGAATAAACAGATATGTAGTCAAAAGGATCATCATGATAAGATTTGTATATTTCTGGAAATGGGTTGCTGCATTTACCAAAGTTCTCCTCTAACTCTGTAAAACTCACTTGTCCATTTAGGATGGAGTTCTCAAAGAGAACAGGGATTTTGATATTCGTTTGGACACAAGAATAAAAGTTTACAGACTTTTCTTCCCTATAAGATGAGAAAATTGAAGGGAGTTTTGCTTATTCTCCTTTTGGAACTTTTTTTGGTAAAAAAGAAAAGAAAAAAATCTTAATTTTACAACAAGAAAGCCCTTTTTTATATAGCAAACAATAGTCAGAATCTTCTATGCACTAAGTTGCAATGTAACCATGATCGTTATAGAACTATGTAGAATCTGGACCTGACACCCTCATCTCCACTTACCAGCCAGTACCTGCTGCAATTGATGGGGGTATGTTCCCCTGTCACCTGGGAGGAGACTGACCAATATTTACACCCCTTTGTGCAAGCAATCCCCAGTGTAATACACAGGAGCAGGACTTCTGTTGCAATTCTCCTTCATGCCAAATATCATTTACATGGGGGGAGGAGAAGAAGAGACCATCAGCTAGCTGCTTCTTAATCAACAGGTGAACATATCCCCCCAATCACAGAATCTGGTTCCTGGTAAGTGAGAATTGGGAGACATTTACAGTCCCTATGTATTTCCTAGACAAGAGGATACGTAGGGACTGTGAACAGAAAGCAGTCACAAATCAGTAATTCTGGGTTACATATTCGTAACTAACCAGTGCAGCCAGTGTGTTTTTCAGGAAAAAAAATAGTTTCTGTCCCAAATATTCTGCAGTGCAAAAGAAGTATTCAGAAAGTTTACCATTTTCTTGTTGTGATGTCTTGAAGTGTCTTGACACCCTTCTTAGAGGAGGAGGAAAACTGAAAATATTCTTTACATTCCCTAGCTGAGAGGTTTCAAACTGTTTCACTGTAAAAGGAAATGGATGTTTGAAAAACACTGTATAGTCCTTATTGCTTACGTGAGGACAACCTTTTTCTAGCAAGCTTTATTTCTGTAGCTTGTCAAAACCTTGATTGCTTTGATGTCTTTCAGATAGTTTAAATTCTTAAAAAACTAGAAAAGTTTTAAAAATCAATAATGTAGCCATGATGCAAAGATAAACTCAACCCTATTGCTATTGATGGGTTTTGGGTATCCTTAAGTCTTAATTGGATCAGGCTGTGTCATGACTCTTCCTAAAATTGATTTCTCAAATGAGAGAAATGCTACTGCCTGGCATTTACAGGTGAGGACTGCTTTCTATGAATCACTCACAGCTTGGAAAAGTTTTTGTTTTTTTTTTTTAAACTGCAGCTCCAGCAGCTATATTGGCTGGGAAATGCTGGGAGCTGTAGTCCAAAAAAGGAAGTTTTCCTAGTTCAAGAAAGAATCAAGTGGCAGATGGAAGGGTAGTTTTGGGAGACTTTCTGAGAGTGCATCTACACTGTAAAAATAATTCAGTTTGACACCACTTTAACTGACATGACTCATCCTACAAAATCCTGAGATTTGTAGTTTTGTAAGGCATGGGAACTTTTTGGCAGAAAATGCTAAAGAACTTTGTATAACTACAAATTCTGTAGAATGGAGTGATGCCAGTGCAAGTGGTGTCAAACTGTTAAGCTACAACACTTATGAGAACTGCATTATTTCTACAGTGTAGATGCATCCCTAGAGTCATGATTCAGATTTTATGGGAAATCTCCATAGAATTGGCTCTGCCTCCAAGGCTGCATCACACTCAAGGATGTCCCCAGCCACGTGTCATCTGCTTATTGAAAACTGTAGATTGCTGTGGAAGGAAGGTGTCATAAGAAAGGACAACAATACGTACTCTCAACTGGAAGGAAAAGGCTATGCTTTATTGAATACAGCTGACAGGTAGGGTTGGCCCAAAACACATGAGGTCTGGATCTGACATCGACCAACTCACATGTTGATCAATGAACCACATTGCCTAGTCACAGCCAAGCCTCGGGATGACAAAAGGGGTAACGGGTTGATTGCATGTTCACATCTCAACCCCATGTCACTAGGGGATGCTGATCTGGATTTGCCCCTGCAGTGGCAACACTGCAACACTCCCAGCACTCCTGGGTCCTTGAGGGACTCCCGATCCAGTGCTCTACAGCACAGGAAACCATGCCCGCTTGATCCAAGACCCATGCTACTGCCACGAAAGGCCAGGCCCACCCAAGGACCCTGCCTTCTGCCAACTCCTGAAAGGTATATCTCTCCCAACCAGAGGATCACCTCCCCGACACCTTCATAACTGTCCTGAGCAAGACTCCAATCCCAGATGAATGTAGCTGACAGATGCCCCAGATTTCCACCTATCCATCCTTTTTATTGAGTCCACATCTCCCTGTAATTGTGGCAGCCCCAGTGCAAAACGAGTGACCCCCAAAGTCTTTCACTGGAAGCCCAGCACACTGTAAGGCCAGCCGAAGTACCGACAGTACTTGGAACAGAGTTAGTGGGGTTCTGTCCTTGGAGTGAAAAGAAGGCCTTCAGTGTGAGAACGGGATGCCAGGTATCTATGTGGAATTTGAACAGGGCACAGGTGGCAGCCGTGTAGCCCCCTTAGCATGATGGAGGACCCCTTTCCCAACTGGTCACACTTTGACCTGCAAAGAACTAGAAAAACAGTGTTTCCCACAAAAGAGACATTCTCCCTGTGAAGCAAACACTTAGACCCATCAGGCCTGGAAGAAACAAGCTCACCCACCTGCAGTGTCCCAAAGAAGATGGTCAAAAAGTCAGCTCTGAAGAGGTGGGCCTCTGCTCGCAGATCAGCTTAAGCTGCATGGAAAGCCTACAAAATATCTTGAAGCAAATGGGTCTCTTGCCATCCACCCTACCAAGGGATGACCTTCTCCAAACATTGAGGGGCAAGGAAAGATGAACACACGTCCTTGAAACCCCCAGCCTTGGAAAAGAAGGAAATACTGGCCAGGTGGACCACAATAGTGCAGGGTGAGATCCCAGACTCCCTCAACCAGACAAGGAATTGCAGGATGGTATGGGACAGTACTGGCCAGTGGGCCTGGAGGGCAGCCATGCCAAAAAGGGGGCCAACCTTGGACACAGCATTCCTGTATGCTCTAAGAGTGGCTGGAGCCAGTTAAGACAGGACGCTGTGCATTACAGCAAGTTTCCAACTTCCCACAGATGTTCTGGGAAGGGTGTGGGTGAGGGGTCTGCTCCAGCTGCCAATACTGAAAATGAAAAAGAGAATCTGCAATGTTATTCTCAAGACTGGACACAAAATTGGCCTTGAACGTGATGTTACTGCAGAGACACAGCAGGATGAATTGGTGAACCAGGAGCATGACCTGCTCAGACTTGGAAGAAGGAGATTGAGGATCCTGATCACTGCCTGGTTGTCACACCAGAAACAAACTGCCTTGTAGGCAAAGGCACAGACCACTACCAGGATAGGGAAAAAATCTAGAAAAGTGAGGTCTTGGAGTATCCCACCTAATGAGTGGGCCAGTGTTGGATGCACAAATGGCCTTGGGAAAAGTCACCAAAGCCCAGGCTTCCAGCAGCATCAGAATGCACATGCAGGCCTTGCACCAATTCCCAAGAGTGCTGTCACAGGTACACCCCACTGTAATCCCTGAGGAATCCCTCTCACAAGCAGAGATCCAGTTTGATGCCTTCAGTGAGGTGGGTGTGGTGGTGCACAGCCCTGACCCCCGCTGTGATCTTGACCAGCAAGGTACAAAACGCCCTGCCCAGGGAAACCACCTTGCAAGCAAAATTGAGGTGTCCCAGAATGGCCTGGATTTCCTTGAGGGTAGTCTTTTGGGCTGAGAGTATGGCCTGTACCATGGAGCAGAGGGTGTGGAGCTTATCATTCAGTAGGCAGGAGACACCTACTACCAAATCCAGCTGGATCCCTAGATAAGTGAGTGAAATAGTGGGAACTTCAGTCTTATCCATCTTTAGGGGAACATCCAGTTCAGCAGCGAAGACTTGGAAAGTGGTTAAAAGCTTGACACAACCATTGCTACAAGCCTCCAGAATGAACAGGAAGTTATTGAGGTAATGGGTGACTAAATGGGTCCTGGCATGACCTTTCACCTCCTACTCCAGGAAAGAAATGAAGGTTTAAAATGCTGCACCACTTATGGAGCAACCATAAATACCACCATCCCTCAAATTTGAAGCCCAGGAGACAGAAATCATCAGGGTGGACAAGCAGCAGTTGGAATGCTGACGGATGTTGCATTTGGCCAACAGGGCTCCCCATCCACAAGCCCGGATGAGCTGCACAGCCTGGTCAAAGGAGGCATAGCACCCTGAGCATTGCTCAGGGAGGATGGCAGCATTGACAGATGCCCCTGAGGGGTATGAAAAGTGGTAGATGAGGTGAAATTCTACTGGAGCCTTTTTGGGGATCACACTGAGGGGAGAAACCTGTAGGTTGGTCATGGGAGGAGAAATAAAGGGGCCTGCCACCCTGCCAGCCCCACATGCCTTCAATATTTTATTCTTGAGGACTTGCACCATGTCCCTGGCAGATTTTAGGTTCCATGCATCTCTCAGCTGGGATTCTGAAAGCTCAGGTGAAGCCCTATTCCTGTCAGGGTAGTGCCTGAGGAGCGAGAGCAAGGCCAAAGGACACACAGGTATTGGGGTGAGGTTGAAACATGGCCAAGTAGCCTCAGCATGCTTACTTTGGGGGCCCCAACCTTCCAGTTGTGGAGCCAGAGGCTCCCTCCTTCTTGCCAGAGGCTGCCAAGATGGGGCATCCTGCTCAAAAGGGCTGTTAGATACCCACCGGTCAAGAGCACACTAGCTTAGCAGGAGGGGCCAGGCAAAGCTCACATTTGTGCATGAATTTGTGATGAGCACGGACACGTTTCCCCAGGATGAACTCCCAGCACAGGAGCCAGTGGGGAGGGGGTTCCCTCTTTCCTGTCCATTTTGAGATCTGAGAGATCCCCTTTTCCCTTGACATGGTGACTCTCCTCAACTAGCCATATCTCACTGTTGATGGCCATGTTACTCTGGGATGCCCCACTCTGTATAAGCCACCAGGACAACCCCCATGAAAACAGAATAGCCTTCTATCCAGCTGGTGAAAGATCACTCAACTGGGTGCACCTTGGCCTCCAGCTTTCCTTTTTTTCTTGAAAGTTGATGGTGCCTCCTTCTCCCCTCCCTCCCCACCTTTTAACAAGGTGAACACATCAACATAGTACTCCATGAGGATGCAGTTCCTAATCTTTTTGGACAGATGAAGGCTAGGGGGGTTCTCATTTTCTGTGAAAATGGGGAAGGCAGAGGCCTGTTGGCCCTCACACACACACCCCAAATGCGGGTGCCTGGTCCTGCGCCTGATGGCCCAGGAGGATAGGCCAGGAACCAAAGCTCCCCCCAACCAATAATCATCCCTGCCCAATGCTAGATTGGAGAATCACCATCCCTCCTGCCCCAGAAACCTCTGTCGTGATAGCTTTTGCTCTTCTTTTTTGCTCTTGCATTTCTGCCTCTTGCGCTTGTTGCTAGCAGAGGAGGCCACAGATGATGAACTGCTTCCAGAATCACTGGTGGAGGAGCTCCTACTACTACTACTGGAGGAACTGCTGCTGGAGCTACTCAGAGGAGATGCAGGGCACGTTCACTTCCGATTTTCACTCGCCCACATGCACAGTTCTTTTCCTGGGATGCTTGATCCACACTTGCATGTGGGGCCAGAGAACTCAGCCCATGAGTAGGTAGGGCACCAGCATGCCCCACCTGCTCCATGAAGGCTGAGAGGATGCAGGTGAAACCCACCAACATTTCCTCACCCACAGGTGGGGGAAGGTGGGAATGGGGGCAGCCGTTTGTGGTGCAGCAGGACACTGCTGCATCTCCCTGGGGCCAAGTCAGGATAGGATTTTCTGGGCTCGCTGGCCTGGCCCCAGATGGTGGGCTGGGCAGGACAAGCCTCTCCCTTAGCACCTTTAGGTGGCATGCCCCCACACCACAGCATGATAAAGCTAATTCTGAGGCCCACTATGCTCGAGGGAACCCCCTTACCATTGGCAGCCTTGTGGAGGCCTGGCCATCACTATTGTCACCACCTAGATGCCTGGAGGTCTCTCAGTTACTGTTGTAGACCTACTTGCTGCCTGGAGGGCTCTCAGAGACCCAGTTGCTGATGTAGGCCCATCATCAGCTGGGGTAGAGGGCAGGTTG
The DNA here is from genome assembly GCA_020142125.1 of Phrynosoma platyrhinos. Taxonomy (NCBI): domain Eukaryota; kingdom Metazoa; phylum Chordata; class Lepidosauria; order Squamata; family Phrynosomatidae; genus Phrynosoma; species Phrynosoma platyrhinos. The sequence continues at coordinate 252,936,759 of CM034701.1, forward strand.
TTAGTATGGAGAGCTGCTAGGCCCACCCACTTTTCTCAGTTGCTGCCCTAGGCTTGCCTCCATAGCGGCCTTGTACTGGCCCTCCCAAGACTTAGCTGCCCCTCCGCTCTGCAAAGCACGTCTTGCCCTCTTTAAGAGCCGAAATGCAATGGTGCCATTTCACTGTGCCACATGGCCTTAGATAGGCCCACCATCCAATGAAATTCAAGGAGGCCTGGAAGTCTCACCCCCTCCAGCCTCCCAACCAATCACCATGGCCCCTTGCCCTGGTACCGGCCAGTGGGGCGGCACTTCTTGCTCCCGATGCACTCTGGGAGTTGTAGTCCTGGCCCTGAACCAGAAGCACTGCCTTTCCACAGCTCTGGCAGCCAATCCAGCCCTCTGATTTTGCCTAAACTCCTGCTGGGAGAGCACCAGCACCCAGGAAGACAGCGCAGTCCAACGGCTCCCCGCACCGCAACCATGGCAGCCCGGTGAGTGAGGCGGCTCTATTTCCATGTGTCTGCAGAAGAAGAATGTAGGTGCACTGATGATGGTGTCCCTCCTGGGCCACAAAACAACGTGGGCTTATAATCTGTCCTGATCCTGCCCAGGTGTGTAGAAGTAGCAGGAGGATTAGGTGCTGCTGCTGCATGTTCATACTCTTTGATTGCTGATTCATTTGGAGTCTCCCCAGTGGAGATTTGAAAGAGAACAACCAAACACTGGTAATACTGGCACTTTCTCACCTACCTGCTGGTCTGATTGGTTAATTAAAGTAGTCTCAACATCAAGGCAACTGCACACTTTCTTGTTTACTATTGATACTCTGTCCTCACTGTACAATCAAGTTAATGTTTGCACTGACCTTGGAATTGTAAACAATCTTTCTAGTCTCCTTTCATTTACTTGCCCTGCAATTTCTCAGCGGTGTTGGATGGCTCATAAAATCATTTAGGAAAGGGGATCAAAACATCTCCAAGAATCTCTTCTTGCAAGAGGTGGGGATGTGACCTGATTCAGGATGGAGGAGTGAGGTTGGTGTCGGTGCAGGATGTGTTTCCTGGAAGGAGCGGTGATGACACCACACAAGCAGGCAGCTATGATCTCACTCGCTTCCCCTATGCCTACATGAGCTTGCTGGCTGGTCAGCAACCAAGTGACTGCCCCTCCACCTTTTCCTTCTGCCTTTTTTTTTCCACTCAAAGAATTGGAATCTCTCGTGCCACAAGTGGAAGTCTGTTTAATGAACAAGGATTGCTGCAATTTGACCTTGGCCCCAGGGACTAAATTTGACCCCTACAGTCACTCCATCTAAAGCAGAGGTAGCAACTCTGGCAGATTGGGGAGTCACTTTTGTGCCTTAGGACTCTCTGAAGTTGGCACAAACTATCAAAAAATAAAACAAAACAAAAAGCAAACTAACAAACAAACACACCCAATGTGGCTAGAAGTCCTAGGGCCTTTGTAGACTGCCACAAATAGTGCAAATTGAGTCCACTTTAAGGGTTAGGGTTAGTGCTAGGGAATCATGGGAATTGTGTTTTTTTCTGAGACATTGAGCCTTCTCTGTCAGAGCTCTGGTGCCACAATAAAATACAGTTCCCATGATTCCATAACCCTAACCATAACCCTTAAAGTGGACTCAATTTGCACTATTTCTAGCAGTCTGCAAAGGCCCCTAGTTGAGCAAAATAAAATGAATTATTATGTAACAGTTTACAAAATAACTTACTTGCAGTTTGTAAATAAGTATGGCCAGAAGCCCAAGCCTGTATTTTTTCATGCTAAACAGTAAAGGGAGCCCTTGCAACTCATTTCAAAGACAAATGGTTACACTCGGGGGCTTCCTGGAGCAGCAGTTCACCCACTTTTTTGGCCACAAAAAGAACAGTCTGGGGATCCTGGAGGCAGCAAGGACAACAAAAAGTATTTGGAGTGGTATATGTGACCCTACAGTTGCACTCAACCAACTCTAATCCAATGAATACCAAATTTTGGGAATGTTCCTTGCAAGGGAAAGACTCTGGAGATGAAGCTTCAGTGGCTGTATCATTCAGTTGCATGCAGCCTCCAGATGCCTGGGATCTGCTAGGATTTAAGTTCTGTTTTCTTTGAGACATGTAACATTAAGTCTACACTGGGCAGTTTATTTCTCAGTATTTCAGAAACAGGACTGTTTGTTAACAGCATAGAGGAAAGAGCATTGTATGATATGGTTGTTTCATAGATACCAAGAATTTGCTTGCTTAAAACAACGATGGAGAAATTGGTACATTGTATACATCTGGTACCAGGTATAAAGTCTGATAAGGCTGAACCTCATCCTTCAGGCTAGCATAATTTGCCCTTTTAGGAAAAGCAAAGGGATAATCTACATTTGCTTAAAAGCAGAAACTCCCATGGACATATTGCTGTACTTTTGGAAAGTTCACTCACAAAGTTCTATAGTACAAAGCTCTAGTACAAACACTGTACTTTAACTGCAACCTTATGTACTTTAGCTACCTTTTAAGCTAATCTTTGTTTTGTGATTTTTCACAACAAAACTGCATTCTTGTCATCTTGAAGCACTGTTCTTTTGCTGTTTCACTCTATTTAGGGCCTCGGCAGACGACTAAAAAGGTCGTCCTCGAGGCCCAGAAG
>CM034701.1:252958153-252974997 GCA_020142125.1 Phrynosoma platyrhinos
GTGTTAGAACTTATTGGACTAAGTTTTGTGCTGAAAGAAGGCACTTTGATCTCAAAAAGTTTCCTGATTACAAAATGGAAAGAGAGGTAATTTTTAATGTTATCCTCTCACCTCCCACTCTATTCTGAAATATCCTCTGACACGCTCTCTTAAGTTTGGAGGGAGGTGCAACAAGGGAATGCATGGATAATTTAATTCTTTTCCAGTGTATCCCTAGCATCAGTCTTAAGACACCCTACCCTTTTAGTCCCCCAGGTACATATTGTTGCAGAATCCACAGAAAATTGTCCCAATAGTGTAAGCATTCTGCGATATTGTCACCTGAAAAGTTTCTCCAGCATATGCCATGTACAAGTGATTTAAAAACAACAACAAACAAAAATCCCAGACCTTCACCTAGCACCAAACCCCAAAAGACTAGCCAGAAAAAAGAAATCTGTTCCTTTTGTCACTGGATCTCAGCCATTTTAACAAATTGGGACAAACATTTGTTATTCTTCTTGTTTTAGTTTTAACAACAACAAAACCAAAGACAATAGCAGCAACAGCAACAACAGTAACAGCATTTATTTATAATGCCCTTTTCACCAAATCGAGGAACACCAGAGGTATATAATCAAAGACAACACAATTAAATTAGCATTATCCTGTTCTAAAAATAAAAATAGATTAAAATTTAAAAAGTGGAAACATAGATTCATAGAGTTAGAAGGAGCCCTATGGGCCGTTGCAGGATCCCTAGCAGGTAGCTGTCCAGCCTTATTTTGAAGATATCCAGAGACTACTTCTCTAGGCAAACACTTCTCTAGACAATTGGTTCCATTGCTAGACTGCTCTCACTATCAAGAAGTCCTTTCTAATGTTCAATCACAATTTACTCTTCTATAACTAAAAAACATTAAACCTATTTTTACTGTCTGAGGTAACAGAGAACAAGTCTACATCCTCGTCTTTGTAGCAGCATTTGAGATATTTAAAAAGTGCAAAAATGTCACCCTTCAGTTTTGTCTTCACCAAATTGACCATGCTCAGCTCCCTCAACCTTTCCTTATTACTTTTGTTTTCCCTACCTCTTATAATCCTAATTCCCCTTGTCTGAACCTGTTCCAACTTCTCTATATCCTTTTTAAAATAAGATGTTCAGAACTAAACATAGTATTCTAGATGTGGCCTGACCAGTACAGAATGTAATAGGGCTATTACTTCTCTTGACTTGGAAACTGTGGTTCTATTAATGCAGGCTAAGATAGTCTTTGCCTTCTTTGCTGCAGCATCAAACTGCTGGCTCATGCTCAATTTATGATCAGTAATAATCTCAAGATCATTTTCACATGTAATATTGCTGAGCCAAGTGTTCCCATCTCACAAATGTGCATTTGATTTCTGTAGCCTAAATTTAAAATTTTGCATTTGTCTTTACTGAATTTCATTTTATCAATTTCAACCCAGTTTTCTAGTTTAGCAAGGTCCTTTTGAATTCTGTTCCTATCTTCCAATGTGTTAACTACCCCCTGCTAGTTTTGTGTCATCCACAAATTTGATAAAGATTCCTTTTAACCTATCATCTAAATAATTGATAAAAAATATTGAAGACCATCAGCCCCAAGACAGAACCCTGCACCATTCCACTTGAGTCCTCTTTCCAGTTTGAATCACAGCCACTGATGACAACTCTTTGAACATGTTTTTCCAACCCATAATGGAGCCATCTGATATTGTTTCCATCTATTCCAGTGAAGAAATGACACACTCTTGGTAGCAGGTCAGTCCAGCAATCAGGGAGATACTGGAATACTGGGGTCAAGACATGTCCTAATGCTGACATGAAGCACAATCCTAGTTGTAACTCTTTAGCTGAGGACTGGGATTGAGAAATGGAAAGAATATTCATGATGATTCATTCTCAGGTTGAAAAATGAGTTTCCCAATAGTTGGGAAGTCTCATCAAGAAAAATAACAGTAAAAGAAGAATTTGGCACAATTTGCTCCTGGTGTCTGGCATCTTAAAATGTTGTACAGAAATTATTGTACAGAGAATCCAGCTCCATGTGCACACAGTGAATACTGCTGAATGGGAGAAGCTGCTTTTGCTGGCTACCAGTGGAGAAAAGCCAGGTAGCTGTATATCAGGTATGATTATACTGGGACATTGAAAGTTGGGAGACAAAGATGGGAGATATTAGGTTCCTCCCATCCCTTTCAATCCTCTTTGACATCAAAGCTCAGTCCACCCTCTCACTTTGAATGGAGTGTGAGTGTTGATGGTCACTTCAGGGGTACGTAGGAGTAGGAGTTTTCTTCTTTTTACCTAGTTTCCCCCCTTCCTTACCCTAGACTGCAATTTGGACACAGTGGATGGACACAGTTGGGGAAGGAGACTACCCTTTGGGCTGACTTGGGGGCTTTGCCCTCACTTTCAACCACGTGGCTTAGGAGTGGGGTTCCTCTGGTCCAGTAGGTGGTCCAGATGGGGCCATAACCTACTATTGGGTTGCTCTCAGGGCTCAGGTGTTTTTCCCAGGGAAACGCTAAGGAAGAAGCCAAGGAGTGATGCCTGCCTCCACTGGTCCCACACTAGGGACCTTATCACATGCTGGCCACGAAGCGAAAAGTAACCGAAATAAGAATAAATTCAGTTCTATACCGAAATGAACTGAATTTTGCCTGCGCAGCCATTGCGCAATGATTCCGAAAGCTCCCTTGTACTTCCCCGAAAAACCGAATATCAAAAGATCTCAATTCGTTACAGATTAGCTCTGGGTTCTGTCGAGTTTCGGTGTAACGTCGTGTGTAAACACGGGGAAATAATATGTATTAGCTACGGATACCCTTTGGATTAGGTCTGCTTTAGACCCCGTGTGATAAGGTCCTAGGTTGCTCCCCATTTCTTGCTCCTTTTCAAGTTTGATGTATTCAAATAAGTTCTGGATTGTTGAATTACAACTCTGGAGACTAAGGTTTGATTCCCAGCTCAGCCACAATACCCATTGGGTGACCTTGGGCAAGTCCCATGCTCTTAACCTCAGGGGACAAACCTCCTCTGAAATCTTGCCAAGAAAACTCTGCCTTAGGGTTGCCATTGTCAGAAATGACTTGAAGGTACACAACAACAACAACAGGTTAAATAATGTGCCCCTTATTCAACTCAGCTTTCTGTGTCTGGGTCTTTTTACTCCATGGTTGGTCCACAAAAACACATGACTTTTTTTGCACAAAAATCCTATTTTCTGCAAGAAACTGGGTTTTCTGCACAGAAAGCACTGTTTTCTATCCAGGACACCTTTGTGCTATGCTCTGCAGAATGTTTCCTGCATAGTATTTCAGGATATTCACACAGGAGGAGAATATTGTGGAGGAATATTTGTTTTCTACATGCATTACAGAGCCAGTGTGGTATAGTAGTTTCAATGTTGGACTATGACTCTGGAGAATAGCTTTCAAATCCCTACTCAGCCATGGAAACCCATGGGTTACCTTGAACAAGTCACAATCTCTCAGCCTCAGATGAGTGCAAAGGCAAACCCCCTCTGAACAGGTCTTGCCACAAAAACTCCACAATAGGTTTGCCTTAGGGCCACCATAAATCAGAAACAAATTGAAAGCACATAACACACCACCTATGATATAAAACCTTTCAGTACAAATGAGGATAAATAGACTATGGTCTATAGCATAATCAGAAAAGTTAATATATAAAATGAGATTGGCATGAGGAAAAATCGAAGAGGATAAATTTGAAGAAATTTGAAAGTTCTTTATTAATGATATTACTTGTGTAACTCTGGATTTAATCCACCAACATTTTTTTTCTGGAAAAGTGTCTAAAAACAAGATGCAGCCCATTGGTCAATACTTTGAAGATGAGTTTGATTTACAGGGATGCATTGGGATACATATTTTGCTTATTAATTGAAGTTGGGTGTGGGGGGAGTGCAGGGGAAAAAATGGTGGAATGAATGTTATAATATATCTATAAGTTAAGGAATATTGATAGTGGGGCAAATGTAAATTTAAAAAAATGTCTCCCAGCAAGGAAAAAATTATTCATCATCATCCATATGAAATAGTGAATGATTTATATCCCTACATTTTCATTGAGGTCAGAAAAATGGTTTCACTAAATGGTAGAGAAGGTAGAGGAGGAATATTACACTTTTCACGTACTGCTTCTTCTGTTGATAGTGTTGAATGAAAAACATTCAAATGTTTTGTTCTGGAAAAAACCCAAATGTATGTATTTTATATAATTTTGAGAAACATGAAATGAAGTGTTTCTTTAAAGTGTAACTATGATGTAACTATGTGGGCCTTGGAATAATAACTGTAATTAACTATTTCCAAACTTTATTTTGAGGCTTGTGTGTGATTCAAGTGAGGCTTTGCACTGTAACTTCTAAAATACAAGTTTTCTAAAATATTTTAATATAGACTTATTCTTATTCTACCTGAAGAGGTATAGTGTGGGCATGATATCTTTTAAGTACACAGTTTTAAATGCTTCATTGTATAATTGTTTAAAGTGTGTCAATTGTTCTTTTTACAGTCTCATGTTTCTTCAACTTCACAACGCCCTCAGGAATAATTCTTTCACCAAACTATCCTGAGGAGTATGGAAACAACATGAATTGTGTGTGGCTCATTATTTCAGAACCAGGAAGCAGAATACATCTTATTTTCAATGACTTTGACATAGAGCCTCAGTTTGATTATCTGACAGTGAAGGATGATGGGATTTCTGACTTACCAGCTCTTGGGACATTTTCTGGCAATGATGTGCCTTCCCAGATTGCTAGCAATGGGCACATAGTACGCCTGGAATTTCAGTCAGATCATTCTACTACAGGAAGAGGCTTTAACATAACCTATACTAGTGAGTAGACATTATATGTCATGTCCACTTAAGATAACAAATAATGATGTAGTGAATAATAAGAACCTTTTTTTCCCAATCTTGAAGAGCCAAAATATACACTTAACATATACATTAATACATTAGCAAATGAAAATACTTGATTTTAGATGGATCAAGAAAGAAAGAAAAGAAATCAAGAGAAAGGCATAACAAAAATTAAAGGAAGTAATGAAGTGATTTATGTGAAAAGAATATCATTGTTTTTATCTAAACACATACATAATTAGCGATATTAATTCCAATGATAGCACTGGAATTAATATTGCTAATTATGTATATGTTTAGACTAAAACAATGACATTCTTTTCAGATAAATTACTTCATTACTTGCTTGTATTTTTGCTATGCCTTTCTCTGAATTTTTTCTTTTCTTTTCATTCTTTTCTTTAAAAAAACTGACTTGCTAGGAATGGTGGTAAAACTGGTTATGTTGAAGATGCCGTCTAAACTGGAACAAATAGCTATCTAGTCCAGCACTGTTTCCAACTAGAAAAAACCCAAATGCTTCCAAAAAACTCACAAGAAGTGTTTGAAAGCACCAGTGATCCTTTTACGTTTTCCCTCTGGCAACTACTGCATTACAGAGGTGTAATGCCACTGCATCATGGCAAATCACTATGGAATTTTAGTCCTCATGAATGTGTTAAGAATTACCTTAAAACATGGGTGGGCAACCTGGAGCTGTCCAGAAGTTGAGTTGCATTGTTTTTAGACTGCAATCCAATAAGGAAAATTTTGTAAGTAAGTCCCCTCAAAGTCAGTGGAGCTTACTTCTGAATAGGCATGTATAGGATTAAATCATACATACGGTAGGGGAGATTTCAACACCTGCTTTCTGAATTCCATGCTTTTAATTGTCACAGTAATGAGCTAGTTTCTAAATTGCCTCTACCAATAGTGATCCAATAGTTACTCAATGCTGAGTGTATTCTATGCAAATCGTGGCTCAGAATAATAAATAATTTTCTTCATTCCAACAGTAAGGGAGGAAAGGCTTAAGTTCTGAACAACTCTTTCCTTTTCTTTCAAAACTCAGCATTTGGTCAGAATGAGTGTCATGATCCAGGAATTCCCATCAATGGAAGACGCTTTGGAGACAGGTTCCTACTAGGAAGCTCTGTTTCATTTCATTGTGATGATGGCTTTGTGAAAACCCAGGGGTCAGAGACCATAACTTGCATCATGCAGGATGGAAATGTTGTATGGAGTTCAACTGTTCCACGTTGTGAAGGTAAAAATTTTACTTTTCTATAGCGTGCATTTATCAGTTTAGTTTGGATAGTTCAGGGGTAGGCAGCTTTTTCCTACCAGGGGCTGGCCCTCTGTTCAGGAGGTCTTCCGCGGGCCGAGGGGGGGGATGGCGCCACGCATGCACATTCACATGCGCATGTGCAGTATGCCGGAAGTACTGCGCATGCACATGCATGCTTGCTCGCGCATACACAGTGCTTCCAGTGTACTGCGCATGCGCGAGCGGTCGCGGATGCCATTTTGTTTTCCAAAATGGTGCCGCAACTCGTTTGCACATGCGCTGGAGTACTGTGCATGCGCAAATGTGTCGCAGCCACCATTTTGTTTTCCAAAATGGCGGCCGCAACTCATTCACACATGCGCAGTACTCCAGCGCATGCACAAACAAGTTGCAGCATCATTTTGGAAAACAAAATGGTGGCAGCGGTGCGTGCGGCAAGTGGCGGTGGTGGTGGTGGCAGGGCCTGGCTGGGGCTGGTCCAAAGGCCTCGGGGGGCGTATTCAGCCCCCGGTCCGTAGGTTGCCGACCCCTGGGATAGTTACACTGTTTACAAATATTGCCATATAGTTACTTGAGAAATTGTTTAACTCATCTGTGAACTGTTTTGATTTGGGGGGTTTTTTTGAACAACTTTCCTAGATTGGCTTTCTGGTCCTTGATTTTGGACCTTTACAGACTGCCAGAAATAATGCAGTTTGAGTCCACTTTAACTGTCCTGGCTCTGTGCTAGGGAATTGTGGGAATTGTATTTTTTTCTGGGATATTTAGCCTTCTCTGTCAGGGAGCTCTGGTGCCACAATAAACTACAGTTCTCATGATTCCTTAGCACTGAGCCAGGATAGCTAAAGTAGCCTCAAGGTGCATTATTTCTGGCAGTCTGTAAAGCCCTTAGTCTTTTTTTTAAGCAGAACAATGCTCTTTTAAATATTCTGTATTCCCTCCTTCCCATTCTGTTTAAGATTGATACGAAATTACTGAGTGATGCCATCTGATATCAGCACCAAATGTGTGCTATTCTACTTAAACAGGGAGAGCCTGACTTCATTCATTCATGCCTTGGTAACCTTCTGAGCTATAGAACACTCTTAAAAGACATGGGGCTGCCAATACATTTGATAGTCCTAATGAAAGATCTGAATTTAGGACAAGAGTCAACTGTTAGAACATAATATTGAGAAACAGAATAGTTCCCAACTGGCAAAGGAGTCAGGCAACATTGCATATTATCAAGTTGTTCAAGTTGTTCATATTGTTCAAGTTGTATGCAGAAAATATCATATGAAGAGCAGGTTTAGACTCAGAAGAAGGAGAAGTAAAGATAGAAGAAAGGAACATCAACAATCTAAGATATGCGGATGTCACGATACTACTAGCAGAAAACATCATGGAGTCGGAACTATTATTAAGGAAGGTCAAAGAAGATAGTGCAAAGGCAGGCTTGTTGCAGAACATAAAGAAAACAAAAAAAAATAATGACCATGGAGGATCTACATAAATTCAACCTAGACAATAAGTAAATTGAAATAGTTAAAACTTTCCTGTACTTTGGATCAAACATTGATCAGAAAGGAGAACACATTGATCAGAAATCAGAAGACTAGGAATGAGAATGGCAGCATTGAAAGAACTAGACAAGATCCTAAAGAGTGAAGATATACTTTCAAGCATTGTCTAACGTTAGAATTGTCCAATCCACTATATTTCCCAGTTGAACACAGTGGCTGCTGTGCCATCCCGTACTGTTGGTGGCGGCATGTGTTGCTTTCTCTGAGGCCAGAAACGTGGTGCCTAGTATTGATCACATGTCTGGGTGCTTCGTTGTGCCCTCAGTGAAAATGATCCAAGCTAGTGGCACTGGTGCTGAGTGGCAGAGCAAGATGCTGTGTAAACATCCACCCAGTATCACTCTGGAGTGCTCCACATTTTCTGGGAAGTTCCAACCCAAAAGGTTGGCTTTTAAAGAGTGGATTAGGGGAGGGATGGCCTGGATTCACAGCAGAACTGCCTTTCCACATGTAGTTAGTCCACAGTCAAATTGGACCTTTGTCTGGGCAGGGTGATGTAAGGAAACCAGTTCATTTCCCCTGATAAAGGTAGAGGAGATTTTTTTGCTTCTGTATTAAAAGAATTAAAAGATAAAAGTGATTCGGGAGAAAACAAGTTCACTTGAATAAGTACTGAAGAATTCTAATTCTCTAATTTATTATTATTATGGTTGGTACAGATAAAAAAAATACTATAATAATGGAATGTCCCTATGTGTATCTGATACTGCTGTTCCACATAAATTGTTAATAAGGTACCAAGAAATTAAGATGGGTTACACCATAGTGCTAAACATATCAACTTAAACATGCATATAGCACTGAAGTGTTAATTTGTAAAAGTGTTGAATGATATACACTCTGGAGCTTTTTGAATTGCCCAGATGATCTTTCACTTGAAAATTGTACAATATTTATATCACAACAATGCTTTTGTAATTATTTGAGCTGACCTAACTATTAAAATCAAAAAGAATGCTGGAAAGTCATGGCTTTTATAATCTCTTTATCCATCCTCTCTGCTTCTTCCAGCATGATGGAAACTTGGGGGAATTAACGAGCAGTTTGAGCTGCCTAACATCTGCTTTAACATATTTGTTATGTTAATAAATTTGATTTTAGTAGATTTAATCTAGTGGAAGCTGTAATAGAATTTGGGTGCTCTTTTACTTATGCCAGCTGGTATTTCTGCCTATGAGCTTTTCTGGAATGCATTTAAGATAAAATAGGAATATTTATAAAATGAAGGAAATAGTAAGGCTGCCATCCCAGTTTGTTAGTTTATTAAATAATTTGTTTGAAAAATCATTTTTAGGCCACCTATAATGCTTTTGGGTTGTCAGATGAATACTTTTGAAGACTGGCTTAGAAGCCACAGGATTAAAATATAATGAATTTTATAAACGTTGTCATTTTTTATACCTGAATCCTGCCCTCCTTTTTAGAGCTTTTTGACTGTCTTATGGATTCTTATTTCTGTGCATCTGAAAGTCTTATGGATTCTTTAAGATTAATACATTTGTTGTGATACATGCTTTTGTGTAATATACTTCACCCCAAACTTGACATGCTATGACACATGTTTTAAGCTGGTAATCATTAGCCCAGTATAGGAGGATTAGTTGTTGTCTTTGCTGCTGCTCATTAAAAATAACCAATACTTATTTCAGTTAAATATAATGATTATGTATTTATTTATTATACTACCTTTCTCTCAATACTGGGGCTCAATACATCTTATAATATGATTTTAAAAATCCCAGATATAATAAAATTATCAGTAAAATATAATATGAAAGAACACTTAAACACATATGATATTAAAACCAATTGACTTATAGGTCTGACAAAGTTGAAAGGTTAAATGCAAGTTACATGCACAACAAGAAGAAAATGTGACTGATTTGAAACATCAGTTTAATTATATGTTTCTTTTTCTTTTTATCTTGCAGCCCCATGTGGTGGCCACCTGACAGCATCTAGTGGAGTTATTTTGCCACCAGGATGGCCAGGATATTACAAAGATTCATTAAACTGTGAATGGGTAATTGAAGCAAGGCAAGGGCACTCTATTAAGATCACCTTTGATAAGTGAGTATTTGAAAACACTTGAACACCAAGAACTTTTCCAGATGAATTTTTCCATTATATGGAATGCTAACAATCTAGATAATGTTTATCTCTTTAATGTTTAACTATTGATGGAGTGACCATTTTATGTACTTCCAAGAAAACAATTATGTTGTTACAGAAGGAGGGGAAAACAGAAGCAGAATCAAAAATATATAAATTTGGGGAAATCAGCTTTAAGGAGGGCTTCTAACTCCATTATCTTGGAGATTATCACATGAGGCTAAAAAGTGGGGAAAAAACATGGAATAGTGGCACATATGGTCATACCTTATCACATGACACCATGGCTGAGCAGTGGCTAGTCTGTGATTATTGTACAACTTTTAATTCACTGGCTTTCCCTATCAATTGCTGCCAATATTTTTGCTGTAACATTAGATATTTTATAACGTATAATGGTGTTTCTGTTTAAAAACATGACATTATTGAGTTTAAATTCTCTCCCATTTATATTTTCCTTGGAGGAACAAATTCAGCCAAATCTTAGACATTCTTCTGGTTTGGTACTACTCTTTGCCGTTCTTGCTTTCAGTCATCTTCAGTAATAAGAATAAACTATTGTATTCTGTAAGTCCAGCTGAAGTAATTGATTTTCTTCTATCAGAACTTCTCCAAAACATTTGGCTTCCAGAATTTCTTTCTTGTGTTAGATATGAACACAGATCTTTTGTTGCTGTCCTTCTTCCTCCGAGACCAAACTAATCAGCTCCATAGTAGAGTTACAGAGTGTATTACTGCTTTAGTACAAATCTTTCCCCCATATCTTGTCCCAAAGATTAGAGAACTTACGCAGTGAGAATGTATTGTTTCTATTTGAATGCTTTCAGTGATGTCTTTATAAACAGGACAAGGAAAAGGGCTTGACATACAACCTGCAATAAAAGGTCCATATTTTTCTAGTTAAGAAGGCTGTGAGATGCATCTACAAATATTCAGGCACAATTAGATTAAGTTGCACATCAGTCAAAACTGTGCCCAGGACCAAAAGAAAACCCATGGAACTGAGTGCATTTGAGGCAGAAATGATCCTTGGGGAATGATTTCATGCTCAGTCAATCTTTGTTTGCTCTCATGTTATTAGTCTGAGGAGTGCTATATCCCAGGGGATACGGAACCACATTGTAATAGAGAAAAGATGGCCTTGGCTCTTGAGTACCCCATTTACCCCTTATCTATTGCATAACCCTGAAAGAATCATGGTTGCTTGCCATCTGAAATTCTTGTCTTACACTTTGGTTTGCATATGGAGGAAATAATGATTTTATATTTATAAGTTAAGGACTCGAAACCATTGGCAAATATTGCAACTAATACAGTAAATAGAAGCAAAGGCAAAAAAGCAGACAAAACATAAAAGAAAGCAATTTAACAACCCCTTCCAACATTAGTTAGTGGAATGAAAGCTAGTAAAGGATGAATCCTGTTCCACATGAAGTTGCATTATGCTGCATATTGGTTAATCGACCCTAGAGCTGTCTTGCTGGTGGCTTTCTGGGCTCTCTGAGGTTCTTCTATAGGAACCTCTGGGCTTTAGTCCCGATGATCGAAATCTTGGGTCATAAGCATGCAAAATGAGCCCTACAATTTCTACTGAATATATATAATACATACTGGTTCTTCCTTGCACTGAATCACATAACTGACTATCTACTCTAGTACTGAGCTTTATCTACCCTGAGTGGCAGGATCTCTTCAGGGACCTTGAAAACCTGCCCTACTGCTTCTTCCCTGAAACCCCTGTACATCCTTATTCCATGAATCTTGTGTTCACCAGTTCTACTTCATTGTTGTCATCAACTCCCCCTCCTCCCCTCCTCCTCATCCCCCTACTATTATTACTACCACTACCACCATCATCATCAAAACTAATCAAGTATAAATATACTATATGGCTTCCACTTACATCAGATTATTACCATCAGGAATTAGAACATCATAACCAAGCAATGTAATTACTATTGTTTTGAGACACCACCTCTGATTTAACACCTGGTATTATTTGTCATTACTTTACAGATTCCAAACTGAAGTAAATTATGATACTTTGGAAGTCAGAGATGGATCAAGTAGCTCATCCCCCTTAATTGGGGAATACCATGGTACCCAGGCACCACAGTTCCTTATTAGTACTGGGAATTTCATGTACCTGTTGTTCACTACAGATAACAGTCGCTCCAGTGTTGGTTTCTTAATCCACTATGAGAGTAAGTTTCCCCTCCTTTTAAATGTTATGGGTAATGAGACTGTTGTAGAATTATGTCCTGTAAATCAGTATATAGATTGCTATAAATTCTTTGCTAAGTGTATGTACTGATATTATCTTTTTTAAAAAACAAACAAGCAAGCAAGCATGTACTATTTTTAAGCTACCTTGAACTATATAGGAAAGGTGGGATATAAAAAAAATTGAAATATTTTAAAAAAAGTTTTAGGTATGTAATGGCCACTCAGCCGCTGTGACTCTATGGAGGTAAAGAGGATTTGCATGCCTCCAGGAAAAGGTGAGCACAATGGATGATGCTTATAACAGGTCCTGCTAACATCAAGGAGGTGGAATATGCCTCTATTGCAGCTGACTCATCCTCCTTCACCCCTTGTGTTGGCCTGCCCACCTACCCTAGTTTATGCTGGTTCCTTCAGTGCAAGGTAGACATTTTTTTACCATTGTGGACCTTATTGGCAAGATTATTAAAAGGTGGTGTGGGAATTTTTGCTTACTGTGCATTGTGTTCTTATGGAATCTGGGAGCTTGGCCTTGATGTCTAATTTAATTCAATCACATAGGTGGGATAGTGTGGATAATGGCAACTTTTGAGTTATGGTGGGCACTCATGGGGCACCTTTGAGGTGAATGAAGGTTCCTTAACTTGCATTCTCGGAGGGGGAGGTATGTGTATAGGGGAAGAGTGAGCTAAGTCAGATTCTAAGTAATGGAGGTTTGGAGGAGGGGTGGGCCAGGATTGTCTTCCTGGTCAGATTGACTTTCTGACCAATGTCAGACTGTAGGAATATGAGAAACCATTGGGACCTGAGCCCATTTACAAATGAGCTAGACTAGAAGGACTCCTGGCCAGTAAATAAGCCTCACTACAGAAGTTGGGCGGGGAGTTTGATAAATGTGACCCTTACTCTATCCAGTCAAGTTTGTCAACCTTTTTATTTCCAGGTGAGTGCCCAAAGAGAGTATGAGAGAGATAATGAAAGAGAGAGAGAGAGACAACTTTACATGTAAATAAATAATAGAAGTGAGCACTGACCACAATTCTTAGGATATACCCTACTTCAGTGATTCTGAAAACAGTCTGAGTTCAGCTCTGGTAGACCTTGAAGGTACCTGATCTAACACAGATCCAAATCCATTCAGAAATCTAAATCATTTTTGTTCCCATTGACTATCTTTGGAAAACAACAAATGACTATAACTGTATTTCCGTTTGTCACAACTGGATTAAATGTGTTGATATAGTGGTCTTTTAGGGGATAGAGGCTTCTAAATTTTAGAGAAATGGAGACATAATTTTTGTATTATAAGTCTTTAAAGTTTGATTATTATTTTTTTAAAAAGAGTTACTAATTATTTTTGATATTTGATTTTATTTTATTTTTGCAGAATTTTATGAAGTTTGCAGGAATGGTTCCTCCTTCTGAGTTTTTGAATTAGATATATATGTACATTATCTAAGGAATTAAATTATGCATGACCATATGTTGTATGTGCTATAAAAGGTTAATCTCATGTTCTTGGATAGTATGCTCATTCACTGATTATGGTCATAATTGTGTGGACATGCATATTGAAATAAGTCTTTGATATTTCTGGAGCTGAGTTCTACTAGTATCAAAGATGGTTACTTCCAATTATCTTTCATTCTGATCCAGATAGACTGTGATATTTGTTATGCTTACAAATAAGGGGTAATTTCACTGCTATTTCTTTTGTAATTATGGCTCTTTTTCTAAACAGGAAAGAGCAAATGTGTGTGTGTGTGTGTGTGTGTGTGTACACATACATATACATTCATCATTCCCATATAATAGAATACATCGTAAGAAAATTGAATTTGAAATTAAAATGTGAGTTTAGAGTTCTAGAAAAACATATATGTTAATTTATTGTAAGGCTGGACAACCTTACTTGACTTTTACAAAAATGGCTTGGAAAGACAAGGTGTTCATGTAAAGTAAAGGGAAAAAAGAAAAGGATGGGTGGATGACTGGATGGATGGAGAAAAACAAATGAAAGAGATGGATAATCAGAAATAATTTGGATTATTTTTTCAATACTAGATTGATAGGAAAATCCAGTCCCTGTCTAACCCTCCATGATATAAATACTAAAAAGTACAGAAGACAAAAAGCATGCAGGACCATAAAATACAGGGATGGTCAAAATGGGGCCCCTGTAACCAGACGAGACCCATCAAGGCTGTTGGTCTTCATGAGCAGTTGTATCATCACCTAAGAACTGTTCACAGAGGCCTTTAAATATCAGTTTCCAACAGTTTCTTCACTCAGATGCTTCATTCACATGTTATTCAGATGAATGATAATTATACATCATTAGAAAGTATTCATCCAAGTGAAGTTCCAGAGAGCCAGCCAGTTTAAAAACAAAAGCCTGCATATGACCCAGATTGTTAGAAATGAAGCTTTAGCAGGGATTCATTTCAAAGATTACCACCAATGCTTATGACTATACCAATCTTTAAATAAATTAATGTGACATTGAAATCTTTTATGGTCCTGCATGCTTTTTGAAGGATAGAGATAGTTACAGATACTGAAAAGCATTAAAATTTATTTACGTTTTGTGTTTGTGTGTGTGTGAAAAAATAACACCATAGCAAAGAAAAGGAAGAGCTTTACTGATGACAGTTACACTGTGATTGAGATATTGCCCAGTATATTTTGGATCTGTAAAACTTGGAACTATGTTCATAAGCACTCTAAACCAAACATCTGTCAGATGGAAATATCTCCATTGTGTCTTGAAAAGAAATTAAGTGTCCCAAACTCATGCTATGCCTGGTCTTATGAACTCTACCCCTAACATCCCTTGCCTACTAGATTGATGTTGATCTCATGAATTCATTGATTATATAATAATTTATTTATATCCCACCTTTAGCCTTTAGCCAAGGCTATCAAGGTGGCTTACAATCTAAAAATACAAATATTCCACCACCTTTCCTCCAAAGAACTACAGTTAGCATTAAAACAACCTTGTATTATAGGGTAGCAGAAGAAGATGTGACTTAGCCAACTTCACCTGGTTGTGTGAATTTGGATTTCTCCCGTCATAGTTCTGAAACAACAACAATAATAATAATAATAATAATAATAATAATAATAATAATAATAATAATAATAATAATAATAATATTTTTAATCCCACCCCTCTGCGGACACAACCGGGGTGGCTTACATCATTAAAGGCACAATAAAAATGTAATACAGTTCCCGTGAACCCACCTACCCCTTAAAATAATATTAAACAATAGAAAGATTTTTAAACATATATAAAATATATCAAACCCCACACAGCAATAACAACAGCTGCGGCAAATTAGGGGGAGAGAGATGAGTAACTCTTGGGGCCGGGGTATCTATTCAGGAAAGGCCTGCTGGAAAAGATCTGTCTTAACAGCCTTTTTAAAGCTGTTTAAAACTCGTCCGGCAGGCCATTCCATAATCTGGGAGTGATTGCTGAAAAGGCCCTCTGAGCAGTTGCCCACAGCCTAGTTTTTATAGGCTACAGCAAATTCCTCCCAGAGGACCTGAGTGTTCAGGGTGGGTTGTATGGAAGCAGATGGTCCCAGAGATAGGTTGGGCCCAAGCCATTTAGGGCTTTAAAGATGATAACCAACACCTTGTACTGTGCCCAGAAACTAATGGGCAGCCAGTGAAGTGATTTTAAAATGGGCGTAATATAGTCTCTTCTTGTTGTTCCCGAGACCAACCTGGCTGCCATATTCTGTACTAATTGAAGTTTCTGGACCAAGCACGAGGGTAGCCCCATGTAGAACAAATTACAGAAATCAAGACGGGAGGTTACCAGTGCATGCATCACAGTTTCAAGGTCCCTAACTTCCATGAAAAAGTGTAGCTGGCGTATCAGCTGAAGCTGATAACAGGTGCTCCTGACCATCACATTTACCTGATTAGTCATCTGGAGCGACAGATCCAGGAGCACCCCCAGACTGTGAACACAGTCCTTGGAGGAGAGTGTGACCCCTTCCAGGACTGGAGGTTGTATCCCAATACCTAGTTTTGGGGCTGCTACTGTTAGTACATTCATTTTGTCTGGATTCAGTCTCAATTTGTTTTTCCTCATCCAGTGTATTACTGCCTTAAGACAGTCATTGAGAGGAGAGACGCCATCTGAAGTCAAAGCTGAGGACTGTGAAATGGAAAAATAAATCTAGGTGTCATCAGCATACTGATAATGCCACGCCCCCTGTCTCCGGATGTTCTGTCCCAGTGGCTTCATATATATATTAAATAGCATTGGGGACAGGATTGTGCCTTGTGGGACACCACAATTAAACCCTTTTCTTCTAGAACAACTGTCCCCGAGCATCACCCTCTGGTTTCTGCCTGAGAGGAAGGAATGGAACCACTGCAATGAAGTGGCTCCAATTCCTAACCCTCTCAGGCGATCCAGGAAGATGATATGGGGGGGGGGGATGCAGACGGGTGGTCCTGGGCCACCCCTGGAAGCGGAGGATCGAGGCCAAGGCTGCCGGACACCTCAGCCCCGATCCTCCCTTTCACCCTCTGTGAAAGGAGCGCTAAAATAGCGCTCCTTCCGCAAGCCGCGAAAGGGCCGCCACAAGAGGCATGGCACACCTCTTTGGTGTCTCTTCTGGCTCTGCATGTCTGTATGCTGAGCCAGAGGGACGTCATTGGAGCACCCGTCATGTGAACGGGCCGTCACTCCAATGACATCCTCACGATGGGGATAGGGTGCCCAGCGTCTGACTACCCCTCCCCTTCCTGGGAT
>CM034701.1:252983712-253015421 GCA_020142125.1 Phrynosoma platyrhinos
CTCAATTTGCACTATTTCTAGCAGTCTGCAAAGGCCCTAAGTTTAACACATTTTAAATAGGATTTAGGTTAAATAAAGTTGCCCTTATCCAGTCTTTTGGATCTTGTTATTGCATGATTGGTCTGCAAACACTGAACTGCTCCTCATTTTTTGCTGTGTATGTACCTGTCCTCATTCTTTCCATGTTATTTCTGCCTCTAGCACCAAATTTTCCATTGAAGAAATAAAGCCCAGGAACACATCTACTTTGTAACCTGAGGTATACCTGTATGTTACTGTGATGTTGCATATATGCCTATTTTACAGTTGATGCCTTTGGGAAGATTTGCACAAAATAACATCGTTTCTTCCAATTAATTTGGTGCCAGCCCCATATATCAGAACAGTATTTTCTGTCTGGGTTCTACATTTGACAGCCTTCTGCTTAATCTGCCTTCCCATAAATATAAAAACCCACGTGTTCAATTTTTTTCTTTTATTATTATCCCTTTTGAGACCTGCTCTTGTCAAATCCTTTACTGTCAGGTTGCCAAGGAGACAAGACACTCACTGGTAATTCTGAGTAGACCTAAATGCAGATGTACATGCATTTTGGTCTTATTACTATTGCTGCTGCTAATCAGTTCATTTGCTCTGATGATGTTTACAACTTTTCTGTTTCAGCAGGGAGCTGTTATATAAAACATAAACAGCATGAGGTGTGTGTGTATGTGTTTCAAAAACGTATTCTTGCCAAATTTAACAGCATTCATTAGAACTTGTTTATCATGTGCCACAATGCCTACAAAAAACTTACAGGGCTTAATGAGTTCCTTGATTATAAGTGGAGCATCAGAACATCAGTTATTCCTTTTCTTCTCTCTCTCTCTCTCTCCCCTCCCCTGCCCCCACTTTCCTTTCCTTTCTTTGCTTAGCTCTATGTGGTGGTTATATCCATGGGAGAAGTGGAACTGTCCTATCACCAGGTTTTCCAGATTTTTATCCAAATTCCTTAAACTGCACATGGACAATTGAGGTTTCTCATGGCAAGGGTAAGATTATCACATGATTTTCCAAGGCCACAATTTGAAAATGTTTTCCAGACACAGAAAAAATGCTAAAGTGACAGGAATACAAAGCTAGCTTGGCTATCTGTTCTGCTTTTGGGGGGGGGGGGAATCAAATACATGTAATTGGAGGAGGGAGGAAGAAATACTTCTTTGGGTTTTGAAAACTTGATATGTAACCTGAATTTTTCTAGGTTTAATCTTGAAGTACAGGAGAAGAGGAAAAAGAAGAAAAAGTTTTCAAAAGAAGTCTATATATGCTGATATTCTAATGATCTGTTCATAGTTAAGATCAATGGTTTTCACTGTCTCTGCAGATAAAAAAAACACAATTCAAACTTAGAGTAACATTTGTCCCTTGTACGTGTCGATATTTGTCACTTCTAAAATCTTATTAGTGTATTGTTTACATTGGCTTTTTTACGTATACCCTGTAACATCATCTGATCTTTTACTGTTGCTAATATACTCATTAGGCTGCACTTAGTAACAGTAATTAATATGTTATCTTTCTCCATTAACATTCACCATTCTTGAAATTATAGTACTTCTGTGAACAGGAGGAATCTAGATTATTTTTTACTTGTTTAATATATTATTGATCAAACATGGCATTTAATCTGAGTAATGTGGTGTGGGTTTTGAGATAGCTTCCAAGCATTCAAATAATGAAATGGATTTTAAAAAAAGGAATTAAAATTAATTGATTTTATCTCATTTTATTTTTTGTGTGGACCTTTGAGAGGCACTCTTTCCAATTTGTTCTTTGTTCTTTTTCCCCCATCTCCCCACTTTCTTTTTGATATAACAAAAATGAAAATTTTTGTGTAGTTGCTTGGGATCAAACAGATGAGTTTGGGTAAAATGCCAGAGTTGTTACATGACCAAACATTAGGTAGTAATGTATGCATCCAGAAAATTGCAAGAATGTTACATAGTGCTGAAGGCCATTGAACCTGTACCAATTCCCTGCCCACCCCCACAATTAAGACAGAGTTGTTTGTATATCCAAAACAGTTGCAGTATTTCAGGTATGGCTCTCTACTTTTTCTCTCTTGTGCATATCAAAATGGATGCAAAGGTGGTGTTTGTGACCATAGCAATGAATGGTAAACAGAGCATGGGCAGTGAGGAACTAAGACAAGCAAATGGTTTGGATATAAAAGGCCACAGTGTTATTGGTTATACCTAAAGAAGCTTGACATTGTATGGCACAAGTATCCAAGCGCTGGAAGACTTGCATGGTAAATGGAAGGAAACTCAGCCCTACAGGCCACTTCCAGGGGAACATGTGGAATAACAGTAGTGGGCTCTAACATGGATCTACATGATTCCACTATCACCTGGAAAGAGGCCTGCAAGCTGGACCAGTCCCAGATGCATACACCCCAAGTTCTTTAAGAGGACTCCTACCCACCCACCCCCAAACTGTAGATGATGAGCATGCAGGCCTATCTCACCCAACTAGTTTCTGCCCTCTAATGAACCCTCCTATAGTTGTGATAAATTGTTACAGTACAAAATTGCTACACTATGACCCTCAGCAATAGCCCACTTGCAACACCCGAGTGAAAGGGCGGGATATAAATAAATTTTATTATTATTATTATTATTATTATTATTATTATTATTATTATTATTAAGGGAGGGAGAGATCCAAACCCTGTATGCAGTCTGCACACAAAAAGTTTATATTCCTCTGGGAGATCAGACAAGGAGTTTGCCTAACCAGATCTGCCATGAAAGGCTCATCCCTTAGCTACCTCTGACAGATTATCCTTCTCATTTCCTCTGGAAGCTCATAAAAGGCATAATTTCTTGTGAAGAAGATCCTGGCAAACTGGATCAAGAAGATGGATTCTGCAGCTGCTTGTTGCCTGTAGACAGCATGCAGACAAGATCCCTAGCTAAGGATATGAGACCTGAGCTAATCACAAAAGATTAACTCCTGGAGAGGCTCTTTACAAACAAGTAGAGGAATAATATGTCAACATAGTGATCCTACGTCTAGAGGATTCTATCTGAACAAGCTGTTGAAAGGACTTTGGAAAAACTTTTTTAACTTCTGTTATGGCTTACTCTTGGTTATGTATGACTTTCATCCTTATTCACAATGTGACTGCAGTTTCTAATGCAGTCATAATGTACTTGCTAATACATTATCATGCTGCACTGTGAGAAGACTTTGGTGAATCCTTAAAGGAGTAAATTCATGAAGCCCTATAATTTTTCTTCCTTCCACTCATGGTTTTGCTGAAAGATTTCACCACAGTCTTATGGTATGTTGTCTTGTATGTTAAATAGGAGAGGGAAGTCTTTAAAGACATCTTTGGACACTTTCTCTGCAGGAATGTACCTATTTTTAAACCTGCTAAATATCCTACAGTATTGATGATATGTAGATTGTTTTGCTGGATTTTTTAAAATAGTTTCTTAACACATCTATCTGTTAGGAAAGCTCTTCGCTCAAAGAGAAAAGGTGCACATAATAAGTGAGAGACTGGCATTTTAAACAAGAACCTTAATGGTTATTGTAACTTCTCTAAAATGAGTTAGGATTAATAATATACTATTGGCATAATTATACAAATCAGTTTGGAAAGAGAGAGTCACACTTATTTATTTTTCCTATTGCAGGCAGTACTATTTAGGTTCTGTTCCTGGAAACATACAGTCTAGAGCAGGGGTCGGCAAAGTTTTTTTACCTGGGGCCAGTCGCTGATCCCCAGGTCTTCCGGCGGGCTGGGGAGAGGGGGAAATGGCAGGGCACGCACTCATGTGCGCTCACACGCCCCCCGACAACTCCCGCTGCCACTGCATGCACCGCTGCGGCCATCATTTTCTTTGCCAAAATGGCGGCCGCGACTCATTTGCACATGTGTAGTACTCCTGCGCATGCACGAACGAGCTGCAGCCTCCATTTTGGCAAACAAAATGGCGACCGTGACCAGCAGCGGTGCACGCAGCGGTAGCGGCGGTCGGCGGGCCAGGTGTGGCCCGCGGGCTGTAGGTTGACGACCCCTGGTCTAGAGCCTCCTAACTCCCCAATTGTTACTGATATGGCTAAGGTCTAAATTGAAATCACTAAATTACGGTATCAGTGAACCATTTTTGTCTTCCCTGCTGCCAGGTTATCTACAAAATGCTGCTTTGAAGATGGCAGTGGACAATATGTAATAGCAATTTGGGGGTATTCTCTGGCTCCCATTAAAACATACACATTTTCCCCCACAAATGAACAAAATTTGGTATAAAACACAACTGAGGCCTAGAACCTCTGACTCAATCATCCTTTGGGGGTAGTCATGGACTCCCTAGTTTAGGCCCTCCTAAACTAATAGAAGATATGGACTCACAAAACTTAAAATAACAATTTATTTTATTGCACTGAAATTTGATTTCCTTCACATAAACAGAAGACAGACACTATGAATTATGTCTCTCTCATCCTCATCATTTCATTCAAAAATTAATGCCCACCTATTGAAAAATTGAAGTAAACCCAAATTGAACAAATATAACAGAAAATAAACTATAATTCTCCTCACAAGTAAATTTCAATATGAAGGCTTTTGTTCTTTGTCCTCAGTAAGAAACTGAAATCATTCAATGGTCTTTGACAGGGAGACAGGGAGGGAACTTCCACATCAAGTTGATTTTGATTTTCTGTTTCAATGGCAACCAGTGCTGAAATCACAAAGATGCATAATAGCAAATGGAATCAGAACTCCTGTAACCAGCTTTGCCAAGTGAGGTATGATTTCCATCAATGAATGCAAGTATTCTCCAAAACTCTTTATATTGAATCCATACATTATAATTTAATTAGTCTTCAACTCAGTGAGGTCACTGGTGGCAAGGTCTGCATCATTCATCTGTTTATATCAGTGGTTCTTAACCTTTGGCCCCCCATTTGTTTTGGACTTCAGCTCCCAAAAGCCCCAGCCAAATCTCTAGTCAGAAATTATGGGAGTTGAAGTCCAAATCATCTGGACAACCAAAGTTAGGAATCACTGGTCTAAACCAATGATTAATAGATTATAAATCCATCTTTCAATGTTAAGATCAACTAAGCAGAAGAAAACTTCAAAAGACTTCTGAGGTATTTCCAGGTGTCTGCAAACTTCTTTCTGCAGATCCTTTTTTTTCTTAGCATTTACTTTTATTAATGATTCACAGAGTATAATGGTAAATGTTCTCCTATCTTCCTTTATTCTCCTACAAAAAAAATATCAAAATCACACAATCTTAATGACAGATCACAGCATCCAACCACAGTCAGTATCTATATATGTTCCTAATGGTAGCTACCAAAACATCTGTTTTTACAGTGGGAATATTCAGAGTTTATGTCTGACATTTACATTCTATATTCTATACTTCTTTCACTATTTCTCCTCAAGCATGATAAAGCTTAAATGTCAGTTTTTCTATTCATTCAGGGTACAAACTCTGTCTAGCCATCAGCAGATGAGTAAACTTCTTCTGGATCTTTGTTCTCTCTATTATTGCTACATAGAGCAGGATGGGTATA
Organism: Phrynosoma platyrhinos; assembly: GCA_020142125.1. Classification (NCBI taxonomy): domain Eukaryota; kingdom Metazoa; phylum Chordata; class Lepidosauria; order Squamata; family Phrynosomatidae; genus Phrynosoma; species Phrynosoma platyrhinos. The sequence goes on from CM034701.1 coordinate 252,989,293, forward strand.
ATATTTTTGTATAAAAGATATTTTCACTGGCTTTATCATCAGTATGTAATTTTAAAACTAAACATTCTGGTTAGTTTTTTTATTAATCCATCTAAGAGCCTCTGAACAGAAGTGAATTACCTTGGGGCAAAAGAGTCACATGTGCTTAAATGTACCAACAGTAATACAATATTACAGCCTCTCCAGACATTTGTTCAGCCAAGAGATAGTATATTGATGTCCTACCATGAAACAATGAGACCAGACATGGAGAGTTTGGTTAAATAAGGTACATTTTATTGACCTAAAATTTATTTAACAATTAGTGAATCTGCAAGGAGCAAGAGGGGCAATCAAAAAGAGACATGTGGCAAGGCCTTATATTGCCAATGGTCTCACCCATCCCCATGTACTCCATCCTGGTCTCTGGCACAGACCCATGACATCTGCCTGGAGTGCATAAAAGGTGGCATCTTTCCTACAGCACACTGTATGAGTCCAGGAACCCATTCATCCAATTTGAACTTTCTGATAGAGATCTCTTATTTATAAACATATCTATATAAACATATATCTTTATAAACCTAAATGTCCCTTTCTCTTTCAAGAAGTAAACCAGTTGAATTCATCACCCTGCTTAAAAATACAGTGGAGCTAGTAGAAAGATAAGGGAATTGGCTATACCCAGAATATCATCCCTTTTTTCCTTTGTATCCATGCTGCTGTTCTGTTCAATGTAATAAATTTACTGAGCTTCAGCAACTGAAATACCAAATAATATGAGTTGCAAGCCCTCCTATGTTGCTAGACTATACTTCAGCCCATTAACAAAATCTTATTTTACCCCCTCCCATGGTAAATATTTCAATATGTGTGCAGTTTTTCAGAAGTTTCCTCCCAGGGTTTGAGAAAATAGTTTTACATAAAGTAGAAGTAAAAAAGAAAGCTTTAAATCACATCATTCTTTAAGCTTCTGTTTGGCACAGGAATATAGCTGTTTATCATGTTGAAGTATCAGGTTTTTGAAATATTTCATTAGAAGCACACCTAAGTATCTGATATAAGAGTAATGAAGAGATAAACCTGAAATAACCTGCAAATAAATTGGCTAGTCTTTGCTACTCTTGACTCCAGCCTGCAAATGCAGTTCCTCAAATGCTGGAAAGTTTGTCTCTACCATCCTCTTCCAGAATTGAAACTTAGCCAAACAGGTTAGAGTTTTTCAGCAGCATTCATAATGGTGAGTTCAGTGTCTTGAATCAAAAGAATTACTTCTTTTATATGGTTAAAATATCTTCCATGAATGAATTCAACATGTCAAATTGTTCTGAGAGTGTGCTTTCCACCAAAAAAAGTGAATTTTTTTGCCCAAAGTTCAATAAAGTGCTTCTAGATTTATCATCTTGAAATCGTGTGAGCTTTTGTGTAGTAGAGAAGTTCATATTTTGCTCCTGTTTCTTACAAACTGCTTGAAAAGCTGGTGACTCAAGGCCTTGGCTCTGATGTAGTCAATGACTCTTATGGCAGTAGACAAGAATTCTTTCAGGATTGTTGGCAGAGTCTTTGATGCCAGTGCATTCCAGTGTAGAAAGCAATGAGTCATGATGGCATGTGGAGCACCTTTCTTCAGTAGAGCACCAAAACAATTGTTTTGCCAAGCACAACAAGTACTTCATCTGTACAAAGAACAGCAAGTTTTTTCCCCTTACCATTTTGCTTGGTATAGAAAGCTTTCACTGTTCACACAATGACAGTGGTCTTTGTGGTTTCCACAAGGGGTTCAAAAAAGGGATTTTTTTTTCTTTGATGGTGTCAGTAGACACATGGCAAATGGAAAGCTGATTCATTCAAAGAAGCCAGTAGTTTCATCCAGTTGTATGCTGAAAGAAATTACACAGCTGTCAATTGATCAATGACCTATGTTAAATGTCAAGAGATTGCAAAGTGGATAAGGTCATTTTTACAGGCACTACTTCAGTTTCCTACCACTGCTCCAAGCCATAAACCAGCCTGATCTTTTCTAGTGCACATGGCTTCACCAAGGTCTCTCCAGCTGGATTTGGCTTCTTTTGCTTGGTAATACAATAAATCTTATAGGATGATTCATGAAAAGGCTTTTATGTTGAGGCAAATGCAGCTTTTGCTGAAGCTGGAGGAATCATCTTGGGAAAAGGATCCACATTCATTGTCTCATATATTTTCAGGAAATGTAGCCATAAAGTGCTCCTCAACTTCATTGGCTTCATGCATTCACTGGCAAGGAACTTGCCAACAAAAGAAGTACTGCAACTTTTGTATCCCACAGCTATTGGTGAGGAAATTAAAAATTATTTTGTGTTGTCTTTTCCTTGACAATACCTTAATGATACAGTAATTTTCATGTACAGTTTTCAAAGTAACTGGAAGGAAATCAAGGAAAAAATGCATCCAGTTCACAGATCCCATGAAGCTCATCCATGGACAACTAGAGGCCCATGGACTACAATTTGATGACCTCTGGTTTAAATATAGAGAAGAATAGTGTCAATAGTACCAATATCAAATAAGAGTTCTTGCCATGTTTCCTCTGCCTCTGCATCTGCCTCATACCGTTTCACGCAAATATGAACTCTTTACTCATTACACTATTGTTGCAAGCACTTTACCAAAATGAATATACTGCTGTTGTACAGATAATAACATATTGCTGTTGCACAGAGACTGATGTCAGATTTAACCATGATATGGTTCATGATTGAGGGTTTCATCAGCCATAGATTTTCTTTAACTCAGAGATCAATTTCTGGGCCTGGGGAAAGAAGGTTATGATGGCAGTTTGTACAATTGGATTGAACACAGCTAGATTGTGCCTGTCTTAACTCTCCATGCAGGACCACTACTTTACAAAAAGTCCTATATGTAAGAGAGAGAAGAGTTTGATATGTGTTCATCTTGGCTGATGGAAACTGGTAGTGAATCCTGAGCCCACAATTGTCTAGGGTTTTCAGGGGATAGGTTGCAAAACAGTCTGGTATCTTTCATTATTTATTCTGTACTCTAAAAGGGAACTTATGTTCTTTTCTTTTTCTTCAAGGTGTACAACTGATTTTCCACACTTTTCACTTGGAGAGCTCCCATGATTATTTGCTCATCTCTGAAGATGGAAGCTTCACTGAGCCTGTGGCCAGATTAACTGGATCTGTTTTGCCTCCTACCATTAAAGCTGGACTCTTTGGAAACTTCACTGCACAGCTTCGGTTTATTTCTGACTTTTCCATTTCCTATGAAGGCTTTAACATAACATTTTCAGGTAAAGATGTGGGGCTGGATAGATGATTTGAAAATAATATATTATCAACTGGCATGATCAGTGAACATCACTAGAAGAAGAAAAAATATTTTAAAAATCAGTAAAGTGTACTGCAGAATAGAAATGTAAATAAAAGACATTGGCTGGAAACTTGCATCAGGAGGTATAGCCTCTCTATACCTCACAGGGCTATCCACCCAAACCCACCTTTAAGAGATCCTCTCTCCTAACATGGCCATTTCCATGTCATTGGAAAGTAGAGAGATTACTGGAGATGTATCCAGTTATTTTCCTGTAACTGAACATGCTGAAAAAAGACTCTACAGCAATTTTTTTAAAAGAGGGGCGGGGTATAAATCATCATCATCATCATCATCATCATCATCATCATCAATGACCTTAGGAGGTCCTTGCCAAAGACATCTTTGCCACTTGTTCAGATACAGAAAAATAGCTGGATGTACCTCCACTGATCTCCCCCTGCTCCAATAATATAGAAATGGTTGCATTGGCTGTGTAACTTAAAAGGCATGTTTGAGGGATGGAGTTTAATCATTATATGGTCAGTAAAGAATTATGACTTCCACAGTGAGGAAAAAGTGAGTTGTGATGACGTACATCTGATTTACACCATCATAATTCACTAACAGGATACCAGCCATTAAATATATTTACAGGTTATTTAATCTAACCTTGGTTGACTTTTCTACATTTCTTCAATAATGTTTCCTCAGCATTTCAGCTATGTATTTGTATCTGCATATTAAATATTTTAATACAGGACCTAATAGGGACTTTTTCTAAATAATGATTTTGCCATATTACATTACTTTTATTTTGGTGGATTGTTTCTATCACCAGCAGCATCTTTGCTCTAATATTGAAGAGAACACCCTTTAAAGTGAATACTATTTTAAAATTTATGACAAATATGGAATATTTCCTATTTTGTACATCATGGTCTGAGAAAGCAAGAATACTAAATCTATAAGAATGGTAATTGAAGGAGAAGAAAATATAGGAAGAAATTATAGAAATTTAGAAAATGTTAAAATGTCACATTATATTTAATCTCAGATTTAAAGTCTGACCTTTATCCTTGCAATCTAAAGAAAGAAAGCATAAAACCCCTTTCCCTCAAACTGGCCAAATTTTAAAGCATGGGGGAAGTTCTATGAAAATGTGTACATTTACAAGACAAGTACTTATTTTTTTCCATAAATTGCAAAATTTAAAGCTCCAATAACTGTTGCCTTGAATGGACTATTAAAAATCAAAAACATAGGATTGGTTTTTGTCATCTTTGTAAACAGTCACCCTTTTATTCTTGCTGAGTGTGCTTAGCTTCACAAAGAAAAGGACACTAGAGACTTGGGGGGGCACAAACTGTGCATAATGAGAAAAAAAAGAGCTTGGTGTCTTCCTTTCACACTAGACACAAGATCTTTGAAAATAGAAGGTGGGTGGGAGGAGAGGTTTGAGAAATCTCAACAGCCAGTCTTGACCACATGCAAGACATCTAGTAATTACTGTCTACTTACAACAATTTTAAATGGCAATGTCATAAAGCAGAATAAAATACGTTCAAAATATAATAAATTGGCAATAAAATATATTAAAATATTTAACATAATAATAACATATATTACAAATAGAACAAAAGTAAAGACATTTAGACATGTGTTAAAAGTAAACTGCAATAGCATTTACATTTCTATACTGCTTCATACTGAACTAAGCAGTCTCTAAGCAGTTTACAACGTGCAAACTAATTGCCCCCAACAAGCTGCATACTCATTTTACTGACTTCAGAATTATGCCAGGCTGAGTCAACCCTGCAGCCATGCCTAGGATTGAACTCACAACCTTGTGGCTGCAATACTGGCTTCAGTACTGGTATTTAACTACTGTCCCATCAGGGCTGCTTATTCATAATTTGAAATGTGTCTCCTATTTTATTTCTTTGAAATGTCTCATAAGCTTCAGTACATAAGTGTGGAAACTATTGATCATCATATCCATTTTTTGATTTGAAGCTCTGATAGGTTTTATGTTTCATGCCATTTAGAGGGATTTCCCCCTGTGTTGCCCCAACTAAATGGAGTCATAAGCATATGTAACCTGGGCTTGGAACAGATGGGCCAAAAGAAGCAGCTTCCAGCCAATTTGGAGATGTGACATTCAAACAATGCATACCTCCAATGCAGCCTAAAGTTGCCCCAAATCCATGCTCTGGTCCTGAGATAATCCAGTTCCTGGTACCATGGGTTGGGTCCTGTGGCTATGGCCCACTTTCAGAGCAGGCCGTGTGGTCAGTGCAGACATGATTCACTTGCACTTGAAGCAGACTCGGGTCACTTTTTCTCACCTGTGTACCATGGCCCAAGATTTCAGAGTTGTATTCAGCTGTATGACCAGGGGTTCTTTCACACAGTGGAGTTATAGAACTGTGACTGTAACTATCATGGCTGCATTCTATGAAATCCTAAGGTTTGTAGCTTGCTGAGGTGTTTGGGCTCTCTGACTGAGAATACTAACTGCTCTTCCCTAAACTGCAAATTCTAGGATTCTATACAACGCTACCCTGTCTGTTAAAGGTGGGATCATAGATCTATAATTGCATAGTGTGAAATGGCCCAAGGTCACAAGTCTCACCATTTCCCTCACTCTGAATGGGATGAGAATGCAACCCTGTTGCCATGGTTCTCTCTGCTTTACCATGCTGTGCTAACCATTTTGTTGTTGCTTAGAGATAAAAAAGAAAGCATACACTGATCTTGAACTGTTGGCACATTGATCAATTTAACAGTTATTCATCACAGAAGAAGGAGACTTCCTCCCCTCCTCTTGGGAAAAAAAAGTAGTTTTTAATATCTTCATGAAATTGAAATTAGGATCAGTGAAATGAAAGTCCTGAACATATTTAGTAGGTCTGTTTATGTCCCTATTGGAAGACGGTGTTGTACATGCCAAAACTGTTGGTGAGTATAGGAAAGTGCACAATACTGATATTTTGAGGATGGCCAATCTGTTCTTCCAAACTTGCTAGCCACATCTAAATGCTTAGAAGTCATAGACTGACTTTAGATAATCCATGAGACCAGTGCTGGGCATGTCTCCTGCTGGTCAAGGAATGCAAGGTTATTACCTGGAGAGTTATGTCAAGAGCCATGTGACAATAATATGCCAATATATGAACCAGGGTTGGATACCAGGTAGTAAAACTATTTCTAAACAGCTCAGATCATTTAAAAAAGTATTCAGGCAAGATAATACATTCAGAAGTTCAGAGAAAGAAATGGCTTGGCAACTGTGCTTTGGAAGGCTTTTAAAGTTTAAGGGTCCTGACTGAATCCATCCCTCCAGCTGCTAGTGGTCAATATGTTTCAGACACCCGACTCCTTGAATGTACTTGAGCACTGCACTGGAGGGGAACAACCTGTGCCAGCTGTTTCTTCTGGCAGTCTCTCCCTTAGATTGAGTAGTAATTCCCTTTTTTGCAAGTCTAGAGATGACCTGTCTAAACCTCTATTGGCTGACAAGTTGCCTCTTCCCCCACTCCCTTGCTGCACTGGTACACATCCTTGCAGGGTAAGACTGAGGGGGAGCATGTGCATCATTACATCTTTATTTATTATTATTATTATTATTAGTAGTAGTAGTATTAGTAGTAGTAGTAGTAGTAGTAGTAGTAGTATTAATACAAATGGTCATCTATATTGAAACATTGGATATTCTAATTTCTCCAGTTTCACCTTACATGAACCTATCTATGTCCTAAACCCTATGAAAACTTCCTTGTGATATTTGGGAACAAATGCAAAGATATAGGAGAGAAGGGGAAATTGTTGGGAAAACATGGGAGATCATTCATAGACCCCCAAAATGTGTATTAACTTTATACTAAACAGGGATATACATTTTAAAAAATATTTTAAAGAAAAGATAAAAGAACTAATTTAGAATCAAGAGAGTAAATGATCAGCAGAGTTCAACAAGGAAGTATAAGCATTAGAATAAGTAGGGAATATTTGAAAATATTTCAAAAATAGTTTTTTTAAAAATCCATGTTTTCTCAATGAAGAATTAACCCTCCTGAGATAAATCTAGAACTGATGAGACTATTCACAGGTCCAGGGACTTGTTCTGCAAAAAAGCCATATGTAGTTTTGAACAGGAAACACCATATTCTACATGGAAAATAATACTTCTGTACAGAAATAATTAATTTTCTGTGCAGATGATTTAGTTTCATTTGCAGAAAATGTTGCAGAACCACCATGTGCAAATTTTGCACAGAATAAATCCTGAAATGTGAATAGGCAAGCTGATGAAAACATTCTTGCAACAGCAAGAAATATGCTATAATTACTTGTTACCTTTGAGATTAAAATTATCCCTATTATGGAAGCTAAATTTCTCAAGAGTAAGAGTGAAAGACCAACAAATGTGAGCCAAGAGGTAGAAAGCTTTTATTGAGTCAAATAATACACTTTTTTCACAAGATGACTTCATTTAACAGTTAGAGGTTTGGACATACAAAACATTGTTTTATATCTTTATATAATGATTATTCATTCTTCTCCAGTATTTCTTCCTTGGATGACATCCAATTAAGATTTTCCACTCACAGAAGAGCTTACATCAGTAGAATTCCAGTGAGATTTCCTCTTCCCCCCAGCAGCCTCTTTCACACATTCAAAATTGTCTCCATTATGCTTATGGATGTAGGTAAAGGGGGTTAATATAACAAGGGCTTTGTTCACAAAGAGAGAATTCACTTGCCTTAATAAGTCCCCAGATTTCTAGTATTGAGGAAAGAGACAGAGAGAGTGAAAATCACTCTTACCTAGAACTCATGCTTTCTGTTTTTGCGAACTGTATTTCCAAATGGTCAAATATATGAATGAAAAATTCATTGGGGGGGGGGCAGAATTTTTATTTTCATTTGTGGGAAATGCTCTCACCTACCCAAGCCACTCCACCCCACTTCCCAATAGACAGTTCTCTGAATGCCCTGTATGTGATAGTAGCTAACCTGATGCTGCTGGGAAGACTTCAGGCAGGGCATAAACTGGCAACTTTGCTGATTCTGATACGGGCCAGGTATAGTGTTGTTTTTCAGAGAAGAATAACATTATTCTTCAAAACTGGAACTCAAAAGGGATGGTTTTCAATTTAACATAAGCTGAACCAGCAGCTTGTTTTGGTATCAGTCAAAAACTGAACTGACAGAAGTGATGGAAATGTATATCACAAATAGAAAATGATGCATTAAGCATGCAAAGCAATCCCTTTATGTTTCTGATCTTCCCTATATGTATGCTCTTCTTGTACTATTCTACTTTATAAAAGCCTATTTTTCTTTGACTACAAAGGCACTGTACTTCCAAGTTTATTCTTCAGTCCTCTGCAGGGGGAAAATATCCTGCAGGGGTTACTTTGACTTCACATTGGACCTCAGTTTCAAAGACTCCACTTCCTGTATGCCATAAGAGGAATCTGAGCATGCAAATTAATTTACATGGAATGATCAGCTACATTTTTATAAATTGCTGTTGTTGAAATAGGGTTTTGTTGCTGGGAGTATTTGAAAATTGCAAATAGAAATGTGTAATCCAATATGGTGTCCATTTTAATTGTTATCTACCAAGGTTCCCCCCCCCCCCCGCTGGTGATCAGATTTATCTAGACAATTGCAAGCTATTAAGTCATGATAGTAGTTCTTAGGCTACAGTTTTGGCTTCTTTTGTGAATGCCATGCCACAATTATCTTACTTCACTTATAGCAAGTCCTGGCCCTGGTCCAGGAGCTGATACTGCAGTTGGCTTCTTGACAAGCATTTGAGCCAGTGCTCTGTCATTCGAATCAGTGTCATGAAAGGGCATTTCATGGAACAAAGAGTGAAGGGATTTGTCTAGCTGTGCTATGTGTCATAGTAGGAGACAAAAGTAGGATAGGGTTGCAGGGAAAAATAAAACCTTTGGATATGGAACTGGCAAATCAGCCTCTTCCCAATACATGAAATTTACATTGGTTTTCCTCCTGTAAGTGTGTTCCCTTCCATTTCCATTTTAATCCGAACAGTTTTCCCAAAACAAAAAACCTGCACAAAATATACATTTAATTTAATAAACAATAATCTGGAAGTGCAAAAAGCCAAGCAAATTCCCTCTGAACAGTTTATGGAAGCCAGAATCTGATGCAAATTATTTTTTTAAAAAATAAGTAAAAGTCTCAGTTGAACCATAAACAATTATATACAAAACTATATGTGAAAAGGATTATATTTCTATATATGGGGAAAGGTAAATCTTTATACCTTTTCCTGAAGGGTAGAAGGTGGTGAGAGTAAGACTGAAACTGAAGTCCACTGTGTCCAGCTGAATGAGTAAATTGCATCTGTCTTCACTGCAGAAGAATTAGAGCAGATAACTGTACCTGAATGTCATATTCAGAAAGGAAATCTGAACCAATGAGGCAATGTTGATTTAAAAAAAGAGGAGGGCTGGTTTTACCAACAAAAATAAACAATCAGATAGTATTCATTAAAACATATTTTAAAAGTGGAATTGCTAAAATCTTTGAACAAAAACAGGTAACATGTACATAACATTTTCTGTGCATGAAGACCAGCATGTGGTCAGTGCAACATGATTTTGAAAAAGGGGCTAGTAAACTTAATGACCAGAATTCTGCATCAAAGGATATGTGTAACTTTACAGTGGTGGAGTGACATCCATGACAAACACTCTCATTCTAGTAAATTGTGACAATGCACAGCTTGTTCAAATGTTCAAATGTCCCAATGTGCTGTGTATCCCATTGTGCATTGGAACATGTTGTGCATTAGGACTGCTGTACAGTGGCTCCATTTCCACAATGGTCTCAGAGACATAGCTATATCATTGTTCTCCTCCTTAGAATATGAGCACTGTACAACATTGTCCCTCACCTTTATGCAATTGTAAGTGGTTTTATGGTGATGGAAATGCCAGCCAATATCTTTTCTGAGGAAATTGTAGAAAACATTATTAAAGATAAAAGTGTATAGAAGAATAATCACCTCTCTCTATATTAGTCTATTGGAGCTCTAAAATCTTCAGGAAAGGCTCTTCTGTCTGTCCCACTACCTTCTCAGTTCAATTTGATTAGAACAAGTGAGAGGGTGTAAGTCACTTTGAAACGGATACTTTGTTACTGATAATTTTTGTGTAATTTTTAATTTGTACTATTTTTAATAAAGTAAGCCAGCTTGAGTCCCATTACTGGTGAAAGGTGGGATATAAATGAAATGAAATAAATAACTCTAACAGCTCTTCAAGTGACAAAAAGATGGAAAAATTTGGAACGTGTATATATTTTCACTAATTGTTTTGAGTAGACAGGGTCTGATGGGGGGGGAATGTATTTTGGTATCGAGTGCTCATTTGAAAGTTAAATAACTGGAACTTTTCTGTCCCTTTGATGTCTGAAGAGTATGACCTGGAGCCCTGTGATGATCCTGGTGTCCCAGCCTTCAGCAGAAGAATAGGATTTCATTTTGGTGTTGGAGATTCCTTGACGTTTTCTTGCTTCCCTGGGTATCGTTTAGAAGGTGCAAACAAGCTTACCTGCCTGGGTGGTGGTCGTCGTGTATGGAGTGCACCTCTGCCAAGGTGTGTGGGTAGGTGGTCACATGCTTTCATTTCATTCATCAAGTCGTTATTAGGACATGAGAGTAGAAAAGGAGGGGTTCCAAAGAAAGCCAAAGGGATAGGGGCTAACAGTTGCCACAGTAATTGAGTACACTTACACATTTTGCTATCCTCTTTTTGTAATTTTGGAAATGTTGAAAAGTATCTATAGTTATCATTATTGTAACTTAACATTAAATTAATACATTTTGATATTATTTGATATCAGCAACTCCATATCTTAACTGAAATGATCACACTGATTAGTCCCATGGGGGTAGTGGGCTATGACTTTGTGTCACTATTTTTTCCATGAATATTGTAAATAGGAATGTAGATAGTTTTATCAAGGGGGTGTGGTTCTAAATCTGATTGACTTTGGCCATTTTATGGAGCTTCAGGGGCCACAAATATGGGGTTCAAAGCCACTTGTGGCCTGGGGACCACAATTTCCCAACCCCTGGTTTATGAGACTTATTAGCTTTTTACTAGGCAGCAAAGTGAACTGGCTCCAACATACACACCTTTAAGGACTATCTATCTTTCTGTCCATCCATACACACACACATACTTACATATATAGGTTTAAAGGCATCATTGAGACTAACTGGGGGTGGGGTGGGGGTGGAATGTCACATAACCTTTTTTAGAATCTAACTTTATGGAGTGTTTTTCATCCTCAGGGTATTTTCTACTCTTTTGACAATTTTGGTAATTCCTTCTTTTATTTTTATTATTATTATTACCAGAAAGTTATTTTGAACTACCTTTCAAATAAGCTAAACATTATTTCTCTTTTTTTCTCCATTCAGACTATGGATATTGCTCTATTAATTTAGCATTGTTAAAACTATTAATAAGTACTGTTTTCACATTAGGTTCATCATGACATTATTAAGGTCTGTGGCAATTAAAAAAAAACCAGACTACTGCACTGCAACCATACATTAAATTGAACTGCATTTTAAGTGCTATACAGAGGGAAGTTAGTTAGAGCTAGAAACTGAGAACCATGAGAAATCACACTGGCATGGTTTTTCTGTCCTTGTCACAGCACAGCCACACTGCCTGTAATGAAGAAAAGAAAGGAAACATAAAGTAGTGCTAATTATACTGCTAATATTTAGCTGTTGAGATTGCACGTTATCAGAATAGGAAACCTCTGTTTATTTACAAAACCAAGGAAATGTCATAATTTAATTTTAGAAGCAAAGAACAGTTTTAAAATAGAATAGTTTTTCAAGGAAACCTGGCAGAATGAGAGTCTTCAGAAGCTGGGGGGCTACTAGGTGTCAAATGTAGCCATTCTTCAGGACCCCATGGAAGTTTGCTGCACTGTGAAATGTCTGGATCTGGGATCCTGTTTTGCTGTTCCTAATCAGGCCAGGATTGTGTATTTGACTGATAGATAAGTCAGCAACATCCCAGGAGTTTTTCTCTGCTTATAAAACTCTGGCTTGTACAGGAGCAACAACCATGACACTGGGTTTTGACATCATGCTATGCTATCCTTTCCTAGTAAATTTTACCCACCTGCTGAAAAGGACCAAACTGGGAGAGTGCACTAGCATGCTGTTCATTCACATTAAGCTAGGATAAGGCAGAAATCCTGGCTTAACATGACATTTGGCCCTTCATATCCATGGAATCTGTATCCATGTATTCAACCATCCATGGCTTGAATTAAAACAAACTACAACCAAAAAGTAAAGCTTGATTTTGACATTTTATATAACGGACTCCATTTAACTACACCACTGTATTTATTGGGACCTGAGCATCCACAAATTTTGGTATCCATGTGTGTGTGTGTGTCCTGGAACCAAATCCCAGCAGATACCAAGGGCCCACTGTATGTTTGAGTGTGTGGAAATGTACTATAAAAAGGTACAACAGATTTTTTTGGGGGAAATCTTACACATTCTTCTATAGATTTCTCCCAGATTTCATTGTGTATTTGACTGATAGATATTTCCTTTTACTCACTTGGATGGCAAAAAATCAATCCATAAATTGTATCCCCTAAGAATAACCGGTGAAATCCATGGTGTCATGATAAGTCAGTGGGTAACTTGAATTTATGCATATACACATACAAATATTGTGGAAATATCTCTCCCTCTTTCTTTTCCTTTTCTTCTTTCCTTTTCCTTTTCCTTTCCTTTTCTTTTCTTTTCTTTTTTTTTTTGGTGGAGAGTGTTTATGTGAGGGTTTTTTGGTTGTACTATTTTCTATCTTTGATTCCATGTAGGAAATTAATATTGTTTAGACCTATGAAATGGATATTGTTCACCCCTAAAATTTATTGCATGAATTGTTATGTATTACTACACAAATGTTTATTTGTGGACTATTTTATTAAAAAAGATAATGAAAAAGTCTATCAAAGCTGCACAAAAGGTTTTGTTCCAAATGTCAGACATATGAAAGAGGCATTATAAAGGTGCACTTTTCTCTTGACAGAATTCATTTAATTTGAATTTCTGATATAAATCAGGTGTTCTCAATTTTGAATATAAATTCTCTGACCGCTGTACTATTTGACTTTTTAAAGAGCCTTGCAGGCCTTTATCTACGGCACCTCAAAACAAATATGAACCATTGCTTTGCAGAAATAGCTTTCATAATTACATTGAGTAATTTATATGCTGGAGAGCCAGCATGGTGTAGTTATTTGAACATTGAACTATGTTTCTTCAAATCTTCACTCAGCCATGAAAACCCACTGGGTGACCCTGGGCAAATCACACTCTCTCAGCCTCAGAGGATAGTGATGGCAGTTGCAAATTGCCTCAGAAGAAATTTGCCAAGATAACTCTTTGATAGGGTTGCCTTAGGGTTGCCATAAGTTAGAAACAACTTGAGGCAGACAAGACAAGGTTTATATTCTGACTTGCTTATCACCAACCTAAATTAAAAAGTGAGTGAGACAGAAAAACAGTAACTACAACAGGAATATTTATGAAACCTATTGAGAAAAAAATGTTTAGCAACCCATATAACTCCCCTTTTTCTTGTTGTGAAATATATTCTTGACTTGTTGTCATTCCCCCCAAAAAAGTATTAATGCAGTTTATTTCACAACTCACTACTGCACTCTTAGCTAACAGATTCTAAATGTACTTGGCAAGGACAAAAATGCAACATTCTTGGAGAATAAACTGATATTTAAAATACAAGCCTTTTACATTGAATAAATTGAGTAAAACCTTGTTAACTACTCATTTCTTAGGAACATCAACACATACACAGATCACATCCCCACTCCTGACCATTGTTTTTAATTTCTGACCTGGTTAAGCCATAGATCAGGAACCTGGATGCATGGTTTAATATGCTATCTGTTGCTTTGTTTTAGATCCATATGATAGAGTTATAGTCCATATAGGGTGAGGAAAGTGTAGCCCATTTTGCTAGCCCCTGGGGTCTCCCACACCCATTTTTAACAAAACTCATTGTAAAACTCTTTCTTTTTTTGTTATGTTTTGGATGCCCTGGCCTCTCTTAGGACCAGGAGATACCTTTATTTAACCAAGAAGTAGATTGGAATTTGAGTAGATTTTTTCCTGACCTAGGTTGCATCCGTACTGCAGAAATAATCCAGTTTGGTAAAGGACAAAGCTGAGGAAATATTGGTACCTTCTCTTACCACCAATATAGGAGAAATGAACATGTCTCTCAGCTTCACATTAAAAGAGTTCCATCGGTATTATTTGGACCTATATACTTCTGAGGTCCCCCAAACAATAGACTTAGAAGAATTTTTCAACTCCTTACCAGATAAAAAACTTACTGAGCAACATTAATCCCTTTTGAATAAATCTATCCAGTTTGAAGAACTGAAATAAGTCATACCAATTTTGAAGCCCTTTAAAGTTCCTGGGCCAGATGGCTTCATGAGGGAATTTTACAAGGTGTTTTTTTTTTTGACAAACTAGCTCCTAATTTGTTGAAATTATTTAATGAAGTACTAGCAAAGGGTGTAATGCTAGGCAATTGGCATAGAACAAGAAAAATTAATATCCCAAAGACAAAGGAGGATTGTCCAGAAGTTAAATCATTTCATCCCATATGTCTTTCAAACCGAGATGCCAAGATTTTTATCTCAATCATGTCTAAAACAGTAAATAGTTTTATATCAACTTACATAAATCCAGATCAAGTTGGATTTATGCCTGACCACCATATGGCAAAGTCAATACGTAGAATGCTTAATATTATTTGCCACTCCACTCTTTCTAAGGCATCCATGGCCTTCATATCATTAAATGTTCTAAAGGTCTTTGACAGAGTGGAGTGGAAGTATCTGTTTGGAATTCTTCAATGGATGGACTTTGGAGATAAGGTCTTAACTTTTTAAAAATACCTCTATGCTAATAGAGTTGATCCTTGTTAACTGCAAAGAGTCATAAGACAGAGGTGTCCACTTTTCCTCCTGCTCTTTGCCTTGATGACTGAACCTCTGGCAGAACTCATCCACCCCAGTCCAGGTATTTCTGGTTCATATAATCAGTGGTAATTTACATAAAGTAGCCCTTTATGAAGATGACATTATGATATTTACAGAGGAACCTGAGAAGTCATTCCTATGCTCAAAGCTACCATCAAACAATTTGGAAAATATACCAGCTTTCAAATTAGTTATCAAAAATCTAAGCTATTACGTTTGAATGCCTCCCTATTAATGCAGAAAAGCTGGCAACTTGCTTTTAATATACAGCTCTGTCTTTCTGAATTAATATATTTCAGCATACAAATAACAAAAGACATAATCCATTTACACCACATAATTACAACCCATTGACTAATTGGATGGCAAATAAAATTAGAGCTTGGTGCAGACTGAAATTATCCATATTGGGAAGGATAGCTTAATAAACATGTTTTTAGTTCCCCATTTCCCCCCTGTCTCAACATGTTCCATTTATTCCCCTGATAGCAAGGTTTTTAAAAATGGCAAAATATAATCTATCAATTCATATTTGAGTGAAAAGGTTTCCAGTGATTGAAAGAGTACCAGGTTTGATTAGCTCTAAAAGGAGGGATTAGGAACACCAGACCTTTGGTTATACTTTCAAGATTTTCAGCTGAGACAGGCGGCTAATCTAATGGCTGAATCTCTTGATATCAACTGGGTGGCCTTTGAGTTAGAAGAAATTTCTTCTTCAGATGTTTTATGTTTATGTACACAGATCTCTAATACTAAAATCAGAGAACTAGGGAATCCTTTTTTATGCAATTCTATGCTCATATGGTCTAAATGGAGGCACAGGCTGGCACCTCCTCTCTCGCCTCTGGGGGAGGGATATGCTTTTTACTGTAACTGTTTTATGTTGTAAACCGCCTGGATTGGGCAACCATTGGGCGGTATATAAATAAATTTTGTTATTATTATTATTATTAACAACCCTTCCTCTTAACACCTAAAATTCAAACATACAGATAAATATAAACAATTTAGAGGTAGGAAAGATCCAGTGTCATCTGAGGGAGAGACACTAGGCCAAGCACCATCGGTCCTAAAATAAGAAGAAGAGCCCTCCCTCCATTACCATCTGATGTCATCTGGGGGAGAGACACTAGGCCAAGCACCACCCAGCCTAGAATAGGAAGGAGGGATGGGATTCGAATGTATCTGCTTTAATGTTTGTTTTGATGTTTTGAAATGTTGTACACCGCCCCGATTGCCTAGCAGAGGGGCGGGATATAAATAAAAATTATTATTATTATTATTATTATTATTATTATTATTATTATTATTATTATTATAAATATAAACAATTTAGAGGTAGGAAAGAAAAAGGTATCTTTTTAAACCCACCTTCTGAACAAGAAATAATGGTCTTTTGGACAGACACAATTTATATTCTGCCCTTTCCATAGTGGATCTAGACCATCAATAATAGTTGATATATGCATTTTAGATGGTACACAACACCAATCCAACTTGCAAAAATTTACAAAGGTTTGTCTAATAAGTGTTGGAAATGTAAGCATGAAGTAGGTACATTAATTCATGTATGGTGGCAATGTAAGAAAGCCAGGAAATATTGGTCAAGTGTACATAAATGTATTGAAGAAATATTACAAACTGGAGTGGAAAAAGATCCTAAATTATATTTGTTGAATATATACGAAGATAAGCAGTTAGAATCAAAGCATGGCAAACTTCTCTTTTATATGATTGTAAGTGCTAGAATTACTTATGCTAATAAATGGAAAAGTGAGACCATTCCAAATAAGCAAGAATGGCTATCTAAATTGATTAATATAGTAGAATTAGATAGATTTACAGTTTTTTTAAGAGGACAAGACTGGGAGGCGTGTGAAAAAATATGGAATCCTTTATTCAAATATGTTAACGAGAAGTAATTGAAATGTAGATAAGGAAAGCAGTCCGTAGATAGATGAGTAAAGACCAATAAGCAGTTGAGTTTGGGAATATTAAGAAGAAAGACTTGGTATATCTTTCTCAGTTAAGGAAAAAGAAGAGAGGTAGTTATTCTTATGTTGGGTATTAGGGTTTGGTTTAGGGTTTAGGAAGTCATTGGTATGTATGATTGAAAGTAAAGAGTACTGTTTTTGTCAATTTTGTTAGTTTTTGTCCTTTAAATAATTGTTTTCCTGTATATGTATGTATATATGTATGTATAGGTATATAGATTGGTAGGTCTGTATGAATGTACATATATCTCTCTTTTTTTTGTTTGTTTTGTTTTGTTTTTTGTTACTGTATGTGATATGTAATGTTGTATGTTAGGTTGTGTATGTATGTTTATGTATTTTAAAGCATTCATAATAAAATTTTAAAAAATAATAATAGTTGATATGATGATTAGGAAGTGATTCTTTGTATTTTTAGTTTGTGTTTTGCTGTAATAATTTGTATAATAATAATAATAATAATAATAATAATAATAATAATAATAATAATACATTTTAAATAAATAAATAAATAAGAAACCATCCAGTTTGACACCACTTTAACTGGCATGGCTTGGTTCTGGGAAATGTAATTTGCTGTGGCACCAGAGTTCTCTAACAGAGAAGGCTAAATGCTTCACAAAACTACAGTTCCCAGAATTCCATAACACAGAGCCATGGCAGTTAAAGTGGTATTGAACTGGATTATTTCTGCAGTGCAGATGCAACCCTAGTTAGGTTAGGAAGTACAATACGAATTGAAAGCATGGAAGGGGAAGGTTTAGCCATCCAATGTGACTCCCATCCCCTAGATGAATGGATAAATAATAGTCAGTACAATATCACTGTGCTGCTCTTACGCTGTGACCTACTTATCATTTTAAAATGCATGTGAAAATTTCCTGATCGCTCATTGCTTGTATATGCAGCCTACTAGCTACATTTTGTAAACCTCTGGTCTATCTCAATATAAGAGCTGAGCCTATGGAGGATTATATAAATCAGTCTTTGGTCTTAATTAAACTATACCTACAGCTCCTAATTGCTTGCTTAAACAAATATATGTCAGTCAAAGTCATTTGTAGAGTTCTGTTATTCTAAGTGAAGAGCTCATATTATTAAGTATCTACTAAGATGCTTCAGATTTCTGTGGTTCAGCTGTTTTAAAAATATATGAATTTGAATATAGTTAGCCCTAGCAATCCAGCCTTTGAAAATAAAGAATGAACCAGGACTTTGATGGGGATTTTGAACTACTAAGCAATAATTCAGTTCCAATATCATACTTTCAGCCTACATACCAATTCATTCACAACAGAGACCTCTTTTGATATAGGATTTTATGAATCACTCCCTTTTAAAAAGTAAAATAATAATAATAATAATCAAATCACATCAAAAGCAGCATGCATTTTCTGTCAAATAAGAATGGATAGATCTCTCTTCTGTCTAGCTCAGGAATACCATGCTGGTTTCTTCTTTTACAAATATTATTTAAGACCACAGAATCATTTCAAAGACATTAGTGCATGTTCCTCTGTGGTCTCCGGGGAATATTTCCAAAGTTAGAACTTCGTTAGTCCTTTTGGATGTTTATAGTCTTTCATTTAGTTTTATTTTAACAAATATTAGCATGGTGGTTTTGGCTACAGAACAAATTCTCTATTCTGTTTAAGTATTTTTAGCCAGTTTATATTGCCTTTTAACTATTCCATCACATTGCCAATTTTATTCTTCTTTTTTTGGCCAGAAAAGCCTGATCTTCTCTGTTATAGGTTGGATCTTCAAGTACGGTAAATAAAAGTGTGGGATGCCAGGGTGCTGTAGTTGTTTGACTGCTGGAAAGTCACACTCTCTCATCCCCAGAGGAAGCCAAATTCAAACCCTCCCTGAGCAAAATTTGTCAAGAAAACCCAGTGATATATTTGCCAAAGAATTACTTTAGGTTGGAAATGATTTGAAGGCACTCAAGAAGTTGAAATAAAAGGGTGAAGGTTTCTATCTTAAATGGCAATTAGTTTTGATTGTGAGAGTAATATTTACTATTTAAATTATTGTTTAATTATATGTACTTAAAATGAATAGTAACATATAAGATAGTTCTGCCTGATGCAGTTACTTGATGAACTGTGTATTAAAGTACAATAACATCCAAAATCCTTCAAACAGTGATACCTTTATTGAGGCCAACTAAAACATGCAAAATCCATGTTGCAAACTGTTGAAGGTCCACTGACTTCATCAGGCAAAGGTATTAAAAATCAAGAGAAACATCTCTTTTTGTCTTGCTAATGGAACTTATTTTTTTATTATTATTTCCTGGAGTACCCACATGGCCAGAAGGAGTTCTCACCTGAAGTAAGATAAGCCACATCTTTACAAAATGCAGGCTCGTGGCTAACATTGTCATAGGTTTTTTCCCTTCCTGTATGATTTTTAACACCTTTGCCCGATGAGGAAGCCAATGGAGCTTTGAAAGCTTGCAAAATAGAATCATAGAATTGTAGAGTTGGAAGAGACCACAAAGGCCATCCAGTCCAACCCCTTTTTGTATTTTGTATTGTGTGCATTTTGGTTGGTCCAATAAAGGCATCACTGTTTTGTGGATTTTGGATATTGTTGCACTTTGCTACATGAGCAATACAGCTGTCCCTGGATATGTGTGGTTAAAACTTCACAAATGTACGCTGTTTTGTTGTAGTTCTTCTTGTGTCCCTGTGTGAGTGTTTTGCTATATTTGGAAGGTCATGTCCTGAAGGATAACATATTATTCTAAAAAAATGGCCTTACAATTTATGAATTCTTGATGTGGAACTCAATTGTCCAGACTTAAACTGAATTTATTAAGAAATATCTGTTTAAGTAGTAGTAGTAGTAGTTGTTGTTGTTGTTGTTGGTAGCTGCCCTCGAGTCCACCTCATGTGGATGAGACCTCTCCAAGCCTCCCTGTCCTCCACTGCACTGCTTAGCCCTTGTACATTCAATCCTGTGAGCTCCCTGACTGAATCTAACCATCTGGTCTGTGGTCTTTCTCTCTTTCTACTACCTTCTACTACCATCATTGTTTTTTCTAATGACTCATGCCTTCTCATGATGTGGCCAAAATATGACAGCCTCAATTTGATCATCTTGCCCTCTTTGCACCGTCTTGGAAGTAAGGAAGGTGTGGGGCAGTCTCACGCTGGGCTCCCCAACCCCTTCCCGAACACATCATCAGAGTGCCCGTCACTCCACACGATGGGCGCTCCAATAACGTCCTTCCGCCGCAGCATCCAGACACGCTGTGACGGAAGAGACGCTGAAGAGGCACCCAATGCCTCTTGCGGCCCACCTTCCGCGCCTTGTGGAAGGAGTGCTACTTTAGTGCTCCTTCCAGGGCCCTAAAAGAAGTGGATTGGGGCAGAGGAGTGCGGCTACCTCGGCCTCAATCTGCGGCTTCTTGGGGTGGCCCATGGCCGCCCATCTGCTCAGGGTCCTGGTTTCCAGGGAGAGTTCAAACTTGATCTGTTCTGGGATCCATTTGTTTACCTTTTTGGCTATCCACAGTATCCTCAGCACTCTTCTCCAGCACTATATCTCAAATGAGTTGGTTTACTTGTCAACTTTCTTCACTCTCACATCCATACATGATGGTGGGGGAATACAATGGCCTGGATGATTCTAACTTTAGTGCTCAGTAGTATATCTTTACTCTTTAGGATCTTCTCTAGTTCTTTCATAGCTGCCCTTCCCATTTCTAGTTGCATTTTTTGACTCCAGTATTCTTTCTGATCAATGTTTAATTCAAGGTATGGGAAATCTAACTATTTTGATTTCCTCATTGTCTAGATTGAATTTATCTAGATCCTCCCTGGTCATTATTTTTGTTTGTTTAAGAGAACTGTACATTTAGCCTATTGTAGGAATCCAATAACATAGGTAAAGTATGATTTCAAAATAGCTGTACAATCAGAAAGTATGGAGAGCATTATGGTTTCAAGACTGTATGGAAAATCAGAAGTGTGGGGTTTGTGAATGCTTCTGCATAATGACAAACATACTTGAAATCAATTTCAGTAACATTTATAAGTCGTCAACTCACAAATATATTTTATGTACATCATTATATGCATTGTTGTGTGTATTGTGCAATGACCCTTGGTCAAAAGCAATAAAATTTGATTTGATTTTGAACTCACAAATAATAGCAATGTACTGATGGAATGTCATTCTATCAATGGAGATTCATCTGAATAATTAATACTATCATCTGTTTCTCCAGGGGCGGGGGGGGGGGAGATTTGTTGTTGTTGCTTGTGCCTTCAAATCTTCCCTGAATTAAACCAAGACTATTATAGGGTTTCCTTGGAAAAAATATTTAGAGGAATTTTGCTATTGCTTTTCTCTAAGGCTGAGGGAGTGTGACTTTCCCAAGGTCATCCAATGAGTTTTCATGGCTGAGCAGGCATTTGGACTCCCCATTCATAGTCCAACTCTCAAATCATTGCACAACACTGGCTCAATGTTGGATGTTTGACTTCAAAATTTCTCTCTTTCCCCCTTACTTTTTAATAAAAGTGCATTAAATTGATTTGAGAGGAGATATGGGTGCAACCATTGACATTCTGTGCTAATTTTGTAAAATATACTACTCTACCCTCTCATTCCAGTGATGGACAGCCTTTATTTAAGGAATTTATTTTAAGAGAATAAAAAATGGAGGGAGGGTGGAAAAGTCCAAGATTCAATGTCCTGTGGCCACATGATGTTGTGGGCCTTCTTTTCCAGGGCAACTTCCATTTTATATTCCATTTGAACTGCCATGGCCATATCCTATGGTAGTTTGTTGAGGCCGAGGGGAACTCTCTGGCTGGGAATTCTACATGCCCTTCCCTAAATTGCAAATTTTGGGGTTCTATAGGGCGAAACCATGGGTGTTACAAAAAAGAAAGCCCAAAACAAACCACACCCTTGACTCCAGTACTTACTGCCCAGAATAGGGGCAAAATTACAATAGGCCTGGTGTTCTTGAAGTTACTTTCCTTGTCATCAGAACAAAGAAGGGAAGAGGGGAGGGAAAGAAGAGACAAAAAGAATAGACAAAAAGTGTGACAAAGAATTTTTAATGGCCTTACAATCTGTCCTGTTTGGCATGAGCCCAGTAAGAAGTGTCATTTCCTCTCACAGAGAGTCCCTGACAGCTACCAAATTAAATAAGTTTGCTCTGGTAGGTGCAGTACGTCAACAGCCCCTTGTCTGCATTCATTCTCTCTGCCCTACACTGCAAAAATGATCCCAGACATGACACTGGTTAATGGAAATGCACTGAGCTCTTTGCATTTCTCTTGACAAAATGAATATACTGAGTTAGGTTAAGTACCCATATGTGTGTTGTATAATCAAATGATTGCAGGTTAGAAATCCACTGTGGAAGTATAACAATGATAAGAAGTAGTACAAGCTGTCTATCTGGCTGGATTAAATCATCACATACCTTAAGCACATTACATGGAAGTAATGCAAATGGACTTAGGCTATTAATACAGAATATTATCTCCAGTTTGCTTTTAGGATTTCTTCCAGGAAGCTTCTCTCTTATTTGCTGTCAGACATTTCCTTGAGAACTTAGCAGACAGAAGTCATTTTTACTTTTTGTTTGCAGTTGTATACAGACAAAAATGCCCTGGGATGTGAAGAGACTGTTGTATTTGAGCATACATTGACTTTACATTTTGAGTACAGAATACTGTGTTATTTCACTGGTAAAGGTGAGGATTGCTTTAAACATCAGAGTACAGTGAGAAATGAAAATGCAATTGATGAATAGATCTGAGATAGAAAATTGAATATCTAGATACAATGACCCAGTGGTTCTTAGTCAGAAGGCAAAAAATAAAAACAAAATAATAGCAAGATATGAAAAGTGCATTATTGTCATAAGGATTTTTTTAGTTTGTCAAGTAAAAGTGTGACATACCTTTCTGCTTCTGTATTGGGAGAGGGACCTTGTAATCTGGAAAATACAGTGGGTGCTTGGTACCCACTGGGGTTTGGTTCCAGGACACTTCATTGATACAAAATTCTGTGGATGCCAAAGTCCTGTAATATCTACAGTGGGATAGTAAAATGGTGTCCCTTATATAAAATGGCAAAATTAAGATTTGCTTTTTGGATTCTTTTTAAAAAATATATTTTTAGGCCTTGGAGGTTGGATCCATAGATGCAGAATCTGTGGATATGGAGGGCCAACTATAATCACAAATGTTATAGTTCTTTTGGAACAGATAATTAAGCCTTCTTTATTTTTATTTTTTAAAAATCTCATTTTCTTTAGCTGAATGTGGAGCAAGTGTGTCTGGAAATGAAGGAACACTGCTGTCACCAAATTTTCCATCTAATTATGACAACAACCATGAATGCATCTATAAAATTGAAACTGAACCTGGGAAAGGCATTCACCTGAGAGCTAGAATATTTCAGCTTCATGAAGGAGATATTGTTAAGGTAAATATGAACACACACCCATATGCAAGCCAATAACACAATAACCCTCCAGTCATGTTTCTGTGTATTAATTATTTGATTTCTTGTACTTGAGAACTTTATGTATATCTACATTGGAAATTATATCAATAGAGCTAGATAGGCATATACAGATATATCTGACTACAGTGTTTCCCATTTACATGCATACCCAATCTTCTTAAACTAATAGGACCTATCTGCAAATAAAGCATCCTGTCCCCATCCTCTTGGCAGGAAGACTAGATGATGCATGCCTCAAACCCCAGTTCTGATGCAAACAGGCCAGACAGCAGGGTATAACATCCTTAACACAGAGTTAAATACATCACCCTTTGCTCCATATCTTCTGGGAATATCCAGAGCCCTCCTTTCCAACACAGGGCAGCTGTCTGAAATGCATCTCATTCTGCCACTGGTGTATCTGCAGCTGCTACCAGTCACTCACTTTGAGGTCAGAATGAGATGGATGTCTCATTCTGACCTCAGCGTGAAGTGACCAATGACAGTTGTGGATGTTAACACTAACCCTAACCCTAAGCCATGCAACCAGCTGTCCTGTGTTGGAATAGAAGGACTTTACAATGGGGAAAGATCAGGGCTGCTCTGGGACTAGGATAGTCCAGGCTGGTCTGTGCCATAGCAGGCAGGACCATAATAACTCTTGAACTCATGATATGAGGAATGTGAGGTGGGCATTCAGGCTGTGTATCTCCACTTAGCTCAAACCAATGCAACTAGGAGATTAATATCACCCTTCTGTTCCCCCATATGAAGCCATATCTTCTCAGAAGCTACATATTTACCTGAATAGGTTTACAGTTTAAAAAAAAACACCCTTGCCTACTATTTGCTTTGCTCTGATTGAGAA
The DNA here is from genome assembly GCA_020142125.1 of Phrynosoma platyrhinos. Lineage (NCBI taxonomy): Eukaryota > Metazoa > Chordata > Lepidosauria > Squamata > Phrynosomatidae > Phrynosoma > Phrynosoma platyrhinos. The sequence continues at coordinate 253,014,033 of CM034701.1, forward strand.
CAGGGGTTTTCTGCACCTTCTCTCCTGCCATTGATCATCTACTTTCCCTCTCCCCATCAATCTTCTCTGTGAGTGAATTTATATTGATTGTTAGGAAAGCGTGAGATGGAGACCTAGAATGAAGAAGGGGCATGGATTGTCAAGAATAGCCTGAGATTACCAGAGTTACCTTTTTGATTTTCCAGAATCCTCTGGCCAACATGGCTAGTGGGCTGCATTAAAAGTAACACTGGTGTCGCTCATGTCTCTATGAAAACGCTTGAGAATTTTGTGAGAGAGCTAATGCTTGTAGGTAAGCCAGCATGGTTAATGTGTTAAACCAGGATATGAGAAATCTGGGTTTTAATCCATAATGATTATGAAGTTCACTAGGGGCTGATGCAGACCGGCACTATAGGCCAGCCTGGGGGTGGAGTTGAGGTGGGGCAACTGCATGCTGGCTGCCCCAACCCTGCCCCGACACCACGCACCCATCCATACAGCATGCGGTGTCAGGGCACCCTCTTGGCGCAGCGTGTACACATGCTGCACCAAAAGGGTGCAAAAGAGCTGCAGCACCGGCTCTAAGGGCAGTCTTTTGCCACCCCCAAAAGGAGCAGCATTTTGCCACTCTTTTGGGGGGGGGGGGTGGCAAAAAGGAGATCGGGGCTGCGTCAACCCTAGGTGACCTTGTAGCAGTCACTGTCTCCCAGCAATCTGTTTTGCAGGGTTGTTGTAGGGGATAAGAACCGGGGAGAAGGTTTATCTATGTAGGCTTGAAATGCTCAAAGGAAAAGTAGGATATTAATACAACTAATGCCTCAAGAGCATTTCAATATGGATCTAATTCATAATATGCAAGAATTCCACTGGATACTGTAACAGCCACATAGAATAAATAATTGAAAAACTAGTTATCATTGTAGATGTATGACAAAAATGCCAAATGTGATTACTAGTCTTCTCCTCAGAGGATTTACAATTTCAAAGATCTTTGAAAAAGCATATTAATTTTCTGAAGTCACATTGGTGAAATTCCTCATGAAGTTTGATGTCAATTTCTGATGCTAATTTGTTGTACTAAAAAGTTGTACTGCAATTACAGGTTTTATCAGGGAAAAAATGAGCTAAAGGATGATGTAGTCAAGGTGTAAAAGCATTTGGGGATAAAATATTGGGTACCTCACTTGTTAATCTAGAGAAGAGGTTGGAATAAAAGCAAAAGATTGGAAATGAAAGCTGTACAAATTCAAATTTAAAAGTAGTTGAATGTCAGGTCAAACTATAAAGACATTTCTTTTAGAAAATGTAGTCATGGTGAGCCTTTCAAGTGCAATGAAAATAAAATAATTATGATCCAGAATAGGGTTTGCTTTGTACAGAAAAAAAAAAAACATCAAATGGGGGGGG
>CM034701.1:253015487-253029327 GCA_020142125.1 Phrynosoma platyrhinos
TCAATAAAAAAATAAATATACTGAAGAGAAAAGAAATAACTCATTTAGGAGTTGAATTTAGCAACATTCTACATATTTTGGACAGGAAGTGTCGGAGGCAGATACATAGAGACAGAAAAAGAGGCAGAAATAGAAAGGGATTTGGATTGTGAGAGAAACTGAAACTGATTGTTTCCACCCATATTTTATATTCAAATGTAGCAGAAAACACACAAAGATTCATATTCTTATATAATTACAATTTCCTCTTGAGATTAACAATTTTTGTTTGCTATACCAACATATCAATAAATGAAAGGATAACATTTTCCCTCCAAGTAATACTCTTGTAACACTGTGTCTACAGTTTTATAAAGTAAAGTGGAAGCTACTTTTGTACCCCTTGGAGGAAGTAAATCACTAGGAGGAAAATATGGAATACTAATAGGAGGAAAATATGGAATACTATTTTAAACTACAGAGATGGAATCTCTCCAATAAAAATCTACCAATAAATACTGTATGTAAAACAAAACAGAAAAAAGAGGATGGCCACATAAAAGAACTGAATTTGTAAGACCTGCACATGGCTGTTCACAGCCTGGGACCTTGGAGGTCTTACAGGGTCACCACAAGTCAAAGCTGACATAATTGCAAATAATGAAAAATTCCAGTCAGTTGCATAAACTTTCTCTATGGCTTCTTGTGACATTAGGCAGTGCAAGTTGATATTGCTGGTGAGGCAATGGGAACAGTATGTATTGTTAAAAATCATTGAGGAATTTGCACTTTGTGAATTATGTATTACCAGTTTTACATTTCTTGGACTAATGTGCAGGTTAAAATTTAGTTATCTACCAGCATTTACACATCCTGTATTTTCTGTTACTATTCATGGCTCCCAATAGTTTTTTTTTTAAAAAAAAACAATCAAAAATACATTTAGAAATAAATATTTTGAATAGGGGATACATTTAAAAACATGCATCTAAAAATATAATTAATTGTGGATGTTAACACAGATTTTTTTTTAAAAAAAATATCCAGATTACCAGTAATCCCCAAATAGTCACCCATAAATTTATGGATGAATTCTTATAAAATTGACACAGACTGGGAAGAGACAACAATCTGAGAAATACTGATTCGTAAGTAAGCCCCATTTATTCATAAGTAAGCCCCAAGGAACATGAGAGACACTGCAGACTGGGCCAGCCAGAAAAATCAGCAGTAGCAGAACACATCATAAATCATCCTGGGCATAAAATGCTGTTTGAAAACACTGAAATTCTGGACCATGCCAACAACTATCAGGTCAGAATGCACGGGGAAGCCATCGAAATTCACAAACACTTGGACAACTTCAACAGGAAAGAAGAAACCCTTAAAGTAAACAAGATATGGCTACCAGTCCCACAAAATAAGAAAATCAGCACTCAGCAAATGCAAATGGAAAACCAACCAGGGTCAGGGGCTTTCCCAGCAGACAATAGCAGACAATCTCCTTGATGGCATATCCTCACCTGGAAGCCATACCGTTAACAACAGAACATACCTATTCAACACAGAACAATACACAGTTTACATGGGAATAGCAGACAATATCCTTGATTGCATACCATGAAGCTATGCCATTAACAACAGAACAATACCTATTCAACACAGAACAACACACAGTTCACCTGGGAACCACTCCTCCCTACCCAGGGTCTCACAGTATATATAGACCCATGCTCTTCCATTTCAGTTTTCTCTGAAGATGCCAGCCACAGATGCTGGCAAAACCTCAGAAAGAAACTCTTCTAGAACATGGCCACACAGCCCGAAAAATCCACAAAAACTATGGATGCTGGCCATGAAAGCCTACAACTTCACACAAGCTCCACTGAGTTTAATGGGATTTATTCCCAATGAAATGTGTATAGGATTATGTATTAATGCTGCTATCATAAACATACTGCTTCTGAACAGATACATATGGGGTTTGTCTTATATTATCCTCACTTGTAATTTTTCTAAAAGTCTTGGTCCCTGACCTGCACAGTAAAGCTGCTGTAGAGGAGGGGGCCTCTTTGTTGGCCTCCGTGAAGAGAGGTCAGATGGTAAAACCAGTTTGGCCTGATTGGCCAAGATGTGCCATGTGATAGGGAGCAACTGTGAAGGCTAGATATGCCTGCTGCCCCCTAGAGTGGCTCTTCTTCCCAATTTGCAACCCACTGATCCACCCTCAGTTCAATGTGAGCTTTGCTGGTTGTCTAGGTTCTGGGTAGGAATTTCTTCTTCTATTACCTGTATTGTTGGTTTTTGTTTTTCGTTTTTGCATACCCCATACTGCTATCAGTTGGAAATTGCATAATTGGCTTGAGGTAGTGTCTTTAAATAGGTTTCCCTTAGCAGATAGCAGGGGGAGAAGACTTTTAGATCAGTGTACAAACTTGGCACCCAGTGTGGTGAAGGGTTGGTCTCTGGAACTGCCTTCATGGGACATGTGGCTAGAGGGTGGGGGAAAGAGACTGCCCTTGGGCTGATCTGGGGTTTATTCTCTCTTATAAAGTTTAGTGGTTTGGGAAGTAGATGTTGGGAGGGAGATCTCCAGGTTTTGGCCTTCCAAAGATGACTGATCGAGGTAGCAACTAATGCCCTTTGGATTGCCCTCATGGTCTGGTGTTTCATCCAAGGGATACTTGAGGAGATGTTGTAGGTTGACAACTGGGCCTCAGCTGGACCCACACAAAGCTGCTTCGCTTTTGTTTGTAAGTTTACTTAGTCCCAGGCCTCAAACAATGAAATAGGCATTTTAGATCAATAAAATGGCCATTGCTTAAGCCACTTATTTGTGCCTGGTCTCATTATTTCATGGTCAACAAAAATGTGTTATCTTTGAAATCTGTCTCTTTCTTTTTTGCAGCGCTCCTGTAGTGTGTGGCATCTAAACACCATGCCACTGGAGCACCATAAAGCTGCCCCTCATGTGGGCAGTGGGGTGGTGTGACACCAGCTTTGGGGCAGTGTCGAGGTGTGTGTTCTGCACACACCACACCTCTAAGCCACCAGGAAGCTGGCACATCAAGCCGATCTGTTTCGGCTCTTAGTTAACTATGGATGAACCCATGTAAAACTAATACTTAAATAAGTAGCTGATAGAGAATACTGGCCGATATACCACTTTCTGACTCCAGAACAGCTTGTTCATGTGCACATTTCCTTCTTTTCCAGTCCATGGCAGTTGTTGATAGTGTCTGAATCCTTGATGTTTTCTAGAGTAAGAGGGTATGAAATGGCTATGGACTCAAGGTCTGAATGACAGTAGGTGTCACAGGAACAATTGGTTCATTGATCTGTAGAGTTTTCTCAGCACTGTCAGTGGATAATTCATTCCCAAGATTTCTCTTTCCAGATGGTTGGGAAAGAAGGAACTGCAGATAGATATGCATGATGCATTGTATCTTTTGTTTAGACAGGTTTTTCTTTTAAGAGTTTTAGCTATAGTTTTATCTGCAGCATCTGCCTGGTTTTGATTTTTTTATATAGCTGCTGTTTGAAGTTTTATGCAATTATGATTTAATTGTTGTTTCTGCTTTGAGGGGTATGATAGAGGAATTTTAAAATAAATAAATACATATTTAAACAAGCAGATTAAATTTCATTGATTATATTCCAATAAATGTACAACTTCTCCAGAATTTAATAATACTTATTAAATGTTATACTATGAATGCAATTTTCCAGTGCATAAGAACAAACTTGTTCTTCTCAGAAAAGGGGTGGGTGGAGAGAAAACAGATAGAGACTTCACTAGTTAGACAAGGAAAAACAATACCAATTTCATTGATTCTTATAACTCTCCCAAACTTCTAAGATCTATGAAAAGGATTTTAAATTCCACATGTTACTTTCTCTCTAACTTCCCCGTTATATTCCTTATTATATATGTCCCACTTGCATGTGATGTTGCTCTTTAAACCATCATATATTGTTTCCTAATGTTATTTATTGAGAGATTTTGTTTGCATTTTGTTGCTGCTTTTGGCTTGTTAATATATGCTAAAAATAATTTTTCCACTGCTACAATATTGTTTGGTTGCATCTGGGTTGGTTTGTCTCCAGACTGTGGCGGTAGTTTGCTTTTCCTCCCACCAATATTAACTGCCATGGCTCAGTGCTATGGAATTCTGGGAATTGTGGTTTGTTGTGGCACCATAGCTCTCTGACAGAGAAGGCTAAATATCTCACAAAGTACAATCCCCAGAATCCCATAACCTTGAGCAACGGAAATGAAAGTGGTTACAAACTGGATTATTTCTACAGTGCAGATGCAGCCTGTTAGTCACAACTAGTGTAGATCCATTGAATCAATGGGCATTCTATAAGTTTTGACTTAACAACTTGCCCTTTATTTAATATGTCTGCTCTCCTTGGGACTAAAAATTTAGGGCATGTTCTGACCCATTGCAAATTTTTATATTGTTACACATTTTTAGAATTTAGCAGTCTAGAGCAACAAATGTATGGTAGGACACCTGTTAGAAACAAGGATCAAGGTTGCTGGGGCAAGGGGAAATGAGACCTTGGGCTCTGAAAATTGTATACCTTATTGAAATATGCAGATAAAAGGGAACTTGAATTTTTTTTTTTAATTCTGCATCTTCTTTGTTCCAAGTCTGTTTTTCAAAAATATTTTAAAAATTATTTTAAAGGTTTATCTTTAGTTCATAATATCGGCAATAGGAACCTTGAGTTCACTTTTAATATTATTGATATTTGACATGATTTTATGACAGCTGAAGCCACAAAGGGATATATAACCTCTGTTTCCTCCTGTATGACTTCAGCCATTATAAAATAATGTCAAATATTATTAAAAGTGAATTCAGGTTTCCCAGTGCTAACATTGTGAAGTAAAGATAAACCTTTACTTCACAATGTTGGCACTGCCTCTCCCCATATGATCCCCCCCCGCACCCTGTGGTCCTCTGGGAGGAATCTGTTACAGCCAATAAAGACCAGGCTGTCTCAGACCTCCCAGAGGGCCTTTTCTGCCACTGCCCCCAGACTATGGAACGGCCTGCCGGATGAGATCCGTCTGATTACTACACTTGCTGCTTTTAAGAAAGCGGTAAAGACGGATCTCTTCCGACAGGCCTTCCCAGAATAACAGTTGCTGTAAGGAGATGAGCTTTAATTTCTCCAGCTGGCACAGCTGATCTTTTGTTTTATTATATTGTTTTAATGTATTGTTTTTTAACTCTTTTCTGATTTAATCTTGTTTGAAGGGGTGGGAGGGCAGATTATGGGATGAGGGAATGTTTTAACTTGTCGTGTTTTAAATGCTGTAACCCGCCTCGATTACCATGCAGAGAGGCAGGCTATAAATAAAACTTATTATTATTATTATTATTATTATTATTATTATTATTATTATTATTAACCTGTGCATCCTTTGAATGGAAACAGAAACTCACCTCCTTCTGAAGTGGTATCAAATGGGTGGATTTCTTTTTATTAAAAATGAGTTGAAGACAAAAAGCACCACAGGCTTGGAATCTGAAATAAAAAATCTAGCTTTGCTACTTCAGTTTTCCTTTTTAATACATTTAGTCAGGAGGGAACAAAGGTTATTTTTGCCCCTCATCAGTGTTTCAGAAGAGGCACCTTGACTGAAATGTCACAAACCTTTTCAGCCTTTATTAAGTAGATTATAGAAGGGAAGTGCGACTGTGGTGATATAATGCCTAGCAACTGAGTTGTGAATAAATATGTTTTTCCCATTCCAGATAAGCTTCACAAGTGGCAAAAAAGTGTGTGTCTGTCTGTCTCTGTGTGTATTTGTCTTTGATATGAGTCACAAGGCCAATATATTTCAGCCTGAGCCAGCATGAGTTTTATCTGCCTTTCAATTGAAAGTGTGGTCAGTTTGGAAATTAGCTGTACAATTTTTTTTTTTTGTAGTTTGCATTGCAAGTATTTTATTTAATGTATTATGTTTCATTTTAATGTGAAAAAAGTTTTTATTCTTTAACAGGTATATGATGGAAAAGACAGTTCATCACGTCTCTTGGGAACATTTTCAAAAAATGAATTGGTTGGGCTCATTCTCAACAGTACCTCCAACCACTTGTGGTTAGAATTTAATACCAATGGATCAGATACAGACCAAGGATTTCAGCTTACGTATACAAGTAAGTAGCCCTCATGGTGATAGGTGTGTGTGTGTATGTCTGCGTGTGTAAGTGTAAGAGAAAGAGAGAATACAGAAAAAGTAAATGTGTTACTTAGCAAGCATTATTTAACACAAAATCCCAAGGATTAGTTCTCACTACCTACTGTGTTTATGAGATTGCATTTTTAATTCCTTTCACTGCTGGAAAGGAGGAAGTGCTTAAAAGTAGCATTTTCTACTTCAGGACCTTTTGTGAGCAGAGCTGTAGGTATAAATAAAGAAGATAGTGTGATAAATAATGGAAGGGATAAGTAATTCAGCTTCTTATGGCTAAATCTTACACAATTGGATGTTCAAGTGATTATCATTGTAGTTATTGGATGGAACAAACATCCACAGCGCTGGCAGTTGCATTAATAGAAGTTACTGCTCTCATATGCTGGTAAAATTCAAATAATTGTAAAACTCAAGAGCCAGAAAAGGCAGTATTGTATTTAAAAAGTGTACAAAGAACTGAGCTTGCATCTCCTCCCACCCTTAAAGAGATTACTGTAATTTCCAGGTCTAAAATGATTATTTATAATCCATGAGGTCCATGGAATCCTCAGCACTCTTCTCCAGCACCACATCTCAAATGTGTTGATTTTCCTCCAATCTTCTTTCTTGACTGTCCAGCTCTCACATCCACACATGGTAATAGGGAATACGATGAGTTTTATGATTCTGACTTTTGTGCTGAGTTGTATATCTTTGCATTTTAGAATATTTTCTACTTCTTGCATAGCCATCCTCCTCATTATTAATCTTCTTCTGATTTCCTGATTGCAGTCCCCATTTCTATCAATGTTTGATCCCAGACATGAGAACTCTTTTACTATTTCTATTTCCTCATTGTTTAGCTTGAATGTGTGCAAGTTCTCTGTGGTCATTATTTTTGTTTTGTTTATGTACAACAGTAAGTCTGTCTTTGCACTTTCTTCTTTGATCTTTGATCTTCCTTAGTAGTTTTTTCTAGGCCTGTGAGGTTTTCTGCTAGTATTATGGCATCATCTGCATATCTTAGCTTGTTGATATTTCTTCCTTCTATTTTCACTCCTCCCTCTTCCATGTCCAAGCCTGATTTCCTTACAATATGTTCTGCATATAGATTGAATAGGTAGGGTGATAGGATGCAGTATTGTCTGACTCCTTTGCCAATTGGGAACATTCTGTTTCTCCATGTTCTGTCCTGACTGTAGCCTCTTGTCCTGGGTACAGATTCCTCATTAGGAATATCAGATATGATGGCACTCCCATGTCTTTAAGGGTGTTCCATAGCCTTTCATGATCTATGCAGTCAAAGGCTATGCTGTAGTCTATAAAGCACATGCTGATTTTCTTTTTTGGAACTCCTTGCTATGCTCCTTTAGCCATTGTATATTTGCAATGTGATCCCTGGTGCCTCTTCCTTTCCTGAACCCTGCTTGGACTTCTGGGATTTCTCTCTCCATGTATGATTGGAGCCTATGTTGCAGAATTTTGAGCATGATTTTGCTTACATGGGAGATTAGTGCTATAGTTGCTGCAGTCTCTTGTGTCTCCTTTTTTGTGGATGGGGATGTATATTGATCACTTCCAATCTGTTGGCCATCATTTTGTTTTCCATATATGTTGACATACGTTGGTATATCTGTTGATATATGTTGACAACAGGAATACAACCTTTAAATCCATGTTTTGCTAATTTAATGGCAAAACTCAACAAGGCAAGAAATACATTTTAACATTTATTTTTTATTAACAATAGCTACAACCACGTTTTGATAGTCTAGAGATGCCAGGGAACTGCATCAATTCTTTTCCTCCTACACAACTCTCCCAACAAAAAAACCACTGTTCCCTGAAATTGTTTGCATTGATATGGAAGTGATAACTGTACCCTTACCCAGTCTCTTCCCACATAGTGCCAGGGATTAATTTTCTTGAGGAAAACAGTGCATTCCCATCCATATCAATAATTCCATTTTTTCCCTTAAAATGATGAACATGCCACACATCTCACATATATCTTTCATATTTTATTTCATTTTTATGTACTTATTTATTTATTTTTTATTTGCTTCCTGCCTTTTCCCCTTCACTGGGATGCCAGGCATCTTAGAAAAGATAGAGCTAAAAGTTCACATCATACAAAATTTCAAAATATAATTAAACTATCAAGATAATTGAAAGCAATTTAAAAGCATGTCCATTAAAAAAGTAAACAACAATAACAAAATTATGTAGCCACATTATTGAGGGTCTTTTCTTCATGAACAACCAGTCCAAAAATTCTGTTGAAACCAAAAGTCTTCACCTGCCTACAAAATATATCAAAGATAGTGCCAGTGCAGCCTCTTTAAGAAGGGAATTCCAGAGCCTGGAAGTAGCCACTGAGAATCCCATTTTCCCATCAGATGTAACTGTGAAGATTATGAAATGAAGATAGGGACACCCCCTGAAAATCTCCAAACCCAGGCAGGTATATATGAGAAGATAAGTTTCTTCAGATGCAGCCCAAGCTTTATAGGTTACAACCAGCACTTTTATTGTGCCTGGAAACAGACCTGCAGCCAGTGGAATTGGTTGAAGAAGACTGTTGTGTGCTCCCTGTAGCTAGTACCAATCAATAATCTGCCTGCTCTTTGTGTCAAAGAGGTGTTCAAAGACTTTTCAGAGGCAAACCAACATAGAGGATATAACAGTAATCCAAACGGACTGTAACCAAGGCATGTGTTACTGTGGCCAGGTTAGGCATTTTTAAAAACAGGTACATCTGACACTTTAACTATGCAAAAGATCTCCCAGTCAGTGCAGAAATTTGCGCTGTCTTGGAGGCAAGGAAGGGAGGAGCAGCCTCATGCTGGGCACCCCAACCCCTTCCCGAACACATCACCGGAGCGCCAGTCGCTCCACACAACAGGCGCTCCGATGACGTACTTCCGCTGCAGCGTCCGCACATGCTGTGGCGGAAGAGACGCTGAAGATGCACCCAACGCCTCTTGCGGCACACCTTTGGCGCCTTGTGGAAGGAGTGCTATTTTAGTGCTCCTTCCAGGGCCTGAAAAGGGGAGGATTGGGGCCGAGGAGTGCGGCTACCTTGGCCCCAATCCGCAGCTTCTCGGGGAGGCCCACGGCCGCCCATCTGCTTAGGCCCTGAATCTCAAAACTCAGGATAACTTCTCTGAGTGGTTTCATGTGTATGTTAAATAGCACAGGGTCAAAACTGAGCTCTTAGTGATCTCACAGGCCAAAAGCCAAGGGGTCAAACAGGTGTTCACCAGCATTACCTTCTGGCTTAACCCCTCCAGGAAGGAACAGAGTCAATGCAAAAGAGTGTCTGCAAGCCCCATCCCAGCAAGGTGACCCAGAAGGATACCATGGTCGATGGTACTGAAAACTGATGAGAATTCCAGCAAGAGCCAGAAGGGACACACTTCTACTATCCTGCTCCTTACATAGGTCATCCACTAAAGCAAATGAACTATCTTTGTTCCATAGTTAGTCTTGGAACTGGACTGAAATGGATCTAAATAATCCATTTTATCCAGGAATTCCTGGAGCAGAGAGGCTATCACATGCTCTAATATCTTACCTAGAAATGGAATTTTTGAAACTGGCAGGTAGTTGTCCACTATGATAGGATCCAGGGTGAGCTTTTTTCAAGAATAGTTTTACAGCCGCTTCCTTTAGGCATTGTGGAACACTTTCATTTTACCTAGGCATTGACCACTCCTTCTACACACTAGGCCAACATCTCCATTGCTTTTTTAATTAGCCAGAAAGGACAAGGGCCTAACAAAATGTCTCTAACCACTCCAAGAATCCTGTCCATATCCTCAGACTATAAAAACTGGAAATTCCCCAATGCCCCCAGAGGGCATAAGGGGTCTTTTAGTGTGAAAAAAAATGTGAGGTATGAGGTACAGTAAGGGGCAGCTATCAGGTCTCTTGAGGTGTGTATGGCCCTCCTGACTTCTGGAAATTGGTCACCCATACCACAAGTCAATCTACCACAAATCTTGTTGATTGGGAAACTACTAATGTGGTGCTAATTATTTTTACTAATGCTATACTAATGTGATTTTGCATGAGGGAGCTAGTCTTGTTTATCAGTTTCAGGGGGAAATCTTGTGGGATTTTAAAAACTAATGAATTTAGTTTGACATAAGCTTACTTGGACAGCAGCCTACTTCATCAAATTTGTAAAGTGATTTCTCAGTTGGCATATTATTATATACATGCTTGCATGAACAGATGAAATCTGTGGGGTAAATAGAAATGTAAAAACTGCAAACACTGATAGTTATTTTAACAATAAGTATTAAGAAGCATGGTATGATGGTAGTGCAAAAAATCATCAAATTTGTAAATTGGTTTGTTAGTTGGCTTACGAGTGCATGCACGAACAGAACATTGAAGGATGTAATCTGTGGGGTTTATAGAAATGTAAAAACTGCAAACACTGATCATTATTTTAGCATTAAGCATTAAAAAGCATGGCCTCATGGTAGCACAGAAATCCTGTCATAAATAAACTGATTAGCACATATATACCCACTGCCCCGTTCATCTCTGAAGAGATAAGAGGGAATTCTCTTGGGAAATTCCAGTACTCTCTTACAGCAATAATGTAATGGGCATTGTCCTTGGTCCACTAGCCATTACATTTCATTAAAATATGGAGTTCATGGGGAGCTCATATATGTCATGGTAATAAGACTAAAACTATGGGGGAGGAGATAAACAACCCTTTTGTGCATTTTCAAGGTTAGATCATTGTTGTGCCTTCAAATTCTGCATATAGCTGTTCTGGGTCTCAGGCAGGTCCCTCAAGTTATTTAAGTATAGAAATTAAACTTTGATGACCATACTTTTACTGAGAATTTGACCTCCTGCTTCACCCATTCATTCTTAGAACTAGTCTGAGTTTAAAAGGGGTCTGGGTTTACATTTTTAGAAGCTGAGCAACATTAATATAAAGCACTGTGGGCTCTGTATGTCAGTAAATGATTGTCTTGCACTTGGTAAGGATCAAAGGGGCCCATTTTAATTAAGACTGTATTCATGATCCTCTGTACTTTTACAGGAAAGCATCATGACTACTAACATAGGGGATTATAATGTGTATATACTATAAAGTTTTGCTTTTTTGTATTTCATATATGGTAGATTTCCCCTTAGGGTCGCCATAAGTTGGAAATGACTTGAAAGTACACAACACAACATCAAATTTCATATATTCTTTACTATGGGAAAAAATGGCTACATTTATTCTACGTAGTCTACAAAAAACAGAATTATTGTTGTTGAAATGTGCAGAACAAATAAGGTGAAATTCAAATGACTGGAGTGATGAATTCCCATGAAACAAAGGCAGGGGGAACCCCCATGTCCATAGGTGAATCAGGGTATGGTTAAAAAACACACAAATCCTACTCAGCTCCTAAAGGTGGTTAGGCGAAGCCCATGTGCAGGGAGGATGAGTGAGGAGCAAAAGAGGCTGACTAATAGCAAGAAGAAGAAGCAGCTTTTTTTTTTTTTTTTTAAAAAAAAAGAAGAGTGTGTTTTGGGATACACATGTGAGCCAAGCACTCTCCTGTATCATCTGTGTACCATTTGCTCTCCTGTGTCATCTGTGTACAAAATTGCCAGGGAAGTGCAATTTTGCTTACATAGATTGTAGTGTTAAGCAATATCAATAGCAAGTACATTTCTATACCGCTTATCCATGCACTAGCACTCCTAAATGGTTTACAATGTGCTAGTCAATTGCCTCCAACAAGCTGGCTACTCATTTTACCAACCTACAAAAGGATGGAAGGTTGAGTCGACCTTGGAGCCTTCCTCTATGATCAAATGTTGTGGCTCCAGTATGAGCATTTAACCACTTTGCCACCAGGGCTCTTTATCAAGGAGTTTACATTTATTCTAAATAAATAAGTATATTACAAGAACAAAAAGAACAATATATCCAAATGTAGTATGAGTTTTTGAGGGGATTTTAACATTCAAAGATGTAATGTAAGCATTTTCCCCTTTTTCTGGGGGCTTCTGTACATATGTAGCAGTGACAGGTGGGCTTTGTATTCCCTGAAAACCCTAGAAATGCTTGTGCCCAGTGCATATATTCCAATCAAATACACTGGGAGAGAGATCTACCTCTTTAAAGAGATTTGTCAACGTGATTTAATGAGTGTTACCCTTTTCTCTTGTTCCAAACCCCTTTTATTGCCCTTAGTTTTCTTCCAGTTTTCCTCTGATTGATCAATGCTGTCATGGTTTTCATGCATGTGGAAGAGATATATTCAGCTTCTCCTACATCCTTTGCTCTGCTTAGTTCCTGCAGATTCAGGCCATGACCTCCTTGACTGAGTCCAGCCATCTGGTGTGAGATCTTCCTCTCTTTCTACTACCTTCCCTAGCATTATTGCCTTTTCTAATGGGTCATGTCCTCTCATGATGTGGTCAAAGTATGACAGCCTCAGTTTCATCATCGTGGCTTCCACAGAGATTCAAACTACTAAACCATGCTGACTTTCAAAGCTAACTAAGGGTCCAGACCCTTCACCATTTTAGTTGCCCTCCTTTGGACACGCTCTAGTTTCTCCACATCCTTTTTGAATTGTGGTGCCCAGAACTGGACACAGTATTCCAGGTGAGGCCTGACCAAAGCAGAATAGAGAAGCACTATTACTTCTCTTGATCTAGACACTATACTTCTATTGATGCAGCCTAAAATTGCATTGGCCTTTTTAGCTGCTGCCTTGCACTGTTGACTCATGTTCAACTTGTGGTCTACCTGGACTCCTAGATCCCTTTCACATTTTTAGGGCACACTTTCTGACTGATCTCTCCACCTTCCAGTGCTGACTGGCTGCTTTCTGTGATTCTTTAACATTTCTCCTATCCTTCCTGCATCCAGGCAGAGAGGGTTAGTTTTTCTTTACTTCAGCAGTATCCTAGAAGTGTTAGGACATCTTACATTTTTTTAAAAAAATTCCAAGCACCCCTTGTAAAACTACAGACATCCCAAACCTCTTCTCCTCACCCCCCCCAAAAAAGGGCTACTTGTATTATAGCAAAGCAGCTTCATTTATATACCGCTTCATATCACACTATGGGATGTCTAAGCGGTTTACAACTGTGAGCTGATTGCCCCCCAACAGTTGGGTACTCATTTTAGCGACCTCAGAAGGATGCAGGCCTGAGTCGAGCCTCAGCCCTGGCTGGTATTGAACTCGCAACCGTGAGGTCTATGAGTGAGTGGCTGCAGTACAGGCATTTAACCACTGCGCCACCAGGGCTGAACTTTATGTTTTGTAACTGAAATATTATGTTTTGTAACTAAAATACAGTAATGAGTGAATGCTTGGTAAAAAGAGAATTTTTGCTTATGACAAAGGAATTCAAATAGTAGATATGGAAAGTATTGAAGATTTAATTCTGTCTATTCAGGGGCTAAGCAGACGGGCAGCCATAGGCCGCCCTGGGAAGCTGCACTGCGGGACCGAGGCATCCCCATGCCTCAATCCTGCGGCATAGTTTCACCGCCCTTGAAAGGAGTGCTAAATCAGCGCTCCTTTCATAAGTCACCGAAACTGTGCCACAAAAGGCTGCGGCACACTTTCAGCGACTTTTCCGCCACAGCGTTTGCGAACGCTGTGGTGGGAGGTCCTCCTC
>CM034701.1:253029427-253041244 GCA_020142125.1 Phrynosoma platyrhinos
CCTCCCCTTCCCTGCCCCTAAGACGGCCCTTTAAGCCATCTGCTTAGGAGGTCAGTTAGCTTTGAAAGTCAGCATGGTTTAGTAGTTTGAACATCAGCCATGTAAACCCACTGAATGACCTTGGGCAAGTCACGCTCTCTCACCCTCACAGGATGGCAATAGCAAGAAACTTGCAGAGAAAACCTCATAATAGGTTTGCCTTAGGACGTTATCACATGGGGGATTGCATTGGTTATTCCGCACAAATCCCAACCAGAAACTGGACTTGAGACTCACATTTTCACACAACGTCGCACAGAAAGTGGACAGAAAGTGGATCTTTTTAAGTTCGGGAGTTTAGAGGAAATGCATTTGTGGATTTAAAGTAATTGTGGAATTGCCATGTCTAAAAACCAAATCCGCATTAAAGGTGGAGGAGGAGTGGCCTCCAGAGAGGCAAGAGTCCCAGCTCCTCCTCCTCCTCATTGCCATTTAGGCTTTCCCCCTCCGTCTCCCTCTCTCCCTCCCTCTCTCTCTCTCTCTCTCTCTCTGGCCACAGGAGCCGGAGGGGGCCGGGGGGAAGCCGAGGAGGAGGAGGAGGAAGGCCTCCCTCAGGAGTGCTGCCTTATCCTTTCCCCCTCCGTCTCTCTTTGGCAAGGTTTCTTCAGAGGAGGGTTTTGCCCTTGCCATGTTCTCCCTCTGAGGCTGAGAGAGTGTGCAGCCCCCGCAGCCCTGACAGCTGCCACAGGAGCCAGAGGGGGTGGTGGGCGGCCGAGGAGGAGGAGGAGGAGGCAGCCGGGAAGCTGGAGCCTCTGGGGAGGAGTCTGGTCACATTTATGGATTACGTCTGAAAGGTAATAACGTATTTTTTTCCCGCATTTAACAATTCTGCAATTAAGCTCTTTTCTGCTTTCTTCGCGGGATTGTTCTTTTCCGGTTTCTATCCGCTTTAACTGGCCCCCGTGTGATAACGTCCTTAGAGTTGCCATAAGTCAGAAATAACTTGAATGCATACATCAGCAACAACCAACAATCCTAGATGCCCTGGAAAGTGCCAACTGAAGATCATTTGCTGCCTTAAACAAAGCCAAAGTATATGCACCTACCAATCCACCCAAGCACGAACACACACACATCACTTTGAAAAGTGTTTGTCCACTATTTAGACAGTGGTTCCTTCAGCTTGTTTTGAAATTCAGCTTTCTAGCTTATCTACAAACCCATTAGCTATTTCTGAGCAGAGTTCACACCTTACAATTTATGAGAGAGGAGAGCAAATATGTCATTTTCACTTTAATACTTGTCACAGACCGAATATCTGGGTGAGTTCATAGCAAATTGTGACCTAAAGTCTCCAGAAAGTGTACTTATTCCTCTTCCCCCTTTTTCAGATATTGCAGCCTCCAACATGCACCGCAAATAGTACAGCCTGCATGTGTCCAGAGAAAAATCCATAGAAAGAAATCCCAAGCCTTTTGGCTATCTCCTTTTGACTTGAAAGGTCTTTGGTTTGCAAGTATAAAAAGGCACATATATTGGTAAAGAAAAGAAGCCACATATTTGTACCCTTGTTTCTTTGTACCAGAACAAGTAATTCTGTTTTACCTCTGTGAGTACTGTGTTTTTCTATAATTTCCTGATATTTCTTCCCAATTAAAATTTGCCTTGCCGTGACACCTGTAGTTGCTGTGGAGAAAAGATGGCATAGCCTTAGGCATCCCCACAGTTGGGACTGACTTTAAAATTTTTAAAGCAGCTGGAAGATTTTGTCAACTGCAAAGGAAGGTGCTAATATTTTCTACTGCCTGGCTGGCTACTCTTGACTTTAGAAAGAGATTGAGAATAATATGTCAGGTGGCAAGCAATAAGAAAGGTACAAAATATAGTCAGAAGTAAAAGAAAGAATTTGAAACAAAACAATATATAAACACAATTGTACTAGTAGTGCCATAATCTGTACAGCCACACACTACAAAAAACCAGAAAAAAAAATAAATTGATTTTTTAATGTTTGGCTATGAGCCATTTTGATTTTTCTTTTTTAGATCCACAAAGTGAAATTAATAAATATAATAACAGATGCCAGATGGGACTTTAGGAATAGAGGTATCACACACATTGCAGTAATAAGTTAAAGCCAAATTTTTACTATCCCTTCATTGTAAAATGAAGATTTCTCTCTCTCTCTATTTTGCTATACAGATTTGAAACCAAAAGTTTGAAAACGGTCAAATGTTCATTGCAAATATTAGCCTAGTATTCAAGTAATATACTACAATAATCTGAAAAATTATATTTAAAAAATGGATTAACATATCTTTGCCTTCAAGATATTGATTTTTTTTAAAGGGACTGCCAACAGGAGTACTTTATCTTACTTTCAGAACTGAAAAAAATGCAATTCTGAAATATTCTCTGTGGTGTCAAAAAATCTTTAGTCCTTTACTCATTGGGAAAAAAATACTGCCATTGAGTGCAGCAATTTTGAGACCTCATATAATCTACTTCTAAATGTTAATCCTGCACTCTAATTACAATGTAAAACTTCTGGACTCAGATCAAATGTAATTTTAAGAAGCAGATCTATATTAATGGCATCAAAAGTGTTGCTATCATATCCACAAGATACAATTTCAATATGCATGTAAAACAAAACATGCTTCACTAAACCATTTGGATGATTTCCACCCCCTTTTTTGCCTTTAAAAAGTATTATTATATTATATCCCAATTGGTAAGAACATTGATAAAGAAGACAAATTACTCATGTGCAAAACAGCTTTTTTCCCTGACAAGCAATCTGTTAGAGGGCTCAAGATTATAGCATCAGACCCCATCCAACTTCCCCAGTTTGATGATGTTGGTCCCAATTGATCTTTCACTGTCCCACTTTCTGAGCTGCTTTTAAAATGTCCAAGTTTCTCCATCTTCCTCCCACTTTCCCCCTTCCTCCTCAGCATAGTGCCATTCCTACAAACTGTTTTCAAAGCCCAAAAGTAGTTTGCACTCCATTAACTCAGGAGAAGGAAGAGGAGAGAAGGAGCTCCACTCTGGTGCCACAAGAAACTGTTATTCCCAGAATTCCATAGTATTGAGTCATGGCAGTTAAAGTGGTGTCAAACTGGATTATTTCTGCAGTGTGGATGCAGCCTTAGTCACTCTTTCTTAAAGACACACAGATTCCAGTTCCCACCTCTTATTTCCCTAAAACAGAATCAGTAAATCAAAGAAACATTCCTGTTTTGAAAATATTCTTTTTTCTTCCCTTCAGTTCTGATTTTATTTGAACTTGCATAAACTAGATATTTTAAGGCTTACCTTTCCTGCTTGTCTTCTCTCCACTTCCTTCCTTGATTTATAATGTGTGTGTATTTGTGTGTGTGTATGTCTGTCTCTCCACAAATGCAAGGACTGCATAGTTCTGTAGTAAAGAAATTCAGTTTGAGAGGTTGGACATTAGGATGGATTTTGCTGTCTGCATTGAGAGAGGGTTTCTGTTTTGTTTTGTCTTTATTTTTACTTCAAGAGAGGATCCCCTCTTCTGTAGAGCAATGTTCTATTGACGTTGCATTCATACACCTATCTTCTCAGACATAAGTCCCAATAAGATCTGTGAGACTTACTCCTAGGTAAATAGGAACAGGATGCCTGAGATGTTCTTAAAAACCATTGAAACCCATTGTGTTTTTCTTTATGGCAATATTTTTCCCCAAACGATGTATTTTTAACGAATTTCATTCCATTTATTCTGTAGTTAAGAGTATTGCATATGACTTCTCCTATCCCAATCCATTTTTATTCTAAGAACAACCCTGTGAAATGGGTTAGGCTGAGCAGCTACAATTGGCTCAAAGTGATCACAACAATCATATGTTATGGGGAAGCGGGGGTTTGACTTGATTTATAATGTGCTTTGGACAGATGGGGTTTGTATGAACCCCTGAGTTCCTACAGCAGATGTGAAAGACAGGACTAATTTTGAACAGGTCTAAGAAGGACTGTGTGTTTTTAGAATAATGTTTTATATCATTACCGTAGTTATTATTATTTATGGTGTTCACATGCTTAGACATGCACAGTCATGCATTTATTGATTTTCAGGAGGCTTGTTTCGCCAGTCTTTTCTAAACTTAGTACATTTCTCACATTATCACTTTTGTGTCTTCTTGGTCATTAATACTTTTTGCTGTCTTGTTGCCTAGACACATCCTTTTGAAACTCTGATGTTGTTCAGCCACTTGTGTCCCAGTTTTAATCTGTGAAATGTTGGAGAGTATGCCTCCCTTATTTAGGTTCATTCAATAGTCTTTGTGAACACTATCTTTTCTCATATGTAGTTTGGGTTATAACTTGTTTCTTCACACGGGCTACTACACAAACAAATGATGGGCTGAACAGAGTTTATAGTCACAATTCTGCTTCCCCTTGTACACACCCTTGATCAGTCATTCCAAATGAATTCCTTTCTCACAGAGAAAGTCTGTGATCCAACCACACATTCAAACAAGAGACAACAATGTCTTGACACTGTCTGGCCTATAAGAAAAATGCCATTGTCACCTCCAGCATCATCCTTTTGATTCCATGATTTGATCCCAGTAATTCTATATCTGCCCCTGGATGCTGTTTGTCATTCCCATTCCAGTGGACATCACCAAATAATCTAAAATGCCTGATTCTTTATTCATTGAAACACAGGTTAAATATTCCTAATCCAAAATGCTTGGGACCAGAAGTGTTTTGGATTTTGACTCTTCTGAATTTCAGAATACCTGGATTTGCATATACATAAACCATAAGATTTCTTGGAGATGGGATCAAAGTTGAAACACTTTTTTAAATTTTTTTGTTTCACACACATGTCATACACATAACATGAAGATAAATTTATACAATATATTTTTAATAGTTTTGTTCATGAAGCAAAGTTTGTGTACACTGAACTATCAGAAAACAAAGATATCACTATCTCAGCCATCCATGAAAAAAAGTATTGGTTTTTGGAATATTTTGGATTTCAGAATTTCGATAATGGAGATTCAGCCAGTACTTTTTTTTTTTTGGTCATTTTATTATGTCTTTTTCAGTTTTATGTTATCCTTCTGGGATCCAGGTTCTACCTGAAAATAATGATCTTTTATTGCTTTATTCAGCTATTAATTATCTATATGTAGTAGATTCCTACCTGAATTTGTTGGCTTGTTTTAGCAAAGTTGTTAGAATCTCCAACAATAAGCGTTTGCCCCTAAAACAGCTTAATTCCTTTTTCACAAACTAGTCAATAAAAGCATTGATACAGACAAGGGGATACAGTTGATCCAGGATTTTGAGACACATGCCTCTAATATGAAATAGCATCCATGTTTGAAGGTGACACCCTAGTGTTGATCTATCTGCATTGAGATATTCAGGTGTTTGTACACACACTTAATGCCCTTTCATACTGCAGCCAGCTTGCTCTGATAATAGTCATGATATACCTAAGTGAGATTGCTCAGGAAGCTTCTTATTTAGATTACAACAGTGCATTTTGATCAAGATATCTAAAATATTGTTTTCCCCCCTCTATATCCACCTCCCTACCAAATGATGTGAAATGGGTTCCTACCGAGGAAAAAGCTGCCTTGGTGTGGCACACTAGTTGTGGCATACTCTACCTAGAAAAGAAAAGGAATCTCACAATGTCAGAGTACTTGACTGGAATCTTTTATGTCTCAAAAGTAGCAAAGGACTTTCTGTTATGGAATATGTTCATATTATCAATAATGACCTAAGTATCCAAGTTAACATTTGGTTAGTTAATGCATTAAACCGGAGTTTCTCAGGTGACAGGTAACTATATAGATTTTGTATGGGAAATCATATAAAACACAAATGGATAATTTGTGCGGGGGGGGGGGGGGGGAGGTGAGATAACATATTTTGACAGTCAACATTCCAAAACTTTTATAAACTTTCAGGCCTTGTTTTCTGAAGTATGTGGGTGGGTGGGGTTGTGCATAAAAGGTAGAGTCAGAATGAGAGAGAGGAAGTGGTAAAAGAAATGTAATTCCAATGTTTTCAAACCAATCTGAACTTGTTTAAATGTCCCTTGTTTACACTTGCAGTGAATTTCTGGTATGGTTTGCTGGGGGGGGGGGGCACAGCACTAAAACCATTTAAACCAGTTCTTCCGGATCTGCAACTGAATGAATTCAGTGCAAGTGTGAATGCGTTATTTGATTCAGTTCCTGTGGCATGGTCACCCCTGTGAGGCGATTCCATGTAGAATTGATCCATTGCTGAATGTGAACATGAAGTGGATTAAATTAAAATGGGTAGGTTCAATCACAGCTCAAATAGCATGAATGTCTATTCAGTGTTAAATCACTTCATCAATTTGACTCAAAAATGATATATTTTGTTGTGGGAATGCGGCCCTTATAACACTTAATACTAGGTTTATTAGTATTATGATCAGATTAGAATTTAAAATAAACTATCAGAAAACTTAAAACACTTCTTTGCTCAAAAATGGCCACCTAGAGGCTAAATAATTTGACTTAAGAGAAGGAGTGCATTTTCTCTGAATCTCTCAATGAGTTTTGGCACACAGAGACTAAAAAAACTTATTGCACAGTTGCCATTTGTATGTATTTTTTGGTAATGGGAGAAGCCATTACAACAGTAATGGGCAGAGGGAAATATGACATGGGGAGACATTCCTATTATGGCAGAAAGGAGAGCCACAGGGTGTTTGTTACTTCCCAAGATAGAATGCATTTCAAATAGCCTGGATAGCCTTGCCAATAGGCCCCTGGTCTGAAAATGCTGCTGTTCAATGCAGGTTGTTAAATAGAAAAGCACTGTTGATCAGGCACCTGATCCTGGATGTGAATGCTGACCTGGCTTGGATAATAGAACTGGCTGGATGATGCATGGGGGCAGGGGGCAGGGAGAGGGGTAAATCTCTCCCAGCTTTGTCCGCATGAGTTCTCTGTACAGCAGCAGGCAGCAGGTGAGGTCTGGGGGACAGGAAGGTGGAATTGTCTTTGTTGACAAATGATTCATTGTTAAAACTGGACTTGCTATTTCATTGCCTTACACACAGGATTTTGAATTTGAATTGACATTCTTACATACCAATGACATATATATGTCTGTCTCTGGCTTCCACTCATGGAATCATAGAATTATAGAGTTGGAAGAGACCACAAGGGCCATCCAGTCCAACCCCCTGCCATGCAGAAACTCCCAATCAAAGCATCCCGACAGATGGCCATCCAGCCTCTGCTGAAAGACCTCCAAGGAAGGAGACTCCACTACTCTCTGAGAGAGTGTGTTCCACTGCCGAACAGCCTTACTGTCAGGAAGTTGGTTCCTTCTAATGTTGAGGTGGAATCTCTTTTCCTGGAACCATTGTTTTGGGTCCTAGTATCTGGAACAGCAGAAAACAAGTTTGTTCCCTCCTCAATATGACATCCCTTCAAATATTTAAACATGGCTATCATATCACCTCTCAACCTTCTCTTCTCCAGGCTAAACATCCCCAGCTCCCTAAGTCGTTCCTCATAGGGCTTGGTTTCCAGACCCTTCAACATTTTAGTTGCCCTGCCCTCCTTTGGACACGCTCCAGTTTCTCCACATCCTTTTTGAATTGTGGTGCCCAAAACTGGACACAGTATTCCTGGTTTATAGTAGAAAAAAACTGCAAAAGTGGATGTTTTTTCAGATGACGTCGCTGTTAAAAGAAGGTTAAACTGGAGTTAATCCGAATGGAAACCCCTCATTGACTGCTTCTTTTTACCTTTGGGTTTTTCCAAAAGTAAAAAGAAGCAGTTTCCGTTTGGATTAACCCCATTTTAACATCGCTTTCACTTTTCACACTGGGGAATCCCATTAATAAATTGCTTCCGCTTTTCCAGTTTTTTTCTACTTAAAGCAGGGTTTCTGCACGGGACTCCCCGTGTGATAAACTCCTATGACAACCACGGGTCTGTGCCAAGTAATATCTGGTGCCATCCATGTGACATGACACAATCTGGACCTGGATTTCTATTCTGGACAGAATGACCGTGATCTGGGTGTGGAGGAATTTTCTGTAGTTCTGTTGGCATGGATTGATCACTATATGATAGGGTTTAGACTCACTGGGACTCAAAGCCTCTGCAGGGGTGGATGGCTGGTTAAGATGCCCCCCCCTTCCCAGAGACTTGTGGATCCAGATGGATTCCTAATGACTGTTGGGAAGTTTCCAGTTGCCTTGGCAGGTGTTCCTGTCAAAGCTCTGATTGGTCACTGGAATAGGGAAATGGCCAGGGCAGTGGACATGACTGCCCCTAAACGTCAGCGAATCTCCTGGTTCACTAGGGATCTGATGGTGTTGAAATGATTTGAATGGAGAACAGAGTGATGATGGACACAAACCAGGTCTGATTGAACACAGGTTATAGCTTGTTGGAAGGCCTATGCTATGGTGATGGAGCAGTGAAGAAATTATACTTCTCTGCTGCCATTGTGTTTGCACAGTGTTGTTCAGTGGAAGTGTCTCAAGTGGTCAGGAGCATTTTACACTCTGGCCTAAAAGAAGAAAAAAGAACCCACTATGGCAATTTGCAAGACACTTTGCAGACAAAATTGCTCAGATCCACTTTGACTTGGATGCGTAGTTGAGACAGATCCAGTGGATATAATCCTGGCACCTGCTTTTATTATTGGATACTTTTCAATTCGTACTTGAGGATATGGACAAGATCCTTAAGCAAGTGAGAGGCACCATGTATATACTGAATCCTTGCCTGTTCTGGCTCCTGAAAACACCTAGAGGAAGGCTGGCTGAATGGGTAAGGGAAGTGGTGAATGTCTCACTGCAGCAATGGAGGTTTCTGTCTTGCCTAAAGGAGACTGTGGTGAGGGTGTTGCTGAAAAAGGCCTCCCTGGATCCCACCATTTTGAACAACTGTCAGCTAATCTTTAATATTCCATTCTTGGTCAAGGTTTTCCAGCTCCAGGGTTTTCTGGGTGAGATGGATTATATAGACCCATTTCAATCTGGTTTCAGGCCTGGATTTGGGATGGAGACAGTTTTGGTCACCTTCGTGGATGACCTACACAGGGAACTGGACAAGGGATGTGTGTCCCTGTTGGTTCTGCTGGACCTCTTGGCAGCTTTTGATACCATTGACCATGATATCCTTCTGGAGCACCTCTCTGGGATGGGACTTAGGGGCACTATTATGCAGTCGTTCAGATCTTTCTTGGAGGGGGAAACTCAGAAGGTAATGCTAGGAGACTCTTCTTCAGCCCCCTTGTCAATGGCCTGTGGAGTCCCACAAGGTTCTATGTTGTCCCACATGCTGTTTAACATTTACTTGAAAGAATGTAAAAGAAGCTGTAATATTGTCTCATGACAGATAGTGTGGTGTAGTGGTTTCAATGTTAGACTAGGACTCTGGATGTCAAGGTTTGAATCACTGCTTGGCCATGGAAACCCCCTGGGCAACCTTAGACAAGTCGTATATTCTCAGCCTCAGAGGAAGGAAAATATCCCCCTGAAAACCCTGTGATAGGATTGCCATAGGGTTGTCATACATTGGAAATACCTTGAATTCACACAACAGCAACAATATTATCTCACTTATATTGTCTTTCCATTATATTTGTTCATCATGAGCTTACAGCATCAAGCATTTGCTCATTATAGCTCCTTCTGTATTAAGGATGATATCTGAAATACCTCAATCAGAGTCCTCTATTCCTCCCCATGCTTTGTTTTAAGGCAGTGGCAGGAAGATTGCAAAGGAAGAACATGTTACATCAGTGAAGAAAACCCTGAATCCCCTGTTTTGTCATTCTGTCCTTGGAGTTGTTATTTTCTTCTCGCAAGATATTTTCTGCATATTATTTTTATATTCCAAAATTAAACGAAGCCAACAGAAACAGTAGGAAAGTTTTGTGACTCAGCTTTTGGAATTTAAATACATTCCTTCTCACATATCCACTATAAAGGGATTATCATTGAAGTATATTTGTTAAGCATCTGTTATTTTCTGAAAGGGATCTGCATCATTTTATTTCATTATTATTCCTTTTTCTCCCTGATGACAAGATGGCATTGCAAAGGCATGCAATTCTGTTAGAGAAGATTCAGCCTGAAGGGCTGGCCACTTACATTAATTTTTTTAAAGCTAGTTATGTTGATAAGATGCGGTATTTTTTCTATTAATACCTTTGTCAAAGCAGTTGCATCTGCCTGTGACATGCAGTGCACCACTGCCTATCCATTGGAAGGAAATGTCTCCTCTTTGTGCACAGCATTTGTCACAGTAAACAGTGTCTGATCTTGCTTAATAACACTCAAATATGACCTGCCTTTTAATCAATCAGTGGGTTTTCTAAGAGAGGGTTTTACATTCCTGTCAAGCCACCTGCACCAATAAACAGATGCATCATGTTTTCATGTCTCTGTGATTGACAACTGTTGCTGAGAGTTCCCAGCAAGTTCAGTTTGTAGTCATTTGAATTACAGATCACAAATTCTGAAATGCTTGCTTATTTTCAGGCACACTCTTTGGCTCTAGTACAAAGAGGCATACATAGTGGAGCTATACACATAGCACCACTTTCAACTTTTTAAAAAAGTGCTGCATTGGAGGCTTGCTTCTGAAGATTCTTCCCTCACCTACCCACTACAGCTGAGTTTTCAGACTTCTTCTTCTGATGTGGCACATATGAGATTATAATACTGTTAACAATTGGGGGGAAGTGATTAAAAAAGAATCTCCTGAATACGTGCAGGCTCTTGCATTTGTAAGGTTGCCTACGGGTTGCGGCCTTTGGAAATGCACCGCACACACTCACCCCTCAGCATTTTAAAAGGATTCCCTTAATAGTATTTGTTGTTGTTATTGTTGTTGTTGTATGTCTTCAAGTCATTTCCAACATGACAACCCAAATATGAACCTATCACATGGTTTTCTTGGCAAGATTTGTTCAGAGAAGATTTGCCATTGCCTTCCCCAGAGGCTGTTACTGTCAATTTTACTATTTCACTATGTAGGATATGAGACAAGTTGAAATATAAAATGGAGGGTGAAATGGGGAAAAGGAGAGAGAAATGTTTCAATCTGTCTCAAATAGTGAATTCGTTAAACAGTAAAATAGACAGTAAATATTATTAAGTGGATCCGCAAAAAAATCATAGAATCATAGAGTTGATGATACCTCATTGTTTTGCAATAGGAGTTTCTCAGAGAGTTTGTCTCACTTAGCCAAACCTTTCTTCTGGTCACTAGGCATCTTTGTCTCACCACCAACACTCTCAGACATTTGTGCAGTATTTAGGTATAACAATACATGTCTAAACTGTAAGTGGGTAAATAGCACAATCTATGTCATAGAGAATTTAGTCTGATTTAGCCCATTTATTATTACTCGGAAAACACATAGAACCTGCATTGCCCCCTATACTACTGTGCAGCATAGCAAGTACTCTTTGTTTGGCATCCAGGGTAGAATTGACACAGCACTGTGGGGGTGGGGGTAGCTCACTGTCTAGTCTAGCTTACTATCATCTCTCCATAGTCTAGGGATTATGTTGATTCTGATCTTGAGAGATTCCATCATGGCTTTAGTGTCTTGGGCTTCTCCCAGTCTTGGCTAACCACTTCAACCTGACATAGCTGGTTTCCTGTGCTGTGGAGCCCCTGTTTGGGCTACTTTCCCAAAACATCCTTTCTGATATTAAATAGATATCAGGGTCACAGAGAGATGATGGAGGGTTGGTTCTTGGGTTACAAAACACTATACAACACTGGTAGAATTCAAAGATATAGCCATGTTAGTCTGTAGAATCAGTAT
>CM034701.1:253049075-253064182 GCA_020142125.1 Phrynosoma platyrhinos
CTGCTTCCCCCCCTTAGACTGTTAAATCTTAGGAGATTATTGCATCTAGAAATCCTGCCAAAGTTTTTGAAATCCCGTTTTTGAAAAGCTGCTGGATAAGCGTGGCTGGGCTCTAAGCTGCATACGGGTTGCACTCGCCTGGCTGCATGCGATAACACCTGTGTTCAACTTTTCAATCCTGAATCTATCCTGGCAGGATTTCTAGGTGCAATAATTTCTTTAGATAGTTGAATTACTCTGGCTGGAACAGAGTGTTTTCTCTTATTCTTCTTCTCCAGGAAAGCATCCAGTTTCAACACTGCTTCATGTCAGATTCAGTAAAGGCATATATGATTATCCACTAAATTGTCTTCCCTGCATTGAGCAAACTTACCATTCTAAGCTCTTCTTTAATCTCTGTTTAATTAGTGTCCCATTGGCATACCACTATTTCACAATGATGTGAAACATAATTGTCATCCCTATCTCCAAAATACCAATAAACAGTATAGGATAAAACAGGTAAACATTAAAACACATTAACAGATCTGGCCTAAATAAGCAGTACATGATCTAGTCTGAATTAATTTCAGTTTGTCTTCCAAATTCTTTTTTAAATCATAAAAATAATAGTGCATTGTGTTACTTTGCTTTTGAGCTCAACTGTTGATTGCTTGTAAAGGCAGATTGACTGAAAGCTCTTTAATTACCTTTTTAAATTGGCAATCTAACATCCACTTACCTCATTGAACACAGTAGGTACTAAACATGCATAAGATTATTTTCCTTCTTTTCCATTACAGTGGAATTAGTGTTTCATGTTCCAAATATCTATTTACAACATTGAGATGAACTGCAAGACCCCATAAAATGATTCCAACTTCCTTTCATCATTGTGACTGTGCAATAGGCCACTAGTCATTTCACCAAGTAATATCTTATGAACATTCTTCAAAAGACTATTGTACCCAAAGAATGCAAGAGATATATTAATTAAGAGTTTAATTTATTTGAATGATATGTGGTATTTTGTAATGTACAAGTATACTGTTGAAGTAGATATGGGTTTTCATAATATTAATATTCCATAATCCCTTCAGGCTACAGAGAGTTTGACTTGTACTCATGCTGTTCATTGAGTTTCCCATAGACAACTGGTTGGCCACTGTGTTAAAAGACTGTTGGATGTCTGTCCTTAGGTCTTACCCAGCAGTGCTGCTCTTATGATTTTAGCCTTCCCCATTAGGTTTCCAGGAGGCCCTTGCATTTCAAGATGTTTCCAAAGCTCCAGCTAAAATCTTCTCCTTTCAGTCTAACCTGCCATTTTTCTGAATCTTGATTCTCTAATATTTTTACATTGGCACATTTCTTTGACGAAGAGTTGTGGTAGTGGCAGTGTGCCTTCCAAATAATTTTAACTCATAGTGGCCCTTAGTTGACCTTATATTGTGCTTTCCTGACAAGATTTATTCAGAGGAGGGTTTGTAATTGCCTTCCTCTGAGATGGTGATCGTTTGACTTTGAACTTGGGGGGGGGATTCAAACATTGGTCTCTCAGAGTCCTAATCTGACACTCAAACCACTATACTATGTTGGCTTTAGAAGGGTGGTTACAGAAATCCCTCATTCCATAAAAGTTAACTTTCATCACTGATAACATTACCACTCAGCTGACTTTCATTCTTGCAGGAAATCTGTCAAACTTCCAACCAACCAGGCATAGTCTACCTGTCTCTTTTCTGACAGTTTGGCATACTTCAGCTATTTATTTCCAGAACCACATACAAGGTTTAGTAGGAGTGATTTACTCCTTAAGTGAGCATTCAAACCACCATATCCTCATCTTGTTACAACTTTTCCATAAATTGGAAACTGGAGCTTTTCTTATAAAATTCTTTTTGTTTCACTTTGTTTTTAGCTGAGTGTGGTGGACGAATTCATGCTGCTACTTCAGGTCGCATTTTGTCTCCTGGCTACCCAGCTCCATATGACAATAACCTCCATTGTACTTGGATTATAGAAGCAGATCCAGGGAGAACAATTAGGTATGGATGAAATTTGATTTTAATCTGTTCTCTGTATATATATAT
The DNA here is from genome assembly GCA_020142125.1 of Phrynosoma platyrhinos. Taxonomy (NCBI): domain Eukaryota; kingdom Metazoa; phylum Chordata; class Lepidosauria; order Squamata; family Phrynosomatidae; genus Phrynosoma; species Phrynosoma platyrhinos. Next base: position 253,051,145 of record CM034701.1, read on the forward strand.
TAACTTAATGTGTTTAAATGGCTTTATACATTTTAATCCATATTGTACCCTGTCTTGAATCTTGGAGAGGTGGGTAAGAAATAATAATAATAATTACCAGCTCTTAAATCCAGTATTGCTCAAGTCACATCATTATAGGTGTAATCAACTGTTCCATATATATATATATACACACACATATAGTTTATTTCTTTAATTCAATAATCTGCAATATGACAAAATGTCATTTACTGTACTTGAAAAAAATATTTTACTTATAAGTCATGCAACGGTGTTAGCTATATATGAACAAAAGAAAGAGCCAAAGGCAGAGATCTTTTGATATGAATACCCACTAGGTAGTAAGCCTCACTGAAGTCAGTAGGACTTGTTTCTGATTAAACTTGCTCAGCAGTCTGCTGTAAATCATTGTGTCAGCAGAGAAGTCCATAAGATCAAAACTAGCCATTCATGCTATTAAGTCTCACTATTTGGCCTTTTCCATTTCCCATGACCTAAACTTAAAAAGGAAAAGGCAAAACCTCTTAAATTAATATTAACATCATCTTAAACTAATATTAATTTGAAAGGCCTAAATAGGATATATACTATATGAGTTTCAGTTGGATATAACTATTCATGTCTTTGAGATATATGTTAAAATTCAGGTTAGGGTACTGCTATCTTCTCCACCTAGTAGCTGAAAAGAAAACAACAGACTGGAGCCTCATAGGATATAAATAAGGTTATAAAAGTACAAAAAGATGACAGTTTATCAATGATACACAGAAAATTGTATGGAAGATTAAAATCAAATGGAAAATAATGAATTGCATAAAATCTTTAGTTTCAGATTTTTAACAAAGGACAATGAAATATGAATTTATACAATTTATCATCAGTGTCTTTTTGTCTGGTTTTTAAAAAAGAAAAAGAAAAGGAGAAACCCATCCCATCTCCTTGCAGAGCATTTTACAGCATTTCTTCTTTAAAGTACTGGAACTGGCTCTAGCAGCAGTAGTAAGAAGTAACTACTGGCCCACTGCTGTTAAACTGATATGAAGAATCGTGTTGGGAAAGTGTTTCTCAGGATGTAGTTTACAAACCATTAAAGATCTCATTTCCACAGCAAGCAAATTGCTCATCTTTCAGCTTCAGTAGAGACATTAGAAAGACAGTAGAGGCATTAGAAAGCAGACTAGTTGCTGCTTCCCAAGAACTATAGCATATCAGAATGTATAGGTGTGAATTCAGACTCTAAACTAGCTTAGAAAGATCATGGTTCATTGTATTTTTAACTATCATGTTCCCTTTAAAAAATTTTAAAGAGTTAACTTTTTTTACATAAATAAGTGAAACTTTAACTGAAAATACATGCTTAAAAAATAGTTCTCTTATACATATTCAGAATGTTTTTCACACTATTCCATTTTCTTCTTCCCAGAAATGGAAAGATAAATGTATTCCCCCAACACCAAACCAGAAGACACTCACTCAATCACAACTGAATGCAGTGCTCTATTTGCATTTTAATAGGAATGGCAGATGTGAAATTAATATAGAATGAAACAAAGAATTACAAACAACTATCTGTAACTAGAAAACATTTAATATTTACTTATTAGCAGCTTCCAGAGTCGGCAATTATTACAGCAAGTAGAAAAACAGTCTTAGATTGTGACCATTTTAGATAAACATTAAGAACTGTTTCATGCCACATGAAATGTTTAATTAATTAATTAATTAATTAAAAAGTGGATTATGCTGTACACATTGTGGGAGAGCTGCGAACATTTTTTTTTTTGCTTTCTTCTGCAGCCAATACTTGTATTGTAATTTAATGAAAAGTTATGGTTATCAGCATGATGGATGTTTGATTTATAATGTAAAAACTGGACATCTATATAAACTAAAGCATGGCCCCAAAGTCATATTCACATCTAGCAATAAATGTCTTAATGTTAGGTTAATGCCTCTTAATATAAGGAAGGATTGGACTACCAAGGCCAGACGAGAGGAATAAACATTTGTGTTTAGTTTTATTATTCCTTCATATTAATATAGTGCTTCATAACACAATACATTGTCTTTTTTAAAATAAGATTTAAAATCAGAAGGATTAATTTTCAGAGAATTAATCTAACTCATGCTTCCAGTGAAGAAGAAGGAAGGGTACTGAACTAGCTCATCACTATATTTCTGTAGAATCCATATAATAACCTTGAGCTATCCCTGGGTGATGTCTATACCAATTTAGTTGGGAATAAACCCTAGAGAACCCAATGGAATGTTTCTGAATAGGCACATATACAGTTGTGCAGCTACTTTAATATAATACAATTAATATAAATAACACAAAGTTACAAATAATGTCCAGTTCTAAAAAGAAGGAAGAGTTACTGGCAACACCCTTCTTTGGGTAAAGGCAATAAGTCACAAGAACACAGATTCACATTACATTCTGTTTTCCATAGTTATATTAAACTAGAATCTAATACAGAATTGAGCAATTTTTTATTTTTGTTTTTATGCATGCTTAGTTTTCTCTGATTAACTTTCTTGAACTGTTATTCCACAAACGCCCTTATTTTACACCAGAGTGGAAAGACATGTGTCATATGTTATTCTTTCATTTGCAGTCTGCATTTTATTGTTTTTGACACTGAGGTTGCTCATGACATCCTAAAAGTATGGGACGGCCCTGTTGAAAGCAGTATTCTGCTAAAAGAGTGGAGTGGCTCAGCTCTTCCTGAGGACATTTATAGCACGTTCAACTCGCTGACCTTACAATTTGACAGTGATTTCTTCATCAGCAAATCAGGCTTTTCCATCCAGTTCTCAAGTAGGTGCATTTTGTATTGTCCTTGAATATATATCAAGTTTGGGGCTTTTATGTGTCTGTGGCTAAAAGCTTGTCTGTTAATATCTTGTTGAGGAAAAATAGTCTTGGATTGGTAAGAAGCCAGAATCAACTGTACTATTCTACCACAGGCATTGTTTAAGACAACATTGAAGTAAAGCGGTCTCCATTATATACTTTTATATTTTTGATAGTTTTCATTAAAATATATGCAAAAAGAAAACCCAAAATGTCTGAGCTGGAATCCTTTAGATGGTATATGTGCACATAATCCAGTTACATGTGTAGAACATTCAAAACTTGCTTCCCAAGTGACACTGCTACATCTCTTTATGGCTAGGGGTGAGATGAGGAAGCAATGCCTATTCTGACTACAGTTTTGGAGCCAGGAAAAGGAATAATCTCCAGTTAGGGTGAAATGAGAGAGAAATGAGAGTAATAAGAACTATCAGAATTGTCAGAACTCTTGAGAAGCCTCCATGGATCCCTTATCTCATGCTCTTGAAGTGAGAAATGCTGCCCTTTGTGAAACATAATATTTATGCATTGAGGTAGGATAGTACAGTTGATTTGTATAACTGAAGAGCTGATGATGCTGGTGTTACACATGGTTCCTTCAATAAGCCAGGGGTCACCATTGCAGTCCCATGCAACTACAGTTATATGAGGCAGGCTATAGTTGTGTCATTTGCAGACTTTCATGTGAATAACTTGTATAGAGTGAGGCTTGCTTGCTTTCTATAGAGAAAATTAGGTATTTATCAAGTACTAGAGGAAAATGCAGGATGAGATTTGTGTCTTTCTACAATTAATTTTTCAGTAACATTTATTTATGTCTCAGATTCTGACACACTTATTTATTTATTTATTTATTTAATTTGCCCTTCATTAAGTATGCTAGCAGAGATGATTAACTGGAAGAATGCAAATGTCTTTTGCTCTAAAAAATGCTGGGACCCCATCAAGGGTCCATTGTTTTGCTGGCTGAGCACAGCATGTAAAACACCAGAAGGACATGAACTGACTAGTGTGATTATGTTAATTGTAATCAGCCTAACACTTTTCATTAAAACTTAATTACCATTTAATCATGCATAAAAGGATAGAAAATGGAGTTCAGTGTGCACCCCCGACCTTTACTCTGCAGGGTTAAATATATTTAAACTAGTCATTAGACACTAGGGCTGCTGACTAAACATCACCCATCAAGTCAAAGAAATATTGGTAGGTGTAAGTAGGTAGAAAATGAAATGCCTATTAACTAAATTACACTCATTCCTTTGCCACAGAACACCTCTGGTTTTAAGAGTATCCAAGCTCAAATTTGTTAATTTGCAATGGGGTTAAAGGCAGACCAAGTTTGTTGACCTTTGTATCTTGCCTTCTGGTTTACCCATTTTCCACTGACACACAGACATGCACACTTATGCATGTGTGCACACTTTTAATCCAATGGTCTCTGGCCTGATGGCAATGGCATTTATGAGAATCAGAAAAAGAAAAATATTAAGGGTGATCTACCATATAATAGTTTCTTTATCATATGTTGTTTAAAACTCCCTGGATATTATTCTGTATCTCACAGATGCACTGACAGGGTATAGAAAGTTCTCCACATGTTTTGCCTTTTGAGCTTTGAGTGTGTGTGTGTGCATTCACTGCATCAAGACAGCTGGCAGGTTATGGAAACCCCACAAATTTCATAGGGATTTCTTAGGCAAGACATACTTCAGAGGTTGTTTGCTATTACCTTCTTCTGAACTATAACCTATAGCAACTTGTATTCCTTGGTGGTACCCCATCCAAGTTATATCCAGGTCTAACCCTGCTTGAACCAGGCCTGACATGAAGATGAGATGGGATCTGGTGTCCTCAGGTACTCAGTCTTTGTTAGGCAAGCCAAAAAATATGATATATATGTTGTTTTCCGTCTTCCCTTCACCTGCATTCTGGTTTCAGAGCTTGATTAATTTAAACGAGGAGAGTGGAAAGGCAAGAGAATGATCTAGGAGGGCACTCAGAATTATTCCATCCTGGTTTGTATGTTGTGTTATCTGAGTGCATATGAGTGTCCACAAAGCAATGGGGGATAAAACAACAGTGGGAAATGTTTGTTCCCTTCCTCCATATTTTGAATGGTTGTACCCATGATCCCTTACTGGTGGCCAGGCTAGAGTCAAGAATATCTGGAAGTTCACAGGTCCTCACCCTGGGGATAAAGATTGTAACAGAATCTTGATCCATGTGCATGATCAAGAAATGCATTGTTTCCTTTGCCTACTTCAATATTATATTGGCATTTGAGTGAGATTTGGCAGAAAAGAAACATTAAGTAATAACATCAACAAAAAGAAAGTGACAAGATTATGGTGAAACCATCTGAATGTATTAGTGTACTACCTTAAAATCAGACTTGTTCCCCCCTACCCTGCCATGTTCTGTGCTGTACTGGTTTCTTTGAACGGTTATGTTTAAAGAAACTGTACTCTTCTCATGGTCTAAAACAAGTTCTGCAAAACCTATCTAATACACAGTCATGTTGGCAGTGATGAAGAGCATTATTGTCATAAGATAGAGTGGGACAGGAGAAAGGGCACCATTTAAGGATATATATATATATATATATATATATATATATATATATATGAGTTTCCTATTTCAAAAATGTTTTGGAAAACAGGTGTTGCTAAATTGGAGCACAGAGAAATGTCTGTTTCATACCTATCAGGAAATGTTGTAAAACTACTGGTCAAGGAGGAAAGTATGTAAGATAAAAGTAGCCATCTTGGTAGAGATGGATTGGCCTTGTTGGTTTATCTCTAAATGGTTCATACTGCTAAACATTCTCATTAATCTTCTTTTCAGAAATAATCAGAACCAAATCAGAATAGTCCAGTGAATTATGTTAGATCCAGTGAGTTGTCAGTGTCTCATCAGTAGCCATACTAACAGCAACTGGGGAATCTAATAGGATCAGTAGTGTTCATCCACTCCTGTGTCAGTGCACCTGTCAGGTCAAAAAACAAAAACAAAAAACTGCAACACCCAGATTAGTTGAGTATAAGAAAAGGAATGGTGTCCTGTTATGCTTTGATCTAGAGACCAGCCTCTTCAGAAAATGTCAGTAATAAAAGTTTGGCAGCCTGAACTCAAAGAGCCTGAACTCAAAGTAGGATTTTTTTCCTGTTCAGAAGTCAAGCAACATAAGTTGTTATCCTGCCCTTAGGCTGATGAATGATGATTTATTAAACATGTTGAGCCAGCATCAAATCTGCTATTTGCATTTGGTTTGGACTCTGTGATAACATCTTTGGATTAAATTCCAGAGTCATTATAAACTTTTTTGTTGTTATTAACTGCCTTCACATCGGTCTCAACTCATGGCAGCCCTATGAATGAGACATCTCCGAGACCCCCTGTCATCCACTGCTCTGCTTCATTCCTGCAGCCCCTTAATACCTGTGACCTCCTTCATAGAGTCCATCCATCTGGCATGTGGCCTTCCTCTCTTCCTACTTCCCTCCACCTTCCCAGCATTATTGTTTTTTCCAAAGAGTCCTCTCTTCTTATGATGTGTCTGAAGTACGACAGTCTAGTTTGGTCATCTTAGCTTCCAGAGCGGTTTCTGGTTTGATCTGCTCTAGGACCCATTTGTTTGTCCTTTTGGCTGTCCATGTCTTATTTTTGTTAAAAGTAATTCATGATCTGTGCCACAGTCAGCACCTGGTCTAGTCTTGGGCACGAGTATAGAGTTCTGCCATCTTTTACTTCCAGTTATATAATAATCTATTTGATTTTTGTATTGACCATCTGATGATGTCCATGTGTGTAGACTTCTTTCTGATTGTATGAAAAATGTGTTTGCAATGAATAGATTGTTGGCTTCACAAAAGTTTATCAGACACTTACCTGCTTTGTTTCTTTTGCCTAACCCAAATCTGCCTGCTGTTTTTTGATTCTTCTTTGCTTCCAACTTTATAAACCTTATAAACTAGTTTGTTGCAGATTTAGCCACCTTCTACACTGTATTGCTAGATTCTCATTGGCTACATTGTATAGCTTGATGGAGATAGGTTTGTGCTTACTGGGCCATTTGCTATCAGGAATATCTGTGCTGGACAGGACTATGCCCTGTAACAGAAATACCACTAGATTGCATCTTGTTGTTGGTAGTTGTTTTGATCATAAATCTAGCTGATTTCTTCTGTAATGCATGAGTGATGCTGTTTTTATTCTGAATATTGCTACATATGGAGTGAAGATACACTTTTTATATTAAACAAACTACTAGAAGTAGTATGTAAAATAATATGTACTTCTGAATATTATTTGCTTTTAAAACACATCATACTCTGCCAAACTGCAAATGAACCTGAATCTTAAAACTTGAAGATATAAAATAAGTGTGGATGGGTCCAGCTGTACCTATCTATAACTGAGATGAAGTTAAAATGAAAATATTTCCTACCTCATATCAAGGTGCCAACAGTATCTTAGGATAAGACCTTCATGCCCAAAAACATTTCTGAACAGTTTTTGGAAGAGAAATTCCACACCTGTTCAACATTCTGTAATGGCTTGACTGGCTTCTTATAATGGTTGAAATAATATCAAAGACTATGATGCTAAGCTCAAAAAACAAAACAAAAAAACCTTAAATATATTTGAACCAGTTACACAACAATATTTGAGAAGGGGGATTCATCTGAAAACCTTTTTATCAGTTACCCAACTGGTTAAAAAGCATCATCCTCTTTCTGGAAGACATTAATTAAGGGGCATGAGATTTGAGCAGGAGGAGTAAAAAAAGCCAATTAACCAATTCATTTGAGTGGGATAGCAACTTGGGAGTTTCATCCACTGCTGTTACAGATTATGTTTCTGCTTCTTGCTCCTCTTGGATGATCTTAAGCATCACTGGCTGCACACTGAACACATTTGTCAGCTGAAAGAGCCACAGGACATAGTCTGGCAAAAAGACTGTTTCAGTAGCAGCATCTGTCTGGGTCTGCCTAGCTGGATTCCCGCTGACTGCCTGTCAGGATATAGGAATGTGGATCATACTATGGCAGGCTACACTGTGTGCTGTTGCCAGGCTATTTCAAAATTGATTTGTTGTGTGAATGGTATTTACTTGAATGAAAATACAGTATTAGTATTACCCTTTCTGTCATCTCAGTTGTGCCAGTGTTTCTACATGGCAATTCAGAATAGGAATCTGAACTTTACATGGTCTCTATGACCAAAGTATAAATTGCATCTTGTCTATGGACTTTATCACATGGGAGGCAATCCCTTGATTACAGTGAATTTTAAACCCATCAATATCCCGCAAGAGTGGAATGATTTTGAGATGATGTTCTCCATGTCATTATCCCAAAGTTAACCTGTGACTATGCAGCAAAATTGTGCCGCTTTTTATTTTTGGGATTTTGTGCCGCTTTATTCATGGGTTAATTGTGGGTTAATGGCAACATCAGGGGGCATCATCTGAAAATCATCTCGCTCTTGTGTGACATTGATGGGTTTCAATTCAGTTTAATCACGGGAAGAGGATGCTTCCCTCCCATATAATAAACTCCTATGACTGCCTCCCTTTTTAATCCCCCACAATATGTGGTTGTTAGTATCAGACGAATAGAGATCTGATATGAGGAAATGTTGAAGCCTTACCTTTACTGCCATTTACTCATAACCAGGAAGGTAAAGAATATACACAAACTTTATTGTCCTCAATAACGGTGTCTGGACAACTTGAGACACCCCATAAAAAATGTCAACCACTACAAGAATTGTTTTTGTTTTATTTGGCTTGGGTTGTTCAATTATTCACTACTTGCATTATGAGGCAAATGCAAGCCTCTAATTTGCCCTTCATCAATATACATCTGACAATTTTTAATTTTGTAAAAATCAAACGCATGTTAGGCTGGCACAAACACTGAGGTTATATGCAAGCTATATTAATTCTTTAACTCTTTTAATTGAAGACTGGGAAACAATAATTTATACTTTCTAGCCAGTTCACAACATGGCAAAATATATGTATTGTACAGAAGCTCAGAATTTTCCTTTTCTGTGAAATAAACCCTTTCCAGATGGTTGGTGTTGAACAACATTTGCATCTAAACCAGCAGTACCCATGGTCAGCTGCAAATATACAGACACACAACTGTGTTTGAAATCAGTTTAGCGATACAGACAGGCTTCATTCTCTTTTTGTTTTGCGTTTCTTATTCCTGAAAATATGAAACACTTGCTCTATTTTGTTTAAAATAAGATTTAATAATCACAGTCTGCACTGTTCTTTCCTCTGCATGTATATATAGATACTAAACTTGTAATTTAGTGACTGCTAGTTTATTTCTTGAAATGAGTGTGGAATTTTATGTTTAATAAGTTGCAATTCTTAATGAGCTCAGCTAGATGGGAACCACCTCTCGTTGTCACAGACTGTAAGGTTTCAGTGAGTTATTTGGCTTTCTTTACGGATCAGAAGAAAAATAAGACATTATAAACTTTATTTCACTCAGGAAAGAACTAGGAGGATTTATTATCTTCTCTGTCTGTCCCCACCCCTCCACTGGTCCAGTTCCTAGTTCCACACATATGCATGATTTCTCTTTCACCAGAGTTTAACAAGAAGATCCCTCATTCTGCCCAGAGCCAGAAAACATTGCTCTCCTTTGCTATTTTTACTCCTTTTTCCATTTTTCTCTGTTGCCTTGGGGTCTGCTTTCTCTCTTCCTCTTGTCTGGTAGTGATGCAGTTCAAGGTGGTGAGGAGGTGAAGGAAATGGAAATGGTGGCAATTGCACTCCTTTTCTATCAGAGAACTTAGTGCCACAGCAAACTACAAATCCCAGGATTCTATAGCATTGATCCATGGCAGTTAAAGTGGTGTCAAACTGGATTGTTGTTGCAGTGTGGACAGAGCCCTAATGTTTTGATGGAATCTCTTTTCCTGTAGTTTGAATCCACTGTTCCATGTCTAGTCTCTGGAGCACCAGAAAACAAAAGAAGCAAAGCAAAGTCTTGGATCCAGCAGCCAGAAATTGTTCCATCTATCAGTTGCTGCCTTGGTTGGCAAGCACACCTTCATTGTCCCTTGTCTTCATGTCATCCTCCCACTACAACACTTGGGCCTGGATCTTTTGCACCAGTTAAACCATATATAATTCACCCCAGCTTTACTCTAGACAGGACTGATGTTGGATTTAGCCTAATGAGACTTCTGATATGCATAGGACAGAAAAGTAAATAATTCTCAGAAACACTAAATTTTAAATGTATACATGTTAGGCTTGCGTGTTTATATTTACAGCTTCAGTGACTTTTCTTTTATATCATTTGGTTTTTTTTGTTTGTTTGTTTATTATTATTATTATTTAAGAAAAATCCTTTCTCCTCACACGGAATCAAAGGTGGCTTCCTGCAAGGTTAAAACAATTAAAACCTTAATGAAAGTTTTTTTAAAAAAAAATGATTCAATTAGATATCCTCAAAAAGTATAAAATGGTTTAAAAATATAACTATAAAAATTGGCTGCATCCCCACTGCAGAAAGACACTACTAGAAAACCTTTCTGAGAAATTTATTATTATAAATCTGAGAAATTTATTATTTGGTTATTAATTGAGAAATCAATTAATAACCAAATAATAAATTTTAAAAAGCTCTTTACCAGCTAGCAAAAAAAGAACAGAGAGGGACCAGCCCTCGCTCCCAGATATGGGAATGGCACAGTCTGAGAGCAGTTACTTTAGAAAGTGTTTTCTTATTCTGTGCAATAAGCCCCTGCCCAGTCCTGCCACCACTGCCGCCTTTCACGGCCACGGGGGTCCTCCAGCAGGGTCCTGCTCTGTGATGGGAAAGGCGTGAGACTCATGACACCATTTTGGAATCCAAAATGGCGCCCTGGAGGACCCCTGCGGCCATGCCGAGGCCCGGTGCAGTTGAGGGAGCCCTCCTGGTAGTGCGTACCGCTGCAGCCCAGGGGGCATAGGGGGACAGGGGGACCGGCCCCACCCCAAAAAAGTTTGCTGACCCCTGATCTACCCTAATATCGAAGCTACATATTATAATATCTTACAAATGCAGTCTTATGTATATCTAGCCAGATATGCCTCCAAACACTCCAGGAACCTACTTTCAGGAGAGTACCTGTAAGATAGTTCTAATTAGTAGGCATATATAGATCCTACATCAGTAATTGCCACAATATGTGCTGTGAGAGTGAAACTAAATACAATAATAAAAGCATAAAGATTAAAACAACATACATAAGTCGGAAAGAACTTGAAGGCACACAACAAAATAATTAGCCAAGATAATTATGATAATTTTTGTTGCTTTTCATACTATTAATTAAAAATTAAAATTGGACCTTTCAAAATATGTTAATATTTTCAAAATATGTTAAAAGTAAAAATTGGGCCTTTCAAAATATGTTAATCAACATTGGGAACATTTCAGAAAAAATATGTAATGTGTCATCACATTATAACTGTAGTTCCTGCAACTCTTTAATAAAATCAGGCACTTAGAGGAGGTATGAGAAAGTCCATGCCTGCTGAACAGTATCATAACATATCTTGAAAATTAATTTCACACAGTGCTGTGTCCACGTTGGAGGCCTGAAAGAATGAGAAGGACAATCTTAGTGTTTTGATAAAATGGATGCTGTTATGTTAGAGCTTACCTGGGTGTAACCAATAAGGATTCTATGCTCTCCCAGCACTAGTATTGAAGAAAAGGCATTACAAAGAGAGGATTTGCAGCAACAATTACAATCACTTCCACCATGTGTACAGTAATTCTGCTGCCATCAAGCTATCCCTGCTGTGCTCCCGGCAACATTTGAAGAAGGATGAAATCAACCTGTAGTGATGGCACCAACTGTCATAATTGAAACCATCATTTTGATGTCTCACAGAACAGAAGATAATATAGTGAACATCACCCACAAAGCCTGCAAGGATAGCAGTATAGTTGAGTGCTTAGGAGATATCATAGACTCTAGAGTTCCCCTGCATCAAATGTTAAAGGTTATCCATTTGCCCCAAAGACATGAAGCTGTGGAATGATCTCCTTGCCAGGCAAATGATCAGGGCTATACCAAAATGGAAGGACTGCCTATTTCTCACTGCAGTTTCTGCAGTCTTCAGTGTGAGCATGATTTCAGTCCAAACAACAATGCTAAAATCAGTTGTTTATTTGTGTGTGTGTGAGAGAGAGAGAGAGAGAATCCACTCTATGAATTGCACTGTGGTTGAATCCCACTCTAAGTATAACACAGATTCCATAAGTCAAAACTACTGCAGATGGAAGATGACAACAATTTCATCAGAAAAGCAGGAAGACAGGAATAGAGTTAAGAACAGGATCAATAATTGCCCTCCAAATGCTCCAGTAATTGAATGTTAAAGAGAGGAGGCTATCTCACTCACATAAAAGGCTTGAAAGATGTATTTTGCTATCTGCACTTAAGCTGAGGAAAAGCCTCTTGATGCACTTGGGCTCCACTTGATGCACTTGGGAATACATTTGACAAGAGGTGTTTATTCAGATAATTACAAAGCAGCATGATGTAGTAGTGTGAACATTGGACTACAACTCTGGAAACCAGTGTTCGAATCCCTGATTATTTGTGGAAACTCAGTGTGTGAGTAGACAAGTCACACTCTCTCAGCCTTAGAAGAAGGCAAAGACAAACGCTCTCTCAAAAAAAATCTTGTCATGAAAAAATAGGATTGCCATAAGTATTTTTTTTAAAAAAGAGCTGTAGTGTATGTGTGTATGTTTATTTCAGTGGTGTGCTGTATTTTTAAATCATTTGTTGTAATGATACTTCAGATGTGTTTTAAGTGTTTTATCTGCCTTAATCATGTTTTTGACAATATTGATATTTAATTCTTTTCTAACTTTCATAAATTCATGTTTTAATAGGATTTTATTTAAATTGTTGTAAACCATTTTGAATTCCATTTTGAGAGAAAGATGGACTATAAGTCTAATAAATAACTAAATAAATACTGGAAATCAATTGAAGGTATACAACAAGAAGATTTAGCAGTGGAGTCCCCAACATGGTGCTTTTTGTCCCTCCGGATAGTTGTTTTTCCCCCAATTATTTTAGAGTTCTTTTAAAAAAAAAAGTTAACTTATCCTTGCAATCGACATGGACCCCATAGCTCAGAG
>CM034701.1:253084630-253097217 GCA_020142125.1 Phrynosoma platyrhinos
CTGACTAACTCAAAAAGACAGACATGTAATTTGTGGTTTAAAAACAATAATGGCTTTAATAAGTATTTAAATAAAAGAACTAAAACCTAATCTAACTGGAGTTTATAAAGCAGGAAGAGAGATGTTAACCTCCCTCAGGGAGCACTATTACAGATTGCATACTAGCAGTTACTGACTGCTCACTGACTATAGGATGTTCAGAGAGTCAGTTAAACTGCTTCTAAAGATTGATAGAATGAGATGGAGGAGAGGTGAAGTCTCTATCTGACTAAAAAGGAACAGGAGAGCGTAATGTATTATTTTTCCAACACTTTTCTATATGTGTTTTGAAATAAATGTAATTGGATTTAGCATATACAGGTGATGCATTTATGTATCAGGACACCTGGAATTGTTTTGCTCTTCCTTTCTTATATATCCAGAAATAATTGAGGACAATAGAAGTTTGTCTGTATTCCAAATCATTACTTAACACATATTAAGGAAGGGATAGAAAACCAGAAAGCAAACAAATAATAAATACATGATAGTGTGGCATTTGGAAATAAATTTCAGAATAATAAGCTACATTTTACAATATATCAGTATTTTGGGCTGTACACTAAACGGAGCCTTTAAGACACATCACTAATTTCAAAAAGATAAATAGTGATGGAACATTGATGTCATTAACATTTTCTTTTTTTCCTCAAACAGAGACATTTTATTTTCTTGGTCTTCTTTTTCAGTTTCAACATGGAACCCAGTTATGATTTTTTGCATATTTATGAAGGAGAAGATTCCAACAGTCCTCTAATTGGCAGTTTTCAAGGCTCCCAGGCACCTGAAAGAATAGAGAGTAGTGGCAATAGCCTATTTCTGGCATTTCGTAGTGATGCTTCCGTTGGCATGTCAGGATTTGCCATTGAATATAAAGGTAAATTTAATATAATATGTATCATCACATAAAATGTAAACACAGCCAACTTGCCTTGTTTGTTTATAGCTGACATATAATCAAAGACTATTTTTATGACAAAGCTAGTGATAAATATATACAGTTGGTTTCATTTGCTTCAGAATCCTCTGTGGTTTTAGAATACCTGTGGTGCCACTCCTTCATGCATGCCACCTCTCTGAAACAAGATCATCAGGATACTACCATCACAAGGGCAAGTAACATTATATTCAAATATTATTATCAACATCAATCATCAACATCATTTGTAGTGAAATCTCTTGGATTGTGCAATTATATACAGTTGCAAGTTTATGGTGGAAAGGTATTTACACAAACTGCAAAACATGTCCATACAACCTCTATTGAAATTCCTACCAGTTTGTAAAAACCAAGGGGGGAAATGTGGGTGCAAACAGCCCAGGTATTGTTGATAGGGTTGTGCAAGATTATTATTATTATTATTTTGGTAACAATAAAAACTTCATTTAGTTTACTTCCCACTATTATAGTTCCATTTCTCTAGTTTATAGTTCAGAACTAGTTGATATGTTACTATAACTAGCATTGGCAATTGTTGGCCTTGCTTTCAGTGTGAAGCCAGCCAGTTGTCCACTGCAGTTGCTTTGGTGCTTTCCATTCTGATGGCATGGATGTTTCTATGATGGATTGAATGATTAGCACTAGAGTTAACAAGGGAATTGAAATAGTTAAGGATTTTCATAGCTTTCCTTAGACAAGCAGAGTTTCCTTTCCTTGCCTGAAACATTGATTAGAATAGGGATTGCAGACAAGAAAACAGAAGAAGACTAGAATTAGGAAGAACAGCTATGAAAGAACTAGGAAAGATTTTAAGTGCAAAGCTATAAAACAGCACCAAAGTTAGGACCATCCAGGCCATTGTATTTCCCATTAACATGTATGCATGTGAGTGCTGGATAGTCCACAGCCAGACCAAGAAGGCAGATAGAACTAAAATAAACTCATTTGACACGTAGTGCTGAAAAAGAGCTGAGAATACCATGAATGGACAAAAAGGCAAACAAATGGGTCTTAGGACTTTATCACATGGGGATGGATGTCTTTATCCCATCCAGAAAGCATGATTGAATGTGATCATGTGAAAGGCTTTTTCACTACATTGCGCTGATCCTGTGAATGTCCTGTCAATGAAGCAGAATTGTATTACCGGGATCTTCTGATAATACAAAAATAGGGGAAACGAGGGGACAATTCCACTTCATTCACGGGACATTCACGGGATCAGCGCGATTTAGTGAGAAAACCTTTCATGTGATCATGTTCAATCATGCTTTCAGGATGGGATGATGTCCCAATAAGCACAATTTTGTGTGAAACTCCTTCCCATGATCACGCGATAAGCACAAGACAGGGACGGGACAATGATGTCCTGTCCCCCATGTGATAATGTCCTTAGAACAGATCAAACCTTAACTCTTCCTGGAAGCCAAGATAACTAAAATGAGGCTGTTATACTTTGGATATAACATAAGAAAGCAGGACTCACTAGAAAAAGACAATAATGCTAGGAAAGGTGAAAGGCAGTAGAAAGAGAGGAAGACCATACATCAGACTCAGTCAAGGAGGCCACAGCCCTAAGCCTGCAGGACCTGAGCACAGTGTTTGAGGACAGAGGAGCTTGGAGGCATTTTATTCGCAGGGTAGCCATGAATCAAAGTAGACTTGAAGGCAGGTGACACACATACATTTCACAGATTGATGGGTCTCTCTTTCAAAGCAATTACAAAAGGTAGACCTCTGATAAATTTTACACTAATTTAAATGGAGACTCAACATGAAATGTTCATGCATTCTATTATATTTCCACAGGATCTACAATTACAGTTAGACTGAACAAAAGATATTCAAATGTTGTTGCATATAATCACCGAGCTTTAATTATTAAACAGTCAAAACAAATCAGGGTCAGAAATGCCATATAGGTCAGTGAAGCAGAATCTTCAATGTTTATTGTGCTACAATTCTCATTATTCCTGGCAGTGGCCATAATGGGTTAAGCTGATGGAGTTAAACTTCTGAAGGCCCCAAAGTTCCCTAATCGAGATAGAAACTAATGAAGAAGATAGCTATAGGATAGGAAACCACTGTGAAATCTATGGGTGAAGAAATGGATCTCATTTTGAGTGCTGTGAATTACAAAGGCAACTTCAAGGTATCTAATATCAAACAGAGCAAGTAGTAGCACAGGCAAAATAAAGCATGGGCCACCCATCTGTTCTAAGCTCCCACCTTCCCTTCCTTTAGATTCTTGTACTAATCTATTATAAGCTCACTATCTGTTCTAAGTTCCTCATTTTTTCTAAGCTCCCATTTCCTACACTTCCTGTAGGTTCCTGCATCTACAAACTATCTGGGCATTCATTATACAAGCACTATTTTATTTCTGAGCTTCAGAGGATTGTGAATCAAATTAAACTATCTTTTTATACTTACTTCTAACTTTCTGAACGAACACATTTTTGGTACATTGGTTGGAAACCAGACCTGCCATTCTGTGGATGGAAGGGCTACTCCCTTTGATATAAGGGACAAAGATCTAGTGGTTAAATCCAGCAGATGTTCTGACCAGTAGAAATGGGGAATTTTTTTTGTAGACCCCCCTTCCTCTCGCAGCATTTTGTACCATCTTCCATACTATTTTTCACACATTTTAATATTAACTTAAGATGGGGGGCAGGATGGAATTTTGGAAATATGTATGCTTCAGTAAAGAATGCTTTCTTTTAGTTTGTTTATATGGTTCATTCCTACATCATTTTTGTGTTAACTTAAGGAGGGTGGGTAGGTGCTGTTGTTGAAGGAAAATTTCTGAAATGGAAATGTCTCACATAAGTTAAATAGAAAAAATGGTATACATCTATCTAATACATACCAATTGCACATAGTTTGGATGTAAGTTATATAAAAACTGATTTGCATACATGTTCATTTTTCAAAGCAATATAAAATGAGAATCTTGCTATTTTATCAGAAAGTCGACCCTGGCTGGTAAGAAAATATGCATTTGTATAATATCTTTGGGGTTATTTCTCTATATGTTTGTAGCGAACAGACTTCTTTTGTCTCATTGGCTCTTTTTCTTTGCTCTGATTTGCATCCAAATTATAAAGGGGTTCCCCCCCCCTTGCAGGAAAGAAACTAGACTTGTTTCTTTGTATCCCTCCTCCCAGTTGCCCCAATATACATGAGCAATGTAAGCAAAGAATGAAAGTGGAAGGGGTAAAAGGAAAAGCATCTATGCTCCAAATAATTGTTTTATCAGTGTGATGTTGAAAAAATAATCTAAAGAAATGTTTCTTTATGGTTTTGTTTAAATATGATGCAAATCCCTTGAAACATGCTTAAATAAAGATACTTGAATTGTACCTTGTTAGACAAATAAGTAGTATTTATTACAGTGAAAACCTATGCATCTCTTCCCAGACTTAAATCTCACTCAGGTGTGGGGTGTGTGTGTGTGTGGGGGGGTCTTACCTTCATATAAAAGGATATAGTATATTTTAGATGGTCCAGACTAAGAGTTTCAAATGAACATTTACAGGTGACACTCTGTGCCCACTGTTGCCATCAGATAATCTATAATCCATAAATGCCTTCTGTCTATAAAATCTTGTTGTTTTAACATCATCTCAGCTGTATGAATAGCGTGAAGACATTCCTTAGTCAAATTATGACTCAAACAATGAAATGAAGGCAGAAACATATACAGTGGGTCCTTGGTATCTGCTGAGGCTTGATTCCAGGACCACCTGTGTATACACAAATCCATGAGTACTTAGGTCCCATTATATACAGGGGCATAGTAAAATGGTGCTTCTTATATAAAATCGTAAACTCAAGGTTTGCTTTTTGGAATTTATATAATTTTAAATATTTTCAAGCTGTGGAAGGTTGAATGTGTGAATAAAATATCCATGGATACAGAGGACTAACTGTATATCCCAAAGATGACTGGTTTCATAGTGTTTCCTTTCAGTGCTTGAATGCAGTTTTCTTGAGTGTAAAGTCATATCTAAATTCTTTCATACATTTTGAAGAATTATATCTGTATGAAACTTTTGTATTCATACTACATTCACATTATTCAAAGTGAAATAAATTATTCATCATCAGTAAATACATGCTTAACTTGTATAATTTACATAACTCATACATTTTCACTTGTTTTAGAGTAGAGAGCACCCAGCTTAGGGTATAAATTACTCAGTTTATATCTAAGTTAAGTCTTGGTTTTTTGAGATGTAAATTCTGTTCCACCTATTATTCATCATTTTTGTTGTTGTTTATGTATTTATTATCTGTGCCGACTGATTCCTAGCCAGGGTGCTTGAACTTGTGAATACTAATATAATAGGGAAACAAATATTCACTGCATGCATGTTGACAAATTCACTTTAGATTCAACAAGCCCTGGCTGGAATCTGTTGAGCAGATGAATATATAACCTACAGTTATGCATTTGTAACTACTATGTATCGGTGACCCCTATGTTGCCCCTAAAGTAAGGGTTAAACTAAACTAAACTATGGTCTACATAGAGATGTGAAAGTCACTGAAACCCACTTAACATTACACAGCCACTGAGATCAATGGGGATCCATTTCCTTATTGATTGAGAAGTGCTTGGCTGACATTCTCACTCCCTCTCATGTGAGCAAACTCTGGTGAGGGGGGGGGATTTGTGAAAGCCATCCTGTTTCAGCCTGTTGCATTGGGCGGTATATAAATTATTATTATTATTATTATTATTATTATTATTATTATTATTATTATTATTACTAACGAGAGGGAGTGAGAATATTAGGCAATGGATCCCCCTTGATCCCAGTTGTTTAACAGTTAGTGGGGTGTTTCAGTGACTTTTACAGTAAGTGGGGTGGGAGTGGGGTGTGTGCAGGGGGAGATCTGCCTGGAATCCATTACATAGTACCATAGTTACAGTGATACGCAGTATGTAAAGGTTATCCAGGATTCTGCCACACATTTTCCCCTTTCCCTGCTTTAGTTTGCAAAGTCACAGTTCTTGTACCTAAGTAGCTTATGTAGCTTCATATTTCTGTCCCTCACCTTCTTCCCAAAAGAATCATGCAAGTCATGCACTACCATTCTGTGCTTCCTTTTGATGCCACTGGGACAGTGTGAGGACCATTTTATGTGTCATTGGGGCCCTGCTGGTCTGTTGGATAGGCAACTGGCAGGATTGCTTCAAACACTCAATATTTCTTTTAAGGGTAGTGGTCTCATTGGTAGAGATCCATTCCTATCTTTTTATTTCAGCACTCTCCAACCATAGAAGGAAGATGCAAGATAACTGTTGAATTCAAATGGGCCCCATATTTTTGTTGAAAATCAGCCTGGTATGCAATGAGCCAAACTAAATGTGGTATTGGTGTAACTGGAAACACATGTCTCAGAATAAGGGACATAAGCCCAGACCAGAATAATGTCTGTGGCAGGTTTGTCATGTCCAAGTTGGAATGCAAGCATATTTTGCTCTTGGCCTTACTCCCCCAACTTAATGGAATGGAAAAACCTATCAGATTCCCCCTAAATCCATTGCCTTCTCCTCAAGCTTATCGGCTAATGGTTGGTGGGCAACGACAGCAAAACTTTACCAAAATATTGCCTTGACATACGTATCTGTGTTCCCTTACTCCTAGACCCAACATCATGCCAGATGTAACACAAAGAAATAGTCATATCAAGTAAGCAGTGGTATGGAGTAGGTGAAAAAAATGCTATTGCAAAAAGTCAATCAGTAATGATCCTTCAAATTCCTGTTCATCTCCACACAAGATGACTTGCTTAAGCCCATACTATTGTAATGAGTAGACATCCCCATACTGAAGCAAAGAGGGCTTCTAAAATGATATCCTGATCTTACATAGGCCCATGGAATATCTCCTCTCATGAGACTAGGAAGTACCATGAGACCTTAAAACCTCACAAGACTTCAAACTGGAATTCCAAGGGATTGGTGTAACATCATTTTTGGGCTGAAAGCTGGATGAATAGGCCTTTCCTCCTCACATGTATTTTCACTTTGACAGTATATTAGGAAGTGATAATAGTAATGTGATGGAAAGCAATTATTATTGTATCAGCCTAATTCCTACATTTTATTCTTTGAATGCTTGTGGACTGGCATCTCTGAACGGAATTGTTTCTTTTTTTTAATCAGAAAAACCACGAGAAGCATGTTTTGACCCTGGCAACATAATGAATGGAACAAGAATTGGAGCAGACTTTAAACTTGGATCAAGTATCACTTATCAGTGTGATTCTGGATACAAAATTATTGACCCTTCCACTATCACTTGTGTGATTGGTGCTGATGGAAAACCTGCATGGAACAGAGTTTTACCATCTTGTAATGGTATGTATTGGATTTGAAAGAGTTCTCTTTATTTGCCTCAACATGCTACAAAATTTGATTCAAAATGCGTGACGATTGCAGTTGAAGGACCCCTTGGAGAGTTATATGGTTCATAGTTCCCATTTCCTGATATGTTAGCTATTACAAGAGGGACAGCTCTTGTAGGAGCCATTAAGGTGCAGTGGAAATTTGGAACAGGGACTGGTAGGAAACTGAGTAAAGTGATGGCAGAGATAGCCTCATGAAATTTCCTAAGGTCTTGTACTAGACTGCAAAATTTATTGAAGCTTTCCATGTACAGACACCCCTCAGCAAAAACCTTCTGGACAGCAACCATTAGAAACCGGGAACCTTCTATGCACAGTTCTATCTATAGGTGTACAAAAATACACAAGATTTGCTTTTGTGGAACCTTAAGCATGAATGAGACCACATTTAAAATCTAGTATTTCCAGTGTTTGAGATGCCATTTATAAAAGAACAGAAACACAATAATAAAAAGGCTAAGATCCTGCATGTATGTGTGGCTCCACAGGTGCAGTTCCACATCTTCTCAAGGCATGGCAGTTATCAAACCTTGAGAGTGGCCTTTGCTGCTGTCACTAGTGGGGAAGGCACATTGGAAAGAGACTCATCCATAAAGAATCAGGAGACCTGAGCTCAATCAGGGGGGTGGCATGAGGCTGCATTCACAAATGGACTGCAGCCATCTTTTCTTTCCATAAGGAGCTCAGAACATCCAGATCTTCATGTGCTTCCCCACAATTAGGCAAAGTGGGAATCTTTCCTCTGTTAAGAAAGAGCAGCACCAGTCCCTGTTGGAGCATCACAGCTGCTGGACAATGAGAGATTTTTGGGGGTTTGACAGGAAAATAGCCTTCTGCTCTCCATACACAAAGGAGGAACCTAGGTACTCATAAGTCACCAACAGGATGCCAGCCCAAATATGACAAAAATGCATTTTTTCTGATTCTGTTTCATGAAAAGAATGTGGTCTCATTTTTTTTTCATTTTTTTTTTCATGATAAATAGTACAGCTGTCCCTTTTCTTTTTAATAAAAGAACACAACTTGATTTCTTACATGTGGCAGTTATCTTCATTGTGTGATTTTTTTTATTGGTCATTGCATAGAGAAAAGGTTGAAAACCAGGTCTAGTAACCTGCAGAATAGAAATAAATTACTTCACAAATGTAATATATGAAATGGAATGATTTACGTAATATGGTGCTAATTTACAATTCTTGAACTATGGTTGTTCTTGATATTTTACCATGAAAGGTTTTAGATTTTGAATGAGTTGACATTTAAATTGCAAAAGGAAATGCACTACCAATTTTATCCAGTCACGTTTCCTCAGAGGTTTGGAAGGTGCTTTGATCCAGTGGAGGTTTCTAGGAGTAGAGACTGATTTTCTTTGACTCCTTGTTTTTCAGCAAGTCCTGTGGATGCACAAACAAACACACACACACACACACACACACACCAATGTGCCCCAGAGACTTAGATTTATCTAGGGAAGGAAGGGCAAAATAGCTCTCCCCTCACTTGCTTCCCACTCATAAATATAACCTTCTATCAGGAGAGGGATGGAATCAGATTCAGTTCAGAAATGGGGCCTTGTCTAGATGAAAGATGATGTCTGATAAATGATAGATATCTCTCATCCCATTGCTAACAGACCTAAATACTCTAAAGCATTCAGATCCCATCTGATTTTGAAAACTAATCTTGGTTAGGATGGGAGACCATCAAGGAATACCAGGTGCTGTAAGCTTTATTTCCAAGAAAGGAACTGGCAAACCACCCAGACTATTCCTTGCCTCAGAAAACCCTATGAAATCCATGGGGTCAGCACAAATTGGCAGGCAACTTGAAGGAACACACACACATCACTAACAACTATATTTCTGTGCTTCAGACAAAGTGAATTAAATGCATAGATTTTTTTTAAAAAATCATTTTTTACTTTCAATCCTACAGAGTGGTGTTCTGCAATAAATACTGTTGACTTCATTTGCATATATAACTGAAGTTAGGCATACATTTCTAGTCATATATTTATATCTCAGTCATTTCTCTGTTTTGATAGCAGATTAGTAGACAAAACTGTAGAAGAGGTATTGATGTAAAAGTACATTTTTGGAAACCTTGCTGGAATCAGAAAGTTAGAACCACATCATAGTGAGGGACATATTAGAAATCTTTATAGAGACTTAGGAATTTAGAAGCATTTGAAGGATGTTTAGACAGTCTTGGATCCAAATAACTGCAGCTGGGATTTCCCTTGTAAAAAAAAAACAGTCTGAAAGGCTAAGGGACTCTCCAATATTTCATTAAATGTGGGACATGAACTGCAGTGGAATGGAGAAACTGGCAGAATTGGAGAAGGGGCAGACCTGTGAGTGGAAGTATCTTCCACACATACACACACACACACACACTATACATGGTTCATGTAATAAATGCAAACAACCATCTTTTTTAAATTGAGTGTTTGGATATTATTTGTAGAACTTGCTATTGAGAAGTAGTGACATGTTTGTATAGTAAGATAGGGACAGATTGGCACACATTATACATATTGCCACAGCAATCCTACTGCATATTATAAATTGCAGTCTGGCACACCATGATAGGCCAAAATGTTACTTTTGTAGCTATGGCAGTTGTGTGAACTGTCCTGATGATTTCAGCTTACCGGTAAATGATTATTTTCTTAGTGCTGTTGGAGAAAAATCTAGGAATATATTTACCGCCTTCTCCATGCACAAAGCCTTTTTTGATCTCAATGTCCCTTGGGATACAATGATAACTGTTTTTCAGCTTTTAGGACATATATATATGCACATTTTTTTCAAAGATAAGTTCTCCATACAAACAAGAGATTTGCATTTTTATATTTATTTTTGCAGGGCAATGAGAACAAAATGAAGCTAAGTGGCACCCAATTAAGCCATTTGTGCAGTTGTAATTCTAAACAGTTGCAGGTCTATGTTTCATTTAAAAAAATGAATAATATGTAGGAGCCAGATCTATGTTTTGAAAGAGATGAAGGAAGCAGCCCTGTAGGGATATTTAATTTTCTTGATGACATCTCATTGATCTCATTGCTAATATCTGCTGGAGATATAACCAGTTCTGTTTGAACAAAAGCAATAACAACACCAATAATACCAGCAGCCAGGATCACAACAGCAGGATACTCATTCACAGATCCTCCAATATTTCATCTCATTTGGCCCCAAGTGGTGTCTCTTGGTTGTCCTCCAAGAGGTTGTGATATATTTAGTAGTAATAAGACGGATCGCGTCCAGCAGGCCATTCCAAAGTCTGGGAGCAGTTTTGAAGGATGCGGAGAGAGAGAGAGAGATCTACTTTGAAATTCCTAACATGTTCCTTATAGTCATTTCTTTTTCAATAAAGAGCTCTAGCATCTTAACATCTCCTCACAGAACAAATATTTTAACTGGATGATCTTTTTGATTACCCTTTTCTATAATGCTACATCTTTGTTGAGAATTGCTAACCAAAAATATGCATCACATGCTAAATGTGCAAATGCTTTGCATTTATAAGATTTGTTGCTGCTGCTGTTTTTGTGGTTGTTCATCTTCCCATTCATTTCCAACCTATGGTGACCCTAATGTGCCAACCTATGGTGACCCTAATGTCCCATCTTCCCATTCATTTCCAACCTATGGTGACCCTAACCCTAACCCTAACCCTAACCCTTGGCAAGATTTATTCAGAGCAATTTTGCCATTGCCTTCCTGTGAGAATGAGAGAGTGTGACTTGCCCAAGCTCATCCAAGATGTTTCCTTGGCTTAGTGTGGATCTGAACCCTCATCTTCCAGAGTCCTAGCCAGCCACAGATGCTGGCGAAACGTCAGAAAGAAACTCTTCTAGAACATGGCCACACAGCCCAAAAAAACCACAAAAAAAACCTATGAATGCTGGCCATGAAAGCCTACAACTATTTCAAGATTCTTTTCAAATCATTCTAACCTTGAATTTTTCTTTTTGCTACAACATCACACTCACTGATGTTTTCATTGAGCTTCCCACTGTGACCTCAAGATCTCTTTCTTGAGTAGTGACAGCCAATTTAGACCCCATCAAAGGCTGTATGTCTACTTCAAGTGCATCACTTTGCACTTATGTTGCATCTCATTTGCCATTCTATTACTTAGTCACCAATGGTTGTGAAATATACTTCTAGAGCTCTTCAGTCTGTTTGGGAGTGTAGCATCATGAATAATTAAGTGTCGTCTACAAACTAGGCTATTTCACTATGCACTCCTGATTGTATATCAATTAAAAGTAAGTACTGGTTTCAAAACAAGATCTTGGAGGATTCCAGTCTTTGAATACTCTACACTGTGAAAACAACCCTTGTTGATTCCTACCCTTTGCTTCCTTTCCCTCCTTCCCTCCATTTTTTCCCTGCTAGTTACACATTTAGTGCCTTATCATCTGATTTCTAACTTCTATCAGGAGTCATTGGAAGGGAGTTAATATTTATTCATAAAGGAAATGTGCTCACTCTTTCAAGTTCCAGATCTAAACTACTTCCTTTATTGTTACAGTCTCACACATAAAATTTTCATTATTGCATTATATGTGTTTGCCTAAATGGATTAATTATACTTTAGACACTGTGTTCAGATCATAACATGTCCTTTCGTATATCTCTCTTCTCATTTTCTGGGATATTCCTTCCTATGAGTGCCACTCTTCCAGTTACACCATTCTGAACCCATCTAAAGTTCTAAGGTTGCAAACACATTTATAGTTTTATGGTATCATTTTCTTTGACCTCACAAACCAGGGTTTCTTTCTTTCTTTCTTTAAAAATGCTTGTCTTGTGTGAGTTCTGGGGTGTTTTCTGATGCCAATGAAAATTCTTAGGTATTACTGTGAATTCTTATGCTTTGCTAAGTCTTGTGTATTATATATACAAAATTACTCAATTTCTAAAGGAATCTTTGTGTATGCAGACTAGGACTATAAATCCTTGCTTGTGTCATCCTATGTACTGCTGTGAAATTGCACATATGTCTAAGTCCTATGTATTATATATACCCTAGGTTCAAAATTGCCCAATTTCCAAAGGAGTGTTTATGTGTACAGACTAGGGATATATATCCTTGCTTGTGCTATTTCTGAGCAAGACTGTGGATTTTCCTTTGCATCGGCACAAAGGACTCGTACGCATTGTTATGGGTAAAA
>CM034701.1:253097317-253119127 GCA_020142125.1 Phrynosoma platyrhinos
GACGCAAATGAGAGCCCCTCCCGACGCGTCGGGGAGGCTTCCTTCTTCCCTTTTCAATGTTTTTGCTGGTATTGATGAGAATTTCAACACTTATGAAAATAGATTTTGCACACATTGTATAACTTGTGCAAAGTTGATTACTATGCCATAATTGCTGTCCTTTACCAGGTACTTAAAAAAATTAGAAGCATTGGATGGGTTGTACCTTTTGATTAATCATCCAGGTCTCTTCTTGCTTTGTTTCAGACAGGGACAAAACATTCACTTTTCAATGAAACATTTTGTGTGAATTAAAACCAAGAGAAAAAAGGGGGTACACTTTGTTTTGTTCTCAGGCTGAAGGCAAGATATAACAAAGGCATAAGTGATTCTCTGCAAACTATCTTGGTTTATCATAACAGCCAGTCTTGTCAATAACAAGTCACTAATTTTGCAAATAGCATAACCAACACCAGTTCTGTGCCAGGGACTATACTGATTGCTGCTCTACACTGAACTGTCTGAAAATGTCTACACCAAATCCTGTCATCCTTGTTTCTCTATAACATTGGGAATCTCTACTTGGTCCACCTTTGTCATGTCACCAAAGATGGCCTCTGTAACATCATCAAACTAAGTGTAAAATTAATTACTGGTGCCAGAGTTTGGCAGTAACTAGTTATCTATAACTCATTCTTCCTCTAGCAATGAAGGTATAACTAAGTTGTTTTTGTTGTTGTGTGCCTTCAAGTCATTTCCAAATTATGATGACCCTAAGGTGAAGTTATCACAGGGTTTCCTTCCAAGGTTATCCAATGGATTTTGTAGCCAAGTGGGGAATTGAATGCTGGTCTCCAGAGTCCTAGTCCAATGCTCAAAACACAACACCACGTTGGCCTTGGTATACCTCCATCACCATATAACTATCCCTTAACAATGTATAGTTCCACTCCTTTTTGCAGTATAACATTTTAATGCTTTTGTGAATATTGGAGAGTGGCTTCTCTAAATGGTGGAGGAGTAGTGCCATATGTGGGTGTTAAGTCAGCTTTAGGTGGAAGGGAGTTGTTGTTTTTTTTTTTACCACAGAAGCCAACAGCTTGCTTCATTCAGATTTTGTAAATAAGTAAAAGCAATTACTTAGTTATTTTCTAAAAACAGCAGCATGTAAATAGATCTTGTAGCACCTTTGAGACTGTGTGAAAGAAGCTGTAGCATTGTAGCATAGCCTCAAAGGTGCTACAAATCCTGATCTTCCAGACTAACACAGCTCTGTCTCTGATTTCTAGAAACAGCTAAGGAGGTGGTGGTGGTATTATTATTATTATTATTATTATTATTATTATTATTTAAAAAGGGAGATATAATGGCAACCAACTAAAATATTCCACCTAGTTTTCCACTCTTCACAACTACTAACAATTTAGTGTGCTGGACCGAATTTTGGCAAACAGAAATAAGTTTTTATTGAACCAGGTACCTGAGGATGGGGTGTCCAGAGATCTGAACATTTGAAATGAACAAAGTAATTTCTCCAGTTCCAAATAGGAGACTGCAATCCTACACTCTGAGCAGAAGACATGATACAGATTGTTATGAATCAATCCTAGAAAGCTCCCACTGGGAATCACTTTGAAACAAGCTTTTTAAAGGGGAGACTAAGCAACTCAACCATTCTACATTTGATCTCCACTGGGCACCTTAACCTCCATTTCTACTATTTCTTGGCATCAAAGTGTCACAGGAATGTCTGACTTTCATTTATTGGTAGAGTTATTAGTAATTTTCATAAATGATTTCATAAACAAATGGCCTTTAAACATCAAGACACCCTGCCGAGAAAGTGGGGAACAGCTTCAAGACTCTGTGATTTGAGACTTTTTCCATCAAATTTGTTTACATTAAAATGCTTTTTAAAAAATACATTATGCTTTTATACAAAACATAAGTGTTTGTCCTGCACAAAAACACAACTTTGTACAAGAAAAATGTGTTTTATGTAAAATAAATTATTTCCTGCTCAGATGTTGCTTTTCACAAACCATGTTTTCTGTGCAAAGCCCCCGACACCTTTTGCACAAAGTAATTACCTAGAAGAAAGATAGCGTGGGGTAGTGGTTTGAATGTTAATCTAGGACTCTGGAAGCCAGGGTTGAAATCCTCACTTGGGCATGGAAACCCATTGGGTGATCTTGGGCAAGTCAAACTGTTTCAGCCTCAGAAGAAGGCAATGGCAAACACTCTGAACAAATCTTGCTAAGAAAATCTGGTAGGTTCCCCTTAGGGTCACTATAAGTCATAAATAATTTGAGGGAACACAAATGCAAATCAGATGAGAAAAGAAGTCCCAAAGTATGAATGATCTTCAAAAACTGTGCATAAGCCCTTGCATTCTTATGTAATCACACTTTTTGGAGAGAAGGTCCGTTGAATACACTGGAAGTTATTTTGGAGTAAAAATATATATGATTGTAATTATATGTGATGAATTAGTTTTATTATAAAGTACAATAATATCCAAAATTCACAAAACAGCAATATCTTTATTGGGCCAAACAAAATTCACAAAATACATAATGAAAGCTTTTGAAGCTACAATGGCTTTCTCATCTGGCAAAGGTATTAAAAATTGTATGGGAAACAGAAAAAAATTGCTGATGCTACATTTTGTCCTGATGTTGTTTTTGTTCTCAGTTAAAATGGTATGGAGGGGCATGTATGCAATTGAGGCCATTCCTCCTGGCCATGTGGGCTTTGGTAGACAAACAGTCAACATCCAGGAAATAAATTTTAAGTTCCATTGGTGACACAAAAATATACTTCCTTTGAGATCCAGTCTTTTTACTACTGTTTAATAACACTCCTCTCACCATTAAATGTTTATACTTTCTCTGTTTTTTCCAGCTCCCTGTGGGGGCCAGTATACTGGATCAGAAGGAGTGGTTTTATCACCAAATTATCCTCAAAACTACACTGTTGGTCAGACGTGTCAGTACTCAATTACTGTTCCTAAGGAATTTGGTAAGTTTTAGTACTGGCATGTGGAGTTCAGTCACTCTTTTGAAGTTGAATTTATTGTCTAAATTCAACAAAAGCAAAAGTATCTGTGCTTTTCATTATTCAATACAATACAGATTCTGTTCTACCATGTTCTTTTGCCAGCCATGTTCTAGAATTACGTTTTACAGTTTCCAAGACAGTCAACAGAGGACTATTAACTATAGCAGATACTAATTATCCTAGAATGTCATGAAATGTAAATAGTAACATGAGATATCATTTGGGAATAATAATCCATTTGTTTTTGTTCATACATGATATAGCAGCAACTACCACTCTCCCCAAGACCCCCCTCCCCCGAAAATATAAAGTATTCTTGAATTAAAATGTATCGCTATTATTTGGAGATTTATGTAACTAGTAGTATCAGGTCAAAGGGGTACTGGTTTCATTTCTTCAAAGAGTAATTTTAAATGTCATCTAGCAATCTTGAGTATATTTTTCAGAAGTGACATTTGACATGTGTGGATGATCTGGAGCTCAAATAAAAATTGTCAAAACTCTCATGTTTGGCACAATAAAATACAGAAAGTGGTGCAAAACCTGGAAATTATGTAATGGTTGGAACACAGAAGAAGCATTCCCATGTCACACAACTGTCCTTAGACAGTGAATGACATGGACCACTTTATTAAATATTTTTGCCACTAAACATACTGTAGCAAAAATTAAATGGATTACTTTTGTAGCTACCATATTGTGCAAACATTTTCTGAATCCTTCTGCCACTGGGTGTAATTGATCTGGAATTATAGTTTTGCTGAATGAATCACATTTTATAACACTAAACTTAGAGAGTGATTGCTGACAGCTGACAAAACCAGATGTCTGAGAAACAAGGGATGTGAAGTGAAGTATTGTCATGCTTTGGCAGAATTGTTTGCATCAGTACAAACAACCTTTAAAAGTAAAAACGTTTACAGGACACCCTCCCTTCACAAAACATCTTGTTCATTAGTCAGGGAATGATAAATGAAGTGGGTGTGTGGGTAGAAGAACAATGAAATGAAGTTTCCTGGAGAATTATCAAATCATGGCTGGAACCTATAATAAGAGCAGTCTTTTCAGGGTGTGAGATACACTGCAATATATTGTTACAGGTTACATTTGACTGGTTATAATTGCCACAGAGAAGAAAGCCTTTTGTCCATTTGTCTACCAATTAGAATAAAGAGAGACACACACACAGTGGGGGGAAGCAGACGGGTGGCTGTGGGCCTCCCCAGGAAGCTGCGCCGCGGGGCCGAGATATCCCCACACCTCAGCCCCGCGGCGCACCTTCACCGCCCCTGGAAAGGAGTGCTAAATTGGTGCTCCTTTCACAAGTCACCAAAGGTGTGCCGCAAAAGCTTGCGGTGCACCTTCGGCGACTCTTCCGCTGCAGCGTGTGTGGATGCTGCAGCGGGAGGTCCTCCTCAGAGTGCCGGCCATGCGGAGGGCCAGCTGCTCCAAGGACGACCTGGGGAAGGGATTGGGGTGCCGATCGTGCGGCTGCCCCTCCCCTCCCTGCCCCCAAAACAGCCCAATTGGCCGTCTGCTTAGCCCCAGTGTATGAATAAACTAAGGGCCATTTCATTAACTATTTAATTCTAATCTGCAGCACAGCTGTTTAATATGGTATATGCTGAAGCAGATGTAAGCACACTTCCTCTCTTACATGGCAAAGGCAAGCCACCCAGACCCCAGGGGCAAACTAAACAATCTAATTTACCTCTGGCTGGTTTGTTTCAAGGAAACCTAAACCTGCTGACTTTCCAAGTGCTAAGTGCCTAAAAAGAAAGCCAATCAAGTCCAGTCCTAAAGGTTGCTTCCTTTTTTATCCCTGAATCCCATGACCCAATGGGGAAGTCTGGAGAATTCCCCTTCACAAAAAGGTGTCCATGGGTGTTTACTGATTATTGACCAAGGTTTCACTTTCTGCACTAGCCTGCCACACAAAGGATCGAGCCTCTTCTTAGTTCCTTTCCCCCATCAGGCCCCATAACAAGGCCTGCAGCTTTTCTAGAATACTGTTGTCCTTCTGATTAGTCAGTCCCATCTTCCCTGAAAAATTTCCCTTATACATGTTCCAAACCTATTTGCTGGTTTACTTTCCATTTTGCATCATCTGGACCAAAATGGTCATCTTCTCCTCTCCAAACATGTCTTGGCAAAATTGCTGACCAAATCAATTCCACTTTATCAATCTCCTATCTTGTACTGTTTGTAAAATAAGGACAAACCCACACCATTTCCACATGTGAAATACTAACTTTTCTGGAGGAGGACCCACTTTTTCTTCTGCAATGCAAGGAGACTTTTCCTTTCTTTTTTCCAAACCAGCATGTGGCTTCAATTCTACTGGTAACTGGCTCATAAAAAAGAAATAATATAACATCAAAATCTTATTAATGAATTGAATCAGGGGCCATCTGTCAGGGGCGTTTTGATTGTGAGTTCCTGCATGGCAGGGGGTTGGACTGGATGGCCCTTGTGGTCTCTTCCAACTCTATGATGTTATGAAAACATTAAATTGTCAGTGGTTGGACATATGTTTTGTAGAAATTGGAATGCCACCTCCCAAAACTGGTATTTGTCTAGAGGTAGTAAATTTCCATGAGCAAAAATTAATCCTTTCCATGACCTACAATATGTAATGTGAGTTTCTGATGTTTTTAATGGACAAAGTTCTCACTCAGAAAAAAGCATATTAACATATATATTTTTGTTTGAGTTTTGATGTTCTTCCAAGAAGGAGTCTGAAGTTCAAAATGTATCTTACACCAGCATGCCTAGACCAGCAGGCTCCCTTTATTTTGCTTTACTTGATCTCTATATTCAGGGAAGGGCAGTGGTCTCAAACATACAACCTGGAGGCTTTATTGGGTCCTTTAACTGTTCCTACTGTGACCACAGCAAACCTATCATCATACCAAATTGTTTCATATTCATTGCTAAGAGCAAATAGAACAATTCACCCTATTATTGTGTTTAAGCCATAAATGGCAGATGCTAAAGTTGTAGGAATAATCTCTGACTCCTCCCCTCCCCATTTTATGCCTAACTGGGGTGAAATCAATAGTTTGATATTGAAGTTAGTGGGAATTAGGGCTTTTGACCTAAATCCAATTGCTAGTATCAACTAGAATTGACTCATTGAATTTATTGCTGGAAGGTACTTCAATATTTCCCGTTGTTTCATTGGGTGTAACCAAGCTGAGACTAGGAACTGAATCTAGGTGTTTCCTCTGTTTGTGTTGATTTTATGTCCTGTTGCAAAGTTTTCATCTGCTGTGTGGATATTTGCCACCCAAACCATGGACATTTAAATTTCCATTGTACATGGAAATACATCAGATTTTCTAACAAAGACAACAAACAAGTTTTGCATCACATCGTCATTTTCAAAAGAAGTGCTTAAAGGTCATGTTTCTCTAGCTTCTCTATTTGCAGTACATATTCCTTTTAGGGATGTAAAGCATATTTACTTTTACTTTTTTTCACCCTTGATGGGAAAAAGGTATCTTGATATATTGGAAAATCTACCAAAAGTGAGTGAGGGTCTTTGCCTCCTATGTACGAATAAAAGAACAAGCCCCTTTTTTGGGTCTATTTCCCAGCAATGTCTGCACAAAATTTCCATGTGAAATTAGTCTCTGTCACCTTCACCAAGCAAAAAAGGACATGATTATTGATGAAAAAGATGTGAACAACCCATCCAATGCATATACTTTCTGGAAGATTATAAAAGGGAGAGCAATTGTAATTTGTTCAAAAATCATTTGCTCAACTGGCACAAAATGTTCTTCTCAAGGAAAAAGAATGAGATTTTTCAGAATGCTTTGCAAGGATAAGAAAATCAAGGATTTATATTACTTGTTTTCTTTTTTAAAAAATACAAACATGTAAAAAAAAAGGTTATATTTAAACAGCATCATTCTCTTTGAAAAAGAAATAGGGAAAATATGGATGGCTGAACTGACCAAACAATTACACATTTTTGTTCCAGTTTAGAAATAAGCAATTTTTTAAACACATTGGAGATTTTTTTTTCTCTTGAGAATGAACAAATATAATTTCACACTAGGTAAATGCAACACAGCCAATGTGGGAATTAACTAAACTTAATCAGATAACATATTTCAGTGATTCATTTATTTTATTTTATTAACCTCATTATGCACCAAGGGAGACATTGCTTTATTTTTCACCATTTTTGGTAACTTTAGACCAGGAATAACATATGAACTAAAGTATCTATTGCATTAGTTTTTCCTGTGTTTTCCTTTCATGACATCTGTTCAGGTCATAAAACAGACTTGGGGAAAAGATTGGATCATCTAAACATTTAAAAAAGAAAACAGAGTATTTAGAGTTATTTAGGATTACTTTGCATGATTATTATTCCTTTGTGGGGAAAAACCCTCTGAATAAAATAGCCCATGAGTGAATATTGCATATAATAAAAGCACAGTTATAGGGGTTTTTCTGCACAGGAAAAAAAGCCGCCCAACTCACTGGGTTGGCCTGGTTGCCTCTGGGAGGGAAGCCGCTGGAGGGGAACATCCTGGCCCCAGTAGAGCCCCAGCAGGCTTTGTGGCAGGCTGGCAAGGCTCATATTGGCTAAAAGGGGCAAAAGGGGGTGGTACGTCCTGCCCCAGTGCTGGGACTACATTTCCTAGTGGCTGCCAGGGGTGAAAGTGCCACTGAATTGGATGATGGAGTGCCTGGGATGGAACTTTCCCCCTTCTCAGCTCCCAATTGGTTTCAGAGCCTATTTAAGGCCACATGGAATATGAAGTCAGTGCCATTCCAGTTTGGCTCCCTCAGCGAGAGGACGTGCTGAGCAGCGAAGGATAAGCCAGAGCAGCAGCACAGCAGCAGTGCCTTAGCCATGGCAGCTACAGCTTCAGGGGTAACAGCAGCAACCACTGCATATCACCTGCAGCATCAGCACATCAGCAGTGCCTTAACCATGGCAGCTCCAGCCTCAGGAGCAACAGCACCAATAGTTGCACTGCAGCAGTGCCTTCAGCCACAGCAGCTTTAGCCTCAGGGGCAATAGCAGCATGAGCTGCTGAGCAGAGGCTAAGCCCGGCCTGGATATACACCACCACCACTAGTTGCCCTACCATCCTCTATAGGTTACCATATATCTCTACAGATCTCCACAGCTTACTAGTATACCTCCACATAGATACAGCTTACTAGTCCTCCTCGCAAATTAAACCACAGCCACACCAGCTCTGCCCCCGAAAGGCTCCAAGCAGAACAAGGGGCTTGCCTGCCTTAGTATCAGGGGCTAGGCAGCTCAGCCCAGGAAGTCCTGGGCAGATTTGGCCCCCAGGGCCAAACGACAGTGGCCTTCAGAGCTGCCAATGGTGTCAAGTTCACTGGCTTCCTCTCCATCACCAAATGCAGATGCAGTGGCAGGTTTAACCATTACAGCCTTCATTGAGCAGGTTGGAAAAGTCAGTTCACCACTTGTGCAGGAGTGTGGTCAGTCCAGAAAGAGAGGGCAAGCACACCAGGACTCTTCCTCAAGCAGCTCTAGCTCCAGCAGGTCATCCAGCAGCTCCTCCAGTTCATCCACCACCAATTCAGAGGCCAGTATGACTCCCAGTGCTTCAGTTGTGGGTGACAGGTGCAGGGGTCACAAGCGAAAATGCACTGCCAAGAAAAAGAACAAGAAGGCTTGCGCCAAGGGGTTCAAGGGCTTACTGAGTGGGGATGGTGAGTGCTCTAGTTTGTCCTTGGCCAGGGATGATTACTGGTTTGGGGGGGTCTTGGTTCCGGGAATGCCTTCATGGGCCATCAGGCACAGGGTCAGGCACCCAGGTTTACAATTGGTATTGGTGGACCCTCAAACCTCTAACCTCCCAAATTTTCACACATTGAGAACCTCCCAGGCCTCCACTTGTCCAAAAAGGTTAGGAAGCAGATCCTTGGGGGATATTATGAAGGTATTGAAGCCCAGGGGGGAGGAGGCTAGGGCCATCACTTCCATCAAGAAAGGCAAAAAGAGCCCAAGGCCCATACGATGGAGTGCTCCTTTGTCAATGGAGAGTTCTTTTGGGTTCTCACGGGAGTGGTTGCCATGACCTTTCCTGAACAGGCCTGGCATCTGTTAAGTCATATGCTCAATGTCATGAGATCAAGGTCCATTGGGGGGAGGTGGCCATTGCCTATGATGTGGCCTTCTGCCAGTGGCCATCCGAGAGTGACACTGACAGTTGGGACCTCATTGAGAGTGACATCTGGCTGACTGAGGTTGGCCCACATGCCAAGCCAAAGGGATACCCTTCTAGATCCAAGTGGGTAGGCAAGAGCCCCCACAGGCTCATGTGTTGGGAATTCAACATGTGCAAATGTGTGCAGGCCCAGTGCAAGTTTGATACCCCACCCTGGCAGCCTCCAGGAAGAAGGATGTAGCCCCCAGCTCCGAAACTAGAGGGTTCAGAGGTCCAAAATTAGCATGCTGAAGCTTCCCGGCTGTGTTTCGAACTTGCTCTAATACCCATGCTCCCTAAGTTTTTGATCCCTCTTGTACTCAGCTATCCCTTCAAAGAAACAGCCACTCTTCTAGTAAAAGGCTTTTGAAACCTTCAGACCTTTCCTTGAGTGGGACATCAAGCACCAGGCCACCTCCCCTCTGGTCACCCACTACCTTGATGACTTCCTGTACATGGGAGAGGCTGGAGGTGATGGTTGTGCCAAGCTCCTGTCCACATTCCACAACCTAGCTGACGAGGTAGCTGGGTGTCTCCCTAGTGGCCAAAAAGACTGAGGGCCCAGCTACATCCCTAACGTACCTCAGCATTCAGCTGGATTCAGTGCTTGGTGTTTCTCACCTGCCCAATGACAACCTCCAGGCTCTATGCTCCAAAATACAGGCCACCCTCTCAGCCCACAAGGCCACCATAGAAGAAATCCAGTCCATTTTGGGCCACCTCAATTTTGTGTGCAGGGAGGTCTTGCCAGGCAGAGCCTTTTGCGCCCACCTGGCTAGGATCATGACAGAGGTCAAAGCGACTTACCATCACATCTGCCTCACCAAGGGCGTCAAACAAGAACTCAGCCTGTGGGATAGGTTCCTCAGCCTGTGGGATAGGGGTGTCCCTATGGCAGAAACCACAGGACTTAGGTTATGGCCTCCTGGTTCACTCATATGCTGCTGGGAGCCTGGACTTTGTAATTGTTTTTTTTCCAGGGACACTGGTGTACCCAATGCTGGCCTGCCAGTTGGGCTCAGGGGAGGATCTTCAGGGACTCACTTTCCTGGAGCTGCTTCCTGTTGTGGTGTCAGTTGACATTTGGGACAGGGCCTTTGCCAAGAAGGTGATGTGTTTTTGATGCAACAACCAGGTGGTTGTCAAGATCCTCCACTGCCAAAGCTCCAGGTCCAAGAGGGTCATGCGGTTGATTCGCCATTTCATGCTCCACTGTTTCCACAAGAACATCACATTCAAAGCCTGTTTTGTGCCAGGCCTTGAAAATAATATTGAAAACTCCATCTCTCATTTCCAGGAGGCCAGGTTCCACCATTTGGGACCTGGAGCAAACCCCTCGCCTACACCCTTCACGGAGAAACTTTGGGAGGTTGGAAATCTGTTATGATACAGGGCATGTTTTCTTCACTGGCTCCAGCAACTCTCAGAGCCTACAAAAAAGCTATCACCAATCATTCCACTTTTTGGGAGGCATTGGGCCTCTGGGCCCACTGGTCAATACAGTCCTACACTGTCCAACAGTTCCTGGTTTGGTTGAGGGAGGCTGGAGTTGTGCCCCAGACGATGGTGTTCCATTTGGCTGGGATCTCCTTTTTCTCCAAGGTTGGGGGATTCTGAGACCCTTGTGCATCATTCCTGGTCAGGAGAATATTGGAAGGCTGGAGGAGGATGCACATGGACAGTAGGGATGACAGGAGACCTATTTCTTTCAAGTTGCTCTCCAGGCTCTCTGAGCAGCTTGACAAGGTTTGCACCTCCAAGTTTGAGGCCAGCCTGTTCAGAGCTGCCTTCATCACTGCCTTTTTCAGGACATTGAGTGTGGGCGAGCTTGTGCCTTCTTCCAAGTCGGACAGCTCCAAACAGGCCCTGCAGAAGGAGGATGTTTCTTTTGTTCAAAACACTGTCTGTTTAGCTCTTGGCAAATCTAAATGTGACCAGTATGACAGGGGATTCTCCATTGTGTGGAGAAGGCTCTATGGCTTCCATCTGTGCCCAGTACAAACATTGTGCAAATACATGACATCCCGCTCCTGGACTGAAGGCCCTCTTTTCACCCACAGTGATGGATTACTGTTGACACTGTTTCAGGTGGTGTCAGTGCTTTGCCTGGCCTTGCAGTGTGTGGGGCTGCCACCCCAGGACTTTGGGGGTCACTCATTCTGTATTGGGGCAGCTACTACAGTGATGGGATGTGGCTTGCCAGAGGACTTTGTAAAAAGACTGGATGGAAATCTGGGGGATATGTGGGCTATATCCATCCAGGAATGGACTCTTGTGTGGAATTCTCTTGAGGGTGGGATGATGGCTGCATAGGGTTGGTGGAAGGCATCCCCCAGGGGCGGTAGCCTTCAGTGGTGGTAGCGTAGGTCTTGGATCTTGGTGAGTGTGGTTTCCAGGGCTGCATAGCACTGGATTGGGAGTTCAACAGGGACACGGGGTGCTGGGAGCATTGCGGTGTTGCCATTGTGGGGGCAGCACTGATTCATCATCCCCCGGTGACAAGAGGTAGAGATGCGGACATGCAATCAACCAGTTACCTGAGATGCGGATGGGTGATTAACCTGTCACCCCTTTTCTCATCCCGAAGCTTGGCCATGACTAAGCAAATGGGTTCATTGATCAATCAGCAGATTGGTTGATGACAGATCCAGACCCCATGCTTTGCAGGCCAACTCTTCATTACAACTGTTATCAATAAAGTTGTGGCCTTTTCCTTCCAATTGGGATTCCATAGTGGTCATTCTTGCTGCAACGCCACTCCATGGCAAATAATATTTCTGTTCTAATTATGTTTTAAAAACTTGTCTGCCTACCAATCTGTCTGGTGACAAACTGGATTATTTATGCAGTGCAGATGCCGCCTCAGTGAAGAAACCCAGGTGAGGCATCTGATGCCATGGAACAGTACTTCTTTGTGCACAGATTAGGAGTAATGATATGCCACACAAGTAATGGAGTTAAGTAGGGACACATGTTAAACTGTTTACAATACAAATCCTGCAATTGGACATTCCCTAGTCTAGAATATGGCTGCTGCCATTTGCTGTTCCCATAGCTAGTAGAACCACCTCTCTTGAAATCCCCAGTCCAATCATTCTCACTACTATCCAAAAAGAATGTAAACAGGACTTAAATTTTCCCAAACCCAAATTGCCCAAGGCTTTGGTAGTAAGAACCCAAAACCTGGTTAGAGGGAAGAAAGCTTAATCTGAAATAAAAGGCCCAGGACTGCTCCCATACCTTTAATAGGCCCCTGTGTCATGCCCTGCCTGGAGGACGTAGAGGGTGAGCCAGAACCTCCTTTGGGACCTGAGTATGTAGCTGTGGAGCCTCAGCCTGGCCCTAGTTCTGCTTTGCAGAGCCTCCAGCAGAGCCTCCAGCAGAGCCTGTGGTCTCCAAGAGGCTGCACAGCCAAGCCTCCCAACAGCAGAACTTTCAAACATGGAGGAGGATCAAGGGACAATACTTACATTCAGCCAGTATTGAGCAGAAAAGGGAGGGCCTTTGGCATTTAAGGACACTTTATGGAAAATGCCAGAGCAATCAGCCTCAGCTGAGCTCCTGCAGCTTGGTAATTTAAGCAGGTGCAGAAAGCCTACCTTGGTGCCAGAGATTATCTGAGCTTCCTAGCGAAAGCCTCTGTCTCTGGGTCTCCTTGTTCCTTGGCCTGAAACCTTAACTCGCAGACTGCTGACTTATCTTGAACTTCTGGAACCCTTGACCTTTGGACTGCCTTGTCACTCTGCCTCTCTGGAATCCTAGACCTTCAGACTGCTTGACCATTCTCTGGCTGGACCTTTAGATTAGTAATACAGATCTTTGTTTTCTTGCTTTGCATTAGCAAAAGACTTTTGTTACCTTCAACCCTCCCAAGAAGCTGTTATCAGCACTCTTGGTGGCTTTCCTGGGCAGAATAATCTCTGGCCACCCTTAATAAGGCTGACAAGAGCATAATGGAAGGGAAACAAGCCTTGGCCGAGCTGTTGCAAATGAATTTGCAGCTTTCTGCCCAGGGGCAGCAATTAACTTACAGTGCGGCTACACTCCAGGAACAAATTAACACTCCACCTCCCAAATGACACTGGAAATGCTTTGCTTCCCTTCCAGATAAGTTTCAGGGAGACAAGACTATGCTGGACAGTTTCATTGATAGTTGCAAGCTGTATTTTAAGCTTTAAGGGACAACTTTCCTGATGACTCCCATAAGGTGGCTTTTATAATTAGCCTGCTCTCAGGGCCTGCCAACAAATGGGCTGCCCCCTACTTGAACCAGGATAGCTTGCAGAATTTTATTTCAGAAACTCAAGCCGCCTGGGGGGATCCTGTGAAGGCCAAGACGGCAGAGAGCTAAATCCAGACTCTCCAGGAAGCCAAGGCAACTGTAGCGGAGTACTCTACACCCTTCTACCCGATAGCACAGGATTTGGAGTGGAACGATAGTGCCTTGCAAGCACAATTCCATTATGGTCTGTTGGACTCAGTGCTGGATGAGTTGGCATGCGCTGAGCCCCCCGCTTCTCTGGACTTGTTGATCATGCAGGCTACTCGACTGGACTGCCGTCTCTCAGAATGCAGACAGGCTCAATGAGTGCCCTTCCGCTGCTTCCGAGTCCTGCTTGACCGGCTCCTGCAGCCAGCAGAGGAACCTATGCAGCTGGGAGGGGATCAGCCTCAGCTCACTGGTGCCAAGAAGGAATGCAGGAGGAAGGAGGGCCTCTGCCTGTACTGTGGCCTTCAGGGACATTTTGCCCAGGAATGTCCCGCCAAGGGACGCCAGCACACTCTGCAGGAAAACAGACCCTCCCAGGTGTAAAGCAGGTTCACCACCTGGAAGAGTCTCTTGAACCTGCTTCCTCCAGCACAGCTTCCTGGAAGGACCCTCTGTTGGTGGCTACCAACCTCAGACTGCCCGCCATGGAGCTCTTGTCCCTTAGGCCAAAATATAATGCCATCAAACTCTGAGCCTCAAGTAGCTACAGGGAAGATGAACTTCCGCAGTCAGAGCTTCTGCCCCACTCTCTGTCGAGCCCTCCACCATTTTTTAAATTCAAAAATCACTTGGTATGTTGCACAAATCATTGTGGGGACAAACCTAAAAAGCAAGAGCAGACAACTATCTTTGAATTTAACCTAGAAGCCAACCCATTTTCCTTAGATACCACAGAAAAGTACATTACATGCAAGATTGGGACCTGCCACTCCTCTTTGAGCTGAAACTGATCCCTAATGTTTGTGAATGCCCCAAAAGTCCTACCTCATCTTGTCCTGATGCTGGGACCGAAGGACATCCTAATTGTGCAGGCAACTTTGTCCCACCAGTATTCTAAAATTCCTCTGTCATGGCTTCTCTGCCTCAAAAGCAGCTACTCCACCTGACTGATAGAACATCCATTAGTCATATTACACTTGGCTCTCCAGAGTTAACAATCAGATCCTTCACAGAGGGATGCTGAACAAATACAACATCCCTACCCCTCCATCAATTCTTTGTTTATCTAATGCTTCCCCACAGATTCCATGCTTTGACCACAGATTCTCAGTTCCATGGAGCCACGTGCTACCTTCAAATTGATATACAAACCAAACTGAAACATCCAGCTCAAGTATTATGCATCCTCCAATTTAGGGTAAAATGTAGCCACATGCCCAGCTGGGGCAAGTTAATTGTACTAGGACTCTTTTCGACAAGGTTGCTTTACTTACTCTTCTTGTAGCCTGCTGTTGTCTCTCCCAGTGTCACCTCAATAGGGATCATACACATTTCACACTCCAGGGCCATCATTTGCATGACAGGCCACTCCATGTCTGAGCTGCTCAGGTGAATGGCCAGCAAAACCATTGATAATCTCCCTCTCCCTTCACTGAGAAGAGAAGAAATAGGATGACATGACCTCCTGGAATTAATAAAGCCATTTTGGTACCTCCTTTCAGCATCATGAAGCTTCCCAAATCTCTCTGTATCCTGGAGGAGAGCACAGTGGCTCTGCCTCCCTCCATTCCATGTGGGCATGGGCCCACAACAAGCATTGCTGTGGTCTTTGCATTCATCACAGTTGATATAGTCTGGTTATGGGGACTGCATTGCCATTATTTCAGGGGCCAACATACAAATCACTATATCAGCAACCTTCCGTGTGGTAATATTTATGAAAGGCATGATGTGGTCTGTAGAAATCATCTTACCTTATTTTCCTGCGTATAAGACTACTTTTTTACCTGCAAAATCTGTGGCTAAAGTGGGGGGTCACCTTATATGCCAGATATAAGGATAATGAGGATAGAGGTGCTAAAACTCTATATTTTGACTGGAAAAATGGGGGGGGGGTCGTCTTATACGCGAGTCGTCTTATACGCCGGAAAATACGGTATCTTAAAGATGCTGCTAGACTTCTTTTTCTTCCCTTACTTCTTTTATTTTATATTAAAACAGTGAAAAATGGTTGTCTCTTTTAGGCTTTATATAATATTTTTTCACTAACATTCTAGAAATGTTGGTGCAGGCAATGTTTTATATTTGTTGGCCATCACACTAATTGTAAATAATGTGAGACCAAGAAACCACAAGATTATAATAAAGCTTGCAATAATGGAACACAAACAAATGTTTTTCTCACTGAAGAATCTAGAAAATATGAGTTTAATTTTCCTTGCTTGACCGACTAAATATTTGCTTTCTTATTTTATTGTGTTTTACAGTTGTATTTGGACAATTTGCCTATTTCCAAACAGCTTTAAATGATGTAGTAGAGTTATTTGATGGGGAGCATCCACAGGCTAGACTTCTGAGTTCACTTTCTGGATCTCACTCAGGTATACAATATTCTATAAAAATAAAAACTTGTCTGGGTTCTTATGGAAAGCTTGACCATCAGAAGCATATATATTAAGTGTTTTATTTGACAATTTAATAGCTATACCAGATATTATCCAATTTTGATTTTTGAACTACAAGTGGTCATTTAAAAAACAGTAGATATATTATTCACATCTTCAGCAAATTATAGCAAATATTTATATTTTTCATGAATGTTCAGTAACATTGTTTCTCTTGGTCACTTCAGGAAATTCCATCTTCATGTAGATAAAATTGATTGATAACTTTGCTTATATTTATCTTTTAAATATTTAGGAGAGACCCTGCCTTTAGCCACATCAAATCAAATTCTTTTGAGGTTTAGTGCCAAGAGTGGAGCATCTGCCAGAGGCTTCCATTTTGTCTATCAAGGTACATCTTTACTTTTTTGTGTTTTGCACATGAGCTTGTTTCCACCAGACTCAATTGTTGTTCTAAGCAGGGTTGGGAGATATACCTCTTCTTTTAGAATGATTCCATATGATTCATGGTATTACTATTAAATAGTTGACATAATCTTTTCCATTATAGTGATTGCAGAAATGGCAATTTTTTAGATCTGATGTGAGATGTATGACCTTTTTGGGAATCTGGTGTCTTGTGTAAAAAGTTCTTAACTTTGTTGAAGCCCTTAAGTTCAGCAGTCACCAAAAACTAAATTACTCTGTTATGCAAACAATATATACAAGGGAATTGATATACATGTCAAATGTCCTTTAAATGAAATTTCAGTGTACATGGAATGCTGCATGGGTAAATGTATTTGCAAAAAACAAACAAACCCAGCCAGTAGTTTTCTGAGACCAAGGAATGATATGTCCTAAAGTCTCAGAAGCAAGAAATCAAAATTAAAAGTGGCCTAGATCTCATACATTTTAAAATCTACTTTCATGTTTTCAGGTAAGTAAAAAAAAGTGTAGTCATTATAAATGTTAAAAACCCAAAAAATCTACTTGCATTTAAGGCACTGAAATATACTAACAAGCATTTTTGAAAAGAGATGGGGCAAATAATTAATCTGCAATTGAAAATGGAAAGCTGTTTCATTAATTTTCAAAATATGTGCTGCTGTTACTGATGTTTTCTTTTGCTATATCATTTTGGAGATTTAATGGCATAGATAAAGAATGAGGGATTCGGGCTGCTTGATTGGTTTGTTTTCTGCTAACTAAACATCCAGCAACATCAGTGCGCACAAATCTATTGAAATGAATGGGCTTATTTCCACTTTGTGTGATTTTTGTATTTGTTTACAACCATTAATTATATTTCATTTTTATCTTTTTTAAAAATTCATGAAATTTGTATGTAAATATCTTTTTAGGATTTACAGATTATTTTGTCTCAAAATATGCATTCTGAAAACATTTCTGTCTCACAATGCTTAATTTAAAACAAAATTCAAAATGCTTTTTAAAAAAACACATCCGTTCCTGATTTGTTCTGTTGTAAAGGCCAGTGGTGCCTTTTTACCATTATTGTCTAAGGCCTTTCAAGCTATCTCATACTGCTCCAGGATTCTCTTCTTTTGAAAGGAATACAGAGAAACATACAGAAAACATTGTGTTGCTGTTATTATGTTCTTTCATGGTCATTTCCAACTTATGGCAACCCTAAGGTGATCCTATCATGCTTTTTCCTTGGCAAGATTTGTTCAGAGGAGAAGTGCCACTGCTTTCCTTAGGAGCTCAGAGAGCGTGACTTGCTCAAGGTCACCCAGTGGGTTTATATGGTAAAGTGGGAACTTGAACCCTCATCTTCAGAGTCATAGCCCAGTGCTCAAATCACTACACCAAAATCTTTTTTCATAAAAATAAAATAAAATCATGCAGTTCATATTTCAATAAGAATGTACTGAATTTGCACTTCCTGAGTCTTAACTGGTATGCATTTAAACCTCAAGATCTGCAGTTTCACAAAGTTTGTGACATGATTTCCCACCACTTCCTCAAAACATTGAACTGAGTACATTTGGGGGGAAATGTATACAAAAACAAGTATATTATAAAAAATATATATACGTACATATTTCCATCAGCCAAAAATGAAAATGGAAATTGCAATACAGTATGAAAATGGCATGTAATGACTTGAGCATCTGTATTCATAAATTTAGCGGTGGGAAAAGGAAAACCTGAACATAATTGAGCTTGACATTTTCACCCATTCTTTGTTCTTGAGAAGGTCAAGATAAAAGCAAAATATTTCTCATAGAAATAGGCCCTACAAAATCACATGAATCAATTTTCTTGATACAGATTCAAATTTCACACATCATAATTTGTAGGGATAAACAACCATGGTATAGAAAATACTTTGTAA
Organism: Phrynosoma platyrhinos; assembly: GCA_020142125.1. NCBI lineage: Eukaryota > Metazoa > Chordata > Lepidosauria > Squamata > Phrynosomatidae > Phrynosoma > Phrynosoma platyrhinos. Next base: position 253,115,741 of record CM034701.1, read on the forward strand.
ATATTCAGATAGCTAAAGTTGTATTATGGTTTAAATCACATCCAACTTTCTTGCAGAATTAAAAAAAAATGAGCAAGAAGCGGAATAATGCATTCTACTAATGAGCATCTTTACATATAAATTCAGAGATGTAGCAAAAGAATCTTCAGTTTACTAACTATCTGAAATAATTAGCAGTAGACAAAAAGTTACACTAAACTTTTCTTGGTCTAATCACCCCTACAAAAGGATAGGATTGCAACCTGTGGCTGAACTACCCTTTCTACTTACATGGGAGTAAGCCTCATTTAATTCAGTAAGTCCTTTTTAATTCATATTCTGAATCAACATGTATATGATTTTGCTATTCAATAGGGGTGTGCTTTGTCTCCACCTAAATCCCATATCAGTTCTAAATCTGTACTAATTAATTAAAAAATATCAAGGAGTTGAGTGGATCAAAGCAGGACATCTTTTATATGGACTAAGTCTGAACCCTCTCAGAATGCCATTAGTGATGCATATTTGGAGAAACCCCAAAGCCAAACTGTATGTTTACAAAAACTGATTCACTTCCACCTGAGATACAAATTTAGATCAAAGTTGATTTGGGAAACTCACACATCAGTCCAAGGCAAACTGGGCTGCTTTCCAAATCTCCAAGAATTCTATACCAAGTCTTATATTCAATTCATATCCCTCCCAGGGTATCCAATTTAATATGAATATATAGCAAAAGGTGATTAATTCAGTTCCAAGTGTCCATCATACCAGCCTGTTTACATATAAATTGAGACACTACCTGCTAATCAGCAAATGTTATTCAGGAAAAAAGGGCAACCTGTTTTGTTTTTTAATGGTACATCTGTATTCATCATGAAGGTAGAAGGAAGAGAAATGGAAGGAACTTACAACAGTATATGACAATAAAGTAAACCGTTATGTACTGAGTCATTTCCACAGTTTGGTAATAAGGTGGCAAATACCTGGGCATTGTAGCATCTAGCTGTAATTTGGGTAAAATAATGTGAGTATAATGTTACAGGGAGAGTTATGCAAGACTGAGATTATCATCTGCAATTTAACTGTATTCACACTGAAATGCAATAAGTATGAAAATAATGCACATTCATTTTTGGTTAGGTAGGTTACCCAGTCCCTTAGCAGCTTCTTATCATGTCAAACACAAGGGACTGCAGGTTGTCTACACCAGGTTGCCAGTCTCCCCAGTTTTCAATCCCCTGCCTGATTCCGCTATCACTGGAAGTTTTCAACTCTCAAATAAAGAAGAAATGTCCTGTTAATATGCCAGCTAAATTCCAAAGTAGCCTTGTTCCCAAGGATTTTGTCACCAGTTTAAAACAAATTTCTTAACAATTTCTTAACAGAATGTTTATTAGCAAACCTTTTGGCATGTTTTCTATTCAGCCTTTACTCCACATACAGAAACTCCCAACCCCCACATAATAAAAATAAGTTGGGCCGAGAGTTCAGGTTGAGTTTGAGGGGGTTATTTTTTTTGTATTTCATTTAAAATTACTATTATTTATACTAAGATCCATTAGCATAATAGTCAATGAGTGGGATTTTTTTTGTTTCTAATTTTTTGGGGGTGGGTGGGGATAGTTTGAGGGTCTTTGTGTGTGCGTGTGCATTTTTTAGCATTAGAATGTCAGATTATTTTGTTTGGCAGTTAGGAAGGCTTGGATTTAAGAAAGAGGAAATGCTGTTCTCAGCATCTCAAACATGAATCAAAGTAAGCAAGCTTGCTTTATTTATCTCTGGAGAACCTTGCAGCTATTCAGGTTTCCAGTTTTGGAAGATGAATGCAGTACAATCCCTAGTTGTTAAAAGATTTAGCCAAGGCCATGCAGTTTGTGGCATTTAATTAGATTTAATAAATATGCTACCACAATTTGGGGATTTTCAATCTTCTTGTGAAATATAGGTACAGATTTCCCAGGACTGCCTGTGTGCTAATGTTAAAATACCTTCGAGAATAGCATCCACTTTCCAGAATGAAGACTCTAATCTGGTCTGTAAAATCAATCATTTTATTTATCACCAAGTATTCCAGACTGACCCTATTCTGTGTTCACTTTTCCACTAGGCTGATTTCTATTTTGTTTCATAGCAATGAAATATGAAGTATAATTACTATGAAGAACACTCTGATACTATCTAAGAAGTCTAGCTTCTCAACATTATATTATAGAATTAGCCTGAGGATTGAAGGGAAAGGAGGGCTATAGCTAGTATAATTGAATATGGGGGTAGTATGAGATTAGATTTCTTGGTTTGGATTTTGATATAATCATTTTTCTCCCAGTGCCATTTTCAAAGCTATATATTTCTTTTGGTTTCATAGAAGTTGCCTTCCTTTTTACTGATAAGTGGTTGTTGTTTTTCTATATTCCATACTTTACAAAAAAGCATGATAAGCAGTTGGTGTGTCAAGAGTGAACATCTGACTTCTACAACCCCTCACCAGAAAAGAATATACTGACATTTTGTAATCTTAAAGTTAAATATCCTCACATTTCCAGTATAATTGTGTCTTAAAGGGACTCATTTGCTCTAATTTCCATAATGATACCATGCATCCTTTATTGCTTTGAAAGATCCAGTGCTGCACAAGATATGAGTGCGTAAGCCATACAAATCCTGTATAGTTGCTCTGATTGAAAGCAATCAGCTTTCCACTATTTCAGAATCTTCTTAAAAATAGAATTTAATGTCCTGAATCGTATTATTACTCCTAACTGAGGTGGACTCATTTCATCTACAAGCTTTACCTATGTGTTCACTCATAGCTCAATCAGAGATTCGGTGGGTCTACATTATGAGGGTATTAACCAGTAGGTTTCAAGCCAACATCTTCCTTTCTAAAGGCTTATTAACACTAACTTTTTTGTTTGTTTGCTTGCTTATTTATATTATATCCATCTTTTCCCCAGGATGGAATCTAAAATGGTGTACAAATGTAATACAGTGGGCCCTTGGTATCCAATGAGGTCTGGTTCCAGGACCTCCCATTAAATACAATGGCATAGTAAAATGATGCCACTTACATGAGATGGCAAAATCAAGACTGGCTTTTTGGGTACACACACACACATTTTCAAGCCATGAATGCTTAAATCTATGATTAAGGAATCTGTCTATATAGAGGACTAAGTGTATAACATACAACATAATACAGCTAAAAAACTCTTAGCACAAAAGTTGAAACAAAGTTAAACCAAACTTCTATTTTAAAATTACAGGTTAAAATGCAAGTTAAATTAATCTTTAAAAACATATTTAAACCTATTAAAATAGAAGGACAACGCTCTACATGAAACACATCAAGGGCCAGCCATTTCAGACATACAGCATAATACAATAACATCCAAAATCCACAAACCA
>CM034701.1:253130797-253150103 GCA_020142125.1 Phrynosoma platyrhinos
CTTAGGAGTGATTGTGTCAACTGCCCTGGTCATTTCTCCATTTCAGAGATCAACCTGGGCTTCAACAGGAACACCTGCCAAGGCAGCAGGAAACTGCCCAAGAGCCATCAGGAATCAATCTAGATCCATAAGCCTTCTGGGGTGGACCATCTTAATGGGTACCCCACCCCTGCAGATGTTCTGATTTCCAGCAAGTCTAAATCTGACCAGAAAGAGATCTGTCCATGAAAATGGAACAGTAGAAAGTTCCTCCATTCTCAGATCACCATCATCCCCCCCCCCCAGTATAGCAACAAGGTCTAGAGTGTGCCCAGCAGTATGAGTGGGGCCAGATACCACTTAGGATAGGATTGTCATGGTGGCTATGAAGTCCTGAGCCACTCCCAACAGGGTAGCCTCAGCACGGATGTTGAAGTCTCCCAGCAATACAAACTGAGGAGACTCCAACACCACCCCCAAGACCACTCTGGCTAGTTCAGGAAGGGAGACTATTGAGCAGTGGGGTGGTCGGTACACTAATAGAATCCCTAATATGTCCCACTGCCGACCTTTAAATATGCACATTCAAACCCTGCAGATTGAGGGATAGGATGCCTGGTCAGGGGGGTAGTATCATGATAGACCACTGCAACTCCACCTCCCCACCTCCCAGGTATTGCCTGCTGCTGCGCAGAGAAACCTGGAGGGCAAAGCTGAGAGAGATTAACCCCCTCAGCCTCATCCAACCAGGTCTCTATAATACTGGCCAGGCCAGCTTGTTCTTCCAGGTTCAAATCCTGAATGGCAGCTGTTTTACCATCCACTGACCTGACATTTAGCAGCAGCATTTTCAACCTGTGGGGATTGCTCCTTGATTATCCAGATTATTTGGGATGGAAGACAGTTTGGGGGTGATTTATACCCTATCATAATACCTTTAAGGTATTAAAGGATGTCAGAATACCTGTATTTGCATATATGTATATAATTGAGATATCTTGGAGATGGAACCCAAACCTAAATACAAAATTCATTTAGGTTTCATATGCACCTTATAAAGTAAAGTAAAGGTAGTCCTTTGATGTGAATGTCTAGTTGTAACCGATTGTAAGGGGCAGTGCTCACCTCTGTTTCTAAGCTGAAGAGCCAGCATTGTCCAAGGACTGCTCTGGTGGTCATGTGGCCAGCATGACTGCACTGGATAGTGTTACCTTTCCACTGAAGTGGTACCTATTTCCTTGCATTTGCATGCTTTCGAACTGCTAGGTTGGCAGAAGCTGGGGCTAGTGACAGGAGGTGACCCCATCATTTAGCACCCAGGCCTCAAACTGCCAACCTTCCAATCTTCCAATCATCAGAATTGTTATCTTAACCACTAAGCCACTGTATCCCTTATACTCATATCCAATATTGAGTATAGGATATGGGAATATTTCTGATTTTGGAATTCCAAATTAGGGAGACTCAACCTGCAGTGCATTACAACAGATAAAGTTTAAAATAGCATGTTGCTGCCAAGAGAGTCCACCTCCTTCCCCCATGAAGTTTCAATCTAAGATGAGAGAGAAGAGGAACTTCCAAGGGTACTGACTGATGATGTCAAAATCCTGCTAATGCTCACATTTGTAGTTGTAAAAAGGGGTCTGGCTTGGAATCCTGAAAAACTGGCATATGGCACAGCAATTTTGCAGTACAACAATCCTACAAGAAACTTCCAATTCAAAATTGAAAATATATGTTAGGTCTGAGAGTAATCCCTTAATGATTATGATGGCATAGGCTCCTAAAGTCAGTCTTCATGCTTTGTAATTGATAGCTTATATTCTGTTTCTGTACAGTATTTGGAGGAAATGTTTTCACACTAAGGATGCAAAGACTATTTATAATTATTTATTTCCAGCTCAAACAATTGGCCCTGACTATGAGGAAACCCCTTTGGGAAGAATAATAAACCAGCTTAGTATTCGAATATGCCAAAGTCTTGTAGCAGAATTATTCTGTAGAAAAATGCACAGGATTTTTCCACCAAAAATGATTTTCATATAGACCAAAAAAAAAAAAAAACCCATTAAAAATGCCCTCTTCTGAATAATATCTTTGCAACACTTTGTGACAATCAGATTGGGGAGAGTACTGTTCATTTTCTTCTGCAGTAGGGAGAAAAATACCATTATTATTTGTCCTTGCATGTGAGGATGAAAAAGCTAAGAATTTGCATTCTACTTCACACCCACCTGGGGAGTGTGAATAAAACCTTACATGTTCTACTCATTTGTAGATAATCACAATAAAATCAACAAGGCTTACATAGGGTTGTACAGTATGGTTCTTCTGTAAATATAGTACAGCACAGGTTTCTGTAAACATAGATAAAGGGCCCTTTATCAGCTCATAAAATGTCTTTTATCTGCTCATAAAAAAGGGTAAATCATTTCTCCTGTTAGCCTCCAGGAGAATTCTCCTTTTAAATGCTTTTCAACCCTGCCCCCTGTTCATCATCAAGTAATGCCATTTTTTCAAAACTAGAAGCAGACTTTCTTGTGTATTGTGTTATTGTTTTCTTTTGTTTGTTGCATTTTTGGCAATTGGTGTGGCTATTAGAGCATAACATGGGGAGAAACCTATCCCTGTGCCCACCACAGTTCCCTACCCCTGACATAGATGACAAACACATGGAGGACAACGTTCTAAAGACAACTTTCTAAAGAGATCCTCCTTTGTCTGTGGAGATTCTCCACTTGACTAATGGCCATGGAAAATTAGTATAAAGTCTCCACAAAAAGTGAAAGTTATCTGCTTCAGAAATGTCACTTTGTACATGGTGTGTGTGTGACAGAGGTAGCACCAAAGAGGGAAGTAAGCTGCTTCCACCCTATTAATTATTCATGTTTACAAAACATTTGGGTGGAAATTGTGTCTTAGTATCTGTGATGTAGTAAAATATCACCTTCAGATTTCTTATAGAAGTTTGAAGAAGAATCTGGGACAATATAAATTAGAGTAATATTAATGCTAGGTATAGTCTGTAAACAAATCATTGGAAGTGTGTCACCCAATCCTATGGAAAGTGTGTTCCATTGAATGTAGTAGAACTCATTCACATGAAAATGTGTACTATATAAATAGTGGCCCTAGAATCATAGAGTTGGAAGAGACTACAAGAGCTATCCAGTCCAACCCCCTGCCATGCTGGAACTCACAGCATCCCTGACAGATGACCATCCAGCCTCTGTTTAGTAGTAGTAATAATAATACATTTAAATTTTGATTTTGGTGTCCCATTGATCCCAGGATTTTTGTATCCACTCCTGGAACCAAACCCCATTGGATACCAAAGGCCTGCTATATAGTAGCAGCAGCAGCAGCAGCAGCAGCAGCAGCAGCAGCAGCAGCAGCAGCAATATATTTACTAATTTTTGATGTTGATTTTGGTATCCCATTGATTTTGGTATCCCACTGGTCCCAGGACTTTGATATCTACGAGGGATCATGGAACCAAATCTCAGCAGATACCAAGGGACGACTGTAGCAGTAGCAACAGCAGCAGCAGCAATAATAATAATAAAAAATATGTTGATTACTGCTTACTGGATGTCCTCTTGAAACAGTGGATGCTTTGATTACATTTTGGTTTGTTAAAAGCTATTATACTGTCAATATCTTGCATGTATTATATTTATCCTATATTTTTGGCAGGTACCACAGTACCAGCTTTGCTGAACAGCACTTCCAATCAACTTTATTTGCATTTTCATTCTGATATTAGTGTGGCAGCAGCAGGTTTTCACCTGGAATACAAAAGTAAGATTTGCTTTTGGTGGGTGGGGGTATTGTACTGATTGTAGATATATGAAAAGTATGATTCATATTGTTATTCTTAAAAGCATCACCTAGATAGCATTACTATATAATTTCAGATCTTGCACTACTTCAACTTGCCCCACAAATAATGGTATCCATTGCTGTGACGCTGATGAAGTCAGTTGTATATTGTTATTCTTTACATTTGCTATGGTTTATGTACCTGTGAGTATGCATATATACATAATTGGGGTGTGTATCACACACAGGATAAAACAAGAAAAGAAGGATAAAGGAGCCAATTGGCACAAATGGGTTAAGAATTAAACTCTTAACAAATACTCAGCATTACAACTTGTCTAAATCAAGGCTTCATAGCAAAGTTATTTACAAGGAGATAATGTAACAAATATAGAAGCTGTAATCTCTTCAAAAAATCCTTTACCTACTGTTAAAAATGCTGATCATGTTAATAATTATGCAGATAGTTATCATACTTTATTTTTCTTTAAAGTATTTGGAGTGGGAATAGAGATATTGAAAGTGCTGGTGTTCAGGAAATGTTACATAGATAGAAGCTGTATTTAAAATAACAGATTTGGAATTTTATGTTCTATATTTATTTATTTTTCTGTAAATATTTATATATCATAAATATTATCTAAATCATAATGCATAGACTCATAACTAATATAAACTCATGGAGTTTCTCTGTGGCCAAGGTCTAGCTCCTGCCCATGAAGAAAATATTCCACAGCTAAAGCATCCATGAGAGGTAGTCATTCAAACACCCATTGAAAACTTCCAACAAAGTAGAGTCCAACACCTTTTAAATCCATCCATTCTACTGTTGAACAGTTCTTAACATCACAAAGATCATCCTAATATTTAGTAAGAATCTCCTTTCTCATAATTTTAAACTATTAGTTTGGTTTCTTTCCTTTGGTGCAGAAGAGATTGATCTTATATTTCCCATGAATCTTTAGATATTTAAAGATGTCACCTCTCAATCTTCTCTTAGCTAAATGTATTCAGCTCCCTCAACTGCTCCCAGACCCTTTACTGTCTTTGTTGTCCTCTTATGGGCATGTTCCAAGTTGTCAATAGCAACAATATCTGTCTGTCTGTCTATCTGTCTGTCCATCTATTTGAAGCACTTCTAGGTACTTTAAAGTGCCCTTTGAATTGTAATTATTCATGGTTCATTTTTTGTTGTTGTTCATGTGATCATAATGAACCACATAGAGTTCTCTCTCTCTCTCTCTCTCTCTCTCTCTCTCTCGGCTCCATCTACTAGGTCAGGAAACCAGTTTATTTTTTGCGAAAAAAATTATTTTCATACCATTGTGCCTCTTTTCCCTTTCCTGTTCCCCCTCCCCTCCCCTCCTCTCTCCCCTCCTTCCTTCCTTCCTTTTTTTGCAAATGCAATCTTTAGTTAATTATGAGGATGCATTTTTTCAACTTTGTGTTTTTTGAACAGCTCCTATAGTTCTCCACCTTATTTGCCAGTGCTAAACGGTAGATAAAGTGACAAATAACAGAATTTCAAAAGATTTTTCTGGGTTGGAGATCAACAAAACTCAATTTGTTAATGCACATTGATAGATAAAAGAAATAATAAACTCAGAAAAGATAACTACTGGCAATAGAGATCAAGTCCATGGGTTTAATATAATAATTTTAAACAACATTAAACCATAATCCAAAATTAACACATAAAAACACCATATTAATGAGCATAGATGTTGTGAATTTTCTTGGGAGCAAGGGTGAAATTCTCCAACAATTTGTGGGTGACCTGAGGAAGAAAAAAAAAAATCTTAGAAACATTCTTAGGGGGGAAATGCTGAGAAACTATGGCCTAACTCTAGTTAAGAATTCTTTTTCTAGTAACTGGATTTTTCTTTTTAAAATATTTCACAGTGTAGAATTCTATGTACTGAATATTAGGATTAGATTAATATTTATAAATTAAAGTATGATATCCCTGCACATTCTTTTGATATAATTGCCATTTATGCTCTTTGTCAACTCTTAAAATTATTAATATAGAATGGTGGTGCATGAATATGTACAACAACAAATATGTGCAACTATTGATATTAACTAGAAGCAGACAATTCCAAAAGCAATTCTCATTTTTTGAACATGAATACAGGTATGAATTATTATTAGTCCGAATAATGTCTCAACACAGGTAAGATGCCTAAAACATCTTTGCCTTTAACTATGTAAACATTAAGTTGCCTTGCAGAAGGCAATACAATTTTTCTGTGAGACTGAGCCTTATTAGAGTATGTAGATGAAGGTGGCTAGCATTCCCTTAATGTTGATATTTATCTCCTTTTAATGAGCAGTTGCAAATACATAAATTTTCCAAGAAACATCAATAGTAATACTTATAACTGGGGTAATTATTTTTTTAGAATGATAATGTATGTAGATTTTTTTTTGGAAAGGCCAAATTTTCCAGATGATGATAAATATTCAGAACCAGCCCTCAGCCACTGCACATCTTTATTCTCTGGCAAATTCCCCCCTTTCTATTTGTATGCAAAACTTTTTGTAATTTATATGAAAAAGAGTAATTTATGGTGATGCCAGATGAGATTGTATATCTTATTTACATAATGTCTGAGGATGAGGTTTGAGCGGCTGCTACTTATGACATATTTTAGGAATACCTGCAGATGCTATGCTCTCAGTATGATTTAACTAACCCAGCTGGTGATATCTTTAGTTGATACTGATGTTATTCTCAAAGTTAGGCCAAACCTTCTGGGCTATTTCAGATGTGACGCTAAATATTTAGCAATACATTACCTGAAAAGGCTCCAGTGTAAGGAATTAGTATAAAGAATATGTTGATCTAAAGCTAATTTAGCTGGTTTTGAAAGTAGGTTAGATAAATTAATGGGTGATAAGACTATTAGTGATTCCTGTTCAGAAGTGGCTACATACTAGTTGCTACTTCCATATAGGCAGCCAACCTCTGACTGTGCAGAACCATGGGAATTGTATTTTTTTCTGAGACATTGAGCCTTCTTTGTCAGAGAGCTCTGGTGCCACAATAAATTACAGTTCCCATGATTCCATAGCACTGAGCCAGGGCAGTGCCTCAATTTAATATGAACTATTTCTGGCAGTCTGCTTAGGCCCATAGTTGACTTTAAACATTCTCTCAGAGGCTGAGAGAGTGGGCTCCCTTCATCCTCACACAGTCTAGTGGTTCATTTTTGATTTGGTGGTTCAGCTTGGAAAAGTCTGAGATTGAGAGACACAATTGTTATTCTGATCACTTTTTTGCTTTGAAAGAAAGGGAGGAGGAGGAGGTTTACATCAAAGGAAGCTGTTTAATGCAAATGGAATTAGCACCCCCACACATAATTAGCATAAATGTTCGCTTGTTCCCTTTTAATCATTTGGGGAATTTGTCAACAATCTCCCCCCTCCTCCCCACCCAGAGAATAACAAGGAATTTAAACGCTTTTCATTTTCTAGGGGAGAGACAGTTATATATAAAAAATCTCACCTGGCTCTTCAGGAATGAGATTAAAGTACTCCCCGTGGATACCAAAATCTATGGATGCTCAGGTCCCATTGGATACAGTGGCATAGTAAAATGGTGTCCCTTCTATAAAATGGAAAATCAAGGTTTGCTTTTTTGGAATTTATATTTTTTAAATATTTTCAGTCTCTGGAAATCTATGGATATGGTGGGATAATTGCACTTGTTTGTTAGCAACACTTTACAGAGCTGATACCAGCAGTGGACAGGACCATGCTCCTCTTTCTCTCTTTTTATCTACTATCATTTTATCCATTTCTGTCTTTTCTTCAACCTTTTTTTTCTCAATCTGTGACCCAAAGACTGCAGATTGTTTGCCTGTGGTTTAAAGTAGTCAGAGTCTCCAACAGCAGTCTGGTCATAGCAATAAATTGCAATTGTTTCAAATAATAAGTGGATGCTTTTGATTCTCTGTAAGTAATCATAAACCTAAGAGGATATGATACTGCACAACCTTGAATTGCTACTTGCTCATTCTTGTAGCATGAATTGTTATTACTAAATGTCCTTTTTCACTTGTTTACACAGACTGGCATGTGTCTGTTAGGTTTCTGGCACATATGGTACACATATTGTAGACTGTGCGTAGTCCAAAATGAGGAATTTAGTTCAAACATTTATGCATAAGGAAATAATCAGTAATCAGTGTGCTAATGCACTAATGTTTAGCTTGAAGACTCTTTAATAACCATGATAGAATGAGAAAAGTCCAAGTTGCTAAGTTATGGTTTGTTTAAGAGGGAGTTGGGATGGTGTTACAAAAATGATGTGGTGGGCTCTCAGAACTCTACTGTGGGTTTTAATACAAACTTTTAGTGTAAACTATTTTGATGGTAGGGAGCTGGCATGGTGAAGTGGTCTGGATGTTGGACTAGGGCTCTGAATATTAGGGTTTGAGTCCCTACTGTGCCACAGAAACCCACTGCGTGACCTTGAGGAAATCACGCTTTTTCATCTTCAGAGGAAGGCAAAGACAAAAAAACAAAAAAACAAAAAACACCCTTAACAAATCTTACCAAGAAGATCTGTGATAGGTTCACCTTGAAGTTGCCATATGTTGGGAATGACTTGAAGGCACACAACAAATATGGGTGGTGGTGGTAATTTTTAGCATCTTTGATAGCTGCTTGACGGTGCAGCCTAAAACCTAAAATCAATTCACCATCCCAATGACATCAAAGCCACCACCCTCCGTTGCTTGTGAGAGACCATGAGGGGAAAATTCCTAGAACAAAGGATATCATAAGGTTTGCCCAGATTGTATTCTAACCAGCTGATTTATCTTATAGGAAGGTTGCTTCAAAACTGGAGTCTGTTTTCCCTAAAATTCAGATTAACCAACCTGAGTTACTGCTACAGGTTGCTTAAACTATGCTTTGAACATCAGAAAGGCATTTGTATTATCAAAGTTTTTAAACCTTTGCATACTGCAGGATGAACTCTTCTTAAATCAATTAAGACAGAGAACAAATAAGTCACAAATCCTAATGAGAAGAAACTCTAATCAGGATCCACTTTCCCTAGCTACTATCAAGCTCTTCCATATTCATTCTTTCCCAGAATTAAAAATATATTAGACAAAGTGTTATGGCAATACAGGCAAAACTCTGCCGTGGGACTGCATGACACAAACATACACCTGCACTGCTAGACCACCCTTTTTCTGGCCAAAAGAAAGTAAAAAATGCCTGTTTTTCAAACCCAGAAATGGACTTATGCCATCTTAAGCAGACTGTAATGTGTCACCTTTTTTGTGTGTACTACTACTTGTACACGCATTTTTGCATGGACCTTCTGAAATATATTAATCCTTCTTCCTGTACTGTACAGTTGTCCCTCTGTTTTCACAGACTTTGAGTCTGCAGTCTTGGTCTTTCATGGATTGGCAAGCCCCATTGGCTAAAATGGTACACACACCAGTGGTATATGCACATGATTCTGTTCAGGAGTGTTCGGCTATTCAAACCAATGGGCCTTGAATATCTGTGATTTTCCATTTTTGCGGGAGGGTCCACAACAGATCCGCCACGAAAATGGAGGGGCGACAGTATAGTGGCTTTGAATTCACTTTCCCTGATATACATGTTTGTATGGATATATTTCTAATATGTGTCATCTTATGCATCTTTTTTGAAATGTGGGGGAAAAACCATGCCACTAAGAAAAATTGTGGAATTCTGCATATAATTGTGTTCTGTTTCATGTGTATGTTCAAGGAGTACAAATCTGGTGGCATCGCATTAAAATGTAGACTGAAAAAAAGTCTTGTCCATCTCTGATCAAGGGACTATCATGCCATGAATCCTTGATCCTATTATACTGTGTCATGGACACATGAAGGGACTAAAAGAAGAAAACAATTTGCTGAAAATCCCAGTCTGCCTATTTTATGTCTAGAGGTTTGAACTGTGCTATGCATATTTAATCATCTTTAGCACAAAACACAATTACGTGTTGCATCTGAATTCACCAACTGAGCAATAAAACAGGTCCTTCCACCAATGTACAGAATGCTGCTGAATGCTCCTCTTCCTCTGCATTTGGTCTTCCTTCTCTAAGAGGCCCTGCATTATAGGCCCTCTTTTAAATTCGCTGTGTTGTCATTAAAGGTGCCACATAGCACTGTAAATAATTACAAATCATAACAGGTCTTCTATTAGTTATAAAACAAGTTAAGTCTCTAATCACAGTAAATTATTTTTATGGCTATGTTGTTACTCATTTCAATTTATAATCAATTACTGCAATGCAGATTAAAATAATTAAATGGTTTAACTAAACAACTACTAAAGAAATGCATTACAATATTTTAAATTAATCTGAAATAAAAATTAATCTTTATTTTTCCCCAGTATTGTATGTGTGTGCTACCAATTTAGGACCAGCCACGATGTGAAATCTGTTTTTCAAGAGAGAAATTAAACTTCAGTAAATAAATAAATAAATAAATCTCGGTAAAATTCTATCATTGCTTTTTAAAAAATGACAACTCCTCATCTTAGAGAAACACACAAAAACAAAAGAATTATGAGCCAAACTAATCCACGATTCCTTTTTAATTTTGAAGCCTTTTCTAGTTTGCACAGAAACTGATAAGGCATGTACAACACGAGCCTCCAAATTATGCTTTTGTATTGACTTTGCAATTTCTTTTATTGCTGCTTTATAGTAAAAAATTAGTAAGTTCTTGTGAGCTGGATCCATATCCAAAAGAGCCATCCACAGGAAAGATTCTGATATAGCAGGGTGCTTTCATTGGAGGAAAAGAAGTAGAGACCATTTCTACCTATCCCTTCCTTGCATCACTTCATACAGTCTAGAGCAGGGGTAGGCAACCTTTCCTCTTTAAGGGCCGAGGGACTTCAGCTCCCAGAATCCCAGGAGCTATTGGCCAACATGGGACTATTGGTCAATATGGCTGAGGCTTCTGGGAGCTGAAGTCCCTCGGCCCTTAAAGGGGAAAGGTTGCCTACCCCTGGTCTAGAGCATCCTCTGACTCAGAGCAGATGTTTAGAGTATGCAGAGAAGAGGAAACCTGGAAAATACATCTTCCATCATAATGTCTGCCAGTGAGAGCATCAAGGGAGCACTGACTCTTCTATTGCCAGAGAGTTAGGACCGATGCAAACTGGCCTGAAGAGCTGGCCTGGGGGTGGAGTTGGGGCGGGGTGACTGCACGCCAGCTGCCCTGACTTTGCCCCAATGCCATGTGCCCAACCGCATGGCGCGCGGCATCAGGGCGCCCCGTTCTAAGGGTGGCTTTTTGCCACCACAAAAAGGAGTGGCAAAAAACTGGATTGGGGCCACGGCATGTGGTTGCCACAGCCCTGATCTGGCGCTCCTTAGGGCCTATACAGACTATAGAAATAATCCAGCTTGAGGCCACTTTAACTGCCCTGGCCCAATGCTAGGGAATCATGGGAATTGTATTTTTTTTCTAAGACATTGAGCTTTCTCTGTCAGAGAGCTCTGGTGCCACAATAAACTACAGTTCCCATGATTCCTTAGCATTGAGCCAGGGCAGTTAAAGTGGTCTCAAGCTGGATTATTTCTGGCAGTCTGTATAGGCCCTTAGGATCTGGGACTATATCTTATGTGTGAATCACAATCATATTACCTTGGGTTTTATTATTATTATTTTATTATTATTTTTAGAGTTTTAACCTTCCAGTCCTGAACACATATACTTGAAAGTAAGTTCCATTAAAATCAGTGGCACTATGACTCTGTTGCTTCCCTCCAAGGGTAGGAGAAAATTGTAGCTCTCTGTCTCCACTACCCACCAATAAGACAGAGACCAGAATTTCTGTTACACTAGGTTTATACATTATACAATAATATATTATACAATAATATCCAAAATCCACAAAAATGATACCTTTATTATGTCAACCAAATTGCAGAAAATACATGCTGCAAGCTTTCAAAACTCCACTGGCTTCTTCATCAGGCAGAGATATTAAAAATCATACAGGAAGAAAAAAAATACGATTCGGGGGGGGTTGTATACTGCCAGAAATAGTGCAAATTGAGCCCACTTTAAGGGTTAGGGTTAGGGAATCATGGGAACTGTATTTTATTGTGGCACCACAGCTCTCTAACAGAGAAGGCTCAATGTCTCAGAAAAGAAACAATTCCCATGATTCCCTAGCACTAACCCTAACCCTAAAAGTGGACTTTTTCTGGCAGTCTGCAACCCATCTTAATAGTTACAAGCCTGCATCTTGTCAAGATGTGTCTGTTCTCAGTTCAGGTGGTACTGAAGAGAAATTCAGGCAGGCATGCCCCTCCTCCTTCTGACCATGTGAGTGCTCTGGAATTTATTTATTTTTTAAAAAAGTTTAATTAGCAAGACAAAAATAAATGCTCCTTTTGAGATGCAACTTGCCCCCATCCTTTGTGAAGCTACAAGCTCGCAGGTTTTACAGGTTTATTGGCTACAGATCTACACACAACCAGAAAGCCCTTGCTTCCCACCCCCTTGCTTCTTCAGGTGTTATGGTTTCTCTCGTTCTGGCCCTCGCACTGGCAAATCTTGTAGTGGGAAGGACTGGCCCACTTTGCATGTATTGGGAACTAAGACCTATATAGCATCAGGATAGCTGCCCCCAACAAGCTGGGTACTCATTTTAGCAACCTGGGAAGGATGCAAGCCTGAGCTGAACTTGAGCCCTTGGCTGGTACTGAAATTGCAACCTTGCGGTTTGTGAGAGAGTGGCAGCAATACAGGCATTTAACCACCGCGCCACCAGAGCTGAGGCTGGAAGACCTTGCTCTGAAGCCTTATTTATTCCTCAAATTTGTTCCAAAGTGTTCCGGCCCCTACAGACTTATTTATCACCAGAATCAGGTTCAACAATGTGTCTTGCCTGAGTATAAGTCAGTGCTCAGGTGGCGGTGGAGTTCTTGTGATAATTTATACTATCAGTGGCAAGCAGGAAGGCTTGTGTGTCTGATAGCCTCACTGGGCTGAGGGGAGGGCTGGCTCCCTGTCCAACTGGCCTGAAGAGGGGTCTTTTGCATGCTCTCTGCAGTTGCCTTGGAAGAGGGAGCAGTTGAACAGGCCAGAGCTCTGAATATTATAAGCCTACTCTTTTGGGAAACCTTGACCAGATCCACTCCAGCTACTTTTCCTTCCTTCTGACAAGGCCTTTACATGTTTAGTAGTTTTTGCTTCATTAACAAGCCTGCTGCCCTCACCTCCCTGCAAAAAAAAAGGTTGTGATAAATCTCAAACACTTGCCACATTCTCACAGTTTCCTCCCTCCCTGCTGCACATGTGTAGCTCTCACTGCTCTGCTGGCCACTGGTTTCCTATGTCTCCATGCTACTAGGCAACTAGTATGGACAATTGCCAGCCTTTTCCCCATCACAGGTTGCTATAGCAGCTGGTAGACTCTCCATGTCAGCTGCAGTAGCAGGGGAGCTAGAGTGTCCTTGCCATCCCTTCCTAGGCATTCACACCCTATTAGAATGCTTATCATGAGAGTGCTAGATGGCATGGCCTCTTTTTGATGTATTTTCTTTACCTTTCACAACAAACATGCCTCTAGAACATCATTGCTTTTGAGTATTACTCTGTAAGCAAAACAGTTGTGGCGTGGGTGGACGATAATAATGTAAATGAGGCTACACAGAAAGTAATCCAGAATATACAGCAGCAGCAGGCTGCTTTCACTAATGTTAATAGTAACTGAAGAAACTTCATGAAGCATTTTACCTACTGTGAACAATGTGTACCTATTTTGGTTACACTTGAAGTAAACTTTTTCATATACAATTTCCCACTGCAACAAGTGTGTGCGTGCAAGGGTTTTTGTTGTTGTATCCAGCTTCAGGCAAATTCAGGACACTTGCATTTAATGAGGGTGAGACTTTGAGACAGACCATTAAGTCCATCTTTGTCTTCTGTGGTTTCAAATGGATTTTTAATGACATCCTCCCTTTGTGGTAGGTGTCACTAGTATTGATTGGCTGAGTCAGATTTTCAAGTAAACCAATATACATGGGATAGAGGTGAGTCTTTTGAGGGACAAAAGTTAACTGTGTTAGCTGCTAGCTTCATAATTAGTATGAAATGGGTTGCCATTAACTAGGATAGGCCAGCGTTAGAGTAGTGTGAAAAGAAGAAATTGGTGAGCACATGCAGTTACTTGAAAGGTGAAATAAGATTTTAAGACCTACAACTCAAGGCTGTGTGGGCTCAGCTGAAGACATCCTGGTGTGGCTAGATTGTCTTGCATTCTGGATCCTGGGGATCATGGGGTTGTGACTAAAGATGCCCTGTTTCAACAATGAAAAAGACTGTCCATAAGAAATAGATATAGGTAGCATACTGTTTTGACACTCCAAACCCAATCAAACTCTTCATCTAATCAGCAGGGGGAGGTACTATAGTGTATGATGAGTCCTCAACAAAAAGGCTGCACAGTTTGATTTGTTGCCATTAATAAAGTTGTGACCCCAGTTAAGCCACTGTCAAGTGTCCCAGTTCTTTATTCCACCTGCCTCAATGCTTGAACTATTACCATAAATCATTACTAAAATATTGGGGTATGCTGTGTTGCAATGATACTGATTTCTGGTATATATTACCTGTTCTTTCAGGTTCCCATTATTGCCAGCCCATTATTTTTCAGTCAGTTTTCCTGTTGACAGTTGCCTCCAAACTAGGAAGAGTGGCCCCCACACTAGAAAGATCCATGTGTTTCTCATCTAAAATTTGTCAGAAGACATCTAGAATATATGACTTCACCCCTACTGAAGGTAGATCTCCATTAGGGATTGATACAAAATTAAAGAATACCCCTCCTCTATGAGTTCTCAACAATTTGTCCTGACGAAAGCCCTAAGCCTGGCAAAAAAATCACTTCTCCTTTCTTACACCAATATGTTTAGGTATAGGGGTTTTAATTTTATTTTTTAAAGAAAATATACAGATAGTGTGATGGGGAGAGCAAGGAAACAGACTTACCTGTACAGTAGCAATGGAAGATATGAAGTCAACAGGATAAGCAAGGAGGTGGCAGCTGATGCTGTATGTCTCCAGTTTTGGCTTCAGTTCAGAAGATAATGTAGCTGGGAGACGGAAAAAGGAGTCACAACAGGTGAGGAGAGGTGAGGTGACACAGGGTGAAGGTAATGGAGGAAAAGAGGGACAGAGAGTCAACAAACAAGCAAAGGAGCCAGAAGGTCAAGAGTGAGGCAAAGAGAAAGAAGAGGAGGAGGAGGGGGAGGAGAGACACAGTCGAAAAAAGACTTGCATGGAGATGAGAAGAGAAAAGCAGGATAACTGGAGGAGGAGAAAAATAACTGGAGGGAAATGGGCAGCAAGGAAGAAAACAGGGAGGCAAATAGACAGGGCTGGAGCAAGGCCAAAGAGAAGGCCAGACAGTCAACAGTGGAGTGGCCAAGAAGAAACAAATGGGAGGAAAAGCATGGCCAAAAGAGAAGGATGCAGTGGAGAATTGCCCAGCATGGGAAACCAGACAGGAGAGGCTAACAGCTGGAGGACTGTAAAGCTTCTGTCCTCTAACATCTACCTAAGTAGCTCAAGCACCTACTGAGAATATTGGACACATGCTATGGATCTGAGATTAAAGCAGCAGGGAGAATGGTAGTAACACTGTAGAGGCAAGCAAGCCCTAGACCAGGGACAGGCAACCTTTTTGAGACCTGGGCCGGTCTCCCGTAGCCCAGGTCTTGGGTGGGACGAGGGGGGGAATGGCGGCACGTGCGCTCATGCGCGCATGCACACCCTCCTACGCCATGCGCGCACCCCCTGCGCACGCGGCCGCCGCGACCGCTACTGCCACCACCGCCATAGTGCGCGCAGCCACAGCCGCCACGTCGCATGTCACAGCCACCATTTGGGAAGTCAAAATGCCGGCCACGACGTGTTTGCGCATGCGCAAGAGTACTGCGCATGCGCAAATGTGTTGCAAACAATATTTTGAATTCCAAAATGGCGGCCACAACATGCGCCGCCGAAAACACGCCCCGACGGCGGCGACGGTGGCAACCTTCGGCCTGGGCCGGTAAGTCCGGGGGCCGGGGCTTTAACCGGCCCCCGGGCCATAGGTTGCCGGTCCCTGCCCTAGACTGTCGCATGAGAGAAAACTGAACATTTTCTTCTTCCCTGCAAAAATGAAATTAATAAAGATTAATACCCTGATGCACATTTTAGGTTTGTCAGAATCTGCATCAGTAAACTCTAACTTGATTCATCCTCATATGATAAAGAAAAGAACTAGGGAGAGGATATTCTGCAACAAGAGCCACTGTGAAAAAGTGGATTTTTATTGTTGTGCATTTCAGATAATTTGTTCCCTTGCCAAGCAATTTTTGTTAAATGTGATAATTTCTGCCTTGTAGCAAATGCAGTAAGATTAGATAGTTCTTTGTGTCTTTATGATTAATTGCCCTGCCTTGTTATGCCTCGGTTGTATGTATGTATGTTCTCCAGAAAGGGGAAGAAAGCACTAATTTTGCCAAGGAGTTTTGTGCAAAATGTATTGTGTTTAAAATGAAAAAAGATTAAAAAAAACTTATTGGTGTTTGGTGTTGTACTAGACGTGAGGTCTCACATGGGGCTGGAGAATCCTCAAGTCATTCTCTAGGCATGGTGACCCAGATGACCTCAAACAACCTCTTGGCAACAGTGAGTTGCACCCCATGATCTATACATCTAACCTCTATAACTATTGCCTCCTAAGTTATAATGACCTGCATTCTCTATCAGCTATGAAGTTAATTATACTTAATAAGGTAATCTTTCCTGCTTTAACCTCTCCTGAGGGAAATGTTCTTCACTCTGGCTCCAATTACCAGCAGAATGGACCTCCTTCTTCCCATACAGCTGTTGCTTGGTAAAGTCCATTGTGTGTATGTATATATATATATGTGTGTGTGTGTGTGTGTGTGTGTGTGTGTGTAGGGGAGAGAGGGTTAACTATTGTGACACAATTGTGATCAAGTAGTGATCATGAATACAAAACAGTTACAGATGAATAAATTTAGGTAACTGTTATGTGTACTTAACTAAGTAGCTGATAGAGAATACAGACCATTTTTTAAGAGTAAGAGAGTTGTTTAATATGATGCATATTCTCCTTTTTTTTAGAAAGGAATAAGCATTGCCTTGCACTTTTCTTTAGAATTCTGTGATGTCTAGCAATAAGAATGCAGTCTTTATTGCTAGCTTTGATGGACAGCTATTGCTATACATATGAAATCAACCATATCATCAGGTTATTTTCTCTGCTACAAGGAATCACCAGCTGTGGAAAAGGCCATTTAGATTAATGGAAGAATTAATTAAATGTTTGAGTCAAAGGAGCAACAAACTCTGCAAGGAGTTCATTAAAGTTATTCTCAAATGTCCATCAGTCAGAATAATAATAATTAAAAAACACACTATTATCTAACTGATAGAGAAATATAGGGTTCACAGAGAAAATTGCAATTTTAACAATGGATTTATACTGCTTCTCCAAAATATTTTTTTTAAATCTGTTTTTACTGTAATTAGTTTTTAAAAAGATATAAACGTCTCTCAGTTTCCAATTGCAACTGTTTTTAGCTACTGTCTGTATCACAGCATGTGAACAACTAATTGAAGCACATTCATCCCCCCCCTTCACAGACTTGGAGTCCGCTCCTTTGTGGACGGCAAGTGGGGAGGGATAAAATGGCATGCGCAGCAGCACACGCTGGAGCATGCCACCATTGTAACCAATGGGGACTCGAATATTTGTGTTTTTCCAGATTCGCAGTCCAGAACGGATCCCCTGTGAATCGGGAGGGATGATTGTAGTTCTACACACTGTTATGCTACAGGTTATTTGTTAAATGGATGTATTCATCAATCCATTAAACAGGTTTCAGTTTCAATCACTAGATAACTGAAGGATTCCATCAGCAATATGGGTAAAATTTGTACTTTGATGCCTATCAAATTAATCACTAGGCCATTTCCACCTCTGCTGCTTAATAGCAAGCGTATTGAGGTTAATGTCCTCAGCCTGCTTCCAGATTCTATCCACACACACAACATTATTTATTCCCTATCAAAACCTTTTCATTTCCTCACAGCACATTGGTCAGTTTAAATCTCGAGTGTAACCAGTAAATAGGAATTGCCATCTTTGTTGGTTTTTCCATTCTGCATGCCAGTACAGAGGTGGACAACGCACTACATTTGAAGGCCAGTTCTCTACCCCGGAATCCTTTGGGAAATGCACGGTCTGTCCAAAAATAAATAAATAAATAAATATAAATATTCAAAAGTCCTATTCTCATTTGGAAAAAAAAAATAGTATTGTTGTTTTAAATTTTTACACAGCCCGGAAGGCCACTACAACCCATTTAAAAGGTGAATTGTCTCTCCTGAAGGCTTCCAGGAGAGGCATCTTACCTGTTTTTATGAGAAGAAAAAATGGTGGACCACAGATGCTTGGAGGCCATGTACTTATTTCTGCAGTACTGTAATGTATGTATACTTATGTAAAAATAGAACTATATATTTATTTTTCACCATAGACTGTGTAAAAAAAAAGCCCATGCAAACTGGGGTAAAATGTCCAGGTATTTCTGTACTTTAAAATGCTGTTACAAGTATAAGGGGTGGACACATCAACTAAATATAATTCAAGTTTAGTGAACACCTTTTTCAAAGTTTAGTATCGGTGATTACTGAATCGGTTACCTGAAATACATTGAAGTTCTGTGATTTTGTATGTGCAGGTAGCTCTTTAATGAACATCTCCATATCATAATGAACTAAAAAAGTAGAACTTTGCAAAGGAATTGATTAGTCAACTACGCAATTCAAAATGAACTCCCTTATCAATGTCTTTAGTTTCATAATTGTACTGTGTATAGCATGTTTTCCAAGAAGTGTAATACAGAAGATGAAGAAACAATATTTCCAGCATTGAACTGAAATGAAAAGTGTGTTTGTGTGTATATGGGGGAAAGGGGAGAAAGAATGTCTAGATGTTGTGTTCTGAGAAAGAAGAATGTAAAAAAAAAAAAAAAACTATCCCTGGCTTTTAAAGTTATTGATGGGTCCCCCTCCCCACTTCCTCCTTTGCTTGCTTGTGTCTTCCTTTGAGGAAAAAAAATGCCAAGCACAGTTACACTGACTATCCCTATCATATAGAAAGAGGAAATCTTACGGATAATTCTGGTGCTATCTTTACAGATGGTGAATTGTGCGAGATCAGAACACAGAACTGTAAACAGATAATTTAAAACACACCCTTTAGCTGATTTATTCTCCACACTCCCTCGCTTCCATAGTACCTCTTGAAATGCTTTCTAGAAGGTACTCTTCATCCTGATAAATTTTAGTATGGATGAGTGTGAACAAATTGAAACTTCTAGACAAGGTGGACATTCTGTCTTGACTGGTCATTCTTTCAGGCTAGGAGATGTCTGTTTTGCCTTGGAGAGTAC
>CM034701.1:253150203-253162819 GCA_020142125.1 Phrynosoma platyrhinos
AGAAACAACTTGAAGGTACTCAGAGACAACAAGGATGCCAGGTACACTTTCCCCTGTGAAATTGCACTGACCAAGGTCATTCACAGCCCTAGTCACTTCTGTGTCATATATTAAGATGCACTTTGTTTGGTGCTGCCTTTGAAGACAGTTCAGAATATGATACAGATGAATCTACAGGGATATTAAAAGTAGCTTTTGTATTCGACCATAATAATTTGATACTGTATGCTTTGCATTGATTAAAAGTTTGTTTCCTGTCTGCTTATTTTGGCTGTTAAACTTCTGAAAACTCTGGGACTGGATTATGTTAATAGTTGTATCCAACCATGTAAAGCTGCTTGAGCTTTGGGATCATCTACTAAGCTCTTGACTTATATCTGTTCACCATCAGAAATATTGATTTGATTTTTCTCCCACTTTTCTACTAATATAGGATTCAAGACAGGTTACAGCCATTTAAAAATGCAATACAGCTAACATTCCCCATTATTAAAAACTCTGTTAATTAATTATTAAAATCTCCATTATTAAAAACCCTGTTAATACAAAAAGTTAAAGCACAATTAAATCACAGTTCTGTTTTTTTAAAGACAATTTAAAAAACCCACACAATTAAAGCATAATAAAATAAGAACACAACATCCCCTAGTCAAAGTTCTATCTGCTGCAAGATGATTAAAATGAAATTCCTGCCTAAATAAATATATTTGCCTGCTGGTGGAGATACAGCAAGGAGGTAGGAACTTGGCCTCCTATGGAAGGGAATTCCACAGGTAGGGAGCAGCCACTCAGAAGGCTGTCCTCCATGTCCTACCAAATATGCCTGGGATAGTGGTAAAACTGTGAGAAAGACTTTATTTGTGGATCTTAAAGCTCAGGCAGGCTCCTCTAAGGAGATAGTTTTTTTTTGATAGTCTGGACCCAAACCGTATAGGGCTTTAACAGTCATAGCCAGCACTTTGAATTCTGCCCCCAAATAGATAGGCCACCTGTGGAGCTGTTTAAGTGAGGGCTTTAAATGCTTCCTATAACTTGCCCCATTTTGCAGCCACATTTTTTGACATGGAGTGAAGATAACAAATCTTCATAGTGGTAGTGCTGAGACAGTAAAATATGCTACTCAGAGAAACCCCCCCGGGCTTCATCATTAGTCACTATTGCTCTTTTGTCCAGATTGTATTTTAGATGTTGTTTTTAAAATGAGTATCAAATAGATCCCCAGACCAAACATAAAAACAGACACATACACCCAATAGTGTTGGGGGAGGGGTCAGATTCTGGGAAATTTGTGGTGAGGAAGTAGAAATTCACTAAAAATCAGGTACATGTTTTCTACAGCCTAGTTTCAATTTCTACTCCTTTATTCTTACACATATTATTTTCAACTTATTATTGCAATCCTGATTTCACTGTAATTTGGGAATATCACAATTATTGTAGGGATGAGCAGCATCTATTGGCACTAATACCTAACTATTACCCCTAATAGAGCTCAAAACACTTGGAAAAGGTATTAATGAGATCCACTTTTGAACTGAATATAGCGAAGAGAGGGGGGAAGCAAATTTTGCCCATTGGTGGTAGATTCTGTTCAATATGCCTGTAGCTTTTCTCCCACTGTTGAAAGCAATAGGGAAGCCCATCCAAGTAGGTAGGTCTGAATGGGACAAAGAACCCCAAAGGAGAGCATGTATTTTCTCCAAGCAGAAGTTGGCAACAGCCTTGCCCAATGTAACTCACATTTTTATGTTTTTTCCCCTTTCGTTTGAGTACTGAATAATGGAGACTATGAATAAGACATCTTCTCTTAACACACACAAACTCAGCCAGAGCTCCCCCAAAAAGGCACAATGAGTAAAACCACAAAAACCAGCCCACCATGTTTGTGGGGCATAGGAGCACAGGACCCCCGTAAAAATGAAAAAAAAAAAACACAAATACAGTCAGCAGCAATGGAGGTGGCCTGGCCATTAAGTATGCACTCCTAGGGGCTTGTGAAGTGGGCTGTTGGTGGGTTCTTCAAGGGGGATCCCAAAGAATGTTGTAAGCAAGAAAAGCAAGAAATTGTAAGCCGCCCCGATTGCGATGCAGAGGGGCGGGTTAGAAATAAAACCTATTATTATTATTATTATTATTAATGTGCACCTGATGTCTAGGCCCTACCACTTTTATTGCCACCACCCATTTCCTGAAGCCTGAGGCTGCCAAATGAATGCACACACAACAGTCCCAAGCTTCATGCGGGGGAAGCACGAAGAACATGCACCTGGCGTCTGGCACCTTCCACCACAGTCACCCACCCTCCTGAAGCCCAAGGCTGTCACATAAATGTGCACACAACAGCCTCAAGTTTCAGGAATAAGGAACAGTTGGTGGCAGGGCCCAAACACTAGGTGTACACTCCTCATGTTCCTTATCCCATAGAGATGGGAACACAGACCAATCCAAGGTTGGGGGGGGGCTTAACTCAGTCTACACTCCTATATCTATGGGCAAAGAAATTTGAGCAAAATGCCACTTCCATTCTAGAAAGTGGGAAGAAAGCAGTTGCAGCAGTATGATAGTCACCTTTCAAACAATTGAATGAACAATTGAATGTTTTTAGCCTGCAGATGTTGAGAGTTGCCTCTATTATAAGATATGGATGTATGTATTTGGTCAGTGGAATTGTACCATTGCCAAGCCTGTTGGCTTGGAACAGCAGTTCTTCTTAAAAAAAGAACTGATGTGGGAAAGCTTCATTGTAGTGCGTGCTTTCTTCCATAAGAATTCTGGATAAAATTTGAAAATGAAATGAATGTATAATTCTTTCTGCTTGTGAAATACATTTTTCTCTATCTTAGTAAGTCATATTGCTCAAATCCAAGAAGAAGGTTTGACACAATGAAGTGTTGTTTTGATTCCTTATTTCCTTGTTATTCTTTTTAAAATTTTCCTCCTACCATAAAACATATGTGAATCACAGTTTCATGTCCCATTTAATAAGATTTATTTTGCTTATTTCCATGATTGATGCGTGATGTTTGAATAGTGCATGCTGTCATTAGCCAATTTCCCATTTGTATTTATCTTTCTTAGATCAGATGTATATATGTGTATATAAAGGGATACAAGGATATTCACTGCAAACCCATGCATCAGGGAAATTACATTGTTATCTTGCACCACAACAACATATATATTTATATCTCTCTGCCAACACAGATGTACATTAGGGCACAATTCTGTTTGGATCCCTACTCAGCACTTCAGTTCAGATTGTTTCAGAGCCAGTGTGCTTCTGCTGTGTCCTAAACCTGAATCAATATTCAGAATACAGATGATCATTGCTACCACTTGTAATAAATGAAAATCCAAAAATGACTATAATTCCCCCCTCTTTTTCAAAGCTGGATAAAATGTGTTTGCAAAGGAAATGATTACGCCTGTCAAGTAGCAGATAAATAATTTCTGAAGAGATTTTGCAAGCTGTTGTTTAAAAAGGGAACTCACACTAATATCTTCATTTCTTGCTATGTGGAAGAAATTTTGAAGTATAGTTGCCTCTTCTCAGGGATTCAAGGCTGCCAAATTTCAGATGAATAGGTGTAAGACTTTCTTTCTTTCTTTCTTTCTTTCTTTCTTTCTTTCTTTCTTTCTTTCTTTCTTTCTTTCTTTCTTTCTTTCTTTCTTTCTTTCTTTCTTTCTTTCTTTCTTTCTTTCTTTCTTTCTTTCTTTCTTTCTGCATACGTACATATCCTGCCCTAAATTATATAGTAGCACTGTTGTGATGGTTTATGTGCAGGAGGTGCAGAGGTGTACATTTGTGTTTATTTCATTCTCACTCACGAGAATGGATATTTTCACAAGGTTTTCCTCTGTTGGGCAAGATTATAAGAGTTTTTGTAAATTTACTGGGGTTTGCTGTTTTCTGCTTTTTATTTTGCATTTTTTAAAAAGTGCATGGAGGGTTGGATTAATAAACAATTTTCTTTCTTCATTCTGAAAACTACATGAATCTTTGGTTGAGTTACAGCTTCATTTTTTGTGGTTTCAGAGAGAACTAGCAACTGCAGGTCAACTCAGACTTCATCCCAGTTACACCCACAACTCTAATTTCACTTACCCACACATACACATTTATGAAAAGGAATAAACAAAGGGCTTTGAAAAATGTTTGGATCAAATCACTTGGGGAATTTTATGTTGGGTAGTCAACATTGCCATATAATGAACACTGATATATGTTCATAATTGTTATCAAGATTATAGCCCTATGAAATCCCTTGGCATTAATGCAAGTGATGCCTTGAAAATATTAGAGGTCACTTTAATCATGTGTATGGATGTGTCTTTCATGCTGGAATGGCAAAAATATTTAACAAGCAGGAACTAGGATGAAATCACAGTGAGAGTTATCAATATTGTCATTAATGAATTTTATGTCCTACACCAAAAGAGTTAGCTGACCTGTGAAGAGCATTCAGTAAGCAATTTACTGTACAAGGGAGACATGCTACCCTTGAAAACAGTACTTGCTTTTCATAACCTGTGAATGAGAATTTCAGCATGTAAAGTAAGTGGGTTAAGAATTCCTTATCTAATTGTACACCATGCCTTCTTTAGCTCTTTCTCCCTTTTATTTTAAGTCCCAATACCCCTTGCAGTAAGATTATCCAACATTATACAATATCCCATTTAAGATATCCCACATACTTGCAGACATCCATTTTCACACCTACTCATAAATATGTTAACATAATTTTTCCAAAAAATTATTTTGTGCGTGTTTGACTAAAAGTATATGCTTACTGTATCATTGCATATTAAACAATGGTGAACAAATAAAACTTTTTTTAATTTTCAGAAAATTACTGTTGATTGTTATTTTAAAAAGGCTTGTTTTCTGCCCTCCTTGCCTCCTGTTCTCTTAAGTCTGGTCTTCTCTAGAGGGTGATTCATGTCAGCTAGTGATTTGGAATTTTTTTTAAAAAAATTGAATAAGATTTTGTTCAGTGATTACACCATTTTAGGTGCTAAACACAAAGAAACAAACAAGACTTGGAAAAATGGGTTTTAATGAATTTTTGTTCCATTTTCCCTTTATTTTATTTTAGCTGTAGGCCTTGCTGCCTGCCCAGAACCAGTAATCCCTAGCAATGGATTCAAAATGGGCGATAGATATATGGTGAATGATGTTTTGTCATTTCAGTGTGAGCCAGGATACACATTGCAGGTACCCAGATTCTCTTTCAAAATGTCATAAATGTTGTTCTCCTCTATTATGTCCCAGAGTTATAAAGCACATCTTGTAATATCATGTGTTTCAGATCATCTGTTTGCTTAAGAAGTTTATAAGCTTTTGGACTATATTTGAATATTTGTCTTGAATAAAAATATAGCTAACTTTCTGGTTTACCTTAGGATCCAGATTAATAATTGATAGTATTGTCCTCATTCTGTTTCCTAAAGGAAAATGTATTGTATAACATCAAAATGTTGCATAATTTTTTGTCTCATTAGCATATTTTGCTCCAGCACCAGAACCACAACTGCTGTTTTATTTTTTCTTACCTCTTTGCTGTCCCGCCAAATATATCCCATTGAAACTAATGGGCAAGCTAGTCACAAACATCTAATTTCTACAGTGTTCTAAACTGGATCCTAGAATTTTAACTACACTTGTAGTCAGCAAACAAGCACTTCACTTTATTCAGTTTATTAACAGTTGCAGTTAATAAATACTTCAAGAAAGAACAAAGAACAAAAACATAGAAAGCTGACTTACCTCAACTCGCCCCAATATCTATCTGGCCCAGTTTTACTGCGACTGGCAATGACTCTCTTTAAAGACTGCATTACGACTTCAGGGTCTCAACAAAAGTCTTTCATTTTTTCACATCATCTACTAGATGTAATGCCAGGGACGGAATCTGTAGTCTCCTACCTGCAAAACCTGTTCTTTCCAATTGACCTATGATATTTCTCCTAATGTTTACCTTGAGGCTTTAATACCCACTTCCCTGGTAATAAGGCCTATTGAAAATAATAAGGCTTCCTATTGATGTGTAGGATTGTGCTGTAAAGAATATTCATTATTTTTACAATTGCTATTTATTTTTATACTTAATTGATTTCATATCATAACATCCCTGATCCCCTGCTTGACAGCAGTATACAAAAACATATCTACAGGTAGCCATGTAGGCCTTATAGCAAAATACAATAACATCCAAAATCCACAAAATAAAAGGTGTAAAGGTAACACCGTTTTGTGAATTTTGGATGTTATTATACTACAACAGTATACAAATTTTCTTTTCAATCTAGGTTACACAGCTATCATACCAAAATGAAAGATGTCAAAAGTGTTTCCTTATAGAGTCAACAAAAAACTTGAATGCCTTTGGAAGACCTATAGTTTTATCCTATAGTCAACAAAACAATTTCAAATCACAGTAAAATTGTGTTTTCCTTTCTTTCTTTTAGCTATTTTAGCTATTTGTTAGTTATTATTAGTTTTCAGTCAAAGTAGTTGTATACTTTATTATATTAAGTTTTCACACATATCCCTATAAAGCTTTCCAAATTCTAGTGATGACCAATCTGTCAGCTACTAATAAATAATTAATTAAGAGTTTGTGAGATGCCTTTGCACTGTCTCCTAGAAAATTAAAATTAAATACGCCTATCAACATTTATGGTGGTAATGTAGTTAAGTATCTAAATTTCTTTTCTGAAATAAATAATATCACTAACCAGCATCTTACAAAGACCCCAGAATTAGCCTTTCTGGACCTTTTTTTCAAGAAATTTATTTACTGTTGTAAAACTATCATTTCAAATAAGTTTGCCTGCTCCTTTGCTTATCCCTCCCTCTTCCATATTTTTTCCAAGAGAGACTAGAAATTTATAGTTTTATGTAATTCTGAGTAAGAATCTCCTCCAATGTTTTTAATTGGTTATTAATTCTGTTAATAATCTTAGATCTTTCTCTATTGTTCCTTCAACAAAGCAAATAAATTTGCATTTATATAATCAGTTACGATCTCACATTTTGGCTTGCATAGTGGAGTTAGCATCTTGAAATATAAAGAAGAGTTGATTTTCCACACTCAAAACATTTATGGCCCTGACAGACTATCTGTAAAACAAAAAGGTCTTATATGTCTAATCAGACCTTTGCAGTTGGTGGCATTGCTTCACTTAGTGGTAATTGCTATATTTTGATAATGTAAGAATGTATTAATGCAGCCATTCCTGACAGAAAAATAAATTGATGACCCCTCTTATTCAGATCTAAGTGCAGAAAAGATTTTGAGCTAGCACTATCACTGCCAAATGGCAGGATGCAAACTGAAATATTAAATTGGGTCTTCTTTTTTCCAAAACTGACAGGGAAAGTCTAAGGATGTCAAAGCTTCAAGACCTTTGCAGCCATGGCTGCTAACATCAGATTGAAAGTGGAAGCACTGTGGAAATGTTGGGGAGGCTATGCGTTTCAAGGTTGCACAGAGAGTTATGGGTGGTGCTCTTGGTGGGAGAGATCATTCATGTTAGGAGGCTAACATATTTGTGGTTTTCCCACTTTCATGGGGATCCTTGGCCCCTAGCCCCCGCAAATGTGAAAGGGTGTCTATATTTGACAATTGCTTTGATTCTATAGAAAGTATAAAGAATTCACAATACCCCCAGCCTTAATCAGGGACTATATTTAGGAGTAAATCCAATAAGTGATAAGCCAGGCCACATCTACTAGCACTACCCCTGATTTCATAAATAACGTCTCTCCCCAGCATCCAGTGTTACAGCCAAAGTGTCTCCATTAAGAATCTTCCTGTAGTATCATAAAAGAACTATCTTCATGCTGTAACACAAGTGTTCACAAGCCTTTGTGCATACAGAAGAGTGTGTACTGTAAGCATGATCACTGGACAGGGAACAATCTAGACAGTCTTGAGGGACAGAACCACTTAGCAGAGTCCCACAGATGTGGTGAATAGATTCATACATATAATGTCTGAAAGGGGCTTTCATCAAACTGTAATTCTAGTAGCTCTTTAGGAGAAGAACTTGACCTTTAAATTGATATAAATTGATATAAAAATGATGACACTTGTAGGGTAGATATTCCCTGAGTATTTGTGTAGTTAAGAAATCATGTCACATACCTATTTTGCACCCACCACAGAAGAAGTTTGTTTCTCTTTTGAAAAATTCCAATTTATTGTGAACCATTTACTGTCTTGTGGGGGAAGGACACCTTCCTTTTGTAGAGCAATGAAGAATGTAAATGAGAATGTTACACTGCTCTGCAAACCTGTGTAATAATTGAGTTCAGAATACTGGTTCTGAAACAATTTCTTAAGACATGTGGCACAACTCATTTCCCATTTTAAAAGGAATTCTAATTATTGCAGTAGTCTTTTGTTTAACCTTAATTAGAAAACTGTCATGGGTAGTAAAGTGCAGGTTGAAATTAATTGGCAAAAGGATTTTGTTAGCAACACTGGTGTTTTCTTGTTAGAACTATTATGTTAAATTGCCATGGGAAATCTGGAAAAACAGAGGATAATGGTGCATCATTACATGATTTGATTTTTTAATTTTTTTTAATTTTTAGGGACGTTCTCATATTTCTTGTATGCCAGGAACAGTTCGTCGTTGGAATTATCCTTCTCCTCTTTGTATTGGTATGCATTTTCATTTTGCTGAGCCCATACTATTAACAATTATATAAGTAGCAAACTGACGGTTTAATTAGCAGGCACTATTTAAATCTGTAGTGAGCCTGCATTGTGTACTGATTTGAGCATTGGACTAGCATCCTGGACACTAGGGTTTCAATCCCCATTTGGCCATGGTGACCTTGGGTAAGTCATACTCTCTCAGTGTCAGACGATGGCAATGGTAAGCCCCCTGAAGAAACTTGCCGAGAAAACTTCATGATAGGTTCAGCTTAGGGTCTCCATAAGTTGGAAATGAATTGAAGGTACACAAAAAAACACAACAGTTTCAATCTGAAGTCAAGCATATATGACTAGAAATGTGAAGTCAGGTCAGCCAGTTGCAATCCAAGAACCACTGACCCTGATTGCCTGAACTTAAAGGAATGGCTCCCTTTTCTATACAGACAATGAATCCATGGCTTTTTCTTTCACATAATTTTTATATGGGTCATTACTTGTATGATAAAATTGATTAATGTGTAGCATAGGATCTTAAGAGTGAGCTGGAATACTGCTTGCTCAAATCTTACAAACTAGGAGACAAAGGGCCTAAGCAGACGGCTTATTGGGCCGTCTTTGGAGCAGGGAAGGGGAGGGGCAGCCGCACGCTCAGCGCCCCCTCCCCCTCCCGAGGTCGTCCTCGGAGCAGCTGGCCCTCCGCACGGCCAGCGCTCTGAGGAGGACCTCCCGCCGCAGCGTTCCGACACGCTGCGGTGGAAGAGTCACCGAAAGTGCGCCGCAGCCTTTTGCGGTGCACTTTCAGCGACATATGAAAGGAGCACTGATTTAGTGCTCCTTTCCAGGGGCGACGACAGTGCGCCGCAGGATCGAGGCGTGGGGATGGCTCGGTCCCACAGCGCACCTTCCCAGGGCGGCCCACGGCCGCCTGTCTGCTTAGGCCTAAAGACAAGTAAAGTAATCTTAGCTGTCATTATCATTATAATAATAATAATAATAATAATAAGTTTTATTTATAGCCCGCCCCTCTGCTAGGCATATTATATGTCAGTATAGTCCAAAAATTAGGGAGAAACAAGACATCCCCAGATCTGGCATTCAGTGTGTGTTTCTGAAGTAAAGAGAAAATGTATTAAAGTATCAGCTTTCGGTTTGCAGGGATACACAATTAATAGTTAATCTCCATTCTCACCAACGTATTTATCCTTACTCAGTGGCTAGTTGTCTAGCTGAGACTCAGATAACTGATCATTATCTGATGATAAATATGTTTATTGCCAAATGTTAAATGTTTCAATTATCCTCAGAAGCTTGGATCAAGAGCACCCTTCCACTAGCAAAAAAGCCACATAAAAAAAACTATTTTGGACCTGATAGTAGAGCCATTGTGAGAAAAAGTTATCTCTTATGTGAAAAAGTCTTTCTCTTGTATAGCATGTTTGTAGATCTGTTTATTGCAAATGGGGTTTTCTTTGCCACTAATCATATTTGACTTTGGGTCTTTACAGACTGCTAGAAATACTGCAAATTGAGTCCACTTTAAGAGTTAGGGTTAGGGAATCATGGGAACTGTATTTTATTGTAGCACCGGAGCTCTCTGACAGAGAATGCTCATTGTCTCAGAAAAAAAAACAATTCCCATGATTCCCTAGCACTAACCCTAACCCTTAAAGTGGAGTCAATTTGCACTATTTCTGGCAGTCTACAAAGGCCCTTTATTCACCTTATTTCTTGTACTGAAATGGAATGGTCAGTAATAATAATAATAATAATAATAATAATAATAATAATTTATATCCCGCCCCTTTGAAATCAATCGGGGCGGCTAACAACAATAAAATACACATACAACAATAAAATCTATTTTAAAGCTGAATAAACTGAGGACGTTATCACACACGGGGTCTCAAAGCGGCAAAAAAGCGGCATGGAATCAATCCAGAACCATACCGGAATGGACCCCACAAGAAAGCAGCATCATTCCGGTATGATTCTTGATTGATTTTGGTAGTGGCAAGTGTAATTCCTTTTTCAAAAAGGAATTGAAAAGAACGGGAATGATGCCGCAATGCGCCAGGGATGGGACTGGATGGGGCGGGGTTTGCTGCAACGTCGTGTGAACACAGAGGCAAAGGATCCGGAATGATGCCACAATGCGCCGGGGATGGCACTGCTTTAGACCCCGTGTGATAACGTCCTGAGTAAGGTAACAGTGAATAAACTAAAATTTAAAGTTTAAAACAAAACTAGAAAGACCAGAGGTAAAACTACTTTCCCCATGCTTTACTTATACAGAACAAATTATAATTTTAAGGCTTCTGGGAGCTGAAGTCCCTCGGCCCTTAAAGGGGAAAGGCTGCCTAGCTCTGGTGTAATCTATAGGTCCCATTCATTATAATTGTACTCATCACAGCTTTTATACATTACTGTTAAATGACTTCTTCTTGCATGTAAGAACAAAGAAATTCATTTTATCTACTACAAACAAGTTCTGTCTCCACCAGGTAAGATTTTGCCCACATGTTTGGACAAGTTTCTGCATTTTAGGTAGTGGTTTGAGCACTTGACTATGACTCTGGAGAACAGGTTTCAAATCCCTGCTCTTCCATGAAAACCACTGGTTGATCCTGGACAAGTGTGGCCATTCATTTGATTTGTATAGAAAGCAATTCATTTTTGTGCAAAAAACAAACCCCTCTTCTTTTCTGTAGAAAACATATAATGCACAACCCCCAACTGTTTTGAATTTTACTGAGATTTTACATGTTTTTGTCTGTGAGCTGCCTTGGGCCCCTATGGAGAGAAAGGTGGCATAAAATGAAATGAATTAATAAATTAAAAAAAATGTTCTTTCACAAATGATTTTTTTCATACAAACTAGAAAACCAAATCAAATCAGTGTACTTTGCATATTGTGCATTCTTAATATATACTAACATTTATTTTACTTACAAAGGCTTCTTTAGTAACTGCACATAACTCAATGTCTGGGCAGGCATTCCCAAGAAATTCACTTGGGGGGGGTTGCAGACTGCCAGAAATAGTGCAAATTGAGTCCACTTTAAGGGTTAGGGTTAGGGTTAGGGTTAGGGTTAGAGAATCATGGGAACTGTATTTTATTGTGGCAACAGAGCTGTCTGACAGAAGGCTCAATGTCTCAGAAAAAAAAATCCTATGATTCCCTAGCACTAACCCTAACCCTAAAAGTGGACTCAATTTGCACTATTTCTGGCAGTCTGAATCCTGTTCATGCATGAACCTTCTGTTCACATATATTTCTTTACTAGTGTGCGCTTCTTGTTTATACTTTCTGAACAATGCATAAGTAATTGTTGCACGAACTTTCCATAAATCACTGATTGTTGGATAAACATAAACATTAAATTGTGGTCCTTTTTTTTCTATTTTTTAATAGCTAAATGTGGTGGTACACTGACAAATATGGCTGGGGTGATCCTAAGTCCAGGCTTTCCAGGGAACTATCCTAGTAACCTAGGCTGCACGTGGAAGATATTATTGCCTGTTGGATATGGTAAGCATTCCAATACAAGACTAATAGGTCAACAGTAAATCTTTGATTTTCCAAAATCACAATTTCTGTATTATATTTTATATTTGTTAATTTTCTTGGGCACATTTGTGATAAGATGATCAATAAATCTATAACAATACAATAACAGTGCCTCAAAGTCTAAAAAGTGAGGTGGCAGCTGCAATAAAATTGGGGGGAAAATTGTTGTCATATTTGTTGTCATATATTAGTTAACACTACAGTTGATTCTGTCTGTGTAGAACAGGGACCGGCAAACTACGGCCCGGGGGCCGGTTAAGGCCCCCGGGCCCCGGACTTACCAGCCCAAGCCAAAGGTTGCCCTTGCTGCCACCACGCGCCGTCAGGGAGCATTTTTGCTGCTCTGCAGCTGCGATCGCCATTTTGGAAATCAAAATGG
>CM034701.1:253166423-253193058 GCA_020142125.1 Phrynosoma platyrhinos
AATGTACACATTTTCAGTCAGACACATTTTTTGACATAACATGCAACTGGATCCTGTGTAAGGATAAAGGCAAGATATTTTGCTATTTTTCTCCTCTCTAAAATACATTGAAATGTGCTCTGTTCAGCTGACAGCCTCAGGAAGCATGAGAAAGGTATTCTATACAGAAGTGCAAATCCAACCACCACCTCCTCCCATCTTTACCAATCATAAATTTTAGAATTTGCTGAGGAGGGTCTGTTAATGTTAGCCCAGAGCTGGTGAGCACTTGGTTTAATGACACCATGATGGCTTAAAGGGTAAGTCTGCCCCACATCCTCCCCACCCCTTGTCACATGGATGCCGTATAAATTAGATTTCATTGGAAGAAACTGGCAATCCACCTGTGAGTATTTCTTGCCTAAGAAAACATGACAGAATTCATGGAGTTGCCATAACTTGGCGGGCAACCTGAAGGCACATACACACATACACAAACTTTCTTTTACTGTTTTGATGCCTTGGAGTCCTCACCACTGACAGTCAAAGCTCTTCATTCTTACTTTGACCTGACAGATAAGACTTATTTAATGTGGAGTGAGATTCCATTAACCCATAACTGAATCCAAAAGCATGGAGCAATTAAAAAAATGTCCCCTGACCTGAAGTCAGTGAAGAAATAGGAACCCCCGAAAGTGTCCTATTCCATGTAGTTATACGTTGTTAGAAGCCAGGTGGGTAGGTATAATGTGGTTAAGCATTTATATCTCAACATAGTTAAGCTGCATGACTCTAGTGCAGCCAAACCAGCATTCTCACCTGCCTCATCATTTTGAGGAGGAAGAGGCAAAAAGCCTATTCTCACCACAAGCAAATGGGAAGCTGGAGGCACTGTTTTACATGTTTTGCATATTTTCTCAGACATGGGGAAAGTTAATTAAAAAAAATTGACTAGGCAAAATGAAAAGCTACTGATCTTTAAGATTAGCTGGAGTTAAGCCTTAAGTTTCCCAGAATAGCGTTTTCAGAGGGAGGAGTATATTGGACTCTATTCCCCCCAAACTCTCTACCGAATTCGGTATTATAGCTGCTCTTGTTTTATTGTTTATTACTGATTTTATTGTCCACTTTATATTTTAACTCTTCTCAAGTTTAATTTAGTTTTAAGGGGTGTGGGCGGTGGGTGGAGTTTGCAAGGAAGGGTATGCTTTTAACTGTTGTATTTTAATTTGTTGTAAGCCGCCCCGATTGTTTTACAGAGGGGCGGGTTATAAATAAAATTTTATTATTATTTATTATTATTATTATTATAAGGGAATGCAATGGTAAGCCTACTCTGAACAAATCTTGCCATGAAAACCCCATGATAGAGTCACCATAAATCGGAGGTGACTTGAAGGCATACAACAACAACAGCAAAGGTTAAAAAACAAATGTTTTCACTTTTACCAAGTTCATCATCACATTTAAAACCTAGTAACCAGTGCAGCATTGCTGATTGATGAGAAATGCATGAAATACAGTGAATTGCCTATTATTTTTCATGTTCAAATCAATGAGGGAGTCCACCCCAGTAAGTCCACAGAAACGTGCTGATTTTCTCAGAACTCACAACCATCTGCCTGTCATGAAGTCATACTCACCATGCAGTTTTCAAAACATTGGTTCATCAGATTTTTCTTACCCTCTCCATATGAAATCAATCTGTCATAGGTGTGCCAGGATAACAAGAAATATATTGCTTCTATTCATTAAAGAATGTTTACACAATAAAACAATTCTTATAATGCAATCCAAGTTGCAGGGGGGAAATGTAGACTATTAGGATTGTAAAATGGATTGTTTTGAACATGCCAAAAGTTTAAATATATCTTATTTTATTTTCCCATATAGGGGCACATCTACAATTTCTGAACTTTTCTACTGAAGCTAACCATGACTTCCTTGAAATTCAGAATGGCCCTTATCACACAAGCTCAATGATTGGCCAGTTCAGTGGAACAGACCTGCCACCTCCCTTATTAAGCACAACACATGAAACTCTCATCCATTTCTACAGCGATCATTCAGAAAATAGACAAGGTTTTAAACTTTCATATCAAGGTGAGCAACAATGACATATCAATGCCTTCATGTTCTTCCACACGAATTTAGCTGGGTATTATAATAATTTTTGAGGTTGTCAGATTTTTTAAATTTTTAAATGATATTTTAAAAGTGTTGGTATTTTCTATGCTTCATTTTTTTTTTTTTAAAAAATGTGTACTTTACCTCATTTCATGTTTAATTGACTTAAGTTTTTAAAAAAATATATGCTCAGTCTTGAAGGAGGTAAATTCCCCCTGAAGGACAAATGAACTGTCCAAATATATAAACACAATTGTTTATGGTGGAATGTTCTGTTAGAGAATAATCATAATGGGACATTCCTTCAGGTGTTGATTGTTTATAGGCTTGCAGTTTTGTTTTGTTTTCTGAATTGTGGCTGGCAATCATGAAACCACAGCTCATTTCCAAAGGTGAGTGTGCTATTGGGAGAAAGTGTTAAATGAAAATAAATGCAGCACATATGACTGTGATCTTCTTTCCCAATCCAGTTTTATGTATTCCCAGAGGCTGTCACTCAGTGTCAATGTAGATGGATTTCCCCATTCAGTACCTTGCACCTTTGACTTTCTTCCTTTTTCATTGATGTGAATGAGAAGATTCTTATAATCAGGAATATTTAGGTGGGAGCAACTGCAGCAAACTTACAGTATGGTTAGATCAGTCAGAATTACTACCTTTTTTCTACTTTTGATGGAAGTAAAATGTGAGACAAAACAATATGAATGATGACAGCATTGTGTTTTATTGAACTGCATTCATAATTCATTTTTTTACAGAACAATACTATAGGAGATAAATTAGAATAGCATTTCAGTTCTTTCAGAATTAAATGTAAAGTTTCTAGAGATGCTCAAAATTGTAGTAGTACTGATGAAGGGGTGGGTGAATGCAGTTAGAAAACACAGACCTAGCACATGGTTTAAGAATTCCTAGACTAAATCATGATGACCTTTCATTCTCATATAAAATCAGATGTTTCTGTTGTTG
This sequence comes from Phrynosoma platyrhinos, assembly GCA_020142125.1. Lineage (NCBI taxonomy): Eukaryota > Metazoa > Chordata > Lepidosauria > Squamata > Phrynosomatidae > Phrynosoma > Phrynosoma platyrhinos. Next base: position 253,169,499 of record CM034701.1, read on the forward strand.
TTGTGAATAAAAGCCTATGAGAGAGCCCTCAGGATGGAACAAGAAGAGAGTTAGGGCCTTTGCAGACTGCCAGAAATAATGCAGCTTGAGTCCACTTTAACTGCCCTGGCTCAGTGCTAGGGAATCATGGGAACTGTAGTTTATTGTGGCACCAGAGCTCTCTGACAGAGAAGGCTCAATGTCTCAGAAAGAACTACAGTTCCCATGATTCCCTAGCACTGAGCCTGGACAGTTAAAGTGGACTCAAGCTACATGATTTCTGGCAGTCTGTAAATGCCCTTAAAAGCCTAGCATTTATGATGTTCTCCTAGGCACATTAGGAAATGCAGAAAAACAGGGAGGGGAAAAAAATCTTCCATTGATTTATCTAATTAGTGAATGGTTTGTATTGTACTGCCAGACTGCGTAACACTGATTTGTAAGTAAAGGGGTGAATTTTCAAGCTCTGATCATGATTTATATATTAGAGGCCTAATTAACAAGTCATGGAGCTATCCATAAATCATGCTTCTCATTTTTATTTTTATTTTATTCACAGCACTGATTTATAAGCCATGCCGTTCTGCTGATTTATAAACCATGTCTTCAATTTCTATGCCTTTAAAGAGGTCAAACCTGTGATTGGGTGTCTCTCCTAATGTACCATTGCTAAATGAAAACTGAATGAATTGAATGTACTGTGATAGGAACAGTGAATAGCAGTGAAATATCCAGTTTTACTTCATCATTATTGGGGAGTCAGGGGAGGGAAGGACAGTATCAACGGACCCCAAGGCTGTTGTATTGTAAATAACTTCCCACATTCAGAAGGGGACTCAAAGCAGCTTGCAAGAGGATCAAAACAGGCTATATGATATATAACATTTTCATTATATATATATATATATATATATGGGGGGGTGTAAAAAGGACAAAAGCTGTCTAGCATAGGAGTGAAGAGCAAAAAGGATAATCAGACAGGCCATTATACTAATCAGAGAAACATCTTCACCTGGCCTAAAAGTTGCTGTTTGGGAAAACTTCCCCAATGGGGTGAAGGTGGATTACTACAGTAAAGACCCATTATTTTGTCACTACTCTGAAACCACCCATCACAAAGCATCTATCTGGGGGCAGAAAGAGGAGAGGTTTAGGGCCTCGGCAGATGGCTAATTGAGCCGTTTCCGAGGCAGGGAAGAGGAGGGGCAGCCGCACGCTCGGCGCCCCTTCCTCCTCCCGAGGTTGCCCTCAGAGCTGCCGGCCCTCCGCACGGCTGGCGCTCCGGGGACAACCTCCCACTGCAGCGTCCAGACACGCTGCGGTGGATAAGTCAGTGAAAGTGCGCCTCACGCTTTTGAGGCGCACTTTTGCTGACTTGTGAAAGGAGCGCTATTTTTGCGCTCCTTTCAGGGGTGGCGAAAGTGCGGCGTTGGATCGAGGCATGGGGCTGCCTCGATCCAGCGGCACACCTTCCCGGGGCGGCACAGAGCCGCCAGTCTGCTTCCCCCCTTAGTTGCCTATCTCAGAGCCCAGGCAGATTTATTTGAGATCCCATTCTTGAAAAGCTATGGGGTAAGCCCAGGCTGCATACAGGCTGCATACAGGCTGCATACAGGCTGCATACAGGCTGCCTACGGAGAATGTGGTAAGACCCATCATTGACGGGTTAAACACACATCTATCCTGTCGGAGATAATTGTATGTGATAATCTCCATTGTCACAGCATAAACCAATGAAGCCAGGCTATCTCTGGCCAGAAAGGGTTACAGCTGGACAACCAGACAAAGCTGGTTTCTGAGGCCATTTGTGCCTCTGCTGAAAATGATAGTCCCCAACACTGTCCTTGAAGCAACCTGCTTCTTCAGGGGCAGTGTGACTCCATCTAAAATTGGTATCATCCCACCCTTCTATAAATATCTATTAAGCCTGTCTGACAAGAGAGACCTTCCTAGCACTCTATTAAGCGTACTTTTACCTTATCTGTATTGGGATTCAGATTCTTGGCCTTCATCCAGCACAGGAGACATTGGCTTGGATATCCACTACCACACCTATTTGTAAAGAAAAATCTATTTGTTATTGGCATATTGATCAGGGGCAGATTATAATAGTTTAATTGGTGCAACTGACCCAGGTCACAGTGTTTGGGGGAAGGGGGAGAATGGAGGCACAGAACAATGAAGAAGTGCTTACCAGCAGCCAAGGGAGCAACAACAGCAACTACTACAGCCAGCAATTCTGACGATTGGAGCTGAGGCTTTGCTTTCTCTTTCTCTACCCTCACACCTTCCAATCAAGCAACCTAGGTTCTTAAAAACATGATGGCAGCAAATTTAGGGGCATACCCTTAAAAAACCATAAAAAAGAAAGGTGGAAAATCTGTATTTTTTTGTGCAATATGGGCCTGCATTTTTCTCTGTCCCTCCTTTTTTACTTCACAGGGCCACTGTGAGTGTGGAGTATTCCCTGTCCTTTGATGCCCTGGCACCTCTGCTTGGTCTCTGGGCAATACCTGCTTGCCAAGGGCTGACCAACCTTGAGAGAAAGAATACTATTCTTGGTGAGGAAAAGCAACCTCCATTATTGCTTCCACCAATTAGAACAGACCAATTGAATCATAATGATTAACACACATTCAACAACTGGATTAATAAATCTACTCTAGTTGGGATTACTAATAGGATATAGGCCCTAGAAAGCCACAAAATTCGAACCTGTGTCTTAGTGGATTGTTAGTAGAATTGGAGAAAAGTCTGCCTCTTGAGCTTTGGATTATTCTTTCACCTGTGCATTGTTCTTAACTGCAAAATTAGTCTGCAGGCAAAATCAGTCTCACCAAGTCCTTGGAGCTGCACCTATTTCAGAAGTTTGTCAAAGAAGAGGACATTCACAACCAGACTATATTTCACTAGATATACTAAATGTCTGATTTATTAAGAAGTCTTACTACTACCCCTTTCCAGTCCCTTTCCTCCCACAAGAAAGCATTAATCACTTCCCTGGTCCATTTGTACATCTGTTCCCTACTAAATTTTATCAGTTATAAGAGAAAAGTTTAGGAATGCAAGTGGTCACCTGAACCTTTCCAAATTAATTCTCAGTATTCCCAGGATATTCTGATTGAAACCTATCAAACAAAACTGGATTTAATGAATTCCAGACATTTATCAAGGATCAGACAAATGCAGGCAATTTTATCCTCAAAGTGTATTGTCAATAAGTTGGAGCAGACCAGTTAAATGCTTTGCTTTTATGAATACATATTGTATATGAGAAAGGCTTCACTTAAAACAAGAATTTTATTCTAAAATATGAAAGTCACATTGTGAATACATGAGATGCATGAAAATGTTCCAATTGGATAGCACCCAGTAAATTAAATGGATATTTTGTCATCTTAGACCTTTACTCTGTACTATAAATCACTGCTCTTGAGTGTGAGGGATGATATGAAAAGTACAGGATTTGTGCATCAATATAAATCCTTCAAACAATTTGCTGTTTTTATCAGATATGTAAAAATAGGGAGATAGGCCCCAATTGTCTCTTCCTGGTTATTACAAAGTAGGGAAAATGGGATTTTTCAGTGAGTATGATGTTGTGTGCCTTCAAATCATTTCCAACTTGATGCTAAGGTGAATTTATCATAGGGTTTTCTTTGCAAGATTCATTCAGAGGGGTTTGCCTTTGCTTTCCTCTGAGGCTAAGACAGTATGATTTGCCCAAGGTTGTCCACTAGGTTTCCAAGGCCAAGCTAGTGTTCGAACCCTGTTCTCCTAGAGTCCTAACAATGCATTGTAATGCAGAATTGGGATATTAAGAAAAACTAGCTAGAATGAAGCATGAAAAAATTCTAGAATCATACCATCTGCAAATTCCAGAGCAATGATGGTGAACTTTTTAGAGACTTGAGTGCCCAAACTTAAAGGTGTTCTGGCACTGGGTATTACCCAGTACTAGAGGAGGAGGGGACAGGACATCCAGGGGTGGAATTTTGACCTTCTGGGGTGTGGGAACTCTTCTTCCCTACCATCCCAGGCCTTCAGCTGTCTCTGGGGAGGTAGCTAAGGCCCAGGAGAGAAGGGGGAAGAGGAGGAACAGCCATATGCATGTTCCTCCTTGTCTCTGCCATCCTGGGGCTGCAGCTGTCTCCGGAGAGGCATCTGAAGGCCTGGAAGGGCAGGGGAAAGAGGAGGAATAGGTGCATGACTGTTCCTCCTCTTGCCCACCCTCCTATGCCTTTAACTATCTCTGGAGAGGCAGTTGAAATCACAGGAGGGCAGGGGCCTCTCTGTGTGCCCTCTAAAATGGCTTCACATGCCACAGATGGCACACATGCCATAGGTGCACCAACACGGTTCTAGAGAGTACTGAAGACTCAGGTCCAAAACACATTGCAGAAATAATCCAGTTTTAGACGACTTCAACTGTCTTGGCTCAGTGCTAGTGAGTCCTGGGAACTGTAGTTTATTATATCATCAGAGCTCTCTGACAGAGAAGGATCAATGTCTCACAAAACTACAATTCCCAGGATTCCCTAGCATTGAGCCAGGGCAGGCAAAACGGTCTCAAACTGGATTATTTCTACAGTGTATTTTGGACTTCAAACTCAGAAATCGGCCCTTGAAAATTGATCAAATCTTGATTCTTTTAATAAGAGTCTGCATATTTGTGTTGGAGTAGGTGTGTTTCTCCCACCAATGCCACTGCCTTTCCACAGTGGTGGGGTTGTGTGCTCCTGTGATGCAAGAGGCTGGGCTCATGGTAACAACAGTGCTTGTAAGGTCTCCCATGTCAGACAGGCTATTGCTGAGGAGCCAGACTAAATATGCCAAACATTTAGGTATTACCTAGGTAACTAGGTAACAGCAATAATGTATGTGTGTGGTGGGGGTGACACTGGTGGAGGATCTGTCAGAGACTACAGCATTGGCACCATTGCTAACATTTATTAATCCTACAGAAGAGAGCCCTGGTGGCACAATGGTTAAATGTCATACTGTAGCCATTCCCAGCCACAAGGTTGTGAGTTCGATCCCAGGCAGGGTTCCAGGGTCCACTTAGCTTTGCATCCTTCCATAAGTTGCTAAAATGAGTACCCAGCTTGTTGGGGGCAATTAGCTTACACATTATAAACCACTAAGGACCTTATCACACGGGGTCTAAAGCAGACCTAATCCAAAGGGTATCCATAGCTAATCCGTATTAGTTCCCCGTGTTTCCACACGACGTTGCACCAAAACTCGACAAAACCCGGAGCTAATCCGTATTAGTTCCCCGTGTTTCCACACGACGTTGCAGTGAAACTCGACAGAACCCAGAGCTAATCCGTATCCAGCGTGTGATAAGGTCCTTAGGGAGTGCTTAGTTCACTGATAAGTGGTATAGAAATGTACTTGCTATTGCTATTGCTATAAAGTGGCACAGTAAGCCTCATTTGAATGTATTTTACCAAGCCCTATGATAAGACAATCCAAAATGAAAGAAAAAATAGTGTCAGAAGACAGAACTCCTAGTTTGGATGACACTCAATGAGCTATCATGGTATAGCAGAGGGCAGCTATAAGTTATGCTGTGGGTAATGATGCAACTGGACTCAAACTGAGAGGGTGTTCAGCTGTTGATGTGCTCCAAGGTGAAAAGAAAGCCTGAAGCTGGACAACACATATTAATGGGACCTTGGAATGTGGGAAGCACAAATCAGGAGAAGCTAGGCCTAGGAAAAAAATTAAAAAATGGAACATATAAATATTGCAATACCTGGAATGAGCAAGCCAAAGTGGACAGGAATGGAACATTCTGAGTTAGATAAGTACATAGTGTTTTACTCCAAAAATGGAAATCCAAGAAGAAAAGGGGTGGCACTGATAATGGGGAGAGATGTGGCAAAAGTAGTCAAAGGATGTAATGCAAAGTCTGACTGAATCATATCAATAAGAGTTCAAGGAAGTCTATCATGACAACCATAATTCAGGTTTATGTTCCAACTACAGAGACAGAAAATGAAGAAATTGAAAAATTCTATGCTGAAGTGCAGAAAGAAAGTGATCATATATCAAAACAGGACTTGTTGATAATAGGCAATTGGAATACAAAAGTAAGAAACTGAGCAGAATCAAAGATTGTATGAAATTGGGCTAGGATTAAAAAATGAAGCAGGAGCAACTGATTGAATTTTGTGAGGCTAGCAGTTTGTTCATCATAAACACATTCTTCAAGCAACCAAAAAGGTGACTGTTTACATGGACATCACTTGATGGCCCATATAGAAATCAAATGGAGTATGTAACCAGAAAAATATTATATTTTATACGTTGATTATATTTTACATCCATGTCAAGCTTACTGGTTTCCCCTAGGCATCCAGTTGACCACTGTGGGAACAATGCTTTACAAAAATACATCTTTGGTCTGATCCAACACAATTATTTGTGTGTGTGTGTGTGTGTGTGTGTGTGTGTGTGCGCGTGCATATAGTGAACTTGAGCCAATACATATTCAACATTTCACAGGACAGGACTTTTTTTAAATGAAATGTTAGTTATGTGAATCCATCATGAAATGAATACTTGGTATCCTGATTGCTCTTTTATTCTTTACATGAATTCAGCCAGACATTAATTGAGAAAATTACAGGAAACTTTCTTATTAAATTTTAATATTACTTTTTTCTGCAAGAAAAATATTGTATTTCACATTTCCCCCTCTTTTTTCCAGCTTATGAATTACAGAATTGCCCAGATCCTCCCCCATTTTTCAATGGATACATAATCAATTCTGATTACAGTGTGGGACAGTCAATATCTTTTGAGTGCTACCCTGGATATGTTTTAATTGGTCATTCTGTTCTCACTTGCCACCATGGGATCAACAGGAACTGGAACTATCAATTCCCAAAATGTGAAGGTAATTTTTGTTGTGTTTAATCTTAGGATCTTTTCACAGTCATCCATTTCAGGAGAAGAAGAAAAACAGTTAAGAATGATTTTTTTAAAAAAAAAACTGTCATGTTTTAGGAATGTTTCAAATCCTGCTCTAATTTATTTGTGATTGGGATCAACAAATCAATGTCTTATTTTGTTTTGTTTTTGAAACTGGAAAATTGCTTGGCTTATTCCAAGTCTATTGACACATTTAACCCCATCATACCTCATGTGACATCAGCAGCAGCACAATGCATTCCTGCTGACTTCATTTCCTTTCTTCCTCATCTGTCAACCATGCCCCTGCCCCCATCTCTTACCTTTTGCTCACTCACTCTTCATCCCAAACCTTGGAAATGCTACAACCCAAGAAAATGTAGTCCCTGACCTATTGATGTCCAGAGGATGTGCAGAATATAGCAGTGTGTGTGTGTGCCTTCAAGTATCCTGTCAGCCTATAGCAACTCCATGAATTTCATAGGGTTTTCTTGGGCATGGAATACTTAGAGTGGCTTTGCTAGTTCCTTCCTAGTATTTGTTGGCAGTCTCCCATCCAGGTACTAACCAGGGCTGAGCTTGCTTAGCTTTGAAGATGAGATGGGATCTGGTGCCTTTATAGCAGCAGTCCTCAGAAAATATTTTCTCAGGGGAACAAAATGCTGGAGGTGGAGAGAACTAAGAGCGATTCTAAAACCATTTTTAAATTTGGGGGAGTATTTTACCTCCTTTTTCTGTCTTTTGTGGGTAAAGCAACACTTTAAAAAAAAATTGGGGTGGGTTGTTGTTTACTCTCTAGTTTATGGCAGTTGTAGTATATGTCCCATGAAGGGCATCATAAATCAAGGGCAAGCTGTTCACTGGGCATTCCAAGTCTAATGGGCATCTAAGGAGGCTGTCTGAATGCCTGCAAACTACCAACCCCCCCCCCCTCAGAAATTTCTGTATTTTCCTGTCAAACCTGCTCCCTCTCAAATGGGAAGGGGGAGTTTGAAAATATTGTCCCAGCACTGAGAGAAAAACCTTTCTTCCCCCATCCAAATCAAGAGAAGCAGATTGGATAGAAGATAGGATGACACAGCAGCAATATTTTTGGAGGCAGGTGGATGGGTGGAAGGAAGGAAGGAAGGAAGGAAGGAAGGAAGGAAGGAAGGAAGGCAGGCAGAGTTCAGTTCTTATCAAACTTTTTTTTTTTATAAGACATATCTTTGCTCTTCTATTCAAGGCAAGCCACTAAAGTAATCCTAGCCTGGAGATTAGGAACACCAAATAACTCTTAACCTATTGTTCAGTATGGTGCAGAGCTACATCTTTTTGCTGCATAAATAGTTAATTCCAAGGGCCAAAGCACATACCACATTGTGAGATTCATATTGATATCACATGCTTTTTCACTCCTTAAAATAATAAGCAAATGAAGGCAGATTATGGCTTTGCCTAGGACTGTCCATGTCATTGTATTTTTTATCTTTATGTATGGTTGTGAAAGCTGGGCACTGAAAAAAGCTGATAGGAAAAAAATCAACTAATTTGAAATGTGGTGTTGGAAGAGAGTTGTGTAGATACAGTGGACTGCCAAAAAAGACAAATAAATGTGTCCTAGAGCAAATCAAGCCTGGTCTCTCCATAGAAGCCAAGATGACTAAAGTGAGGCTGTCATACGTTGAGCATTTCATGAAGAGATATTAGTTACTAGAAATAACAGTAATACTTAGTAAGGTGGAGGACAGTAAAAAAAGAGGAAGAGTTCATTACAGGTGGTCAGACTCAGTGAAGGAAGCCATGTCCCTGAGGTTGCAAGACCTGAGCAGAACTTTTAATCACAGTGTGACTTGGCAGTCTCTCATTCATAGGGTCACCATAAGTCAAAGTTGACTTGGCAGTTAGCAAGAACAGCCTGGGAAGTGGTGAATGTTGTTTTATGTTTAATCTTTCCCCTTCTAATGTTTCTTCAAATGTTTCCATGAATAAGAAAAACTGCAGGGGACGGGGAAATTAATACCTGGAAAATGGTACTGGATGGTGGGGAAGTAGGTTTCTATGCATATATAGAAGCATGATTAAATAGATCCTAAGCACATAGCGTTTCTCTGATTTGACAGCCTCCACTGGGCACACAGAACCTATTCACAAATGCTAAAATCCCAGTGCTCAGCTGTTTGAGAGAGAGGTCAGCAGTTTTGCTTCAGTCTCCCTTCTCTGCTTCCCCACCAAACAGCTGATCAAGAGTATTTTAGCAGTATTCAAAGAACATCTTTGCATATGCTTCTTTGTTTTGGAGCCCTGCATTCAATTAATTGCTTGCAACAATTATTCAAATATCTTTCATAGTTCACAATGTTAGCTGGCCTGCCCATCATGCACCTGCATTTACAAATTTAGAAAGCTAAACTGTGGAACCTTATTTATATTTTAAATCCAGTTTATTGCTCAGACATTTCAGTCCTGTTGCTCTGAATTACCTCAAATTACTGAAACTTCACACATCACACACAGATAAAAAGAGCAAATGATTCTCTCCCATGCCAGGAATTCAAATTGATTATATCAAAATGCTATAATTAAAATAACTTTCTAGCATCCATAAATGGTCATCCCTGAAAAAGCCAAACAGTGCAAATGACCAATATCATCTCACTTTGTCATGCAAAAAAGCAAGATGGAAAACTGAATTTCATCATCCCTAAACATCTACATAAAATACATTCAAGGGGATCCGTTCTGGACCCCCCCCCCCATGAAAATGGCTACTCACAAATATTCGAGCCCCATTAAAAATAATGGCACGTGTGCCAGTGGCAGGCATGTGGAAACACCACCATTTTGTCCTTCCCCACTTGTCCCTCCCGCAAAGAGCAAGATTGCAGACTCCAAGTCCACGAATGGGGAGGGACAACTGTATAACAAATGAAATGATTTTTTTCGTAGCCACAAATAGTGGTTTAGTAATTTTTCCCTTTAAAAAATCCCTTCTGAATAAAGTAATTTAGATGTTTCTTCCTCCTTCAAAACTATTTATATATTTCATACCACTATTTGAAATATGATTGTACTGCTTATTGGATCACCTGAAATTATATAAAGGATTAAAATGGAACATTTCATGGCACATCAAATGGCAAGACATATTATATCCTACTCTCTATTATGGGATTTCAGTACAGTGTACAAATTAAAAAAAACAAATTAAAACTGTTCTAGATTAAAACAACAGAATAGCTTTAGAAAAGATAAAGCACAATAATGGCTTAATGGGGTACAAAAGTTTAAAAAGTACATATATGTATATTTATAGTATATTAATCCTCAGAGGTCATAATAAAAAAGTCATGTCCTTATGTCATTTCAAAAGAAGGAAATATTGACACCAATTGGATTTCCAAGAAGGGGGCAACAGCCAATTTAGGATGCAATAGAAAATATGTTTTGTTATAAGGTCCTAAAAAAAATCAGGACTAAGGATCTCTGCAGATTGGCCCAAAGGCTGGCCTGGAGGCAGAGATGAGGTGGGGCAGCCATATGCCAGCTGCTCCAACCCCACGCCAACACCGTCCTGACACCACACACTGTTAGAATGGCTTTCCGCCACAGCGTTTTGACAGTTATCTGCTGATGGAATGACAACCAGTTTAGCTTCCCTGAGGAGGAATTTTCAGAGTCTGGGAGCAATCACAGAGATAAAATATTTATGTTGAAAGTATTTCCCTACTCCTGTTGTGCAGTATCCCTGTTTCACTTAACCAACTCTCCTTAAAACACTTCCCAAGCTTTCAATGGTATATGGTTATTTTCATTATTCTTTTTAAAAAGCTGGGTCTATTACTGATTTTGTATTTTTTGGTAATTTATTACTGTACTTTTGTATTGTTTTACCTTTAAAAAATAGAGCCAACTTGGAGACTGTTTTCTTGAAAATCTGAACTATATTATGTCTTTAAATAGTGCTTAAACTTAATTTGGGGTTGGAGGATGGAGGTCACCATATCCTCTGATGATCTGATGAAAGCTATGACTCACCGTTGTAGAAAAGTACACATAACTTAAACAAACCTTTTCATACTATTATATTATAGTGTTGGGGACTTGTCTGGGATTTTCTTTTTGAAAAACACAGTGAACAATTGAAAAAGACTTTCTTTCCTTTCACCATGAGAGGAAAAATGCAAAGTAACAAGAAAGAAATCCAGTGACTTTGTTTTTCACACTGAGTTTATGGACCTACTGAAACCCATCCACATATCTACAAGGTTAAGCTTAATGTTAAGGTTCAATTTGAGATAAGTCAGTATTATGTCATCAACAATGTATTCTACTACTTAACATTTCTCTTCTTCTCTTTTTCAGCTCCTTGTGGTTATAATGTAACATCTCAGAATGGTACAGTGTACTCCCCAGGATTTCCAGATGAATATCCAAATTCAAAAGATTGTGCATGGCTAATTACTGTACCCCAGGGCCATGGTATCTATATCAATTTCACTTTGCTCCAAACAGAACTAGTGAATGACTACATTGCAGTTTGGTATGTTAGCATTTGTTACCATGGAGACTCATAGTCTGTTTAATCTGTACTTTTTCTCCATTTGAATACCAACAATAATCTCAAAGTAGTGTGATGGATGAGCATATGTCTGTATGATCAGATAGTTTCACAGCATTTTTTTTTCCTTGCAAATTCCCTTGGCAAATTGTGAAACATAGAGAGAAAGCTAACCTTCTCCCATCATGAAGCCGAAAGCTAGGGAACTGAGTTCTAGTTTCACTGGAGAACATCTCCCAGATGAATTCCCTTCCTACTTAAGGCCTGATGTAGTACAATTGAACAAAAGGATAACATCATGTTGTGTCATCTATATGCAAAGGATGAGCAGGGTCTGCACTGGCCGGAATAATCTGGGTTGCTCCCAGCTTATTTCTGGCCCCTGAGCTGCCTTGAATTTCCCCCAGTATCTGCACTCCAGAGCGATGAGCACACACATCCTGCTGTGCTACCTGATGCTACTACCATTGCAGCAAATTTTTCCCACCGAGGTTGAAAACGAGGCACCCAGTATCAATCACACTGGGTGCCTCGTAGTTAACTCAAAGGAGGTCACACCACTCTAGTGGTGGTGGTGCTGGCTGGCACAGCAGGGTAGACTGACTGATATGGAAAATCCAGAACAAAAGACAAGTCAATTTAATTCAGTTTAATAGAGGGATGGTCCTGATTCATGAAGACATTTTGTACTTGAATCAGGACTTTGGTCCTGTGTTGTAAAGACAAGGCACCATGGGAGCAGGGAAAAAACAGTTCATTTGGCCCATGTAAATATGCCCTAAGGGATGCAGTGGCTCAAGTGGTTAAGACACTGACTCTGTTGATTGCAAGATCGGAAGGTTGGCAGTTCAAGGCCCAGGTGCTGCATGATGGGGTGAGCTCCCATCACTAATCCCAGTAGTGCCAACCTAGTAGTTCAAAAGCATGCAAATGCAAGAAGATAAATAGGTACCACTTTGGTGGGAAGATAAACAGCGTTCTGTTCAATCATGCTGGCCACGTGATCACAGAGTAGTCTCTGACAACGCTGGCTTTTTGGCTTAGTAACACAGATGAGCACTGCCCACTAGGGTTGGACACAACTTGAAAACATTGTCAATGGGGAATACCTTTACTTTTTTAAAATATGTCCTAACTGAAGTCTGTGTTTCATAGAGGGCCTTCTCGGCAACCGCTCCCAGATTGTGGAACAGCCTGCCGGACGAGATCTGTCAGATTACCAGTTTAAACAGCTTCAAAAAGGCTGTAAAGATAGATCTCTTCTGGCAGGCCTTTTTGGACTAGTTTTTCCTGGCCTAAAGAGTGAGCTCACCCTATCTCTATCCTCTGTCACATTCATAATCTGTTGCCTGCCTGCTATTATGATTTTTTTAGATGTTACAGCTGATTGTTTTATTGTTTTTATTGTTTTATATGCTTGATGTTTAATGCTATTTTAAGGGGTGGAAGAGGGTTCTTTGGGATTGCATATTGTGACATTTTAATTTTGTAAGCCACCCCGATTGCTTCGGCAGAGAGGTGGGATAGAAATAATAATAATAATAATAATAATAATAATAATAATAATAATTGCCCTTCACAATTTGGAACCAGGGTATTGAAAGTACTAATGGCCAGAATTATCTTATCATCTATGTAGTGCCTCCTGACCTGGCCTTCCCAATCCCCACTTACCAGGTAGCAGCTGCTGCAATTGACAGGAGTCTGTTCCACTGTCAGTCAGGAAGCAGCTAACTGATTTGCTGCCCCATCCCATGAGTGATCTCTATCATGACAGACAGCAGCAGGGTCCCTAATATAATCCCCCCACACACACACACTGTAGTTGTCCACATGAGGGTTGAGTGGGAATGTCAGTCAGCTGCTTTCTGATTGACAAGGGAACAGATATTGATCACAGTGGCTGGTGCACAGTAAGTGGGGATTGGAGGACTTACATGGCCCCTACATATCCCCTAAAACAGAGAAATACCAAGTATGAACATGCCCTTAGAACGTGTATTAATATAACTTAAATCTTTCTTGAAAGGTATTGTAAGGGACATTTTGTATTTTCATGCCCCCCCTCCACATGACTAGATATGGGTGGACTATAAATTCTCATGTCTATTCATTGCATAATTTTATATGCCTAGCCAGAAACAATCAAAATGCAACAGTACCACACACTACATTTTGTCACATTAGCAATTTAAATTAACCATGCTTTCAGTTGTGTGGGAAAACATGGGGCAGTAGCAATCCCAGAGGTAAATGTTTTTTCATCCATATGCCAGCCCAAATGTTGAGTCCTAGAAATGCCACTGCCATTTACAGATCTTTGCTTTAGAAAAAAATGTATTAAATTTTTCAGAGCCCTCTTTTCTCACAATACACATTCTAAGGATTAGATGGCAGATTGGTGAGACAGACCTCTTTGAACTACAATGTCCTTTTCTTCAAGTTTGTATTGAAAGGATTAAAACTACTGGGGAGATCTAAACAGCTTATGACTTTACACGAAGTTGTCACTTTTTTGTTGATGAAGAACTCCTCCTTAAAGTGACATCTTAATATCTACACACCACTTATCTCACTAAACAAACCAGCTCTTTAATTGATAAAGGCATCAGAAAAAAAATCTATAAAATATTTTACAGAAAACTAGCAAAATCCTAGGTACCTGGTTGCCCAGAAGCTTCATAGTATGATACTGGTATCAATCTGAAATATTTGGTCTCTCTTTATATGGCAAGGTACAACATGGAAGTTTAATATAAAATGTATTAAAATCTGTCATTAAGATAACTGAAATTATTATTATTATTATTATTATTATTATTATTATTATTATTATTAAGTCTAATGAAGTTTTCTCAGTTAGTAATAGTGTCTTTAAAAAATTGACATATAATTTTATATACCCCTCCACCTTGCAGTTGAGGATTCAACCAAAAGTGTCTACACATTTACCTTGGGGAGACTGGTGCACATCAGCAAGCTTCTTTGTGCATGTTGTTGCTGTTGCTGTTATGTGCCTTCAAGTTGTTTCCAACTTATAGTGATCCTAAGGCAAACGTATCATGGGGTTTTCTTGGCAAGATTTGTTCAGAGGGGTTTTGTCATTGCCATTGTAAGAAGGATTTGAACTTGGGGAATTACTAAAGTCCAAGTCTTCAATGGGATCTTTTATCCTGTGTTTACGGAGGTGGCTAGGGAACAGACTGATGGAGACAAAGCTTTCCAATGAAGTATAATTTATTTGGGGATTCAAACGTACAAAGACATTCTACCATACACTCATGCACATAACTCAGGAATAAAGTAGTTAGCTTGGAGGGGAAACACAAGACTTTCTAATGGTGATAATTACCTGAAAGACGCTGCTCCAATGATGAATGAAGATGGAGAGACTCAATCATTATGAAAAGGGAAAGGACAACAGAAAGAGACAGGACCCAAGTCAGACTTCACAATGGCACAGTGTCACCATGAAATATAAGACCCTATGTTCCTGAGATTTTGGGGATCTTTTATATCCTTAAACTTAGCCTGAAGTGAAGAATTGCTATTATATATCAAAGGCTTCAGGATTACTACTTTTTGAAGTCAACAATTTCCAAGGAGAGTAGATGGAATCTCATCTTCAGTTGGACACATCCTGGCTGGTACCCATAAATCTTCTAGGTGTGAATGTCCTGCTTTGCAGCTCCTAGGTTTGGCCCTCTTGATATGCAAGTTGTTGTAAATGCAGATGTGACCTTTCAGGGGCCTACATGATGTGATCACCGTGGGTCCATGGCGATCAGGCTTTTCCCAGTCTAGAGCCATGGCAGAGACCCAAAGGGTTTTTTATATTAAATTAGTTATTGTAACACCATCCTCTGAGGCTGTGTGTGATTTGTTCAAGGTCACCCAGTGGAGGGTTCATCCATTGAATGTAGTTATATATTGTCACTGTCTATGGGATGCAGTTCTGGTATACGGTTAGACACGATTTCATATTTCCCTCATCAAGTTTTAGAACAGTCTATTTACAGGACTTGTTGTTCCATCCATGTATGCACAGGGTGCTTCTTTGCTCATGACATTATCTTGAAGGAATTTTTCAGATCATAAGCAGATCATCTCATTCTCAACTTAAAGCAGCAGAGTTCTCACCCCTGTCTGTTGCCCCAAATAATGCTGCAATACTAGGAATGAATATTCAGCTCTAGAATTGAAAAGG
The DNA here is from genome assembly GCA_020142125.1 of Phrynosoma platyrhinos. Taxonomy (NCBI): domain Eukaryota; kingdom Metazoa; phylum Chordata; class Lepidosauria; order Squamata; family Phrynosomatidae; genus Phrynosoma; species Phrynosoma platyrhinos. The sequence goes on from CM034701.1 coordinate 253,185,146, forward strand.
AAAATAAATTTGATCTGAGCATGTGTTCAGAGGCACACTGTTAATTCCGAATGGTGGTGAAGTATTTAGCCAGGTCTGACTTTCTTTTCTCTAATGTGAATGCAATGGCCAAATTATTGCAGATCATTAAGTTAGAATTCTTCAAAATTCAGGCCTACCTTTCATAAGCAAGAGTGCATCCCCCCCCCTCACTTTCACTTGACTGTGCTTGCATGCAAAAGAGGCCAAACTAACTGAAATGTATTAGTGAAGAAAAATATAGAGTTGTATCAGAAGCCAAGTCTGAAAGCCAAGTCACCTTATTAGCATACAGTGGACACTTGGTATCTGCTGAGGCTTGGTTTTTCACAGTCTTAGCTAAAATTTCTTGAGTTGATGACATGACACACCATCTCTGCTGGTTGAAAAAAACCACTTTTTCCCCTTCTTACTAAATATGTCATTCAAATTTGTTTCTTTGACAAAGAGAAAATATACTATGATTCTAAGTTTCATTAAAATGAAAGCCAGGGCGGTTTGAGCATCGGATTATGACTCTAGAGACCAGGTTTTGAATTACTGCTTAGTTGTGGAAACCCATTGGGTTACCTTGGGCAACCCACACACTCTTAATCTCAAAGGAAGGTAAAGCAAAGCCTCCTCTGAACAAATTTTGTCAAGAAAAGCCCATGATAGGTTTGTTTAGGGTTACCTTAAGTTGGAAATAACTTGAAGGTGAGCAACAAAATCATATCAAAATGGAATGCACATTACGATTGTAAATTATGACAGTTTCTCCTGCTGTGGGGGACAGGAAAAATTTAAAAGTTTTCTTCTCACTACAAACTGCTGTGAGAGAGTTGGCTTTGTGGTTGTCACTGTTGGTGCCTGTCTCTGAGAATTTTACAAGGGTTTATGTTTACATTTCTGTGTAATGTGCAGTACTGGGGGGTATTATAATTATTGCTTTCTTTGTGAACTAGTAATATTAGAAACATCAGTTGGCCTGACCTGTTATGCCTTTGTGTGTGCTCAGCACAAAGAACACAAAGAAAAAAGACACTAATTGTGTGTAGAAACAGGAATTTTACCAAAAAATGCTTTTTATTTTAAAATATTTAACTTTATTGTTATTTTTTGCAAATTATGAAATCTATGAGGATAGAGGGACCATTTGACATTTCAGTCTCACATTGAAGACACGCTCTCTCCAGAGGATTGCCAAGTGCTTGCAGCATGAACTCATCATGCCAACATGATCTAAATTACATAAAATGTTACAAGCAGTGAGGGTTTTTTTGTATACACCTGTGTGTGTGCACATATGTGTGTATGTGTGATAGATATCATTGTCAGCAAGAAGGATCTCAGGTGATCTTAAGGCAAACTGCACAATACTCTGTGCACAACATATGGTCCAGGGGCCAGATGCAGCTCACCAAAGGATTTTGGGCAGTCCACAAGAATGTGGAATGACTTCAAAGCTCCTCTGCCATTCGGTCTCCTCCTGAGGAGAGGACCATACAAAGGAGGAGGAGGAAGGGCGAACGCTCACCCTCCAAGTCTCCTCTGCCACCTGGCTTTCTCCTGAGGAGAAGGCCAGGCAGTGGAGAAAGAGGACGGGTGAACACTCTCCCTGCAAGGCTCCTCCTTTGCCTGGCTTTCTTCTGAGAAGGCTGGGTGGCAGAGGAAGAATGGGGGCAAACGCTCACCCCTCAAGGTTCCTCCATCATTCGGCTTTCTCCTGAGAAGAGGAGAAGGACAGGAAAGGCTCCCCTACTGCTGAGCTTTCTCCTGAGGAGAGGGCCAGGCAGAGGAGGGGGGATTAATATTATTAATTAAAACCTATCTGTGACCTGAAGATGTTTAGCCTATTTTAATTTTGGACCGCACCTACTGTCAAGTTGTGCAGGCCTGCTCTAATACAAATGTTACTATACTGCACAGCTTCCCAGCTGTCCTCTGAAAGGTCAGCTTTCACATTAGGAGGACTTAATTGTCTCCATAGATTTGAATACAAATGAATTTCCATCCCACAATTGTTAGGATTAAACTGCCTTCTTGAAGATTTAAAGCTACCAGCAAGGAAAAAAAGTAGAGTTAATTTAAACTGTAATTATAAGCTTTTGCTGACACTGCTTTATTTCCTCTTGGTCCTTAGGGATGGCCCCGACCAAAATTCACCTCAGCTGGGAGTGTTCAGTGGGAATACAGCTCTTGAGACGGCTTATAGTTCAAGCAATCAAGTCCTTCTCAAGTTTCACAGTGATTTCTCTACTGGAGGGTTCTTTGTTCTCAATTTTCATGGTCAGTTTTTTCTCCTTCTCATCTTCCAAATCGTATGTGTGTGAAAGAGATACAGGGAGGAAGCATGTGGAGCTTTAAAAGGGTATTTTCTGCCTACTGATGTTAAAATAAATTAGATCGACTTAATTGGCATGGTATTTTCATTTAATAAAACCTCTAGAGTACCAGTCTTTATTATCCACAGCAAAATGAGTGTTAAATATTTAATACAGAGTTTCTTGTTTCTTAATATTTTAATGGAAAAACTCTGGCCCACTTAACCCAGACCAAGCTCTCCTTAGTAAGTCTTAAGGACTCCTCCTACTACTACTACTTCTTCAGAAAACACAGTAATATCCTAATATCCCATGAAGAATTTTTCAGCTATGGGACGTTTTCTCAATTAGAGCTTTTGAACAACTTCAGTATTTAGAGATATATAGTTAGAAATAAGGAACCCAAAGAGGGAAAAGTTAAGTGGCACAGGACTTTGAAACAGCATGTGCTTATTTTACATTCTTCTTGTTAGAGTCTTTGCTTCTGGTGAAGGAAACCATTTTAATTTTAAGAAAAGTAGCCAGAACTCTAGTTGTAAATGTTGATATGGCAAGAAAAAAGAGAGGTCGGTATTTTACAAGGGTTTATGTTTACATTCCATGGCTGGTGGCTTCCATGTCAGTGGCATAGTGAATTTCCTTTAGGTTTCACTCCATACTATAACCCTATTTTCAAAATAGGTTCAGGACCTTGGATTGCTTCATTAAGATTTTGTCTAAAACCCAGAGATTTATTGCTTCCCTGACATTAGCCACCAGTGGTGTGTGTGTGTGTATCAGGGTGAAAAATGATTGTTGTTTTTCAAAATGTGTGTGTGTGTACCTATCTATGCAACCCACAAACAGCATGGTACTGTACAAAGCTGTGTTGCTCCCTTCACTGTAACAAATTAACTGTCTATGAGTGTATGAACATACAAATAGCATCACTGTGGCCAAATGAAGTAGCTGCAACAACTCCCATTCAGCAACCATGCCTGTGTTCCTGGTTGGGACCTGTTGTGTTTGCTCAGCTAATTGCAAGCAGTAGAATTAGCTATTTCCTGGTGTGCGGGTGACACTCCATTGGAATATTTAGCTGACTTCAGGATTGCATCAAGTGAGACAGACAATTCCATCTTTAAGTCTCCACATCTGGACAAGGTAAGTAGATCTGTATGATTGTATCACTTAAAACATTTTAACTTTTTTTTAATTATGCCAGAAGTGTCCATCAAAGGTATGCAGGCACACTGTAGCCCCATGATTTCATTTAGCTGTATAGACTCATATATAATCATTGAACTGTGACTATTGGCTTCCACTTTGCCCATCTTGCAACCAATGTGACAACTACAGCTGCCAACTGATAATGAGACCTGTTTTCAAACACATGCTAATGCAATTTTTATTTGATTTTCTAGCATATCAGCTTAAGAAGTGCCAGCCTCCCCCAGCAGTTCCACAAGCTGACCTGCTTACAGAAGATGATGATTTTGAAATAGGTGATAATTGATCCTTGTGTTAGCACACATTGCACATTCACCCTCTTTGTTGAGACCTCTACCTAAACAATATTACATATATACCTGAAGTATTTTTTGTCTCTTTGTTTAAAATAGTTATAGATAAAATGTCACCACTTCTGTGGACCTCCACCACACACATTTAAGTGTAGCTCATTGGAAGTACTCTAATTAAAGAATCTGAGGGGAGCAGGATTAATATTCTTTGAAATGAGGGATAGAAAAGAAATTAGCTTTGTTTATATTTTAATGTGCATTGACCTAAGTCACATGTTGGCTGCATCTACATAGAATCATAGCATTATAGAGTTGGAAGAGATCACAAGGGCCATCCAGTCCAACCCCCTGCCATGCAGGAACCCCCAATCAAAGCATCCCCGACAGATGGCCATCCAGCCTCTGCTTAAAGACCTCCAAGGAAGGAGACTCCACCACACTCCGAGGGAGTGTCTTCCATTGTCGAACAGCCCTTACTGTCAGGAAGTTCCTCTGAATGTTGAGGTGGAATCTCTTTTCCTGGAGCTTACATCCATTGTTTCGGGTCCTAGTCTCTGCAGCAGCAGAAAACAAGCTTGTTCCCTCTTCAATATGACATCCCTTCAAATATTTAAACACGGCTATCATATCACCTCTTAACCTTCTCTTCTCCAGGCTAAATATCCCCAGCTCCCTAAGTCGTTCCTCATAGGGCTTGGTTTCCAGACCCTTCACCGTTTTAGTTGCCCTCCTTTGGACACACTCCAATTTCTCCAAAGTAGAAGTAATCCAGTTTGACACCACTTTAACTGCCATGGCTCAATGCTATGGGATCCTGGGATTTGTAGTTTGCTGTGGCACCAGAGCTCTCTGACAGAGAAGACTAAATATCTCACAAACTACAATTCCCATAATTCCATAGCACTGAGCCATGACAGTTAAAATGGTGTCAAATGGGATTATTTTTGCAGTGCAGATGCATTCATTGAGAACCAATACACAAACCGACAGTTGTGTTGTGATATTCACACCATTCCAAATGTTTCATTACAGTTCTTCAATAAGAAATTTCATGCAAAATGCATTTATTAGGGAAAAGTGCAATAACAATGCTTATATCAGTGGAGACAATTTTAAAAAAATGTGTTATACTAGGGGAAATTAATTGCTATTTGTGCAGATTAGGAGAACACGTGGGCAAAACAGATATACTAAGAGAAATATGGATCAATGTTATAGATTTATACAGGCTTTTATAAAAATGCAAAGTGATGCAGAAAAAGAATGATGTGGAGTTAACTTTTGGAAAAGAAGGAGCTGAGTTAAGCTGAATTTGGTAGACTTGTTCACCCTTTCTAAAATCTTAAAGCAGAGATACCGAAGTCAAAAATACTGAATACTGCTGGATAAATTTATATCTGCTTCCTGCTATCCAGTTATTTTCAATAAGTCATGGGATGTCGACATCATGATTCCTATATGAAAAACATATTCAAGTCCTGGATACATGTTAATGGCCTTCAAAGGAACAACATAGGGCCAAAGCAGATGGTCCATTGGGGGTGGCTATGGGCCACCCCTGGGAGCGGCGGATCGGAACTGCGGCAACCACATGCTGTGGGCCTGATCCTCCTTTTTGCCACCCCCAAAAGAGCAGCAAAATGCTACTCCTTTTGAGGGTGACAAAAGGTCACCCTTACAGCCAGCGCTGTGGCTCTTTTGCACCCTTTTGGCGCAGCGTGTGCGCATGCTGTGCCAAGAGGGTGCCCTGATGCCACACACTGTGCAGACATGTGACCTGACGCCGCGCACCATGTGGACAGGCATGCGGCATCAGGGAGGGCAGCATCTGGTTGCCCCGCCCTAACTCCACCCCCAGGCCAGCCTATAGTGCTGGTCTGCATCTTCCCATAGTTTCCAGAAAGGCTCCAAAGTTTGGGTCTCCAGATATTGAACTACAACTCCCATCACCCCTGACCATTGTCATTGCTATATTAGGATCATAGGCATTTTACTCCAGCATTATCAACACTGAAAAGGTTTACATAGGAAGATACCACAGTGTGAATTGAGTTCAGTTGAGGTCTTTTGACTGGTAGATTTTAGGCTTAATCTGTCTGATCCAGACCTAATCTTAACAAATCTACAGGATTTTTGAGGGGAGGGGCAACATTTCAGGATCTAACAAATGGATCAAAACGATAAATACCTTATTTTCCTGCGTATAAGACTACTTTTTAACCTGCAAAATCTGTGGTTAAAGTGGGGGGGTCGTCTTATACGTCGGGTATAAGGATAAGGAGGATAGAGGTGCTATAACTCTATATTTTGACTGGAAAAATGGGGGGTCATCTTATGCACCGGGTCGTCTTATACGCCGGAAAATACGGTAGATGATTTGTGGGCAAGACATGTATTTAACATTAAGAAGAGGTTTTGTTATGTGCCTTCCACTTGACTCTCACTTATGGTGACCTTGGACCTAGTCACACTATAGCACTATTATTCTTTAGCAGTCATGGATCCATCCAACAGAATCCTAGAGTCTGCAGTTTGGTGAAGCACTGGAAGAGAATTATACATCTAGCTATCTATACTGCCAGTCCCAGGGTTCTATAGAACAGAATCATGGGAATTAAAGTGGAATAATAATGCTATAATTGCATAGTCTGAATGGGTCCACATCACAGAGTTTTCTTGGCATACTTTATTCAGAGGAGGTTTGCCATTGCCTTCCTCTTTGGCTGAGAGATTGTGATTTCTCCAAGGTCATTCAGTGAGTGTCCATGGCCCAGCATGGATTCAAACCCTGCTCTTCCAGAGTCCTGTCAATTATTTTGTTTTCAATACTATAAGCCACTTAGGGACAATGTTGTGTCTGAGAGAATATACAATCATAATTATATATTACATTCACATACATCTGTAATTATACATTGTTTCAGGGGACTTTGCAAAGTACAAGTGTCATCCTGGCTATACCCTGGTTGGAAATGACATGATGTTCTGTAAGCTAAAAGCACAGCTCCAGTTTGAGGGTTCCCCTCCATTTTGTGAAGGTATGTATCCGGTAGTTGTTGGATCTATAATAGCATTTTTATTTCTTGTAGTTTATGTAAAAAATGTTTTTATCAAGGAGAGGATAAGTATGAGGAATCATGACAAGACTTAGAAATCTGTTCTCTATGTAAAATCATTAATCATTTTGAAATGTCTGGAAACGGAAATAAATAATATGTCTGTGCACTTCAGAATTCATTCTACTATAGATACATTGATTTTATTTTCTTGAAAATGTTTTAACATAAGTGGGCTTCTTTAGAAGGGTTTAATTTTTTATTAAATGAAGATACATTTCTGTTTCTAAAGGACAAGAATATGTACAAAAAAAAAAAAAAACACCGCAAAAAACTAGGAAAAACTTGTGTTTGCAAAATTCTTCCATGACTTCTATCATTCTCTGCTAAAACCATAGATAAAATACCAGGGCCTATTTTCAGTAAAATATAAAAGCAGAAAATAAAATGCTCAACCACCAGGTCTTGTGCTACTGTTGGATACAAGCCCAGGATAATATTCCATAAGGAACTGGACGCTGGTTATAACCCTCGTGCACAAATTTGCATTATTTCATTTGTTGTAGAGTATTTTTGCCCCAATGAGAATACCAATATATTGCTGGGTATAAAAATTCTTAATGTGCAAAGGACTGTTGGTGTGTAGACCTAAGGGGCTTCCACCCAAACACCCAAAAATAGACAATTTACATTAATACAAAACATAATCTTCCTGTGTGATCTCTCCTGACACCAAGATAACCCTAAGAAGAAATTTAAATTTAAAGGCCCAACCTACTGAAATCCAGAGCTTCTGTTTTGCTGTGTTATCATCATGGCTCACTGAAAAACAGCTAGTGGTTTGCTTTTTGTCCGAAACATTTACACTAGCTTACAGAAATACAAGGTTACAAGCAAAAAATCAATATTTGCTAGAACATCTCTTTATTCCAGCCAATTTTTATTTAGTTGTTTCTACTTATGTATTGGAATGGGAGTATATATTGGAAGTGACACATGGCCTTTGCAGACTGCCGGAAATAGTGAAAATTGAG
>CM034701.1:253226649-253238289 GCA_020142125.1 Phrynosoma platyrhinos
TATTTTTGCAACAGAGATTTTTTCACTTTTTTCATTTTTTTCAAAATTCTTTGGTGCACTCCATCATCCAACATATATTTGCAATATGATCCCTTGTGTCTGTTCTGAAGTGAAGAGAGTTCTGAAAAGCATGTTGAAAGGCAGAAAACAGTGAGGAGACAAGCTCCACATGCTCTGAGATGGTTAACTGTTTAATCAGTATTTTTTTTTTTTAAAAAAAAATCCCTTATTGGTCATATAGCATCCCCCCCCCCCCCGGCTTGGTATAAATTTCCCTTAGATTTATGAGATCTTGTGGAACAGCTTTCTTGTTCTTATTTTCTTCTTGTTGCCTTCTGTTTCTCTGTGTTCGTTGTTACAGTATTTCTCTTTGTCATTGCACACAAGTTGTTGTACAGTTGCATTCAGAGTTCTGATCCTATTTCTCCCCCCTTTTACTTTTGTTTCTCCCCTGTCCTTAAGTCCCATTTAGTGTTCCCTGCTCATGTATCCTCACCTTTAACATGTGTTACTTTATGAAATAATACTATTTACGATATGTTTAAGCATTCTAGATACAAATTTGTTTCTGTTTAAAGAGAAAACATTTTGTGCCATCCTATGTATCCTACACGTATGCAACTACAATTGAAATCAATGAAATTAATGCATATGTTGCTCTATCTACAATGTGTTGTTGCTGCTTGTAATATACTGCACTGAAACAGTTTTAAAATATTTTGTACAATATATAAAATGAGATCTATTCAGGGTAGCCAACAACCAAAATCCACAAAATAGTGATACCTTTATTGGGAAAACCAAAATGCACAAAATACATGATACAAGGTTTTCAAAGTTCCATTGACTTCTTCATCAGGTGAAGGTGTTCAAAAATCATACAAAGGGGGGGGGGAATGGTGACATTAGTCACAAGCCTGTAATTTGTCAAAGTGTTGTTGTGTTGTTTTGTGGAGGAATAGATTGCATGCATAGATATCCCCCATAGAACAACAACATCTTGAGAAAATGTAGGACTGTGGCTAATAACATCATTTTATATATATTTTTTCTTACATACGTATATATATATTTCTTCTTACATAAGCCTGGATGTTGATCATATTTCTGAAGCTGAAATTATTTGAATGGCTTTGAATTTTTCAGCCTGCATAGTTTTGGCTCTGTTTGATGAGTCTTTCCCCAATTGCATTATTTCCATTCTGTTCTGTGAATCCACTCAGCCTTCTATCTTATATCCAGGAAGAACCCAGGGAACTAAATTAAAAAAAAAAAGCCACTCCTGGGTTACTAGGATAAATTCTAAGGTTATTAGTAAGACTACCAGGATTATTTTTCTAAATGCTTAAGCTTTCAGTTCATTGGCCTTCTGGTCTTTGTTACTGATGTGTATTGCTTAGCCCATTGATTAAAAACATTGTTAAGTCCCCTTTTATTGATGTTTATATGTGTTCCTTCCCTAACAGTAGAAGACAGTTCCCTACCATTTCAGTGTAAGATACCACTCTAGAAGATTACACAAAATTACCTCCTCTAATTGCTTCTTTGTAGTGTTTTATCAATGTCAATGTATGCAAGAAGGCACACACAAAGGAACTGAAATTTATAGCAGATGTCACATGCATAATACTTTGTGCAAGACCTGGTCATCCAGAACTCCAAAAGCCATGGAAATTTTCAGATGAATACTTTGGAAATATCCCTACTTAAGTAATTCATTCCAACTGTTCACTCTATTCCTTGTTCACGTTTTCTAAATAGACAATACTGTTCATTTGCTCATGCTTTCCCTTCATGCTGTATGATCTAGACTAAAAGAAACAATACTTCTACTTCATGGTCTCTGTGAATCACACAAATGGGTTATTCTGCACATGTGCAGCAAAGCTCAGAAATTTCTGGTATCACTAGGCAAAACTCCATTTACAACTTTATGGCTCTGCCGCCTCCATATAAGCCTGGCACCTTCCTGCTCTTTTCTCAGTTCCTTTCGTTTGCCACGTTAGCTGCTAGGAAGGAACTTTGCTGCTCAGTATCACTTGTTTCTCTCTACTTGGTGTTTTGGATATGACTTCTGGCTTGACTTTAACTACTCTTTGGAATTTGGACTTGACTGTGAATCCCTCGACCTTGGACTGCTTGACCTTGATTTTCAATTTGGATTTGACTTCAACTTCAATTGAAAATGTCTTTGCACTTCTTTGAGCACTGTGAGAAGTGCAATGGTAAGATCCCCAGCTCTGACCCGCATTCCTCTTGTCATCTTTGGGCGAAGGGCACAGTGTTCAATCCTGTGCCCTTTGCAGGTCCATGACTTCCCAGGCCCTTAGAAATAGGGACAAGAGATTGAAGGCTGCCCTTTATGAGCATCCTTAAGGCCTCAGCCCATTCCCGTGGCCTCCACCACTTCTGTGGACCCTCAGCCTTCTACTTTGGGGATCAAGAAGCCCAAAGAGAGGGGAAGAACCAAGAGAAAAGGTGGAAATGCATGTCCAGGTCTAGCAGGGACCACTCTACTGATGACCCAAAGGCCAAAAAGGCCTCCAAGAGGAAGCCTTGGGAGGAGAATGATTCTTCCTCTAAAAAGGAAAAATCCTAATCAAAGGCCCTTCACCATGCTCGATCTTCATCGCTGTGAGCCCCAACTAGCTCCCAAGGCAACGAGGGCTCCAAGAACAAGTCCCCTTCTTCAGTGTTCACGTTGAGCCCAAACTGCTGACTTTGGCTCATGCCATGAGTGGTGTCTCCACTTCGATGAAGCCTCCAATTTGTTCCAGACCTGGGGGACACTGTCTGTCGACCTCTTTGCCAATCAACACAACAGTCACTGTACACAGTTTTGCTGAACTTGAGCACCTGGCTCCTGAGGAGATATCTTCCTGTTCGAGTGATCTGGAGAGATGATATATGCATTTCCACCTTTTCCCCTCATTACTCAAGTGGTTGCCAAGATGAGAAATGACCACTCCGATGCCATCCTCATCAACCTGTGGTGGCCAAGGCAACCCTAGTTTGTGTCACTTCTCCACCTGGCTCGAGATCAATGTCTCCAGCTCAAGCCACATCCAGATCTCCTAACTCTCCATGAAAGCTAAGTCCACCACCCAGACATGGACAACCTTCCACTAGTGCCCTGGCAGATTCTTCCTTAGGAGACCTTCCAGATTCTGAACGGACAGTTATCCTGACTGCCCAGAAGCCATCCACAAGAAAATCCTATGCCCTCAAATGGAACAAGTTCTTGGACATCCTGAACTTGAAGGACATCCTTCCATCCTATGCCTCAGTACCAATCATCCTGGAATTCCTTATGGAACTGTCTGAATCAGGACTATGCCTGTCCTCACGGAGATGCTACCTAGTGGCTGTCTGTTCTCACTACCAGCTCGAGGGCCACCTGTCCTTCTTCAATGACCCTTTGGGGAAGATGTTCTTGAAGGAGTTCAACAACCTCCACCCTCCATCCTTGATACCAACTCCAGCTTGGAGCTTGGACTTAGTGCTCTCGTATCTCTCAAGTAAGCCCTTTGAGCCTTTGGTCACCACGGACTTGAGATTGCTGACCTGGAAATCAGCTTTCTTATTCGCCATTACTTCAGCTCACCATGCAAGCTTGATTTCACAAGGACAAGGTGGTCCTCTGTCCTGACATCACCTTCCTTCCAAAGGTGGTGTCGACCTTTCACTTGAGCCAAGACATTGTGTTGCCAATTTTGGCCCCAAACCCGACAACTGATACTGAGTGCTTTCTCCATACCCTGGATGTGCGGAGGGTGCTGGCCTTTTACCTGGACAGAACCTTGGGCTCAAGGTGCTCTGAGAGACTCTTTGTTTGCTACTCAGAGAAGGGACTGCCTGTGACTGCCCAAAGGTTCTCTAAGTGGGTGAGTGGCACCACCCACATGTGTTACAAACTTTCAGGTAGAGCTCTTCCGGCTCGGGTTTGGGCTCACTCAACTAGGGCGGTAACTGCATCCTCCGCTTTTCTGACTGGGGTTCCTTTGGAGAATGTCTGTAGGGCTGTTGTCTGGTCCCAGCCACTGACTGTCATTAAACTCAACAGGCTGGAGATCAGGACCAGACAGGATGCAGCCTTTGGGAGGGCAGTGTTGCTTTCAGGTTTGCACTGACAAAGTTTATTGCACTGCTTAGTTTGCATTAAGAAATTTTTTCCATTATCAGTTTGCACTGAATGTTTATTCATTCATGGTTGTGTCTAAATCCAAAAAGGGATGACACTGACAAATACACTTCGAGTTCAATGGTTTATTGTTGTTAATAAATACAACTTGCTTGGACTTTACAACTTGTGTCATGACACTCCCTCCTCCACTGACCGAAGCTTGTCAGTCTAACCCATTTGTGTGATTCACACAGACCACGAAGAAGGAAGACAGGTTGCATACAGTTACCGCCCTAGTTCTTCAAGTGGTCATCTGTGAATTCACAAAAATCCCACTCATCCTCCCCTCTGACATGTCCTGCTCACTTAGATTCCTGCTATCGCTGCTATGCGGCAGACAGTTATGGAACTGGGAAAAGAGCAAGAAGGTGCCAGGCATATATGGAAGGGGTGGAGCTACCACCAAAAAGTTGCAAACAGAGTTTTTCCTAGTGATACCAGAAGTTCCTGAGCTTTACTGCACATGTGCAGGATAACCCATTTGTGTGAATTTGCAGATGACTACTTGAACTACAGTAACAGGTAAGCAACCTGTCCTTCTCTCTTGTGAAATGTGGACTTTCACCATAGTATGAAAATGAATTACTTCAATGAATGGCTGATAGCGACCTAATTTGTTTTTGTAGAACTTTTAAAACAAGAATTTCAACACAGTGTTACACATAATCCTAGCCAAAGATCTGAGAAGTGATTTGTTTTTGCAGAGCTTTTGAAACAAGAATTTCAACATATGTGTGTCCATGTTTTGAATATATCATACTGTATAATGATCATGCTGGCCCAATCTTGAGCCAATGAATCTTGTTTTTTAAAGTTCCTGAAAGTATAGTTTATAAAAGTAGATAGCTAACAGCTTCTTAATATACTTAGGGCCCAATTTGGCTTGATTGGAAGATTACATATATTGTGTGTTTTATTGCATTGCTCCTAGAGTTTTTGAACCGTCGGGGTGTTTAATTTAGCCAGGTTCAAAATGACAGGAAATCATTAAATGCAGTAAGTGACATGATCTGTAAATGAAATGAATCACGTGGATCATGCACAAGCTTTTTAAGTTTTCATTCAGATAGAAATAATAATGCCATGTTCCAAATTAGTACTTTTTAGTCAGCATGAGATCTTCTATATTTTAATAATCTGGCTTCATTATAACTATTGCATTTCAGCTTTTCATTTCCATGTCTTCAGGAACAAAATTCAATATAAGAATCTTTGAATTTAAACTGACCAAGCATTATCAGCTACATATCCTGTTCTGTAGAGCTAAATATAAAGTTAATATTGTTAAATACCTAGAATTGGGTACTGGTATTTGAAATCTATATCTTGAAATCTGTATTTGCCCAAGGACCATGTATTTTGGAATCAGTATCATAGCTTCTCTAACATGAATTAATTCCCAGCTTCAATAAAGTGCATCTATACAGTAACTACACATCATTACAAACAGCCTGACAGTCTGTAGCAAGGGTCCAAGTCTCATATTCTTGAAAAATTCATAAGTATATATTGGTTGAAGGGAGTACAGCAGATAAAGGGTTAATGGATCACCAGCAGCGTTTTCAGTCTAGCAGATTTAGCTTGTGGAGTGCCTGAGATTTAGTGCAGTTTTCTTATTTACTATTATTGTTATTTATGTTTAGTTTCTGAGTGAGCTTAAGTGAATTTTGACATCTGTGTCTCCTAAGTGTATGTGCTCTTTTGTTTTCTCCTTTCTTTCTAGCTGGACATTGTGGTTCACCAGATCCAATTGTAAATGGCCACATTAGTGGAGATGGTTTTAGCTATCGTGACACTGTGGTGTATCAATGCAATCCAGGATTTCGACTTGTTGGGACGTCAGTTCGGATATGCTTGCAAGATCACAAGTGGTCTGGGCAAACACCAGTTTGTGTCCGTAAGTAACACCTGTCCCATGAAATAATCGTTGACCAAAATGAAGTTTTAAAACCAAAACTGAGAAGCAAGGGAGCAAACACTGGCATGATAGCATTGTTGGGCTACTGAATTTTGGAATAGGCCCATCTGTCATGTTAGCTTATAGCCTGAAATCTGGGCCCTGAAGGTTATTGTGTGCTGTCTATTCTGTGAAATACAGGTTGAGTCTCCATTATCCAGAATTCTGAAATCTAAAATATTCTAAAACTCAAAATTATCCACATGCAGATAGTCACACTATTGCTTTCTGATTGCTCAGTATACACAAGCTTTGTTTCATGCACAAATTATTTAAAATATTGTGTATAAAATTACCTTCAGGCTATATGTAAAAGTTGTATAAGAAACATAAATTATGTTCCTGTTTAGAACTTGTCTCTGTTTGGGTCTTGTCTCCAACATATCTCATTATGTATATGCAAATATTACAAAATCTGAAAAAACTTTGAAATCTAAAACACTTCTGGCCCCAAGCATTTCAGATATGGGAAACTCAGCATATATGGTTCCATAGCATATGACTGGGCTCTGAAGGTACTCTTTGTTTCCTTTTTGAAACTGCTAAAATATGGATGTATCATTATAATGATAATAATACTTACCTACCTTACATGTTCACCGTATGATTGTTGGGTATAATAGCTGCTTTGATTCTGTTGTTAGGAGATAGACATGATACAAAGGAAAGGAAAGAAAGAAAGACATACAAAATAAAGCCTAAAAATTCTATCCATATTTAGTACATGTTATAATTATCATTGCTCAAATCTTCATAGCTCATTTTCAAGCTTGTGTAATAGGATTCAATGGTAGGTGGTAACTCTAGTGTCAGGGGGGTGGTGGAAAACCATTTATTTATTTATTTATTTTGTTGTTAACCACCCTTGAGTCAATCTTGACTCATGGCAATCCTGTGTATGAGACATCTCCAAAATTCCCTGACCTTCATTGATCTGCTTAGTTCCTGTAAATTCATGCCAGTGGCCTCCTCAATAGAGTCCATCCATCTAGCATGCGGTCTTCCTATCTTTTTACTTCCTTCTACCTTTCCTGTCATTATAGTGTTTTTTCCAATGAGTTGTGCTTTCTTGTGATGTGACCAAAGTACAACAGCTTCAGTTTAGTAATGCTGGCTTCCAGGGAGATTTCCAGCTTGATCTGTTCAAGGAGCCATTTGTTTGTTGTTGGTTGTCATAGAATCCATACTATACTATACTATACTATACTATACTATACTATACTATACTATACTGTATTATACTATATTTATAATTTTTTTTCTAAAGGAGCTATCCAAGGTGCTGAAACTATTTTTGGAACAGTGTTCAGCACATAGTATACTTTTTGAAGTGTGAATAAAAAGGCAAAGCAAATCTTCAGCCCCACTGACATTAGAGTGACTCATCAGCTACCATTGAAAGAATTAAAACATGGCATCATTGCTAAGCTCATTGATGGACATGCTGGACCAGAATGCAATTTATACTTCATACCTTACCATTCATCATCACCATCACCATCATCATCATCGACTCTATTTCATTTGAGCCAATGCATAAATAATCATGTGTTTTGGAAGTGTTTTTTTAAAGCACACAGTTAAACAACATTCTTATTTTGTTAGTAAACCAGGATGAGAAAAATACCTATGAATAGTACTTGCCAAATGCACATGCTCTGATAGCTTTATAGCGTTATCATTCCTTTGTGTGCAAACATACTTGGATAAAAATGTTTCCCTTACTCTATTGGCTCCATTTTGTTAGTCTGGATTTGTTCCTGTCTTGCTGTTTCATTGTTCGGCTTTAGCATTTGGAAATAAATGGGTAGAGAAAGCTTGGGTAATCCAAGTCCAGATCCATTCCATACTAGATATAAATATGCCATTTTTCTACTTTAGTGGGCCTAATATTTTGAGTGCAATAAAGAACATATAGTTACAGTTTTCCTTTTTATACAGGGAACTAAATAGCTAATTAATTGCACAATCCTATAGTGGTTTACTTGGAAACCTATTGGGAAGTAATAATAATAATAATAATAATAATAATAATAATAATAATAATACTTTTTATTTGATATCCCGCCCCTCTGAGAACAATCAGGGTGGCTTACAAAATAAAATCATAATACAACATTTAAGAACAATTTTCCCCCAAATTCCCCCCAAGTAAATCATTGAGTTCAGCCAATCTTACTTTAGTTAAGTAAGTATAAGGTTGCAGTGGTTTACCAAGTATAGAAAAGATGGGGATGTTGTTTTGTTTTTGTTTGTTTCTTTTAAGGTTGTTGTTTTTTTTGCTCCTGTTCATCTCCACCACTGTAATGCAACTTTTTTACCATCATCCCTATTTTCCTCCCTTGTAATCCCATTGATTGCATTGTAATTATTGTTGTTTTCAGATCTAAGATGTTCAAGAATTATTAGGCTAGTTTCAAGATTTCAAGCTTCAATTCAAGAGTTCTTGAACTGAATGAGTTTTATGTCTTCTCCATAATGTTCATAATGTTTCACTTTATCTTTGTAAAGTGTTTTAACCTTGATCACACTGCACTGATGCCTCAACTTAGCTGTAACCAGGACTTAAAACAGTAAATCATTTTATCACATAAGATTCAGGGCCATGTTTACTCAGAGCTATGAAAGCTGTGACATGATCAAAACATCTTGATGATACAAATAATATGCAGCAATTGTGATGAGATTATTGCATCAAGGCTAGTAAGGATGTGGAAGAAAACATTGCAGTTGCAATATTTTTTTGTGTTGCAAGCACAACAATTGCAAAGATTTGATCTGTCAAGAGCCTGGCAGTGTGTGACAACAATAATGATGATGTGGTAAGACTAGCCACAAGGGCTAAGACCTTTTGTTTCTGGAAGGCATCACAAAACACAGCATCTGTCAAGAGTAATGAGGGGTGTAAACAGGAACTGACTGCCTGGAATATGCATTTGCTGGAAAGGACAATAATCTAAATACAAATGCCCTTCACTATTTGCAATTTTTAAAGACAATCTCAATTTTTGCATTGTAACAGCATACCACATAGAATTTATTCTGACAGTTCACTAAATTGTAAGATTCATGATGAGGAGAGTGTCAAGTAACAAAACCTTTAACATGTTATGAGGTAAATTCAAATCACACAGGATGACTGATCTCTCAGTAGCTATCAATTACAGTAACTAAAAATATTCTAAGAGTACGTGTCTCTGATTACTTGATTTTCACTATAAACAATAAGAGTCAACCATCATAATCATATTTACTTGTACAATTATCCTTTTGAACAAAAATAAAAATGCTGGACTAGATGTTTAAATCTGATCTAGCAAGACATTTCTTATGTTCCGAATTCTTTTGTAGACTTTCTTCCAGATATATTCCTAAAATGTAGTCAAACATGTTCTGTTTGTTACATATTCAGTGCATTTAAAATCATCAATTTAAGAAATGGTTTGCTTTTAACTCATCCATTTCCTACTTAGTTCTCCCCTCCTCACAAATTTAGTATCTCGGATTACTTTGTTAATTCTATGCTACAACAAACAAATGCTGGTTCTGCCAGTTGATTCCCCTTGTACATTCTTTCTGTCTTTTTAGGCATATGACCCTTTGCATCCATTGATTCCTTATCCACAGATTCTTTAGCCACAGATTCAACCTTCCACCACTTGAAAATATTTTAAAAAATAAAAATTCCAAAAAGCAAACCTTGATTTTGCCATTTTATATAAAGGACACCATTTTAGTATGCCATTATATATAATGGGACGAACATCCACAAATTTGGTATCCACAGGGAGTCCTGGGACCAAACCCCAGTAGGTACTAATTGCCCACTGCATGTCGCCTGTTTTTCATTTTGCATTATAATTTCTGTCAGCATTCATCTTGAGTCCAAGGTTTAAAGGCCATTTTTCAGGTGGTGATAGCTTTCAATATATATCTGATCATTTTGAACCCCATCTGTGTTGAGAGAAATGTACATTTGGTGAATAATAGATGTCCTAACCTCCTTTTTTGTTCATTTTCAAAAGGACTTTTTAGAGATCAAATATCATTTGTATTTGATCAAAAGAGAGAGGTCAATTACTGCCATTTCTAATTCATTTCAAAAATTAAGGTACTTTAATTTTTTGAATATTTTGACTTTGGGGCTGAGCAGATGGTGAGGAAAAAATGGGTCATTTTCCTGATTCAGCTGGAACCCCTGCCAGTTTGTGCATAATTTTATTACACGTGTTGCATTATTGGCGATCCGCCATGTTTGTCAAAATTTGCTTCATGGAGTATGTGATGGCTCACTAGTGCGATGGCTTGATGGTACATCTGACCACTCATGCACTTCTATACTCAACAGAAGAAAAACACCATATGGTGAGCAATGGCTGTGTTTCACCAGGCTCAGGACAAATGCTCCAGACTGCTTCAATAAGCCGCATAGTCCTTCCCACATTCCCACACTCACATTGTGATGTTTACACACTGGTGTGATAGTGCACACTTTCTACATTAGAATGAAGCAAAAGGGCATTATTTTGCTCTGATTTTTCACCCCCAGAATGAAGCTCCATCCAGGTTTCACCCCATTTCGGCCTTGTGCATCATATAAAACAGTTGAGGCTTGAAATTAGGTGAAACTGCTTTTTTTTTTTTTGCCAGAGTGGACAGCCCTTTGTGAGCAATAGGTTATATCAAATATCTTAATCTAGATCCCTATGTACATGTATACTGAGGAGTTTCCCCCCAGCACCTTTGCCATTCACTTTACTGATGTCAGCAGTTCCCGGTGTATATTCTTTTGTAAGTATATCTGAAAGAAGAGGCAAAAGTAGATCAGTTTGCCTCCTCCTTAGAAATAAGTGGAGAAGCCTTGAAGTCAAGATAGATCTGAATGTACCTGATGTTTTAATCTATAACAGATTTCCCAAAGCATTAAAGCATAGAAAGGAGGGAGAAAAAAGAAATCTGGCAGCACCTTTAGGATTGAATTAATTTTCACATGCCCTTTCATGGATCCAGTTCATATGTAGCAGAGAGTGTAGTTGATATCCACTAAAGCTCATGCAAAAATAAAAACCAGTTAGTCTTAAAGGTGCTACCACATTTCATTTCTCCCCCCCTTCCCTTTACTTCCTTCTTTTTAAATATAAGTGTTTATTATATGTTCTCAAGACATAATACTACCAGTTTAAATGAATTTTTGTATTGTATTGTATGGTTTTGAACAGCAATCACATGTGGTCATCCTGGAAACCCTGCTCATGGAATGACCAATGGCAGTGAATTCAACTTGAATGATGTTGTCAACTTCACCTGCAACACTGGCTATTTACTACAGGGTGCCTCCCAAGCTCAATGCAGGAGCAATGGACAGTGGAGCAGTTCCTTACCTACATGCAGAGGTAAGAAAATGCTGTGCAGTTGCTCTCCTTTCACCACTGATTCTGATATACTCCTCCTTACCTGTAAGAATTAAATAGTTATCTTGGAGTAGAGGAACCATACCATA
>CM034701.1:253238408-253249705 GCA_020142125.1 Phrynosoma platyrhinos
GCCCTTAAAGGGGAAAGGTTGCCTACCCCTGCCATACACTCTTTCTGCTGTCAGGCAAGGAGGACTTTTTATTTAGAGAGGCCTTTGGAATTTAAGTTATTGTGGCTGAAGTTTTTTTTAATGGGATATACTATCCTTTTATCATTTTGCAATGCTTTAATGTTTTTTGTTGTAATGTAGAGCATTTTTTTTAAATGGAACTGCTCATTAAATGCTTTTTAAATTTTTGTATCAAATAGGTTTTTAGTGTACCTTTTTTGCCTTGGGTTCTAGCCCCATACAAAGATGGGATATAAAATAAATAAATAAAATAAATAGAAAGTTTTCATCACATGCAGGTGTAGCTTCCATGATTAAATTAGCAAGCATGTGCAGATTTGATTTGTTTGTTTTTAAATCTCAGGGGTGAGCGCTGAGTAATGAACTCCTGCTAAATTGAGAAGTTTAGCCAAAAGAACAAATTCATTCATCTATAAGCATATTGTTGTGGTGGTGGTGGTTGTTATTATTATTGCTGCTACTATTTTGATTCATACATTACTTTATCAGAATTGTTTAATATACACATTCAAGGAAGCAGAACTGAAATTCAACCAGAAAACATTCTTATTAATTAGACTTGAATTTAGAAAATTAGTATCTTGATTTCTATTTATGGAACTCAAATATCTCAAAGTGAATCCTGGAATTGGACTGATCTGATGAAAGCATTTCCAGATGTGAAAGCATTTTCTAATGTTGCATTTGCATAGCCCAATTCATGTGGCACTGAACACCTCGGGCAATGTATTCTCCCTCGGGTTGTTACCACTTGAATTTATTCAGAAGGCTGTCATGGTGCTTGCTGAAAACCTTAAATGATAGTCTGCTATGTGATTATTGCAATCATATGACAAACACAGACATAAAATATCCACAGTAATGTTCTTGCTAGTATTTTAAATATTTTTCCCATCTCATGCAAGAAAAGGTTGCTTTTTATGTGTAGTTTTTAAAAATGATATCACTTAAAAATGAAGCCTGATGTTCTTAAATCTAAGACAGTCTGTTTATACAGCATTATCTGTCTTACAGCAATAAAAAAAGGAATGTGAAAGCAAACACTTTTCTTCAGTATATATTTTTTAAAAGTATTTCAAAATACTGTAGTAGCAACAATTAGCAGATTTCACATAGAGTTGATAAATGTAGATGTGTAGGGAGCTGCGCTCTGTACTGTAAGAACTCAGCTATGCTTTTAATAAAAAGTGTTAGTAGCAGTTTCTCTTTGCTACAGAAATAAAATTCACTCCTCCATTCTTACTTATTCACACCATAGGAGGACTTGTTGTGCAACGTGATTCTATGGAAATGATCTGAGTAGAGAGAAAATGATCTGAGTAGAGAGAAAATGATCTTGAGAGAATATTATTATCTTTTTAAAGTAACTGGCAGCACAGAACATTTTTCCCCATGGGGAAATGCTGCCTGAGATCATACTACATTCCCAAATGTCAGTTGCTTGGCTAAACTATCACATGCCATTGGCCAGTAAACATAAAGCTGAGCTACAGATAGAAAAAGTTTACTTTTAAACTACCAGTTTCCAGCATCTCCCAGCCAGCATGGCAGGGATCTCTGTTGAATGCCGAATTCTGAGAGAGTTATTTAAAGATTGTTTAAAAACACACATTAAATAATAAAATCTAAAATATGAATAAATGTAATAACTACTTAAACCCTTAAACTAAAATAGTTAAGGATTTCCCATACCTGTACAGCTGTCACATCTGTACATGGTCAGAATGGAGATTTCAGTCAAGAAATCAGAAGACTAGGACTAGGACAGGCAGCTATGAAAGAATGAGGCAAGATCCTAAAGTGTAAAGATATAAAACTAAACACTAAAGTTAGACTCATCCAAGCCATTACATTCCCTTTCATCATGTACGGACGTGAGAGCTGGGCATTGAAGAAAACTGACAGAAAGAAAATCAATTCATTTCAGATGTGATATTGGAGAAGAGTGCTGAGGATACCACAGACAGCCAAAAACAAACAAATAGGCCCTTGAGCAGATCAAAGCCAAGATGACTAAATTGAGGCTGTCAAACCTCAGCCATGTCATGAGAAGACATGACTCACAATAAAGAAAAGACAATAACGCTAGGAAAGGTAGAGAACAGTAGAAAGATAGGAAGACCACATACCAGATGAATAGACTTAGGGGCTGTACAGACTGGCATAAAGAGCTAGTCTGGGGGCAGAGTGAGGGTATGGCTACCACACACCAGCCACCCTGACTCTGCCCCCACGCTGGCTTCACACTGCACACCCATCACACAACAGGAGGTGTCACGGTGCTCCTTTGGCACAGCGTCTACATGTGCTGCACCAAAAGCGCACAGAAAATCCACCACCGCAGCAGCTAGGGCACCCTTTCTGTGGCGCAAAAAAGAGTCACTTTCTTTTTGCACCACAGAAAGGCCAAATTGGGGGCATGGCGTGTGGTTGCCACAGACCCAGTTAAGCAGGCTCTCCAGCCCCTCCGTCAGGAAAACCACAGCCCTGGAACTGGGGGACCTGAGCAATGCAGTTGAAGATAGAAAGGCTTGGAGGTATCTCCATAAGAGAGTCGCCATGACTCGAAATCAACTTGAGAGCAGTTAACAACAAATAACTACTACAGAGAAACAAATATATGCATCATTGCATCTACTATATACATCTCTTCCACATCAGTTTCTCTAAGAAAATTAACTTCTAAATAGTACTTTACCAGTCACAAATATATATTACTGAATTCTCTTTCCAATTGTTCATAAAGAGTTGTCTCACTGCTACCAACAAGAAATCAGTAAGATTCTTATAGGAAATATCTCTGCTGGTATGATTTAAACTTAACTGTGCAGAATCAGAAGCCAGATTAATATTTTGAGAAGTAATTGAGAAGAAATACAGTTGCCCTTTCGTTTTCGCAGAGGATCTGTTCCAGACACCCCCACCCCATGAAAACAGAAAAATGCCAATATTCAAGCCCTATTGGCTTGAATGACAGTGCATGCCCATGGATATCCATGGACACACACCTCATTTTTATCCTTTCTGTTTGCCCCCCACAAATGGGTGAGGGATGCGGACTTCAAGTCTGAAAAAATGGAGGGGCAACTGGATATATATATATATATATATATATATATCTCCTATCCTGCCTTTCTCCCCACACAGGACCCAATTTCTGCTTGCACTTCGTACCACAAAGCATTACTGCTATAGATTAAAATATGTTTCAGTATACCTATATCCTCTCTAAAACAATACTGGTTTTATTGACTTGCACTGATCTAATGAAAATGTAATACCATCAGTATCCTGCCTTAATTGTGGTCTTTCTTTTACCTTTAATGCATCACCCTCCTTCGCCATTTCTTTATGCTACATGATTGAATTTTACAATTACCAGATCACATCTTAGTTAAACTTTGAAAGAGCTGACTGATGCTCCAGGTTAGGACAAGGGGTGTGGGAAACACATGACCCTTCTGATGTTATTGGATTTCAATTTCCATCAGCCCTAGCCAGCAAAGCTGACATTATAGAAGGCTAGGATTTGTAGGACAACATAGAGGGCCACACAGGGGGGTTGCAGACTGCCAGAAATAGTGCAAATTGAGTCCACTTTTAGGGTTAGGGTTAGTGCTAGGGAATCATGGGAACTGTATTTTATTGTGGCACCAGAGCTCTCTGACAGAGAAGGCTCAATGTCTCAGGAAAAAAACAGTTCCCATGATTCCCTAGCAGTAACCCTAACCCTAAAAGTGGACTCAATTTGCACTATTTCTGGCAGTCTGCAACCCCCCACAGTTCTCACCCCTGCCCTAGAGCATCAAAGGACAGTGTTGTCAGTTATGCAGTATGATTTACAGTATGATTTCCATGTTTCAGCAGCCAACAGATATTAATATTTCCTTTTTTAAAAATCAGCAAAATGTTTAAATTCTAATGCTTGTTTTAAGCGTCTAAATCAATCTCTTCTGAAGGGTCTACTGAATATTCACATTTTATGCAGATGGTAAATTAAAAAAAATGTTGCTGCCTTATCTGCCATAATGGGAAGTAGCAATTGGAGTTTGACCTCAGGGGCCTCAAACAAACAAAGTTTCCTACCTGTAATTGGTTCTTGAAGTGAACATCTGTGTACTCACACAGTCCACTCTTTAATTCATATTAATTGCTTCCTGTGGTTGTTCTGTACCTTCTGTTCTGAGAGTCCTTGAATTAAACAGGAAGAGAAATGCCATTGAGGCATTCATGTTGAACATGGGATTCCTACCCAGACATTCAGCTTTAGATTGGTATGGACAGGGATCTGTTCAGGTACAAGATATATGAGTATTCAGATGATCACTTGAAGAACCACACCTTCAAGAAAGGGGACTACATTTTTTGCAGCTATTTTCACCCTTGTGATATTTTGAAGGTATTATTATTATTATTATTATCATTATCATTATTATTATGATTTTCAAAGTTGTAATGTCACAATTCAAAGTTATAAAAGCATAATACAGTGGGCCCTCCATATCAGTGAGGGTTCAGTTCTGGGGGTCCCCATGGATGGCAAAACACCTGTACAATTGTGTCCCATATTATTCCATTATTCCACATCAAAGCCAATGAATAATATTGGGCATGGCAATCCATGGCCAGTTAAAACCGCAGATCAGAAGCTTGTCGATTCAAAGGAGCACTGCATGCCATTCAGCTCTTAAAGAAAAATCCATTATAAAGTCCAAGACAAGGACTGCAAAGTCAAGTGTTCACTTACCCACAGTATCTGTAAATCAAATTTAAGCTTCTGTTGTTGTGACCCTTCCAGTAGTTTCTGACTTATGGTGCCCCTCAAACCAATCACAGGGTTTTCTTGGCATGATTTCTTCAGAGGTGGTTTTGCCTTTGCCTTCCTCTGACACTAAGAGAGTGTGACTTGTCGAGGGTCACCCAGTGGGTTTCCATGGCTGAACAGGGATTCAAACCCTGGTTTTCAGAGTTGATAGTCTAACACTCAAATGACTACACCCATGTATTACTGTTTTATTTATTTATCCCACCTTTCCACTACACTTTTCAAAGTGGCTTGTAAAAGTTAAAACAGATAAAAGTCCATCGAAAGAATGCTTATCCCATCAATTTTCTAAGGGTGTATGTAGAGTTGCTTAGGAGACTCTTGCAGCACTGGGAATCCCCTACATCTTATAGCTTCCTAGACACTTCTTTACAGAAGGGATAGCATAGTAAGACCTTGATGCATGGGTGGAGGTGTGATGAGCCTTTTGCCAAAGTTCTTTAAAGACGGACTGCATGGTGTAATGATTTTTTTTGCACACTACTTAATAGAGAGTCTTTACCCATACATGAATTGGTTAGCTACACAGATCCTAGTGTCAGGAGAATGGGAGTAGTATATCAGGCAGACAAATTTAATATATATTCTGAATATGCCATTCCCTCAGAGATAAGTGCTTCCATTGTTCTCCTTTTTTCCTAGATAATTCAGTTCAAATTGCTTCTGTGTAGATTTAGTGCAGAAGATCATTCTGAAACACAATAGCCTTTGCTTACTGTAAAATTACCTCTTCATCTAGAGAAAGCATGCTAAATGTAGTCATTACCTCAAAATTCAGACAAAAAGACCCCTCCCCATTATTTATAGCTGCATTCTAAATTTATTTTATGTGTGATAGAAAACATATAGTTGTAGCAAGTCATTTGTACAACAGTAAATCCAATATCTTTGTTGAACTAACTCTAAGCTACGGAAGTGCTTTAGGGAGAATATTTTATTTCTTGTAATGGAATCATTTTACAACACATTGCCAGTAATAATATTTTGCAGTATTTGAAAGTGTTTGTATGGCTAAAAATGTTCTTTCACTGAAAACCAAGGAAGACCAAAAAAGAATGAGAAGATATTGGAATGAACATTGGAGTTAGAGTCTTTTCTTTCTTGATGGCAAGCCAGAAACATTTTATGAGAAATGCTCTAGAGCATTGTTGAATTACTAACTGAAAAGGTGAAGTGCTATGATCTTCTTCATAGAGAGAAGAAATTGTGAAACAAATCTCAGCCCTTAACCTATCTCTCAGTTGTGATTGTCAGTGCCTGGATTTGCAGCGTTTCTAGGATTTAAATTCTCTTTTTTAAAGATGGCTCAGATTTATTTATTTATTAAAAATTTATCTCCTCCTAACACATTATTTGGCTGTTACTGTGGTTTCCCCTTTACATCTGTAGGATTGTTGCTCAGTGACACAGTGAATGTGTGTCCAGATAGCTTTGTACTGACCTCTGCTCCCCTTGACTTTTAATCATCTGGATACATGGTTTCTAGGAGGACTGAAGTAACTGTTGGTCTCTTATTTCTTTTATAAGCTTCTAGTCTTTGTATGCAATTGAGTGTGTAGTTACATAAACTTAAATCTAATTGAAATCAATGAGGCTCAAGTGTGTACTTGTATTTTATTATCATTGATATTTATAACATTTTTACATGCCAGCTTGTTTCTTCTGTCATGCCTCCCCATTCTTCCTTTTTTCTATGTGCTTGTTCATGTATTCACAGGTGCTCTCTACTACTCCTCCACTTACCAACTCTCTCTCTATTATGCATCTCTGTCATATATGCCTGAAATTGTTTTTCTCAAAAAAAAAAGCACAATATATTTTGGCCTTCCTTTTCTCATATTTTCTTCCCACTGCTCTACATCTAACCCTAGTTTTATTCATTCATATGTGCCTTATAAGGTATCATATCACTTCTCCATGTTTTTTTTAATTCTCATTACTTTGTCAGTACTAAATAAATATGCAGCAGTGACCATGTAATAGAAATTGTGACATTTGTGTATATGTTGTTAATTATTGTTGAAAGCCGAAGTTCCTCAGTGATTGATAATAGAAACTTTAAGCAAATGGTTTTAATTACTGGGTATAATTTCTGGCTGTTTTGTGATTTGAGTGTGAGTGCCATGTTGTTTATTAGAGAGGTTTGCCTATAATTTTTTCCTGTCTTCACTAGTGAGAAATCTTATCTTTGACTTGTAGTGGTGAACTGTTCAGATCCAGGCTTTGTGGAAAATGCGGTTCGTCATGGACAGCAGAATTTCCCTGAATCTTTCAAGTATGGAATCAGTGTGGTGTACCACTGCAAAAAAGGGTTTTATCTTCTAGGATCTTCTGCTCTGACCTGTAAAGCTAATGGTCTGTGGGATAGATCATTGCCCAAATGTTTGCGTAAGTATCCAACAAGATGAATTAACATTCATTCATGATTATTATTTTTTAATCAGAAGAGGAGGAACGTCCATTGTCACAGAAATGTACGTAAGCAGTTGCTTTTGCACATATATCATTGGCACATTGATATCATTGGTTAAGATTGCTCTTATTCCTATATCCCCGTATGTCTCTAGATCAGGACTGGGGGATTTAGGGACACGCCCCCTCCAGAACAGATTTTGCAGTTAGTGCACAAGGAGAAGTGGAAGTGAAATTCTACTGCATGAGTGGAAATCCACCTACATATTATTAGAGGTTACTTGTAGTTTGTCTTAATAGAGAAAGAAATTTAATCAGGAACCATCAAAGGACACAATACAAGCATTAAAAGGATTTCTCAGTTAACACCTTAGCAGAGTACCAACGTTTCTGGAAGCAGGCCACTGATACACTTCCCATTTTCTCATTTAGTCATGAGCTCTAGCTGATTTACTTATGCTCATACCTGACTTGTGTTGATTTTATATTTTTTCATAGTGCTTTGTTGGATTTCCATGTAGAATATAGTAGGCTGGTTTGATTTTTAAAATTATCATTCTTAGCGGGAATAGTGATTTAGTCCCATTATGAATCATATTAAAGAAAATCACAATTACATCCCATTGCATATATTTGACTATTTATATATAGAGATATAGAGATATTTATGTATTTATACTTTCAAGTTTATGAGAAATAAGCACCACCGAAAATTCAGTAACAGCACCTATATTTCCTGCGCATAAGAAGGACTTAAAATGTTCAGCCATTTTGTTTTTCTTCTTAGTCTACATTGGTCATTTTCAATTTAGACATTGGATTATCTGGGGTCTAGAGGCTGTCCTTGAAAGCAGATTCAAAAGATCATGGAAGGTAAAATAGGTCAGCCTGACAAACTGAAGGTTAATGGTGGCATAGAATAAAGCTATTTACCAGGGAAACCAAAAGCATAGCAAAAAAATAAAAAATAAAAAATAAAAAAATCAATAAAATATTACAGCTGACTAGATAAGAGCTAATAAGGCAGCATTGAAATCTTGATGATAAGTGGATCTGGCAAGAAAGTAGTTAATAAGTTCAGGAACTAGAATTCAAAAGAAGCCAAGAGGGGAAATGTCATGTACGTTACAGGTATAAAAGAAGCTAAACTGAAAGCAAATGTCTTGGAAGCTATGCTGCTAAAGGACTAGGATTAGCTTCAGGTAATTTCCTTCTGGGCAAGACTCACATGAATATGTTGTTTTTTTAATTTCTATTGTCAAATCACTTATATGTTGAAATGCTAAAACCGTTTCAAAATCAGTTTACCATCCCCCCCCCATCCCAAGAATTTAATGTCTGATTATTTTCAAAACATTTCACTAAGAACTAAATTTGTTGGTGGATAAACCTAAGCCAGTATGGTATAGTGGTTTGAACCTTGGACTATAACTCTGATGATCAGGGTTCAAATCCCCACTCAGCCATGGAAACTCACTGGGTGACGTTGAGCAAGTTGCATTCTCTCAACCTCAGAGGAAGGCAAAAGTAACACATCTCTAAACAAAGTTTGCCAAGAAAACCCTAGGATAGGTTCACCTTAGGGTTGCCATATATTGGAAACTATTTGAAAGCACCCAACCACAATAACAAACCTTGGACAGGTAGCTTGCTTGTTCAAAGCTTGATTGTTCAAGTAATGCCTGGTTGCTTCTGCATTTGACCCACTGAAAGACCTGGTTGATAAAAGCTACAACAATAAATATGAAGGATGAAGGGTTATTCTAATGAAGATGATCAGGAGAAATAAGCAGTAATGAAAACCACAAAATGGAAATAATAAATAGCTGCTTAACTTAATTGGTAGTCTCATCTCCTTTCCATTTCATGATTCAGGCTATGCAATAACAGAACATGAAGCAAACTTCAGAGCTGTAAAAATTTATAAACTATTTTTTTAATGAAGGTGGGTGACTATGATGTTAATTCATTTTCTTTCCTATGGCAGCAATATCTTGTGGGCACCCTGGAATTCCAACCAATGCAGTTCTATCAGGAGACAAATTTACATATGGATCCACAGTTCACTACTCTTGTGAAGGAAGCCGAACTCTCATAGGAAATTCTAGTAGAGTGTGCCAAGAAAACAGCCACTGGAGTGGAACTCTTCCTCACTGTTCAGGTAGTTGTGTATTGAATTAACTGCATCCAGCCATGTAGCTAAAGTTATCAGAAATATTCCTTTGGAATAGCTTTTTTTTTTTTTAACATAAGCATATATTTCATTGTTAGTCCAAACAATATTTCAATTTTTGCAGTTTCATTTCCCCTTTTCTCATTGATTATCCATATAATCTTCTTTTAAAGATTATCAAATTTATTGTCTTGTGTCTACAGTGTGCTACACCCCCACATCTGGTTATGTTTGTACCCACCACATTTGGAAAACACTTTAAGCACTTTTAAGAAACTTGCTTAAGATAATTCTTCCACATAGATTTTCCTTTTTCTGTTCAAAACCATGTTTCCCACACAGAAACATATATAATCATTGGTAGAAAAGTTGGAAGTCAAATTCTTTCTTTCTTTCTTTCTTTCTTTCTTTCTATCTTTTTTCTTCTCTTTTTCCTTTTTATTTGTCTTTTTTTTCTATTTGTTATTTTTCTAGTTCCTTCTGTAATTTTATGTTATTCTATATTTTATGAGGTTTTTTTTATCTGATGTAGTTGTAGTTTTATTGTACTGGAAATTCCTGTAATAAAAATATTTGAAAACCAAAAAATAAATTTCTGATTTTGGCACAAGCAACAACACAGAGCCAATTTTATACAGAAGTACCAACTGCAACAAATCCTGCCACATCCAGTATTCTCCTCATAAGGCTTTCCCTTCACTTCTGAACCTACCTGTTTTGGGTTTGGTTAGTGATTCATATATTTGCAAATGGTTTTCTCATCACTGTGTGCCTTGTGTTACAAGTGACTAGGCCAAAGAATTGAGATATGAGCACTATACATTATCTGTTCTTAAAGATATCATTAACATCTAAAGCAGAACCAGGAGAAAATATGAGTTTCTGGGTTACCCAAATAGAGAGTTGAGTCACCTCACAAGATTAGCAGCATGAAATATATTTAAAATGTTTTGTGTGCATGCATATAAAATCAAACATCTGTGAACACTTATGCAGACTAAGTGAGAAAATTAAAGGCCACTTTTAGATCTCTGAAAGGTTAATAAATCCATAAAAGAGTGAAATAAGGCACATCACTGAAATCAACTTCTTATCCCAAGTTGGTGAAAGAAGAAAAATATACTCAATGTTCTGTATGCAATCATAAATCTATACAGTCATGTGAAATGGAATGTTATATTTAATATAGAGCCAATGTGGCCTTACAAACTTGACTGTGCTTTTTTTTCTTTAGTTTTACAAAATCATGGGAAGGGCATTTCAGATTTTGGCAGATAATCACTAGAACAAATTTCTTAAATGTGTCACTTTATCTTTCTGTTACTATTAGACTTCTTTTTGAATCTAGTTGTCATTGTCCTGAAATTAGCCCAGAGAGAAGAGGGTCTGTAAATGATATTCAAGGAACAATAATTTCATAAATTCATTTAAAATGTTGTATGAAAGATCAGGGAGAATTGAACTGTGCTCACTGCCTAGTATAAACAGGGCTGTGTCACCCCTGGGCCTGCAAACCATGGCTTCCCTGCCTTCCCCCCCAAGAAACTTGATGTAGTTGAAAAGAAGAAAAAGCCGGAGATGCAAGTCCATGTTTTGTGGTGAGAAAATGGGGTAGACACTACAAGTCTCATCATCTCCGGTGGGAAGTAATGCTTTGTAGGCAGCTCTTATACAATAAAAAGTCCTGGACAGGTCCATGTTCCTCTAAGCTCCTGTTTGATTTAACAAAGAATTCATCTCTGAGTACTTTATACCTATGAGCTAGAGGTAACTTAGGGGCTTTACAGACTGCCAGAAATAGTGCAAATTAAGGCCACTTTAACTGTC
>CM034701.1:253281363-253317533 GCA_020142125.1 Phrynosoma platyrhinos
CCCATAGATTAGTAAACTGGCTCTCTGCTGCTCCAGTCTCAAGGCCACATTCAAATACATGTAGCATACAGCATCCCCATTTACCCAGGTCAGTCTTTACTGATTCCATACCTTTAATGCAGCTATCAGCGCCACTTTATTCCATTATTTTGATTTCCTCTAAAAGTGGAAACATTGCCCTACTGTACCAAGTTCTGAACTGGAGAGAATGTAAGGTGAGCAAAGTATTAAAAGATAGCACAGAAGCACCTTTCTTCCAAAGTTGCCCTTAGAAAATAGGAGAGAGACCACATGTATCTGGACATTACTCCTATAAATGTGCATTCTTAGCACACGCAAAAAGTTTAATACAATCCTAAAAGCAGAAGTCATGCAATGATGAGTTTCCTCACAAAGTTCCTCATCCAAAATATGAATGTGCCAGATTTTTTTTTAATTTAATGGATGAAGGAGTAGTGGTAAAACAAATGCAATATTTGCAGGGGGTGGGGTTCCAGCTCAGGCTAAGCACTGCAGAATATACAATATAGCATAGTTTTTCCACATGATTGATAGGTATCACAAGTGATATAGACACCAGTTATTTGAGGCAATCCTAGATAGGAACAGGAAAGATGAATGCAGTAGACCTGTCCAATGCATGAAATCAGGCTTGAATTTCTACCTGCTTTCATTTGATGCACTGGTTACCTGTTATCTTCCCTATTTCAGTCTTAGGCTTCAGATTCACTTAATAGGGATTTAGAACTATTGGACACAGTGGGATGTACTTCTAGCTGTATGCAAGTAGTCAAATTACCCCAAGGCCTGGGAACTGTATATTGACAACAGGGCAGAATTGAGTGACACTCTACTAAATAGCATAGTTGACAAGAGGTTTGGCCACCACTGATATGTATTATAAAATTTATTATTGTCCTCAATATTTCTGGTTTATAGTTATATCATTAGCTCAAATTGTAGGTTTCATGTGCTTTTATTTATATAGAACTATGCATACCTAGGTACAATATTATATAAGGCTCTCTGTTACAGCACTGTGGTTGATATAAAACTAGTATTATGTTTTGGGAAATGAAAACAGTAATTATTTCTGTGATCAGCAACTTTTCAACAATACAAAAGTTGGAGTCCCAGGATATTTTTTTTCTGATAAGTATGTAAAATTATATCTGCTTGAATATGTAATATAGATTTTAGTTATTTCTGCTTTAACACAGTAGGCATATTGGAGAACACACAGTTGCCTCAGTCAAGCATTATTTATCTACATTCTGTACAGAAAAAAGGTATGTTCATAAAAATGATAACTTGTCTTTTTACTTGTAGGTAAAGGAGTGAGAGAAGTTAATGAAACAATAACTAAAACTCCAGGTTTGTATACGAGAACAGTTTTAGAATTAAATACATCAAATTCCTCTTGGCCCTCTATTTATTAAACAGTAAAAATTCTTTCTAATCTTTAAGTGAGTCATTTCATTGCCAAGGCTAAAACAGAATATCCAAAAACAGTGGCAAATTAAACCTGCTATCTGAAATTGGTCACAAAACAGCATACTTAAAACAACAGTGTAATACAGTGCCCCTTTCTGGCATTATCTAAGGATGTTTCTGTGATATAGTTCACACAGAGGTAGTAAATAGGTGCATGGGAGATGCACTAATTCAAACTGTAAGTAGGGGTTTGCATGATTCAGTATTCCTCTATGCATCAAAAACTAACTTAGCATATTAATTTTCTTTGTAGAGGGAATGCTCACATTGGTAGACAGATACATAACAAGACAGAATTATATGAGTTCCCATAAAGTAGTACTTATATGTGACTTTTACCATGTCAGTAAGAATGAGGACTTTATAAAAAGAGTATGTTTATTAGAAATAAGAATCTAAAGTCTCCTTATATCAGACAGTGTACTATAATGGAGAGCCTTATAATGAAAGCAGAATTTAATTATACAGTTTTGGTAAAAATCTGTTTTGTTTTCATTTGGAAATGGCTTAGCTGGCAGAAGACATTTACCAGTTTAGCAACAGCCCTTCCATGAATCCCCGCAATTAGCCAAAAATCATCTTAGATCCCACTGAATTATCCTGATCTGTCCCTGTTTATCCACCCTGTTGTCTTCAGGCACAGGATAGGATGCTTTCCTATTAGCTTTTTTGAAGTAAGTTTCACCAGCCAATCCAATCACATTATGCATGGGATGGGATCCATCATGTCATCACTCTTACCACTTTAACAACCTGAACACACCCATTCTTAGCTGATTTCAGAAGCTAAGCTAAGCAGGGTCAAGCCTCCTTAGTAGATGTATGGCTTAGATAAGGGAATTCCATGTAGGGCTAGAAAAAAGCCTGACTGAAACATTTTGCCAGTCAGAATTCACAATATTGGTCTGGATGGACCAATAGTATAAAGCACCTTTCTTTGTTTTTTATGTTTTTTGCCTTTGACAATGTCTTGGGAAACCTCTGACCAGAGTTGGGAATACAAATTTTATTTCCATGTATGTCCCCTTAAGATTTTCTATCAGTTATGTAGCTTCGTGACCTTAGTTACCCATCCCCACTTTGCAGGTAGCAACTGCTGCACACAATGGGATTCATTCCTCTGTTGCTCAGGGACCAGATGATTGATATTCCCACCTTCTGCCATCAGTGATTTCCATTGTGACAGGCAGAAGAGGGTTCCCTGTAACAGTTCCCCCTCACAATGGAGATTGCTCACATGATGAGAGGGTGGGAACATTCTCAATTGACAGGGGAACAGATTTCTGTTCCTTGCAGCAGCTGCTGCCCAGTAAGTGGAGATTTGGGGACTTTCAGGGTTCCTGTGTATTCCCCAAAGTAATGAATACATAGGAATTGAGAATACAAATCAGTCATGAATGGGTAACTATAGGCTATATATTCTTAACTGCCTTGGTGAACTCTAGCCAATATGACTCTAGGGCCAGAAATCTGTTAGGGACATATACACAAATAAGCATCCCTTACCCATGCAGATGTCCTTTTTTGGGTGCTGCAGAGGTTAGTATTCTCTTTCTCCCCCTGAAGCCCCCCAAGCCCCCCCCCAACTTACTCTAAAGCCCT
Organism: Phrynosoma platyrhinos; assembly: GCA_020142125.1. Lineage (NCBI taxonomy): Eukaryota > Metazoa > Chordata > Lepidosauria > Squamata > Phrynosomatidae > Phrynosoma > Phrynosoma platyrhinos. Next base: position 253,284,460 of record CM034701.1, read on the forward strand.
TGTAGGTACTCTGCATGGCCATTCTGTGCTTTGTGGTGAAAAGACAGGATTGGAGAGGAGTCTGGCTTCATCCACATGGTCAGAAACATAATTACAACATCAGTGCTGAGACACACAAGAATCCTCCAAGGTCTCAGCATTTCTGCAATCATTGTAATGTTCATCAGGCTGTGGAGCTAGATGCTTCTCTGTTCCTGTTCCACATGGCAGCTTTAAGGTCTTTACAGTACGCTGAAGGTACGGGTATATAGTTCAGTATAGCATAGGTCCACAATTACCTACCAAAGAGTACTATTTTCCTTTCACTGAGGAATTTATTGCATTCTAAAAAAAAAAAAAAAGCAACTTACCCCTGCTGGGTTAGAGTTGCTTATGGGATGCAGCTAGGAATTATCACATGCACAATGTCACCAATGCCACTGGGTGACTGCATCCTGGTTAAATTTTGGCTCCCAAACATGCTCAGCTGGCCAGTTTGTACACATTGCAAGCTCCCAACTTTGCAAATCGGCCAGCTGAGTATGGCTGGGAGTTGGGATTTAGCCGGGATGCAGTCGCCTGGCAGTATTTTGCATGCGATAACTCCCAGCTGCATACCAAAAGCGACTTTTAACTCAGCAGGGGTAAGTTTAATACAGTGCTTTTTTTTTAAAGATATGATAAACTCCTGTTATTTGAGCTGAATGAGTGCTTTGGATTCAGTTGTCTTGTATCGTTTGCTTTGCTCTCTCTCTCTGTTGGATGATAAGGTCTCAGGCAGGATACAGACAAGAACAGTGTTAAAAACCACTTTAAAATGCAACTCAGAAGACTTTAAAATGCTAAAACATATAAAATGTTACAAAACACTTTAAAATTGTGTTATATAGAACTCTACAATGTAGTCATGCCAAGATCCAAACTCCCCTGAACATCCTAATTTACATTGCTATTACTGAAATTTATAGTAGTGACAATAGAGATGGAAGCCTGGATCAGCTTCCCAAGTCAATAGGAGTGTTTTGAGCAGAGTTTGGAAAATTCCTCAGCCACTGTGCCCAATTGTGAAGCTGGCTTTGTGATTCTAGGAATTGTAATTCAAAACATAAGTGTTCAAATGCTAGTTCTAATGGTTTCATAGGTCTATCATGTTTCAAAATGATCAGGTTGCCTGAGAGGCAAATATATTTGGTGCTATCTTTAACTGGGGGCCTTTACAGACTGCCCGAAATAATGCAACTTGAATCCACTTTAACTGCCCTGGCTCAGTGCTAGGGAATCATGGGACTGTAGTTTATTGTGGCACCAGAGCTCTCTGACAGAGAAGGCTCAGTGCCTCAGAAAAAAACTACAGTTCCCATGATTCCCCAGCACTGAGCCAGGGCGGTTAAAGTGGACTCAAGTTGCATTATTTCTGGCAGTCTGTAAAGGCCCTGGGCTTTTCTTGCATTGCCTGCCTAGTTTATACATTTAGCTGAGGCCAGAGATGAAACTAGAGTGGTAGAAGAGGTGTTCTTGTTCTTCTCTTCTACAGTGCAGATACCCTGCAGTGTCATCTAGACTCCACATGAGTGCCCAATTGCACAGGCAACTGTGCATTGCCGAAGGCTATCTATTCAATGGAGGGGAAGATCTTGGGCCATTCTTCCCTGCTAGTATTTCAATCGTACACTAGTTAAATAACAAATCTTCACTATACCCGGTGGTACAATATTTAAAAATGTCAGTGAATTCTCTCTGGAGAAATTCATTGTATGTTTTCTTTAACAAAGGGTCTTCAACAATGCCACCACAGTGAGTTCTTTTCCTTACTATACAAAATATAATCATCTGGGTGTGATCTTTTTCTTTGTGTCACAGTCTTTTAGTCTTTGCCTTGTCTTCAGTGTTGAATGTGCAGCTTGTCATTTTATTTTTATAAAGCAACTTACATGTAAAATGTGTTTTCTGCATCTCTCAGCTGCCCACAATTTTATCATTTGGGTTCATATATAAACTGATTTGAAAAACAGTTTAATCTACTGATAGCCTAGCTGTTTTGAAGGTTTTGCTTTCTTTTCTGCAACACTCCAAAACTGATGAATATGCAGTATCTACTGGTGACAGCATCTTGTTACCTTATGTAGGATGCCACCCTTTGCATAGCTGAGTTGCATATGGTTGAGACCCATTGATTTAGGGGGGTTGCAGACTGCCAGAAATAGTGCAAATTGAGTCCACTTTTAGGGTTAGGGTTAGGATTAGGGAATCATGGAAACTGTGGTTTATTGTGGCACCAGAGCTCTCTGACAGAGAAGGTTCAATGTCTCAGAAAAAAACAATTCCCATGATTCCCTAACTCTAACCCTAAAAGTGGACTCAATTTGCACTATTTCTGGCAGTCTGCAACCCTCCTTAGAGAGATTCAAGAAAATGTAACATTGCACTGTGTTTGATTAACATCAGTAAAGGAAGGTTCATTCATGGAAGAGCAAACAAGCATACTTAGTTCAAGAAACTTACTAACGATAGGTTTATTTTCTCTGTGTCCATGTGTTTTTGTTATTAAGGTATGCTCTTGTCCAACACATTCTACTTAACATACACAGGAAAAGAGGAGGGAGGTAAATATTGTAAGTCTGGAAACATAGGCTTGATACCAGTTTGTAGCAACTGATTTCCCATCAGTTACAGATTATTATTTTTATGCAAAATATGGTCATCTAGCTTTGTACCTAAAAGATTTCCCTTTCAGTGAATACAAATCCTTGATCCCACTAATTTGGGGGTAGGCCCTGAAATTTAGTAATTTTTTTCTTACAGATTTCAATGTGAACTTCCAAACTTTGTACAAGGTGGTTTCAACAAGTGTGTCTTGGATAAGATTTAGGATATCCTAAAAATTGGAGTTGGTCTATTTTTTCATAAAAGGGAAATAATTGCTCTTTTGACATATATCTTCATTGTAATATACACTGCAGTACAGAAAATTATTGTTAACTGTCACATAATTCATATTTTTGGATTTTCGAATATCTCACATTTCTTTTAAAGCTTCCTTCCAACAGAGAGACATTTTTATTGGTGTAGGACAGGTAAAGCTCTCCTAATGTTACAAGAGAATATGCTACAAAAGTGGTTACAGATAAGTGTTACACCGAGTATATACTTTATAAATCCTTGCTTTGATTTTTCTAGTTTTTCCTCTCCTTTGATTATTTTCAGAACCATATTATTTTTGGTTGGGGGAAAATCAGGTGTGAGCTAAAATGTCTTAAACACTTCATGGAGTAGCTTTTAGCCACAAATATAGAGAATTTTTCATGCTTTCCTTGTATGATATGGCATTAGTTTCTCAATATCCATGTAAAATAGAATTTAAAAACGCATACACCAACAATTTAGCCTTCAACCTCAGGTTCAGCTATTTTCTTTGATTGACTCCAAAAAATGGGAGGAAATAGCTCTATACATAACATTTGTATTATCTGTTATTTTCATAGGATTTACATGATTGTACACTTTTTCTGCATACTAATATGCTTTTAAAGTTCCTGGAATTGCAAGTATGTCATTATGAGAATGCTGGTAATCTTTAGGACTTCCTCCTCTCCAATACAGAAATATGTTGGAACTGAAGAGCAATATTTCTATGGAAGAAAGCGCAGTTGAATTGTAAGGAATGCTGGCCCCTGTTTGCCTTGCTCACAGTATATTCTTCCAAAGCTGATGGACAGGACTGGTATACATGCATTCAAAATTATTCAAAATGATTCCTGTATCAATTTGCTTCAGCGACTTCCACACCAGCATCCTGTACCACTCCTAAAACATTGCTTTTCTGCATTCAGCTAATGGTGGTATTAAAATAGTAGTTCCATAAAGTTCTATACTATGGAGCAGTGCTCTTTCTTGTGGCAAAATATTTATTTCCAAATATATCCTCTCCAAAAAGGGGAGGAGATGGGGTTCCTACAATTTTAATTAGTAGCTTTTTTCTTCCTTTATTGCTTCCTGTTCAGTGCAGCTGGCAGTTTAGTGATAAATTGCCCCTTCATTAGTCAGCTTCTTGTCCTACATAGGGTCACTGGGTTATTTTCTTTTTTCCTTTCATTTTTTTAAAAAATGTAATAGTTCTATTTTATTAATTAGTTTATTAAATTCTGTCTCATTGTCACAGGGCAGTGAAACTGATTAGGACTACTATCTTAGCTGTGTCAAAAAGAAAGCTATAAACATTAGTACCTGAAGGGAGAAAGTGTTTCTCAGTGAAATCAATGGGACTTAGCCATATCTAACTTTTGTCAGGTGTGCATCCACAGTGCCTTGAGTTTGTTCTAAAGGACAAAAATTAGTATTTTTGTTGCCTGTATAAATTTTATTACAAAATAGCTAATCATTGTAGCATTGTTCCAAGGCATGATCTAAATACCATTAACACATTCTATATTAATTTCCTCATTTCTTCTGGTGAAGCTCAAAGGAAAGATCCAAAACAATGTGCTCCTGTCTTCAGCTATTACTGCCAGAAAATGTCTATACATCAAGATTCACCCAAAGTCCATATACAGTACTGTTATCATTTATATTATTAATAATTCAGTATAACAAAGATTACCAGTTGTTATAGAACAATGTTTGGACAGTCTGATAGCAAGCTGAATAATGAATGTGGGGAGCAGAGCTGCATCTTCTTGGAGTGCTGTAGTGATTTACTGCTTTGTTCATCTTTCCTTCAGTTCCTTCCGATGTATTTTTTATAAATTCATTGTGGAAAGGCTTTTATGAGCATCTAGGGAAAAGACAACCAGCAACTCTAACGGTTGACTGGTTCAACGCTACGAGCAGTAAGGTGAACGCTACATTCCTCGAAGCATCCAGTACACAACTTAAACTGTCAGGTGAGATTGCCTGTTGGGCTGGTGTAATTAGATATGTTCAATATTTATACTAATTACTGGTTCAGGAACACATTTTCACCTATTTTCATTTAAATGTAACAAGTGTAAAGCTGTAGAAGAAGGCTGTTAGAAATCTGGACTATGTAAATTCTTAGCGAACATGTTCAATGATCAAATTCTTTGCAGCTCAGTATAACTAGACAAATTTTGTCTATACAGTGTTTATATTTATTTATTGTTTGCTACCACTTAGCATTGTCTAGCTCATGCCTTAACAGTGTAAATTCCTCTGTGCTATGGGCAATCAAGTTCTAGTTTTGTGTTATTACCAGCTTTTGGGGTTGAGGATATGATAATACATTTTTACATGCTAAAAGTTTATGCCGTTTTTCTGATCTTGAAAAAAATATGCCAATATACTGTAAAGATGCCTATTGAATGTTCATGATTTTCAAGATGTTATACTTCACATTCGTTTCAAACAACATCAACAAAATAAGTGTACTCTTTTCTGTGATATAGTTTTATGGTCAGATCCAGCTGTCAATATATTACTTAAAAACTCCACTCTAAAACCTCTGCATTCCTTGGTATGTCAAGAAGCAAGCTATATTTACTGTTGAACTGAGAAACCGGAAGTGTTTTGCTGGAGCTGCAAAGTTTATATATAATGCAAAAGCATTATACAAGAAAGTGGGGTCAGGTAGAAACAAATATCGGGGAAAATAGTGGAGATTCATACTTACCTGAGCAGGTGAGGAGGTATTTTCCTGCTTTGTTAAGATCTGAAAACCAGTATTGTGTGCAACAGGCTGATAATTTGGCTTACCAGAGTAAAAATTGGAAAGGGATCCTGTATTTTGATTGTATAGATGAGGAAGTTTCCACAAGTGTTCTTTGTTACACAGTTAAGTAACATGCCACACACTACTGAAATTCTCTCTTCTGTATAACCATTAAAGGTAGAGCAACCCTCTCCAATTTTAACTCTGGGTACTCTATTTGAATCCTTTCAATGCTTCATGACAGTGTAATGAGCTCTTATGCTGTCATAGTTCACTTTTTGCAGGGATATGAAATAGGAGCAGGGAGGAGGCAAAGACAATCATTGCCATCAGGAGAAAAAGCTGTCTTTCTAGTTTCAGAGCAGCTCAGGAGCCATCATGGCAGCTTTTTATGACAGTGTGGTTGTCTCTGTCTTATCCTTCCCTGTTTCCATTGTGCCCATGATTGATTTACTCCTGCCACTGGTGCATCTTCATCTATGCCAGTGTTGTTGCACTAGCCAGCAGTATCTCAGCCACAGTTACTAACCACATTAGCATCTGGAGATTGTTGTGTGACTGGTCTTGTTCCCATGACTCCAGCACTTGGATTTGCCATGAAGGAATTATCATAAAACTCAAGCAATGTGCTAACTCAGGTCTTACTGAGACAATAGAAGGCTGTTATTATTTTTTACACACTTAGAACATTATCACATCAGCCTCTTTCTGGCTGTAGTCACACTTATAATAATAAAATGGGAACATACCATTTTCTAGGTAGTCACCTCCACACCAGGGTTGCTGCCCCTATCCTGCCCTCTCCCTTAATCCTGCCTCCCTCTCTTATGCCCTACCCAGCATGCCATTAGGTGGTTTCTTTTGTTCATTTTTTTTGTGCAATTCCAGAGCTCTGCAGCCATGATTTGATCTTTAAAAAGTGTTTTGTTAACTTCAGTTGCGGCTGTAAACCTGCAAATCTCTGGAATTGCTTTGAATCCCATTGTGGGAAAAAGGTGGGATATAAATCCTTGCAAACATACGATGGCTAAAGGAGCACATCAGGGAATTCCAATAGAAAATCAGCATGTGCATTATAAACTACAGTAAAGCCTTTGACTTCATAGGTCATGAAAGGCTATGGAATGCCCTTAAAGACATGGCAGTGCCAATACATCTGATAGTCCTGATGTATGTATGGCTGATGAGGAATCTGTACTCTGGACAAGGGACTACTGTCACAAAAGAACACGGAGAAGCAGGATGGTTCCCAATTGGTAAAGGGGTCAAAGAAGGCTGCATCCTTTTACCCTATCTGTTCAACGTGTATGCAGAACATATCATAAGAAAAGAAGGCTTGGACATAGAAGAAGGAGCAGTGAAAATAGGAGGAAGGAATATCAACAATATAAGATATGCTAATGACATCATAGTACTAGCAGAAAACCTTACAGACCTGGAACACCTACTAGGTGTTCAAGACGGATCAAAAGGTGTTCAAGGTGTTCAAAAGGCTGTCAAGACGGATCTCTTCCAGCAGGCCTTTCCAGATTAAACCACCCTTGAGATCCTATGATCTCTCTTACGAATATTCGTAACTCCCTTAGCAGGGATGTTGCATTGTTGTACCGCAGTATTGTATTCTTATTTTGTATTTAAAAGCTTTTATACTATTTGTTAATTTTATTGTTTTAAATTGAGACAGATTTAATAACTTTTTAAGGGGGGAGGAGGGAATCATATTGTTTTAGATTGTATGTATTTTATTATTGCTCATTGTTGTTCACCGCCCGGATTGGTTCGCCATAGGGCGGTATACAAATAAAAATTATTATTATTATTATTATTATTATTATTATTATTATTATTATTACTAAGGAATATCAAAGAAGGAAGTGTAAGGCAGGCTTAATGTTGGACATAAAGTAAACAAAAATAAAGAGCTTCACAAGTTCAACCTAGACAATGAAGAAATAGAAATAGTAAAAGAATTCCCATACCTGGGATCAAACATTGATAGAAATGGGGACTACAGTCAGGAAATCAGAAGAAGAGTAATAATGGGGAGGGTGGCTATGAAAGAACTAGAAAAGATTTTAAAATGCAAAGATATACAACTTGGCACAGAAGTTAGAATCATACAAGCCATTGTATTCCCTATTACCATGAATGGACGTGAGAGCTGGACAGTTAAGAAAGATGATAGTAAGAAAATCAATTCCTTTGAGATGTGGTGCTGGAGAAGAGTGCTGCAGATCCCGTGGACAGCCAAAAGGACAAACAAATGGGTCCTAGAGCAGATCAAGCCTGAAACCTCTGGAAACCAAGATGACCAAACTGACACTGTCATACTTTGGACATATCATGAGAAGAGAGGACTCTTTGGAAAAAACAATAATGCTGGGAAAGGTGGAGGAAAGCAGTTAGAGAGGAAGGTCACATGCTAGATGGATCGACTCTCTTATGGAGGCCATGGATATTAAGGGGTTGCAGGAATTAAGCAGAGCAGTGGAGGACAGAGGGTCTTGGAGATGTCTTATCCATAGGGTTGCCATGAGTCGAGATCGACTCAAGGGCAGTTAACAACAAAAATAAATTCTTGAAATAAATAAAGTCTCAAAGATGCTACAAGATCACTTTGCATTTGTTCATTCATTCATTTAAATCAGTATGTTAGTACTTTGGCTATTAGACCTGGCTTTCAAAGTTGGTTCAAAGAAATGTTGCATGTTGCTTTTTCTCTCAGTATAGAAATATCTGATCACACTTTTATTGGGTAAATGAACTTTTGAAACATTTCCTACCATTTATAGAGATTATTAATATTTTATACACTCTAAAATTATACAGTGATGTATTTAATATCTATCTATCTTTGTAGGTGTTTACAAAAAAGAAGAAGCCCATTTGCTTTTGAAAGTTTATCAAGTCAAAAATCCTAGAGAGGGTTTTACAAGCAAGCTTGAAAATGACAAGTGGGCATTAGATGGCTATGTGAGTAAACTCACTACTCTAGAAAAGTTTATCTTGCTTAACTGTTGTCTACATTTATATTTCTTTGATCTAATACTTATTTGTGACTGTAGTACTGTGTTATATCATGAATAAAATATACTACTAGTCCCTGATTCAATAAGAAAGAATGTGCCTATCACACATTTACTGTATTTGCTGTGTAATTACTTTGATCCCATTGAATGAGATACACACATTACTAAAGTGGAACATTTTATTTGGCCAACTCTCTCATTGTGTTTGTGATTGTAGCAAACACAAACTCCCAACAGTCATTCAAGCTAATACTATGTAATTGGGAGATAATCTTATTCAGGAATAGCTATGTTGGGCCATGTAGCAAAATAGAACAATATCCACAAAAAAGTAATGCTTTTATTGTAGAAACACAAAAAATACATCATGCAAGCTTTTGGATTTCAATGGCTTCTTTGGTCTCCTCTGCTCTGCAGAAATAATACAGTTTGATACCTCTTTAACTGTCATGGTTCATTGCTATGAAATTTTGGGATTTGCAGGCAGAGCCCACTCTTTCTTGGCCATGTGAAAACCAGGGACAAAGGTAAATAAAAGACAGTTAATAAAATTTCAACTCCATTAGCAACAGAAAAGTAACTTCCCCTGAGATCCAGTTGCCCCTGTCCTGTGCAAAGCTAATTGCCCCTTTCATAGCTAAAAAAGTTTGAATTTCTTAAGGAGTCTCCATACTATCTGGAAAAACATTTAAGTGCTTATAGACAAAATGTGACACTTGTAGTCCAAATGAAAGAGTTTTACCTTTGCTGGTGGTAAAAAAAACAACCTCAAAGAGTTAAGTCCCAATTAACAAGAGAGATCTAAAGTTCCCCCTGTTGCAGCAACATTTTGTATCTCCAAATCCAGGAAACATATGCAGGGTTGCTGTGTTGACCCTGCAGGAAAATACAACAAAATCCAAAACCCACAAAATAAAAATCCTGAAAATACATCATGTAAGCTGCACTGGCTTCTTCAGCATAAGTGTGACTGATTGCCTGACAGATAGTTCAGATTTGTGGTGTGTACTTATGCAGAATATATTTTACAGTCTTCCTTTAAACCAAGGATTGGCAAAGTCCCTGGTCCCCACTTTTGCATTCCCCTATTCCATTTTAGGGCAATTTGGCCCAAAATCAGACAGAACCCTTCAGTACATGAAAGCATACAAAATATGGCCATTGTATTGCTACAAGCACCCCAGAAACCCACCTCAGATCCCTCACACTTTCCCCCTCCCTCCCTTCTTCCCTCCTCTCACTCTCTCCATCCTCCTCCTGCCTTTTTTTCTTAAAAAATCTGAAGCATAGGAAATGTCTGATTTCCCATGCAATTAAACCATTAATCGGCTTCTGAATAGGGATGGGTGAAAATTCCAGTTTAGTTCCTTTGTATCATAAATTACCAGAATTCAGATGTGGAGAAAAGCAAAAATTTTAGTTATGCCCATCTCTACCTCAGAGTAAAAATTAAGAGGAATGAATTTATTTAAAGCTGTAAAAGATAGCTGAGAAAAAATAAATGGTACAATTGAAGTATTTTTTAAAGCATTCATTAGCTTACTGAATTATATAACATCTGTGACAAGCACAGTAACTCACAAAATTCTTTCAGATGATGTGCACAAAATTAAAATGAAATGTAGGGGGTTTTTTGGTGGATTTTTCAGGCTATGAGGCTGTGTTCTAGAAGAGTATTCCTGATGATTTGCCAGCATCTGTGGCTGGCATCTTTGGAAGATGCCAGCCACAGCTGCTGATGAAATGAAATTCAGTTTCCTAGAATCCCCCCAAAAGTGTTTTCCCCCTGGGAGCTTGTGGGATGGTCATTCACTTTTAAACATTTGTCAGGCCTCCCTACACTGTTTAACATGATGTCCAACCCAACCAAAACAAAACAATTATTCAAAACAAGAAGTGAACACCCAGCCACTTTGAGTTGGGCCTTCTCTGTTTCTTTCACCTGGAATACTCTGCCCAGTTCTGGGCAGCCCAATTCAAAAAGAATGTGGACAAGCTGGAGAATGTCCAGAAGAGGATGACCAAGTCTGTTTGCTGCAAGAGGAATAAGACCTGGAACAATGGATGCAAGTTACAGGAAAAGAGATTCCACTTCAACATTAGGAAGAATTTCCTGACAATGAGAGCTGCTTGATAGTGGAATACACTCCTTCTTTGGAGGTTTTTAAACAGAGGCTGGATGGCCATCTGCTAGGAGTGCTTTGATTATGTCTTCCTGCATGGCAGAGAAGGTTTGACTGGATGTCCCTTGTGGTCTCTTGCACCTCTGTGATTTTCTTCTTCTCCACCATTTTTGGAATTCTTTGGCCACTGAAAGTTGCCAAGGGCATAAAATTTGCTCCTGGACACATAATAGTTTTCCCCTTTCCCCAGTTTAAAGTTTTAAGGGGAATGTTTCAGACGTATGTTAATGTCTCCTAAATTATAGATGAGAAAGTGCTTTCTAGTCATATATACGTAAACTTAAAGTGACAGAAGGACTGTTTCTCATAGGGATATTTAATAATACTGGAACAGAATGTTGAGTGTATGCTTTACTTACTTTTTTATATCAAGGTATATATGTGTCTTTCTTTTTTCTCAAAATGAGATTATTTATTTATTTATTTATTTATTTATTTGTTACCTGCCTCTCCCTCTGGGTCAATTAAGTTTTAAACTTGTCTGAAGATTATTGTTTTGAATAAATTGTGAAATTGCAGGACTACCATTTTGGTAGAACATATATTAACAGTTTATCAGTTGTTCTTCCTCATTAAGAAACATTGGCAGGCATCTTCTCAGTGATGTATGCAAGTGTAATTCAGTCAGAACTTTTTTGGCCATTGTGAAGGGAGGTATTTGTGACCTCCTTCATGCAGTGACCAAAAGGACTCGCCTTCCTTCTGCATTCTTTCTCACCTTACTGCATTAGTGGCTGGTGGAGAGCACAGGACATCAAAGAAGTGTATGACTTTGGAGGTCCTGGAAGATGACATAATCATTGGGTGCCCAGATGTAGGGACATAGCAAGATATGTCTCTAGGAAGATGAGTGCTGCAGGAGGGAAGGGAGAGACATATTGTAGATCCACTTGCATGGGACTGTACAATATGTCTCCAAGTGCAGGACATTGGTCATTGTGTTAGAATTTAAAACTGGTAACCAAAGTATTTTTCCCTAGCCATGGTAAGAATGTCTGATCCAGCAGTTGCTTCCCCTCCAAAAGAGAACACAGATAAGAGAAGAATGAAATACAAAATAATGAAGCTTTCACTCCAAAGTGTTGGATGGAGGCAGTTATGCCATGCACACTTGCAAAAGAAAGAAAGAAGCATATGACTGCTCCCTTGTTGTCCTGTCTCCTTTTCTCTCCATGCACGTTCTGTCAGAGTCACAGGAGGGAACTATAAATAAATGTCATTGCTAGGCAGTGCATGTAATTCCACCTCATCTTCTCTCCCTGGGGAAGGTTACAGTACCCAAACTGTGGTCTAAAGTCAGAGAATGGCAATGGGTAGACAGTTCACACTGCTCTTACTTATCGATAACCTCACGCTCCTTCCCTACAATGGCCTTACTCCAAAAATATCAGCACAAGTAATGTAAACACATAATGTAGATGTACTATTAATGCACATAATGGCCTAGAATCATATAAGCAAAAGTAAAAAAAGGAGATGAATGATCTTGCAGTCACAAGTTTACAATGGAGGAATATAAAAATTGAAGATAGGGAAAGAAAATGGTAACATTGCAAGAGATTAATGAAAACTAGGTGCCAACCTTCACTTTGCCTTACACAGAAAAAAGAAGTATCTTTTTGTTTGCTTGTTTGAAGTGCCCTATTCTTTTCAAGTACTTCAGAACTGATAATATCTCAAACACTAAAAGTGCAGGCACTTTTTCTGCTAATGGATTGTGTGTGTGTGTGAGAGAGAGAGAGAGAGAGAGTGTGTGTAGTGCTTTAAGGGCCACAGTGACAGCCAAAGGTTTTCAGGCTAATGAAGTTCTTATATTATTTTAAGCATTTCAATAATTTTGTTTCATTCTGGCACCGGCCTTAAAATGCAGATAAGATAGTTACTTTGCTGACTCTACACTTATTTATTGAATTTAAAAATGGTTTCAGGCTTCTTGATAAATTCATTCTGTTCTAGGTGTCATCAGGGCTTGATAGAGGTATCTTCACTTATCAAGGTGATGTACATGGAAAAGATTTTGGAAAATTTATGCTCCAAAGACAAAGTAAGAATTCCTTTATTGCACTGTGTATTGCATATTACTTTATTATATTGATGGTCTCAGTTCTGCTATAAAATTTACAAATCATATTGATTAGTTAAAATGTAGCAATGAGTCTCTAGTTCAACTATTTAATGTTTTAATTTTCATTTTGATGGAAAAGAAACTTAGTAAGAAATCTGCAGGATACACCTATGCAGAACACCAATATAAATGTTTACAGTGAATGGTGTAGCATACTTTACAAGGATGACTGTATGTCTTAGGGGACTTTTACAAATTACTAAATATTAATGGTAATCAAGAACTACATTCTTTGCAGTTTAAATGAATTTGCTAGCCTTGAGTTCTGCATGTACCTTTTAACTGCAAGGAAAAAGACACACTTTTGATACTACTATCAGAACTTGAAAACACAATTACATTTGAATATTTTACATCTTTTTGTTTTTCTCAAACAAAGAATGCTGGTTTGTATGTGTGTATATGCATATGTGTGTGTGCGTGTGTGTGTTTTGCACAGATTAAAAGCTAGTACCTCCAGCTGGGACACAGCAGAGTGCCAAGGGTTAGTAGCTTTATTTAAGGCAGCCTCATACTTTAATACATTTGCCCCAACAGTACCATATCATAAAGAATGACATAGTTCAGAACTCCATTATTTAGCTCAAATACTTGCACATGTCTATGATGCATTTAAATTCAGTCAGAGCCTGTTGATACCTGTATCCCTAAAACATTTTCTCTTTTTATATTTATTTTCAGGTCCTTTAAGTGTGGATACTGATCATTCCAATCACTACTATGGTACAAACAGCAGTTCTGTTGCAGCTGCAATCCTGGTACCCTTCTTTGCTCTAATATTATCAGGGTTTGCATTTTACCTCTACAAACACAGGTACTCTAAATCTATTACCTTATGGCATATTAAATTAAATCAGGAAACGTTTGGCTGCTGAAATATTTGAAAACAGTGCTTCAAAAATACATACCGTAAAGCCTCTGCTTTGAGTATAAAATGGTTAGATAATATTTTTGAGTTTTGAAATTTCAGACTAGTGACTCTGTGGTGAGTTGTATACTGCTAGTAGACTGATACAAATATAAAGAAAAAAACGTATAAAGAAAAAAGAAAAGAGGCAAGAACAAACTTTTATTAGCCTAAACCATATCAGATAAAATATTCCTAATAAGGTTTATTAAACAAAGTGGGCATGAGCCAATCAACATTAGGCACTTTCAATTTCTTTTGGTAACAATAGAAGATTAGGTGAGGACTTAACTATCTTATTGAAACTGATGGGACTTAGAAACTCTGGTAGATTGTAATATGTGAATTTCTTTGCCAATGAAGAGTAATTATTAAAGTGAGAGAAACAGAGAAACAGGGCATAATGAAGTGAGTAATACATGCTAAGTCACCTTATAGGAAATACTCCTTCAGTTTGTGTAGCATCTCCTAACACTGGAATTAGGCATATCAGAACAAGCCTATCTCTCTCTCTCTCTTTTTTTAACAGAAATTGTTTTCAGACTGCCATGTGAATATGAAGTTTTATGACTGTCAAGGCTGAATCCTCACATGAGTTGTGAGTGCAGAAAGTGGGGGCATGCAATGAATGAAGGTGATAATGCCTTCTGACCTGGATGCTGTGGCTGACTGACTAGCCAGAGTCTTTGCTCAGTGCCCACAAGGGGCTAAGATCTTAGAGATGAGTCTACAAATAAAGTAGAAACTGGCCTCACTCCAGGAAAACCACAGAGCAGAATGCTGTGCAGACAAGGTGTTTAGTGAGATGTGGTTAGGATTTTTTAAAAAATGGCTAAGAGATGCATTCCTATATTCTTACAGAGACACGTCCTATAGTCTGTCACTATTAGATGATGCTTGAGGAAGAAATATCTTCCATTTTTACACTGGGTTTCTGACACCCAGCAATGAAGCAGTACCATACCAGATTGCCATTTTCTTTTCTTTCAGTGAAACATCCAATTTTAAGGTTTTTGTATGCTGAGATAGATCTATGTGCAAGTGCTCCAGACTGGAAGATCAAAAGTTACTAAAGTAACACATATTCTGGGTTGGGTGTTTATAGCTGAGTTGAACAACAGGAAAATTCTTTCAAGGAAGTGGAGTACAGACCTTATAGGAAGAAGTTAGAAGCAGTGTGATGTTAGAAGTAATATAAAGAGTTATAAGGGTATAATAAACTGCTTTTCAAGCTATTCACTGTAGTGGATCAGCATTTTTTCTCCATTTAGATTGGTAACATTTGTGTTAATATAGTATTTGCTTAGTTTCCTGTGAACTTGCCATAAACTTGTAGCCAATAGTTTTAACGACAGCTTTAAGTGGCAGTGATGTAATTCATTGAGGCTGATGGCACAGACCAATCCAAGGGGACATCTAGGGACAAAGAAACTAAGGAAAGAGATTGCATGAGGTTTTGAGCTCACAGCCAGGAGTAAAGATTCTGCCTTGGCACTACCTAAGAAACAAACAAGTTCTAGATGTGAGAGTCCTTGAATGCTCTCAGGGAAACCCAATGTCCATCACCTTGATAACAGCTTGGTGTCCTCATTGAGAGCCAAAAGCCCCCCCCCTTTTTTTTTTTTTTTGGTGCCTTTAAGACTAAAAATGATGCCTACCTGTTTTGAATGAGCTGCCCCAATCCAAAAGACAAAATAGCATCCAGAAGAATATTGCATTGGATATGAGTGATTTTAAGTTGAAAATCCCAAATTAAAAGCTAGAGCTACACATGTGTGAGATATTGGAGCTAGCACTCTGCCTCCATAAGTCTTATTTCATACATCAGGATTTTTAGTTGGGAAAAACATAGGTATGTTTATTTCAGATAGCTGATGTTCTTCAGAAACATGGAAGCCTTATTAGTTCATATGTACATAGATTCACACAACAGACAAGTCTTAGTTTGCAACCATATAGGCCAGGGACTGGCACCCTATGGCCCCCGGGCCGGTTAAGGCTCAGGTCGCCGGACTTACCGGCCCAGGCCGATCCCTGCCACCGCCCCTGCTGCTGCAGCGCATTTTCTCGTCCGTGTGGCCGCATGCGCCACGGCCACCATTTTGAAAATCAAAATGCCAGCCGTGACACGTTTGCGCATGCGCAGTACTCCTGCGCATGCACAAACGAGTCGCGGACGCCGTTTTGGAAAACAAAATGGCAGCTGCGACTCATTTGCGCATGCGCAGGAGTACTCTGCATGCGCAAACGCGTCGTGGACGCCATTTTGATTTTCAAAATGGCGGCCGCAACATGTGCCACTGAGGCCACGCACACTGCAGTGGCAGCAGTGGCGTGCGTGGGAGGGTCGCGCGCGCTGCCATTCCCCCCCCTCGGCCCAGCAGAGACCTGGGTTTTGGGGGACCGGCCCAGGTTGCAAAAAGATTGCCTACCCCTGATATAGGCCAACATAAACTCAGGTTGTTTGAGCCAGGGTGTAATTTTTTATATATTTGTAATAGTCAACTTTGCTTTAATGGCAGATTTCTATTTAATGAAGAATTTTAAATTAACTCACTACAAACCTATAACATTGAATAAAACATGGAAAGTGAGTTTTTTGTAATTATATTCTGGATTATGTATGTTAATATATTCATAAAATGTTGCCACTAAATTAAAATCAGTATTAGAGCATCAATAACACTATTGCTGCATTCCTTCTTCTTGAGTTTTTTGTGGGGATTTTTTGTTTGTTTGTTTGTTTTGGTGTTGGCATGTACACTTTCAGTGAGAGGGCAACCTTCACAGAATATCTAAACAAATAGCTGTAAAACTGAGTGTGCTACTCTGTAATTTGTTTTGTCATGTCTTACATAATAAACAATCACTAGGTTCTTTTGACTGACCTCTAAAAACATAATATTTTAAAGTTTGTTTATATAATTTTTTTATTCTGACATATTTTTGACAAGCTGTAGTCATACATTCTGTGAACTTGACGGCTGTCATTTCTAAAACAGATTTACCTTCATCACAGGTATCAGTGCTGTCTATGATAGCACCAATAGAAATTTAGAAGAATATTTTTAGTTTTGTATTACTAAAATTAGGCATCAAAGACAGAAAATGCTATCAGCAAAACCTGAATGCAGACTACTTCATTTGAAAATTACTAGCAATTTCAGCTAGCTGTGTTGGGATTTCATCATAAAGGTTCTGCAGATTGGTAAATGTTCCAGATCAGACACTGTTTGTTTTTTTATTCATCCTCTGTCTTACTAAGACCTGTAATGTGACATGTGTATTATGGTTGCAGTCAAGGAGTGGTTTCTTTAAAGCATTGCTGCATAGGCTATCTGGTGGGAGACAGGCAATTGTTTTCCAATGTACCAGGAACTGGCATCAGACTTGTTCTCACTGGGTCCAATTGTTTGTTTCTTTCCTGGAAATTTGCCAGGAACCAGCAGCAAATGGCTCAAGAGCTGGCACTGGTCCAGGGATCACCACTTTGTGGTACTGCTCTAAAGCTTGTGATTAACGTTCCAGTAAAATGCTGTGTAAAATACTTTGCAGGTGTACATGTTTTCCTAATCTTACTCCTCCCCCCCCCCGAAAAAAAGAGGACTGTCTGGCTCCTCAAACATACTGCTGAGAACTAGTCTTTCCATAACTAAGGAGCTTCTGGTTACAGGTGGAGTGGAGATACCACCCAATATCCACCTCATATGAAGGGGCTTTGGCATGGCTGTGAGGTGCTGCTTTTTTGAAGGCAGGAGCTTAGCAACAAGTTGTGAACAGAGCTAATGCTTATGCTGGATTCAACCTGATTGGAACATTCTCAGGACCTAAATGGGGGATCCTTTGTTTACACTAATTCACCTACATCCACCCCCCACCCCCCACGTAGCATTTGTACCTAAATGGCTATAGGTACTTGATACCTGAATTGCAGCCAATTTCGTTCAGATATGCTGTCAAAATCATAAGAGACATGGAAAGCTATGTCTATTATGTACATCAATGGCACTGTTGTAGATTAGTTATTGAAAAGAACTAGAATAAATCCCAGTGCTAAAATACAGAAATATCACAGCTATTAGCAGCCTCAGGAATTCATTTTAGAAATTACCAAAATGGGAACTAATATTGAAGGTATTTGCTGCCATGTAGCAGCCTCTTAAATACTGGAATGAAAACATTCAGCACATACAGAAAGCAATTCCCATCTGTTACATTCTACTTTTGGCATCATCTCCACAAGTAAATTGCTTGAAGTATTTATTCCACTAAAGATAGTGTGATTAAATCTAGCAGAGAAATGAGGATATATTTGCCCTATGTTCAGCAAACTGGATAGCAGACTGTAATAAAATGAACAAGTTATTTTAGTGTTACTGTTACATAATTAATTAATAAATATATATACATATTATGAATGACAATTACTTTTCATCTTTTCCTTCCTGAAGAAGCAAGATGCATCATTTGTTATGTTAGTGACAATACCCTAAATTCAGTTGTTCTCCAACTAGAGAACACCCATTGAATAAATGGGAACCTGTTGAACTACATTTGTTAGTCCTATTGATTGCTCTAGCTGGGACTAATAATTGGATTTAGGCTAATATATATTTTGTTTTAGGATTGCCATAAGTTGGAAATGACATGAAAGCACACAACAACCACAACAAATATTTCAGCTAGATAGATATAATAGTATGTGTGCACACATGTAATAAGAGACAAGTCTACCTTTGGTTAATAAAGGTTTCAAAATATTTATTCCATATATTTCTATACTGCAGTCCAGTAACTTGATAAATTAAAGTGATAGAAACAATGGAAGTATTAAACATTAGAGCATAAAATAGCAAAAATAGCATACAAACATAGGAAGAGCCATTTTGGATCTGCTCAAAGGTCTATCTAGTCCAGCATTCTGATCAAAATAGTGAGCAATCATTTGCCAGTTGGAACCCTGCCAGCAGGACATAAATAAAACTTCATTGTCTCACCTTCTCTAGCAACTGACAGAAGGAACCATGCTACCTCTGGTACTGTGGGGAATCGACAGCCATTGATGGTCCAAGTCTCCCCAATTTTCTCTAAGCCCCTTTTAAAGCCATTGAAGTTAGCAGCCATCACTACATCATCTGGCAGTAATTCCCACAGCTTCAGAATGCACTGTGTGACATACATCCCTTTGTCTGACCTGAGTGTCCTACTGCTGAGCATTCATAGATGATCTCAGTATTATGAAAGAAGGAGAATCCTTAAAACAAAACTACACAATTTCAGGAGCAAAGATAAAACTATGGTTAAAACTAGATCATACCAAATGCTGGAATAAAAAACAGCATTCTGTTTTCTTGTTCTGGTGCCCAAGTGAAATCCAGGTGAGCTCCCATGTTGAAAACATCCCAGAGACAGTATGCAATTATCCCCCTCATTCAGATATCGGAGGGGGAAGACTTTCTTCCTAGCCAGAAAAGTCAAACTAGCTTCTGTTGTTCAGGAAGGCCGATGCTGGGTGCCTGTTACCTGATTAAGAGCGATGTTACCAGTCAGGTAAGAAAGACTCCAAATAAGTTTTTTGGAACACACATGCTGCCCAGTGATGTGCTAACCAGTTTTGTGGTGTTTTGAATAACTAAAACATGGGCCTGTTTTCTTCCATAAGACCTGAGATCCTTTCACGCTATACACTTATAGCACTATGATTCCACTGTAACTGCCATGGCTGCATCCTATGGTATTTTCAGATTTTAGTTTGGTGAGTCACAAATATCATCTGGCTCATAAATCAAAATGCCCCTTCCTAAAATGGCAATTCCAGGATACCATAGAATGAAACCATATGGAATCATATTGTCATAACTGGGTACTGTGAAAGGGGTGCTAGTAATTGGTAACCCCACAATTTCTGGGTTTATTTGTCAGGCAGGTGGCTAATGTAACTATCTAAATATAGACATGGGATTAACAGTATTAAAAGACATGGATGTGTTAGTCTGTTTCAGCATGGAAATATATAAAGGAATCCTGTAGCACCTCTGAAACTGGGAATATGACATTTCTGGAATAAGTGTTCATTAACTCAGATTTTCTTTTTTAAATTTTTTATTAAATTTACATTACATACATTATATTTAAAACAACACAAATATATAACATTGCACATATTCTTCACCCTTCCATTTCATCATCATACCTTGAGTAACATTCACTCATTAACCTCCTCTTAATAATACTTATTTATCATTATAAATCATACTATGTTACATTTTGTCTCTTATCTTACAGTTAATTGTTAATTCTATCATCAAATTAATGAATTTGTTCTTCTTACCATAAAATTTATTATTCATAGACTTTATAGACTCAACTTTTCATGAACCTCAACCCATTTCATCAGATGGACTGAAGTCCATGAAAGGTTGCGCTAGAAATTTAGTTTTCTCAGTTTCAAATGTTTTCAGTTTCAAATGTTTCACAGGATTCCTTTATATTTTTTATGTGTTTTAGGTATCAGGATAATGAGAATCGTGTTATTTGTCTGCAATGAATGAAACTCAAACTGTTACCCTTTTTTTACCCTTCCAGAACAAGACCAAAAGTTCAGTACAATGGTTATGCTGGACATGAAAACAGCAATGGACAGGCATCTTTTGAAAATCCAATGTATGATACAAACTTAAAACCCACAGAGGCAAAAGCTGTGAGGTTTGATACAACTCTAAACACAGTGTGTACAGTCGTATAGCCTTCAGTGCCCAATTTGACTGATTCATAGCCATACCTCTGATGGACAAGCAGTAATTCCTTTGGTGCCATATACCAGTTTCCCTTCTTCTCTCTGGCTTCACTGCAGTAATCGTTAACATCTATCAGCATAGATGCAGCGAAGCTTTCTGGTGAAATCTTCAGTCTTCTGGGGAATCAAGACCAAGATAATTTCTTCATCTCAAGGGTTGATATGAAATACTTAGCTGCATTTGCTCCAAATCAAGGCACACATTGAAGGAAGACTGCCAAGTCATACCCATCTGTCATATTTAAATGCCTCAGACTTTCACATTTGTATGTGGCTGGATGCCTTGCAATGCAATCTTCTGGGCACTCGGATCACTCCTTTGGGAACTGTGACAAACAAAAGCACCATAAATTATCCCCAGGAATAAGAACATTCAGAAGGAGATTTAAACAAAAACAAACAAAAAGGGAAAGAAAGGAAAGGAAAGAAGAAAAGACACGTCCTTGAAGGAGAAGGCAACCTTCCTTGGGAGCTGCACACACCTACAAAATGCTTTACCTTTGAAAACTTGTTAGAACATGGTTAGAACAACCCTAGGTCTTCATGCATAAAGCACTCTACAAACTTCCCAGTCAGCTGTTGTATTGCAAAATGTTAATGCACAATTTTTTGCACTAGTGTGGTATGAATGACTGAGTTAAGATACTGATTTTAAAAACAAAAACAAAACAAATATACAGGGTTTATACGCACTATCCATTGTATATAAGCATTTACTCATTTTTTTAAAAAAACCCATCCCATAATAATTTTTCTTAGAGCATGTGTAATACAACAACCCCTTCATTTAGATCCAGTAGGGTAATTTGTGATCATGAACAAATTATATTTTGGTTTCTTTTCTCTGTTAGCACCAGTATGAACCAACTAGATGATGGTTGGATGATGCCAGGTTTACAAATCGTTGTTCCCTGTATTGCTTCTTGCTCTTTTGCACTCCCTCTGACATCATTCATTTGTCAGCATCATACTCTTTAACAGCAGGGGGGTTAAGTAGCTACTGCTGCTTGCCATGTACAAAATGTGAATAGTAATTTATTTTAGATAGTTCATAATGTCTGTGGGCCTTGTGCTCACAATCCAGTCTTCCCTTTTGCATTTGTTTTCCATCTTTTTCTCCCAGTGAAGTTACATTGATTTCTGATGCTACATTGAACTTAGGGGTTTATCACATGAGGGCAAACTGCAAAAATCCTGTGCAGAAATGGGATTTAAAAACCGGGGGGAAAAACAAACACAAAAGTGGGTAGTTTTTCACACACAATGGGTTAATGTGACATTAACTCAAACAGAAAGTAGACAAAACCCACCCTTTTTACTTTTGGGATTTTCCAAAAGTAAAAAGGAGCATGTTTTGTCTAGTTTCCATTCTGGTTAATGTTGTGTTAATTCTCATTAACTCTAAATCATCTGAAAAACAACTTGTTTTTGTGGGTTTTTTCTACTTTCTGTTCAGGTTAACCCCAAATGTCATCTGAAAAACTATCCACTTTTGCAGGTTTTTTTCAGTTTAAATCCAGTTTCTGTACAGGATTCATCCCGTGTGATAAACTCCATCAAAATGCATTGCAGTAGCATATGTAAATTCCAGCCAATTCAACAAAGCAACTTACCACAGCAACCATTACACTTTCCCATGACTTGGAAAATCTCTCTTTCTCTCTCTTTGTGTGTGAATGTCTTTGCTACATTTTTAAACCAATACTGCTTAATGCTTTTGTAATCATACAGCTTGACAGAGCAAGTTTGAGATTCAGAGGTACTCTGTGGAGTAAAACAGTGAGGTTAGTCCCTTTCTTTGCAAAACAAAAAGTAAGATATGACAAAATCAATTCACAGCTTATTTTCTCACACAAGCTTTTGAAAATGGGCCACTAATTCATGGGTGGTCAACAACCTTCAGCATGGATGCAACATGTGACACAGACAGGAGGTATGCCTGGCATTGCTGGGCAGGGGTATGAACTAATAGTTGTGGGCAATAGAATGGAGTAGTTGGGCCCCATCTGCTACCTATTTCTCTAGCAAAGGTGAAAAGAAAGCATAGAAGGTTGATTATGTACCAAGTGGGACTGTCTCTAGCACTGTACACTATTACAGTGCCAGCTCTTAGCCTGAAATCACTTATTACATGCCTTGCTCCAAAGGTTAGTCACAACAGTAGTAATTTAATCTAATCAAGTATGGTGAGTTTCAAGAACTACATTCAACTTACTCTGCAGTACTGTAGACAGTTATGAAATAATACACAGCTGTCCTATCGATATGACTGGGACATTATCATGTATACTTGAACATTGGATTGCCACAGGGTTTATATCATTATAGTATGAGTCAGCCTTGCACTGGCAATACTCTGGTGGCTTCAGGGGACTGTAACATTGTGTGTCCCTTCTTATTTGGCCCCTAGTATTAAAAAAGAAATGATTTATTTATTTATTTATTTATTTTGAGGTTTCTAACAAACAGAACCATTTGCTCCAGGTTCCAAACAAGTAGCTCCACAATTAACTGGCAGCCCACAGATAATCAGAATCTACTTTTGAAATGAAAGGGCCTTTTAAAAGTGGATTGTGGTATGCAGGGGCAATTTCATTGTCTTATTCAAGGAAAGATAAAGAAACACCTTTGGGCATCCCCAGGCCCCTGTTCTTTAGATCCTGTTCATATTTTTCTCTCCACTAGACCCAGTCCTCAAAGTATTATTTTTAGCATCTGCTGTGGCAGAATGTAGTGTCTAAATTAATTACCAAAAATAAGCATTAGCAGAAAACAATATAGCTCAGTTAATGTTAAATAACAAGAAAAACGTTTGCAGGGCAATCTTTGATCAAAGGAGAAAAACCTAGATAGTTTTGATGGAAGATACCAGCAATACAAATATATTTAGTTGTTCTTCACATGAATGAAAAACAAGTTAAATAGCATAAACCTATGAGATGTCTGACATTTTGGGTTTTTTTCAGATTTGTTTTTAATTCCATGTGTGTTTACAATTCTATAAGCTATCTAGTGAATTTTTGCATTCACTAGAAGAGCGACAGTGCTCATACTAAAAATGTCTACATATCCTGATAAATTACTTCTTAGTTAGCTTGCACTGCTGTCTGCCACAGAAAGAAAACCTGCCTTTATTTAAGATAGCAATGGTGGCAGAAGTAACCAAAGTTATTTAGAACACAACAAAAGTATGAGGAAGGATGTAACTTCCTAATTCTTACCCTGTTTGGGTAAAGAAGAATAAGAAAGAAAGTTTTAAAATGTTATGTTATTATCATGTGTCCTGATCCAGAGATCTTTGTACATTTATGTGTGCAAATGGATCTTGTCTGTAAGAGGGCCTTGTTCATTCTGGTAGACAGAGCTGCATATGAGAAGAGCCCAATGCTTGGATTAGCTCTGTCCATTGAAATGACTTTGAGGACTGTCCCAGGGAAAGGCATTCCATCTGTCAGAATAATGTGTTCATCCAGGGAGCTCAACGATCTTGAACCTGAAAATTGTAACATCACTCCATTATTTTACTAATTTGATCAAGGATAAGGTTGTTATACTAAAATAATAAATTGTGGATGTTTTTTGCTTAATACAGACTAAACAACCACTTTTCTCTGATACACTCAAAATCTTCAATTGCTCTTTAACTTTTGATCTGCATTCTCCTTGTTTGCAGTGGAAATGCAGAGCAAAAATGTTTTGTACTCCCAACATAGAGATATCCTGCCTAATAAAATAGGCTGGCGAAGTTGGGCTTCTTTCGTTCTCACCTCTGTGCCTATTTCTTGAAAGTTTTCTGTTCCCTTTGGGTTTTCATTAAAATTGCATTGCATAGCACTGACCAAGTTAGATCTTCCATTTCTCATTATTTTCCAAGGCTCCCTACATGTCCAGACTTGTGTATGGTGCAGCACCCTAAGAAAGATCCTTGAAAGTGCCACCCAAAGTCTAATCCACTGAGTAGGGCTTGAGCTACAGTCACCTGAATACTAGATGTGTATTCCAGGTCAGGTCCCTTGAGCCGTTGTAGTATGATTTTGCCCAAGGCAATCATAGAAATCTTCTCTGTGAGGTATTTGCAGTTGTCTTTTCCCCAGACTGATGAAGCTGAAGCAAAAGGTGTCGTGCTATAAGAAAAAAACAATCAAAACAGGTTATGTGCTTCAAAGCTGTTTAAATCTGCTGCTTGTATCACCCATCTTGCCTTTCTCCAGGCTAGCTGCAATAATTTTTGGTTCTTCTGTAATATATTTTGTAAACGAACAAAAAGCTGTTATTAAAGAAGGGGGAGGGGGGAAGCTGGCATTACGAGCGTCAACCTAATTGTCATTCCCAGTATTCCATTCTGCCATTTCACGACATGCTGCTGTGACATGAAGTAGGTGCAAAAGAACTTTTTTGTACAGAGATATATTTTTTATGAAAAATTTGTAAAATTATTAAATATGCTGTACTTTTTTGATTAATGTAGGTAAATTGTTAAAAAAAGTTTTTACAATACAAAAGGAAAAAAAGTCCTGTAATCCCCACCCAAAAAACTGTAAAATGCACCATCTTTAGCTGAATTTTCAGTTCTGAACCTATTACATATGTATTAATATTAAAGTGGCCTGTTTAAAATATACAGTAACTTTTTTGGCAAAAAGTATAAAAGATTGTAATATAGCCTGTGCATTGCCACCTATTCTGAGAGCAAAATCAAAGTTCTAATTAAATATTTAATTTTAGATTTCCATATTATTGTGTGGCAGTCTACTGTTGTTATAGTTTTTGGTTTTCTTCACTTGAAATCAAAGCATTCCTGCTAAAGGGGGCCAGAATCCTGTATGGGAATTACATCTTTATGAGTGGATATAATGCATGTTGGAGTTAGAATTGGTCAGTTTCATAAATCCATATCCAGCAGAGATTTCCTGTTATGTGACTATGTAGCAGAGCCATTAAAGAGTCTAAATGCACATCGTTCACCAACACACCAACGCAAATTGCATCAGATGCACATTGAGCACTCTTGACCATGTCCTGATAAGCATTATCATAATTCACTAACAGGGTTTCTTAGAGCCTTTACAGACTGCTAGAAATAGTGCAAATTGAGTCGACTTTAAGGGTTAGGGTTAGGGAATCATGGGAACTGTATTTTATTGTGGCACCAGAGCTCTCTGACAGAGAAATCTCAATGTCTCAGAAAAAAAAACAATTCCCAAGCACTAACCCTAACCCTTAAAGTGGACTCAATTTGCACTATTTCTGGCAGTTTGCAAAGGCCCTAAGTGCCTCTGCTACTTAGCTAAATACAGTTGGACCTCAGTATCTATGGGGGCTCTATTCCAGACTTCCCCCCCCCCACATATACCAAATTTTTTGGATGCTCAGTCCCATTGTCCCCAACAGCAGCATGGCCATGTGATCATGCCACAATTAGGGACAACTGGATTGCCAGATGTTGGGCCAGGGGGTCTCTGAGACCCAAACCGCTGCACTGCTTCCAGCTCCCTCTGGCTGACAGGGCACCAGCTTCCACTTCCGACCAACCCCAAAGGTCAATTATTATTTTATTATTATTGTATTTATTTATATCCTGTCTTTCTCCTGGTACAGAAACTCAAGCCAAGTCTGGGGCAGAAGTATTGGGGGGAGGGAGAGAGGAAGAAGAAGAGGGAGGGAGGCAATTCCAGTTGCCCCCAATGTGGACAGCTTGGGCTTGCTGTCCGTGGATGCTCAAATCTACAGATGGCAAGTCCATGGATACTGAGGTCCCACTGTATAAGTAAAGTTGCATTCTGTAAAAGATTATATAGAATTCCAGCATTTGTTTCTAACTAGCCATTTGAATAAATTGAAGGTAATACTTTTATTGGTTTTAATTTCATGCAGAGCTGTGTCTTTAATTTGAGGGGGAATTTTCTTTTCTCTATTCATAATTTCGGGCAACTACAGAAAATCCATCAGGCAATTTCATTGTCCATTTCTTTTCACCCTGACAAATCCTACATAAATGGAATTCCTTTTAAAATAGTTGTGCCAATAGAAGTGTTCAACAGTGCTCAAAAGCTGATGCCACCTTTCTGGATGTGCCACTGTTTTCATTCTCTTTGGCTGCTGTGTCTTGATGTATGAGGACATCAAAAGTTTTAATGGGAAGACAAGTCAAATATACAGGCCCAAAACAATTCTTGAAAATGTCAGGTTGAAAAATTGACTGCAAAATTACTATTTTGCTTGTTTATGTTCACATTAGGCTTGACACTGCATGAAATATGATCCAATCCATGCATATTGGTCTGGCAGCAAGGCTGCAGGAGATGTCTTTGTGCATAAAATTACAGTGCCAAATGCCTGATGATCTTTGTTAAGAGGCAAAGTGCAACAAAGCTACTCTGTATTCTTTAACGATTCTCTTGCGAAGTGATTAATTTTGCAAAACAAACATACCAAATTTTTAGTTGGGCAGAGATGGTTGTACCCAATAATAGATATATTTAAGGATGGACCAAATTTCTTTCACTGTGGTGTAATATATTTTTGGGTGGTTGTTTTGGTGTCAAAATATGATGGGGTTATTTTTTTCCTAAAGTGGAGAGATACTTTGCTTTTATTCTATTTCCTTCTCATTTTAAAAAAAAAATAACAATTATCTTTACTCTTCTAGAAGCTAGATGATGTTGTTCAGTTGTTCAGTTGTTCAGTAGTTCAGTTGTCTTTCTCTCTCCCCCTCCCTTTCTCCCTCCTTCCTTCTCTCCCACCATCATTCTTTCCTCCCTTCTTTTTTCCAGTCTCCTCTCTGAGTTCTATGGAACATTTACTATTTCCTGAAGTAGTTTACATGAATGTAAATACAGCCCCTTTTGGGTTGTATGCAAAAGACCTACCATTGTTCCATGTTCACTAATTTCCCAGCAGTCCCATGGCTTAACCAGGAGGAAAATCTAAGGTGAGCATTATACCATTGGATATTGAGCAGAGGAAATGTCAAGACAAAGAAGCCACATTACACTTCCATAGTTAAATAGAAGATAATGCACCCTGTGTAATAAGAGGGGCGATTAAAGTGTGGTTTAAATGCAAAAGTAAGATACAGATTAAATGCATAGGCAAAGATTTTTCAATTTGTTTAGCTTTGAAAAATCCTGGTATGAAAGCAAATAAATATATACATATATCCTTATAGCGAATATACGCAAAGCTATGGTTTACTTGCTATGTGCACTAACAAGGCCACATCTTGTTTCAGATAGGAGTAAAACCACTGTATCATAACTGGCCAACTAGTTTTTCTTGAATCCCTCACCACCACTACCCACCACCTTTGCCATTTCTTCCTGCTTCTTTTTAATATACGTGGTGGAATTATGAGAGATTATGTGAACTACAGACATTTCAAAAAATATCTAAATAACTGTACATCAGCAAACTCAGAAGATTAGATCAATGTCTCAAAGAGCAAAGGCTGCTTTCAGGCCTTCGTGCCATCTTAATCTGGGGCATTTTAAACAAAACCTCCCATCCCGGAACACTTAGTTTTTGTGGTACAGTGAGCCCTTGGTATCTACTGGGGTTTCATTCAAGTATCCCCTGTGGATACCAAAATGCATGGATGCTCCAGTTCCATTATATACAGTGAGGTAGTAAACTGGTGTCCCTTATATGAAATGACAAAATCAAGGTTTGCTTTTGGGATGGGGAGTATTTTCATGCTGTGGATATGGAGGGACTCCTATAATGGGGGGGGGGGGACACATGCACATAGTCTGATTTTTTTTCCCATTAAAACACTGTGCACATGAAGTTCCATAGCATTCCTTCACTAACCACGGATGGTTAAAAAACCAGGATTATATGAAATTCAATATTTCAGGGTATTTGTATTTAAGGTTGCCAAAGTGAGAGTTTGCAATCTGATCATTTATGGAAGCATTCACAAGACATAAATGTGAAAGGATATGGAGTATGAGATGACTATAGAAAAAAATGATGCCCACAATACAAGGCTTACAGGATTTATGATCATTTTTATGAATTATCATAAAACGTTTAAGCTTTGGATTGATAACATCATAATTTTTGCTATCATCTCATGATGGAAATCCATCTGTTTTCAGTGGAATACTGTGAAGTAACTTAGATACTGGAACTTTGTGAAGAATCGTGATAATGGATTGTGTTTGAAGCAGTAAATAGGATTCAAGCAAAATCAGACATATTTAATTGTTTTTCTATTTTATTTTAGTGAAGGAGAGTTAAGCATATGCTTAGCTCTTGCACTGAAATAAATGGACTTAAAAGATATTCCAGATGGAGTTATCATTGTATTTTTACTGAATCATATTAATGGCTTGCAATCTGTATTGCAATTATGGATTCTTATCACTAGTCCCAGCTTCTGCCAACTTAACAGTTCAAAAGCATGCAAATGCAAGTAGATAAATAGGTACCACTTCAGTGGGAAGGTAAACTGTGTTCTGTACAATCATGTTGGCCACATGATCACAGAGTAGTTTCTGATAATGCTGGCTCTTTGGCTTAGTAACAGAGATGAGCACCATCCCCTACAGTTGGACACGACTTGACAACATTGTCAACAGGGAATACCTTTACCTTTTTAACCCAGAGTTATGGATGTTTAACTGCTCTGTTTTTAGAAAGACTATATCATCTTATGATAAAACTGTGTCAATCCCACTGCCAGCTTAACAGCCAGCAGCTGTATCAGGGAGGCACAAAGAAGATGACATTTCCAGCTCCATCTCACCACTGAGCAAGGCTACAACAGCAGGACCCATGTTGCAATTCCTTATCCCATCTTCATTCGCTGGGAGGGGGGGGCTGGAAATCTCATCTTTTTATATGCATCTCCCAGCCCAATGCTATTTCTGAGTTCTATAGATTTATTTGTAAAATCTTTGAAAAGGAGGGGGTTTCTTCTTAGTGACAAGTAACATAAAAAAAACAAACACATTTCTCAAAAATGTTTTTGATCAATTTTTTTCTATTTTGATTGATCAATTTTAAAAATGGGTTAACACAAATTTCATTCCCACTCCTAATGTAGCAGATACTGATCTGTTAATACTAGGCATTGAAATGCCTGTTTTATGTTGTATATTTCTCTCTCTTCTCCAGAACTCAAAGGACTTTATGTTAGCTTTTCCCAACTGGTTGGAGTCAGTTAGCCAACCACAAAGCATGCCTGAGTCTTCTTATTGTATGGAGTGAAAGCTATGTGTCAAAATCAAGAAGTAGGATCAGAAAGAAGGATTATAAAGCAGAGCAAACAAGGAGTACTATATTTTGTGGAATAGGAAAGGAGTAACTTAATAGACAGCATTTTGTGGGTGTGTTATGCATGTGTAGGTTTCCCTGTGGAAGTGGCTACACATGGTACAAAATGCCCAATTTCAGTTCTGGTATGTGGGAGCAAAGTTGCGGATGTGGTGCCATAATATATGCAGATGCATTTTGAGCATGAATGTGCATCACATATTGTACATAGATGCACGTGCTTGTTTGGTTGTGTGCTTGGCATACTGTTAGTAATGTACAGTGATGTTAATACTGGTGTATGCCTTTCTTTTTCAGTCACTGCAAAGGGAGGAATTCAGCAACTCCCTCATGCAGTGACCCCCACCCATTCAAAATTCACTAGTTTTTTGTATTGTTTTCCTAACATTGATATTTATTGACCAGTGGAGAAATGGAAGGGTAGAGAAGTGTCTGGATATGTTTCTATAGCAATAGCAAGTACATTTCTATACCACTTATCGATGTACTAAGCAATTCACAATGTGTAAGCTAATTGCCCCCGGCAAGCTGGGCAGTCATTTTAGTAACCTCGGAAGGATGCCAGGCTGTGTCGACCTGGAACTCCTGGCTGGTAGTCAATTCACAACCTTGTGGTTAGTGAGTGAGTGGCTGCAATACAGACATTTAACCACTGTACCACCAGGACTCCATAACCAGAACCACCATAGCCAGATGCTCAATGAAAAATGCAGCTTCCAAGACCTCTGGCGGATCCCTGGGAGAATGCTTTTCCCATTGGGGAATGTAAGTTGAGATTGTTCATCAGGGTTGTAGCTACTTACATCAGGACTTGTATTGCTATTCACCAAAATCTACCTTTTCAGCAGCACAGTGCCCCCCACAACATAGCCATATCTGTGTTGCCAGAGATCAGGAGGGAGGAGCATACATGTGTCTAGCTCTTTTCCTTTATCTAGATGCACTGCATGCACCACCCCCTGGTGCAAGAGAAACTAGACCAATTTAGAAAGACTGAGAATGAAGTTATTAGAAGAAATGAAAAACTGACAGAGGAAGGGTGTCTAGTTTAAAACAGAGTCTGCCATTGCTGCATTCTCATACTTTCCCTCAATCTTATTTCAAACTTAAATCCTGCATTATTTTATTTGATTCTGCTGCAGGGATACAATTATGCCAGGGAGGCACAAAAATTAGATCAGGACTGGAAATTAGACCTTGGACTAATTTTAAAAGCTCTTATAGGCAATCAATTCAGACCTTTAACAGGTATGTTCTGTCTAGGGGTATAGATATAACAAGTAGCAAAATGAATATATCCCTCCTCCCCTGCCCCCAATACAAATTCTACTGTCGCAATGAAATTTTCCTTCAGTTCACAAAGTTTCTAGCATTGCAACAACTTAAAAAATCAGTTAAGTATTTAGAAGTACATTCTCAGCATCTCGCAGCAATGCTAAAAATCTGGAGACTGAAAGAAAATTTAATTATGGAGCATAATCTTTATTTGGTGGGGGCAATGTCCTCATGCTATGCCTGCCCATAGTTACACTTCTGGTTCTATCTCACTGCAAGTCAGTTAGATGGGATAATTGTGCAGAAGGAAGGAAGATAGTGACAGAAGGGGAAGGATGTCTAAAAAAGAGAAAAGAGGTAGCAGAAAGGAAATGAGGAAAGAGAAAGACCTACCCATTTTTTACTGTGGTCCTGCTCATTACAGTCCTTGGCCCAGCTCACACCAAGTAATCTATTTATTATCTTATTTATTTCATCTCTATGCCACCTTTCTCTCAGAAAGGGACTCAAGGTAGCTCAAGTAATCCCAAGAAATTGGATGCAACCCCAAGCATTTACCTACAAGAGAGTGGAAACCTCAGCAAAATAAAATATCCTCAAGCCCTGAATCAAAAGCATTTAGGAAAGTGTCATTGTTAAGAGCAATGTACTAGTTTTTACTGGTTTGGTGGGTAAGCTTCTTCAGGCGTTAACTCTGTGCAGATCCTTGCAGGCTGTAAGTTTTAAAAACAGATAATTAACCAGAGTGACTCTAAGTGAGAATGAGGTACAAGGACAAGCTGATTTTGCAAAAAAAAAAAAAAGGGGGAGATAAATGCAGAAACCAACATAATGGTCTATACACAATGCAAGCTGTTTCTTAAAGTAAAGTGTGTGTGGGGGGGGAAATAATATGGAAGCTATTCCTAACCAATCTAAGAGGGGCTAGAAGAGTGTAGATAACATTAAGAAACTACAGACTAAGACACACTCATAGGACCTTATCCCACGGGGCCAAAAGCAGCAAGAATCCACTAAGAATCAGGCGCTATAGCGCTATAGTTTTCCGGGTGATCACACGACGTCGCTCGGAATCCGCTAAGAATCAGGCGCTATAGCGCTATAGTTTTCCGGGTGATCACACGACGTCGCTCAGAATCCAACAAGAAACCGCTTGGAATGCAGCATCATTCGGGTTCTTTTGTATGTCGGTTTCAGCGGGCTAGCGCCATATTTATACTAGCGCTATAGTACTGCAATGATGCTTATATCGCTTTCTTGCCACTTTTGAGAGCAGCGTGGGATAAGGTCCATAGTTTTTCTTGCCCTTTTACATGAAGAATATGATTGGAGATTGAAGCAGCAGAAACAGGTCTCAGAGAAAAGGTGGAGAAGGAGGATGACATTCAGACATCTTTTTTTTTTTAAGCAGGATGATGAGAATAAGCCTAGGTTTGTTAGTCACACCATTTTTTCATTGGTACCACATCACTCCACATCTCTCCATGTTCTGTTGCTCAGACTTGCTCTCCAGCCCTGTGCCCCCCCCCCCGCCCCTGGGTGCTGGCAATCCCTGGGAGAAACTGTTCCCAGCAAGGTGTCTCAAGGCAGTGGCAATATCTCCCACTGCTCCCTGGAGCCATTGGATGCCAAGAGATAGTGGGGGCAGGGGGGAATGAAAGAGGAAGAGTCCTTCTCTCCCTTCATTGGAGAGGAAAGACACAGCTGGGCACACAGGGTTACATCTGGGGTCTATTTACATCATTATCCACACTGCTGATGATGGAAATGTTTTGGGGGAAAAATGGGAAAAAAATCCCAGTACCTATTATCCTGGGTTAAGTGAGATTTTTTTGT
>CM034701.1:253329985-253352521 GCA_020142125.1 Phrynosoma platyrhinos
AAGAGCTTTGGTCTGAAGCCAGGGACATAATAAAAGAAGAATAAATAGTGCAAGGTGTTGGTTATTACCTTTAAAGCCCCAAATAGCTTGGGTCCAAGCTATTTTAGGGACCGCCTCCTCCCCTACAATCCTCCCCGCACACTCTGGTCCTCTGTGAGGAATTTGCTGCAGCCTCAAAAATCTAGGCTTTCAGCTACCTCCCAGAAGGCTTTTTCTGTTGTCACCCCCAAATTGTGGAATGGTCTGCTGGACGAGATCCTCCAATTAACATCTTTAGACAGCTTTAAAAAAGCTGTCAAGATGGATCTCTTCTGGCAGGCCTTTCCAGGATAGAAATTCCCGGCCTCAGGCCCCTCCTTCTTTCAGGGGTACCCCACCTGCCTCCCCGAAAACCATTTGCTATATTGCTGCAGTCTTCTGTTTTATTGTATATCTATGATTGTTCTTTTAACTTTGTGCAGTTTAAATTCTAATAGATTTAATTAACCTTTTATGGGGTGGGTGGGACATAATTTGTTTTACTATTGTACTGGATTTTACTGTGAGCTACCCCGATTGATCTCAAAGGGGCAGGGTATAAATAAAAGTTATTATTATTATTATTATTATTATTATTATTATTATTATTATTATTATTATTATTACACATAATAAAACCCCTACACTGTAAATATAAAAATGTTGTATATACATTACAGGACATATAAGACATTTTGGAGGGGAATGTCAGGGTGAATTTGCACCCAGAGAAGAAAATGTCACAAATGCTGCAATAGAGAACAGGTAACCTGAGTTCAAAAGGTGCCATGATGAGTGCCATGGTGAGTGTGCAAAATTGAGAGATGCTGAGTCACAGGAAGATGATGACACCTCAGCAGAAAGCAGTGTCATGAAGCTTCAATACTGCAAGGTCATGGTACACATGTGACAGGAAACTGTGTGATATACTGGTCGGGGTTGGACTAAAATCACAGAGACAGTGTGTATACGAGGGAGGATCTGCCACTGTACAAAAAACTTGGTGAATATCAGATAGTGGTGGAGCATTATGTCAGTTTGTTCAATCCATTGCTGTAAAGTACTTGTAAGTATTGGAACCAAGATTAAAGCCTCTTCAAGAGATCTCAGCTGTTGTGAGTGAAACTCTGTGGGAAAAGGAGGATTTCTTCACCCTGCATCACTTCCAGAGGTTCCTGTGGTGTTTGGTTCCTGGCAGTCAGTCTTCTGCATGCATGGACTTCGGGTCCAACATGTGCCAACACTATCACCAGTACTGGGGCATTCGCTATGAAATATCCCCCAGGTTGTAGTAAAATTCACTGGGGATTTAGAACTATAAAACATCAAATATAGCATCTTGACATTTGAGAAGAAAGCCATCTAGCTGAAGATAATCAAAAGGATTGCTAGATTCTTATTTCATCATACTTTTGCCAGGGATGAACAGGCAGGGAAGCAATAGGCTCACAAAGTACAGCCTGATTACCAGCGGGTTTATCTGCAACTTGAGGGCAAATTTATGAAAGGTTTCCTGAAGGCAAAAGTGGTAAGCGAAAGTCCTCTTCATGTCTGTCAGTTTGTCCTTTGTTTTTGCAAAATGTAACTGCTCCCTTTTGTATATGAAATATTAAATTCCTGCTCATGATTCCAGTTCTAAAGCAGAAAAGCAATTTCAGTCAGACCACACACACAGAGAGAAAGCAGTTTAGCTACAAAGCATTTGAGCCATGAGGCTTAGCCTGTGGTATGTTTGAGTTGTGAACTTCAGAAATATGTGTTGAGTCAGAATGATGGGATTTATAGATAGTGCTCACCCACCTGTATCTTCAAGCTTTACAACAAAACTATGAAAGCTGGGAACTGCTCCTGAGAAAATGACATGTTAATGGGGGCCCCCAGAAGTTTAGGTTTTTTTCTATACAGCTTGAAAATAATATGCTTTTTCATAGTGAAAGGAAATTTTCAACACATTTAAATGTCTTCATAGTTGTGCACGATGTCACACTTCCTTCTCTCTTTGGTTCTTGGAATTCTTTTTTCTCATATTATGCATTTCCAAATGGTTTCAGAAAATATTGTTCAGTAACTGACCTCAGTTTTGGAAAGAAAAGTCAAACTGAGATGCAGAAAACAGATGGGAACACAACTTCACAACATTTGTTTGAGTTTAATTTGGGAATCGTGGCTTCTATAACTCATTTGCTTCCTATAGCTTCCTTGTGTTGCAAAAGCAAGGAACAGTCTGAATACTGGGTCTGCTCTCCTAACCTGAGTATTTTGTCACTTTATTGCCAAACCAGGCAATAAGGTCCAAATCAGACCTCAAGTGATAGACTCCAAAAGTACATTCAGCCTAGGCCAAGAGGCCTCAGGTTTATTCCATACTCAAACATCAAAATTCACCCAATGAACAAGAGTTGAGGACAGTGCCAAAATGGTAACACATAACCAAGTGACCAAGATTGGATTTTATATCTCAGTAACACCTGAAAATACATAGCGATGTCATATTCCAGTTCCTCGCATCCAGGTATCTAATTTGCAAATTATTCATACTATTCTAATTATACAAATTAATATGCATTCTAATTCTTCAAATTAGAAAGATTAACCATTTCATTTTTTCTTCTACTTTGTTTCAAGCTTCATGCAATTTTTACAGTAACAATTCATGTGAGTAAACCAGTACAGGGGAATGCTTAAAGTGCTGGATGTGGAACAGGAAGACCCATATTCAAATCACTGCTTGACTATAGAATTTACCATGTTAATATGCAGTATCATTGTTGTTCTTGTATGCCTTCAAATCATTTCTGTCTTATGGTGACCCTAAAGGCAACTTATAGACCTCATTTGTTCAGAGGGAATTTGCCTTTGCCTTCCTCTGAGGCTGAGAGAGTGTGACCCAGTGAGTTTCTTTGGGTGAGCTGCAATTCAGATCCTGGTCTCTAGAGTCATATTCCAATGCTCAAACCACTACACCATGCTGGCTTATCACCACTGCCTTGCAGGAAATGTACTCTATGGGGATATTGTGGAAGAAGGTAACCATGTAAACTGAGCATGAACATTCCTAGTTTAGTTAAAAGAAGAAGAAGGAGGAGAAGGAGCTTTTTTGTCATGCACAGACACTTCAACTTTCATTGTTTTCAGAGCAATACACTTTATTTATT
This sequence comes from Phrynosoma platyrhinos, assembly GCA_020142125.1. Taxonomy (NCBI): domain Eukaryota; kingdom Metazoa; phylum Chordata; class Lepidosauria; order Squamata; family Phrynosomatidae; genus Phrynosoma; species Phrynosoma platyrhinos. The sequence goes on from CM034701.1 coordinate 253,333,159, forward strand.
TATTTATTTATTTATTTATTGTGCAATGGGGAAAAGATATAGTTCTTGAAGTGGAAAACAACTGATGGCAAAAACTACAGTTCCTTGAAAATACCACAGGAAACCCCTGAGAGGGACAGAGCAAAATGCAGAGGAAAGTAAGGACAAACAACAGTAACTGAAGGGTTAAAGCATGGTATGATTTCCTTCAGAGATGTAAATTAAATATTTAATTATAATTGGAAAATAGTCTAGTGTAATTTTCTTTGACCAACCTGATTTTTCATCACAATTTACATACTAATCAGTACATCTATTGTAGAGGTCTGTGCTCTCACCTAATTATTGTTTGTTAATGCCAATTAAGGTAATGATAAATATTTGGACTTTTGTATTTTTACATTTCTGGTCCCTCTCACCTCACTAATTGCCTCTTCTCAGTTTACAAACATCTGTCAGTGGAGCTATGACTAAATGTATCTGATGAAGCAAGCTGCAGTTCACAAAAGCTTATTTCAAATAAAACTAGTTAGTTTTATGGATAGATACTGTTGGGTAGACAAGAGCAGATCCTAAATACTGTCCAGTATTTGCTACTGTTGAGAGTAATGCACTAGTGGGTAATTCAGACATCATTTTTTTAGCAGAATGATGCAAATAATCTCACTCAGGCATTCCATATTTGTTATTCGTACTATGGAACTACATCTATGTGCATCTCAGAATTTGGTTGCTCACATGTGCCAGCACTTGAATAAACATAGAGTTGATGATGAAAATATATTCAAAAGGCATTCAAGGCATGCAGAGTTTAATCCCAAATTATCCCAGGTCTATTTGCATCAGTTATTCACACTGCCAACGGTGCAAATCTTAAAAAAAAAAAAAACTTGGGAAAAAAACCAGTAATGTTTATCCTGTCAAGTGGGTTTTTTTGGCAGTCCCCCATCCCAAAAAAAGCTTAATCAGGTGCATTCGGGATACATTTGGACAACAGAGATTCAACCCAGATTCATCCTGGATTATTTTCACCACCTGAATAGGACCTAGGTTTACTGCTTTGGGGAGAAAGGCTCCTCCATGCACTCACTCTCTGCAAGATCTTGCAGGCTGAAGGTTTTAAAAACAGACAATTAACCAGAGTCGCTTCAAGTGAGAATGAGATAAAAGGGAAGAAATCAGGTGAAGGACAAGCTGATTTTGCAAGAAAATCAATTATTTTTTTATTAAAAATACAGAAAAAGGTAGTAGCAGCAATCAACAGAACAGTCTATATTCAGTGCAAGCTGTTTCTTGGAGTAAAAGGGGGGGGGGAATAGTCCAAAGTAGAAGCAATGTCATATCCCTTCTGGGTCAGCAAAAATTGCCCAGAGGGGGCATAGGAGCAAAATTCTCCCCTACATAAAAAGTTGCTTACCACTTCTGGCTAGCAAGGTTTAAAAGTGAATTATCCTTTCCAAATTGTGCATTCACAATTAAGATTTTCACATGCTGTCATGATTAAAGCACCATTATCCTGGGGAAAACCAGGTAATAAACAACAACAAATCATTCACAGAGAAATCCTGTAAATGATTTGATGCTGTTTATTGCCTATTTATTGCCTGGCTATTCCTGGGATAATGACTCTTTAATCGTGCTGTGTGTGAAAATATTGATCATGATCTTAATCATGGTTGTGCAATTTTTATGGGATAATCACTGTTTAAACTCCCAATTTTCCCCCGTACGATAAAGTCCAAAGTCTTTTTGTGCTTACCTAGCCTCTTCTTTGTTCTCTATCTAGCTGGGGTTCCCCCACAATATCACTGGAATTGGGAGGATGATGAAGGATGACTAGATATACATAGACACTTGGTGTAGATTTCTTATGCTAAGTCTGCGTAAGCAGTGTAATACAACTTAAGCTGGGCAAAATGGGATTCGGCTCTAAGTGATCATTCTGAAACTCTGTGTGCCTGCCTACAACAGTCAAGGCAAACAACAGGTGCTTTTAGAATTCCTTACTAAGAGTCCATGCCCAGCAAACAAAAAGCAAAGAGGAACAAGGGAAGAGCAAATAGGCTTGGTATCATCAACATGTTTTTAAAAATGTGTATTTCTATAAATTTGGTTGCCAAAGTGGAAATCACAAGAAAAGTGGGTGGTGGTGAAAGCAGTAGATATCCCTAGATGCATTTTGGAAGGAGCCTTCAGGTAGTCTCTAGAACAGGGGTTGGCAACCTATGTCCCGCGGGCTGGATGCGGCCCACGGAGGCCTTTGGACCAGCCCCTACTTGGTATTTCCACAGCCACTGCCGCCACTGCGCTGCCTCCATCACCTTTCGTGGCTGCAGGGGTCCTCCGGGGTGCCATTTTGGATTCCAAAATGGCGCCCGGAGTCTCACATGACCCTTCCTGTCACGGGAAAGGTTGTGCGAGACTCTGGGGCACCATTTTGAAATCCAAAATGGCATCCTGGAGGACCCCCGCAGTGGCGCTGGGCCTCCCAGAGGCCTGTCGCTGCCGAGGGAAGCGTCCTGGGGGGGGCCCGGGGCAGCGCTGGGTCTCTTGGAGGCCCGGCATGGCCAAGGGAGCCCTCCTGGGGCCCCCCCCACCATCGTGCGCATGTGTGTGCGATGCAGGAGGGGCAGCGGCCGCCATTTTGATTTTCAAAATGGCGGCACGCGCACATCAGCCCCCAGTGCCATTCCCCCTCCTGGCCCGTCACCAAAAAAAGTTGCCAACCCTTGCTCTAGAAGGTTCAACATGTTTTTTTTTTGTTCCTTATATTCCTTATTTTCATATATGCATTACATTAGTTTTGGATAAAAATCTGCTGAAGCATGCTGAACTGTTCTGCTTTTTATTTTGTCCTGCAGGAACATATCCTGTCTCTTCCCAAATTATTTCTACCTCTGGTACCAAATTTTCTGTTAAAGAAATAATGGCCAGGAACACATCTTCTTCATTATATGTATTAGTTTGAGGGATGCAGTGGCTTAGTGTTTAAGATGTCAGTTCTGACAATTGTAAGATCAGAAGGTTGGCAGCCCGAGTGTTGCATGATGTGGTGAGCTCCTGTCAATAAGCCCAGCTTTTGCCAGCCTAGCAGTTCAAAAGCATGCAAATGCAAGTAGATAGATAGGTGCCACTTTGGTGGGGAGGTAACAGCATTCAGTGGAGTCATGCTGGCCATGACCAGAGAAGTCCACCATGCTGGTGGAGTCATTCTCTGGCCATGACCAGAGAAGTCCTTGGACAATGCTAGCTCTTCAGCTTAGTAACAGAGATGAGCACTGCTCCCTATAGTCAGTTATGACTAGACATTCATGTCAAGGGACTTCCTTTACCTTTATGTGTATTAGTATTAGTATTTTACTGTAGCAGCCTTTAATTAGTATGTAGTCAAGTCCAAGATACCATTATCTGTCACAGACTATTCTTGTTGGGTTTCTAGTGTTTTCATATGGCATAGCCATTCAGTCTTACTGTTTTCCAGTTTCACTTCTTCTCTTCAGTATATAGATGTCATCCATTTCACCTCATCCTTGTACTGTATTAACTGATTTCCTTGCTCAGTTACTTTTTTAAAAAAATTATAGCCTCATCCAGTTTGACATTAATAGAAGTTGTGCATCAGTAAGGAACAAATATACTCAGCAAGAATGCAAGGAGATGAACTTTACACTTTACATTGAAGATAGCAAACACCACTGCAGGCATAGCTGAGCAACTAGATTATGAATCAAATATTTTCTTATTCTCTCCTAATACTGTAGATGTTGGAAGCACACAGGATCATTGAAACAAAGAACTGTTCAGTTCTTTTATTTTTTATACTAACAAACATTTTACCATTTTGTTTATGAATATACTAATTGCCATAGCTCACTATACAGTTGTGTGGACATCACTCTGATAAGTTGCTTTCTGGCTCACTGGAATGTGCAGATCAGAAACAACTATTCAGAAAGGTCAATTCGATGTATTGGCAGGAATCCTGTTGGAGACTTACATCTTTATAAGTTGATTTAGCATATGTGGGAATTAGAATTGTGTAGTTGTACAGTGCCTATATCCAGTAGAGAGCTCCTATTGCTTTAGTATGTAGCAGAGCCAGCAAAGTGGCTGATGTGCATTGGTGGACCAATGCACATGGGACCGATGTGCATTGCACTAATCTTGATATGTATTGGGCACCAAGGCAAATAGGGCACTCTTGCTGGTTTCTCATTACATATCTTTGCAATTCAGTAGAGGTTTCTAAGTGCTTCTGCTACATAGTTAAGTATATGTAAAGTAATGTAGTAGGTCATATAGGAGTTTGGTATGTTTTCATAACTCCTGGGAGTTATGCCTGTTCCAAGCACAATCTTCTGTTTGTGTGTGTGTGTGTGTGTGTGTGTGTGAGAGAGAGAGAGAGAGAGAGAGAGATCATCTTGAGGTAGATAGTGAGTTTGCAGTCAACTCAATAAAGCAAAATAGGTTCATTAAAGTCCCAAAGCCCAGTGCTTAATATAAGTGCACACACACATTAATTTCTCATCGTTCTCCAAATTCTGACCAGGGCACAGGAATTATGTGTTCTTGTTTGCAGAAAAGTTGACTGAGAGCATGCAGTGGAACATGCAGAGCCTAATGCTCTGCACACATAGCTCTTTGTTTCTCCCTAGACAGCTCTTTCTCCCAAGACAGCTGTCAAGCCCCCAGGATGCATCACTACAGTTGTTTATTGACCCTGAGGTAGGGGGATGTGGCCAGCTTTCCCGAGGTAGCTTTCCAAGACCTGTGAAAGTGACTTCATGCCTCTTTCCCATCTGCAACTGTAGTCAGATAGGAATTGCCTGATTGCCTCTTCTACCCTCCTCCAGCCAGTAAATGAATTCAGTAGCATCCCCCTGGGGGACTTGACATTGCCTCAAGGGAGAGATTGTGGGTGTTCATGAGGAGTTAGTGAATAATTTCTTGCATGACTACTTATGTCACCAGCAGGATTCTAGCTAAAATCTGCACAGGACTTTTACTTTTCTAACATGGGAGGAGGAGGTAGATTGAGAGCCAGCATGGTGGAGTGGTTTGAGCATAGGACTAGGGCTCTGGAAATCAGGGTTCAATTCCCCATTCAGCCATGGAAACCCACTGGGTGACTTTGGGCAAGTCATACACTGCCACCCCTAGAAAACTCTGTGATGAGAAATGACTTGGGGACATACAATAATAATAAATTATTCATACCATTATGGATTATTTTTAAACTAAGGTTGTTTATAGTATTTATTGATGGATTTTAATATGTATTGGTTTTATATGCTCTTAACCTATGCTATCCGTTGTGTTATTTGTTGTAATTCTCCTCCTAGAGCCACAAGGAGGGGGACGGTCGTGGTGGTGGTGACTTCTTTCTCTGTTTCAAAAGGACAGTTTTAATGGTGACCCATGGTTTGAGGGCAGGGGCTTCAGCATGGAATGTTAGGGCATGTTGTCTCTCTGGCCTAAAACAGAAGCCATCCCTGTGTGGTTCACAGGATTAAAAATATGCAATCAACCTCTTCAGGCACCAACAGAAATGTTTCCCAGGCTGTGAACATGCAAAATTCCTGCATGAAAATAGATTAGGGGCAGAAAACAGACTCACTTCATGACAACATATGAGATCTAAAATTTCCTACATGGAGGTTGTCTAAAACCAGTCATCCATGAGTTTTTCATATCATCTTTGTTTACATGTCACAGAGTGCTTCTCTTTTTCTGTGAAACTTTCCCTCACTTTGGATCTTCAGGTAAGGATAGTGGAATCTGTTGGCTCCATGTCACTTTTGCATGGCTTCACCATAAAATTCACACATTCTGTCCTATATCAAGTCAATCTGGTTGTGTGCGTGTGTGTGTGTGGGGGGATAATAATGTAGTTTGCATGTGCATTTATCTCTAACAGCACAGGCCTATAATCGCTGTGCAGAAGAGTGTTCCACTGAGTTTAGTAGGGCTTAGTCCCAGAAGAATGGTTATAGGATTGTAGCCTACATATATTTTCTCTCAGAATGCCCATTTTCAGGGCTGGATTGGTATAGTTCCTGAGACCATTCTCATCACTTCAGGAACTTTCCAAATCTTAGGAAATGTTGGAGTGCTCCAGCTGGGGAGCACTCTGACCTGATAGTAGGGTTGGGTTGTCTCGTGCATGGACTATTTCAAAATATGCATTTTGAAATGGTATCAACCTGTACTTTATGCTGATAGGTATGGATCTGGTCAGTTCAAAGTAGGATTCACAAAGGCTGTAACTTTGAAGGTGAGTTAATATGACAGGCACATACATGTTTGCTGGACAGAAAATCGTGGATTCAGTCCCAGATATCTCCAATTAAAAGTTAACAAGTAGGATAGCTGGAAAATATCCAATACTTCAGAAAGCTACTGCCAGGCATAGTGGGAAGTATTAGGGTATATCAACCAATGACTTTAATTCAGTCATAGGGAATTGCGTATATTCAATCTGAGGAATTATTCCATTTAAATTTTGCAGTCTGCACTGATAAATGAGATAAAGTTAGATTGATTTTAATGAATGAGGCTCAGAAAATGTTGCTGTCTTAAGAATGAGGTCTTACAGAGTGGGTAAAGTAGGATTTTGTGTGGCTTTTGGGTTGCTGAACATAAAACCACAGCAGCAACAAATACTAGAAATGGATGCTATTACTACACTGCAAAAATAAAGCAGTTTGGCATCATTTTAACTGTCATGGCCCCATCCTGTGGAATTGTGGGAAGTGTAGTTTGGTGAAGTAGTCAACCTGGTCTGTCAAGAGCTCTGGTGTCTTACCAGACTACACAATTAAAGTGGTCTCAAACTGCTTTATTTTTGCAGAATGGATACACCAGAAGTTTAAGACTTTTGTAGAGACTATTTCCCAGTTGTCATGCATTTTAGACAATGAAGTGCATAATTTTATATTCAACTATTACTCCATATCTATTTCCCCTGTTTAGTTAATTACAAATTTTTCAAACATCTTTTAAGCTACAGTTTATTCATCTAATTTTGGCAACGGAAGAGAAAATGTTGTTTTTCTGTTGTAATGATGCATATTTTGAAACTGCTTCATCCTAAATCCTGCTTCTGATAACGTTTAATAGTCCCTCCCCAAATCCTGTCTCTGTATATTATACGTACCTGCACAAAGTCTGAAGATAACTATTTTCTACTGCACATGTCAAGAGATTCAGCTAGTGTCTATTTCAAAGGCCTGGACTAGCAAAGTGCTGTCACTCAGTATTGACTAATAGCTGTCACCAATCTTTCTTTAGCCAATTCTTAAAGTTGAACATGGAAGAGCAATTTATGTCACCATCTGTCTTCCTGGATATGTTTCTATTTTCCTTGAAGGGTTTGCCTGCTAAGAGTTTCTTGTCACATCTCTCTCCCCCTCCCTCTGCATTTCTTAAATACAGACATTTACTCACACGTACAAAACAGTGCATATATACACCTGCCTAAATCCAGTTTAGAGTTAGGCATAACTGAGCCAATTAAAATCAATGACTTTAAGCATTCCTGATTCTGTATTGAATTTAAGCCAGTAGTATCATATCCTGCACCTCATAAGAGCTGATTAAAAATATATAGCTTTTTTCTACTAAGGATGTGAAAATCTGTCATCTGCATTTTTGCTGAGTTTTTCACTAAAGTATTAATCCCATCCAAGGTCCCTATAAAGTTGTGGGAACTCCCCCCCCCATACAAATCTATGTGTTTTCTGGTAGACACCCTAATGTGTGACTTTTATTACATTTTTGGGATTGCACTCATTTTACTCATTGACTCATTTATCATTTGTGTGTGTCATCAAAAGCCTATAGGACTTCAGGCTGCATTGTGCGGAGACTAAGGTAAAAAACATACTGCAGAAATAATCCAGTTTGAGACCACTTTAACCAGCCTGGCTCAGTGCTACGGAATCCTGGAAAGTGTAGTTTATTGTGGCAGCAGAGCTCTCTAACAAAGAAAGCTAAATGTCTCAGAACTACAGTTCCCAGAATTCCTAGTATTGAGCTAGGGCAGCTAAAGCAGTCTCAAATTGGATTATTTCTGTAGTGTGTTTTTGACCTATGCCAGCCTGTAATATACACAGAAATATAAATCAGAGTCTGCAGTTTCCTGGTCATGTTTTTGGTGACATTATAGGATGTCACCCTGTTCAGTAGTTATGAAATCATAAGGTGGACTTTTTCAGATTCACAGTTACAGTTGATAAAGACTGAACATGAGCACCAAAACTTTCCATTTCAGCCAAGCAAATTCCCAAACAAAGAGTTTCCAAAGCATTACAGATTGGTGTGCTAAGAAATGATGTCTGCAGCACTTTTCACTTGTGGGGTGCATTAAGAGAAGGAGCTTGCTTTCTGCTGCTCTGAAGATCAGAAACTAGTACACAGAGCAATTCATTCAAGTCACAGGAAAAGGGATTCCATCTAAACATCAGGAAGAACTTCTTTGACAGTGCTTCAGAGAGTGGTGGAGTGTCCTTTGGAAGTTTTTGAACAGAAGCTGGATGGCCATCTGTTGGGAGTGCTTTGATTGTGTATCCCTGCATGGTAGGGGGTTGGACTGGAGGGGCTTTGTGATCTCTTCAAACTCTATGATTCTATGATCTCTCCTGCTGCCTGTTGTCAATATTCACCATGAATGGGAGAATGTTGCATCATTTCCCAGTGCCCTGATCAACTATGCAGTGGAAACATTTCAACTGAGGTGCAGCTTGGTTGATAAAGTTGGCATCATCAGGCATGATGATCAAATGCCTTCATCAGTTACATCTGATAAGGCAGGATCTCATCCATAGTGCCAGGAAAGTGGAGGAAATGGAATTTATTATGTCAATGCCAGAAACATATTTCTCAGATTCTTTTTCTTTATGCACCTACTCTCCTTGCTCCTCAACTTTCTTTTAATATGCATTGCTCTTTGGGACAACATTTTTTTGTGAGCAATCATCATGCATAAAGCATAAAGCAAATGTGCACAGTGTCAGTCATTTTTTGAAAAGGTTAAGCAATGAAAATCCTGACAGTTGCAAAGTTAATGTTCCTGTTTGTGCGGTATGTAGGCAAAAATAAAAAAAATATAAAAATATTGAAAGCCAGTGACTGAAACTAGTTCACTAAAATATTAATATACTTTAATAAAATGTAATTTCTTCACTAGTGAGTTTATAATAAGAACAGAAAACTACATTAAAGTATTTTCAAGCTGATGATTTTACAAGAGATGGCTTTAAAAATGGCACTGACTCAACTCTTTTCTCTTAAGCAATCTTAGGAGATGTTTCATGCTTTATCCTAAGGAATATGTAGTTTCCTCATTAGAGAGCTGTAGTAGATTCTCCTGAACTGAAGTTGTCATAGTACCCTGAGAAAAGACAGACTTGGGTTTCATCAGTTTAATTCTGTAGAATAGGCATGCACCCAAAATGCCTTTGTTATAGTTCAGGTGATTCTAAGTACATGGCTGTTTAAGTTGGACCCACAAAAATTAAAATGACATGAAACAGTTACAACTGAGCTGCATAGACACATTCTTAAACCTTCTTTCCCATTTCTTCTCTCACACTGCTGTGAAAGAAAGATGGTGGCATTGCATTCAGCACCGGATAACAGTCATGGTGTAGGAGTGCCAGTGGACACCACATGTGCATGATGGTTTGCATAATCATATAGCTGGTTTGTGCAGTATCACTGCTCTCCTTTTACCATTAGATAAATTTCTTTTTTTTATTTAAATAGTCATTTGACTATTAACAATATGTGTTGAAAGTTTGTTGGAGGTTTTTATTGTGGTGCAACCATCCCTGATATTCTCTCTCTCTCTCTCACACACACACACACACACACAAACACATACACACACACAGTTGCTGCTTTTGGAAGACTCCAGTAGTTCTCCATCTGCAACCAATCCTGCCTTTTATTATTTCTCAAACCCCATCAAAAGTTATTTTTACTAAACTGGAACTATTTTTCTGATCACAATCAGTTTTGTTTCTTCTTGGGAGGAATAATGCATTCTGCAGTAGTCCCAGGAGAAGAGAATTCTAGAACATGCTTGCCCATGCATAGTACTAAAAGGATAGTGGGGTGATCCCTGCATTTCTTTTCAATATGAGATGATACTTTTTCATCTAATGTTCCTCACCTCATTCTTCAGGGCAAATTGTGGGTCAGCTCTGAGATCATGAACTGTCGCTTCAGGCAGGTGGGTCAGGATTGCCCTCATTTCACCAGGGATGTTGTTGGTAAGATGGTGCCACATTAAATAAAGTTCTACAGAGTTTAAAGCTCCTCTTGTCCACTTAACTGAATGATAAGCATCTTGCTTCTTTATTCCCGTGGCTCGGTAATCTTGCTTTCCTGCCCCTGCTGCAAAAGAGGTAATAGTGGTAGTGACATTGTGGTTGGATCTAGAGGAGCATAATGATATGTTGGGTCTCCTGCCCTTCCTAGTTTCCATTTGTTTTTCTCTCCTTACTCACCCATCTCTGGAGTGATATCGCAGTACTGCAATAGAATACTATTTCAATACTACTGCTTCAAATGTCTAGACAACCTACTTCCAAAAATTAAAGGATACAGCTAGCTTGTGGCCAGTTTCACAACCAAAAACAATGCTATCCCTTTAATATCAAGTCATCAGCCATAATGTCACATCAAATAAAATATGTGTGTTTACATACATCTACACAAAACCATCATCATTTTTCAATCCTGTGAATAACACACAGGAGGCTCTAATATGTATAGTGACCTCCAACCTAACAAGGGAGCCTCACAAGTCTGGGAATATTCTCTTTGCAAAAGTTAATGCTACATATACAGTATAGCCAATTTGAGTTCCACAAAAATCCATGTATCGTGGAGTATATTGAGGCAGTCTCTCCAAAAGCATCCAGAACTGAGCTTCTGTGATAATGAAGTCTTGAGAATCTGTCATATCATAATTGTTCATAGACATTTATTTGTTTGGGAATACTAATTTTTTACGGTTTGGCATTCAGCGGTCTCTTCATTCGTATATATAATTGCCAAGCCATTCTTTTCAGCTAAAATATAATTTTCACAACTCCAGCTTTGAGCATTTGATAGTAAAACTTTAGAATCCCCCCACTTAATGGTAATTGTTTTAGAAAATTCAGGAAAATGAAAGCTATTACTGATAACATACATGATCAAGAGCTTATGAAAATAAGTTGAACTTTTCTTTCTTTCTTTCTTTCTTTCTTTCTTTTTGAGATGTTTGTTTTAACACATGGAATATAATTAATTTGATAGCCACATATGTACTGTATTTTCCTACTGTTTTCAAGCCTCTGTGGTGTTCTGGAAATTTGTTTGTTTCAAAGCCATGACAGCTTTGGGCACCAGAGCAGAATCAAACAAGTGTGATTTGTGTTTGATCATCTCTTCGTAACTAGAACATAAATCTATGGGGCTTTGCAGGCGGTGCAAAGTGCCGTCTTTGAGCCAAGGAAGGGGAGGGGCAGCCAGATGCCGGGCACCCTAACTCCTTCCTGAGGATGTCATCAGAGCAGCCGCTGTTGCACACGGTGAGCGCTCTGATGACGTCTTTCTGTTGCAGCATCTGGACACGCTGCAACGGGAGAGATGCGGAAAAGGCACATGTCGCCCAAAGAGTGGATTGGGGCCGAGGAGTGGGACAGCCTCAGCCCCAATCCTCGGCTTCTTGGGATGGCCCACAGCCACCCGTCTGTAGAGGCCCTATGTTAACCATTCTTTATCTTTGTTCCCTGATTGACAGATAAGATGCCTTATAGCTCTCATTTATCACATAGCTCTTTCATTTTGCGTAGAAGTCTATACACAACAAAGCTTTCAATTCAGCTTTACAGAATACAAAATGGGATGAAGTTATGCCAGTCCAGGGAGAATTGCTGATAAACATATTGATAACCATATTGATAAACATAATCATAGTTTTATATTTGTATTACTCCTTCATTCCCTGCGTGTGTGTGTATGTGTGTATGTTGTCTGTGTTAGATTGTACGTTTTTGGCAAGGCTGGATTTTTTTTCTTCTTCTTTCACTTGTAATGTGCCATGTACTGACAACACTATATAAATAAATGATAGCAATGTTGACCAGTATTCTGCACCAACTACTTAGTTAATAGTTACCAAGATTTTCCAACTTCCAAGCAGGAGAGAATGAGGATTCCCCTTAATACCCACTATGATCCCAGATTTATTCATCAATAACAGTTCCAAATTCACAATCACTACTTTGTCATGATTGTGACACTATTGTCACAATTGTAATGCCACCCACCCCTCTGCCCCCATATACTGTACCAGGCATCAGCTGCATGGGAAGAAAGAGGCCCATTCTGTTCATGATTGGAACACAGGTAAATGATGTTTGTCAGATTTAGGGAGGCTGAATTAGAGGACGCTGCTTAGCTAAGTATTCAGTAGGTGACTGAAATTCCCACCCACTCCTGTGAGTGATCTCTGGTGCAACAGAAATAAGCAGGGTTCCTGTCACAATTCCCCCACACACTGGAGATCTTTGCATGGGATAGGTGGGAACATCAGTCATCTGATTCCTGATCAACAGGGGAACAGACCTCCAACAACTACAGTGGCTGCTCCCCAGAGAGTTAGGATCAGGGGATTTTCATGGTCTCTTTGTGTTCTCTCAGAAGTGAAAAGATAGGGATCATGAATATAAACCAGTCATTGATGTGTAGAGCTAAAGTATACATTTATAACTATCTTAATGAATTCTAGCCAATAACAATAATATTTTTTTCAATGGCAGTTTCTGGCTCCCATATTAGCTGGGGAAGTGAATCCACCCCATGTTTTAATCCAAACTTCCAAGTAACAATCCAAAGTGCTGTACCTATTTGGATGATAGAGTTCAGGAATTCAGATAGATCCTTTAAAGTTTAGATTAAAACCAAAGGCATGTTCACCACTCCATGAAAATCACCACATATTTTAAGCAATTACATGTGTTGTCATTGTCATTGTGTGCCTTCAAACTATTTCTAACTTATACTGACCCTAAGGTGAACCTATCATGGGGTTTTCTGGGGCTGAGAGTGTGTGACTCACCCAGTGGGTTTTCATAGCCAAGCTTAGAATAAAACCTTGAGTCCAATATTTTCTGTTGGAAAGTGGCACTAATTTATTGGGGTCACAGTGGGTATTGAGAGAGAACGCTTACTCTCTCTTGTTCTTTAGCTAGCAATTGAATACGGTGAAATGGAGAGTCCATAAATAGGCCTATATAATCATGTTGTGTGTCACAATATCAATTGAAATTCAAAATTTTGTGGATGCTCGAGTCCCATTAAATACAATGTCATAGTTAGTAAAATGGTGTCCCTTATATAAAATTGCAAAACCAAGGTTTGCTATTTGGATTTAAAAAAATATTTTCAAGCTATGGATAGTTGAATCCATGGATAAAGAATCTGTGACTGTCTCTGTTGCCCTTTTGTATGGACATCCCTATCTAATAATAATAATAATAATAATAATAATAATAATTTTATTTCTAGCCCACCCCTCTGCTAGGGGTACAACATATTAAAACAGGCAACAGTTAAAAACATTCCCTCAACCCTCTCCCCAACCCACCCCCCTTAAAACTGAATTAAACAAGCAAAGATTAAAATACAATAGTACAATAAAATATAAAAATATAATAAAAACAGGAAGCAGCAACAATACAAGGGAGAGGGTGGCAGTCATCTGATTACTAGAGATTATCCAAGCTAGCTTACTCATAACACCAAACTTTAAGTGACAGCAAAAGTGCCAGTTATAACAGCAACATAACAGAGGATTGGTCTTGTCCTGGTTTACCAAACACCCACACAGGCTGGCTAGGAGGGAACCACCAACTAACAATGCAGGTAGAGACAGCAAATTACTAGCAGCTAGAAAGCATCCTTGCCTGTGGGAGTCCATTATGAGAAAAGTGTTGTCAAGCAGTCTGAGTCAAGGGAGCAACAGGAATGAAGGTCAACACAGTCCAAGAGTTGAAGAAGCCAGGAAGTTTGAAATATGCAATGCAGGAGTCTGAAAACAGGTATCAGGGACAGGAATGCTGGTCAGGAAACAGACAAGTTGCTTCCAGCACTCAGCTAAGGCAGATTCGGTTCTTAAATGGCCTAATACCAGCTGGTCCTAATCAGAACTACCCTGGTGCTGCTTTGCCCACAGCCTGGCTGAGCATCTTTATTCTATCTTTTATTGTATTCTTTTGTCTCTCCTCCTTGATCGAGGACTTAAGGCCTCAGCTGTGTCCTCTGGCTTATCAGCAGGTGAGTTTTGCCTGTGTCCTTCTAGCTGAGGCTGCATTTCCACAGGATGAACTGGCTGGGGCTGCTCTGCAACAGAGAGACCTTTAGGCTGTTCCTTGTCTGGAAGACTTGCCTGAGCCTCCTCATCAGACTCTTCCTCCAGGTCCCAGTCCTGCAGCTCCTAGCCCATGACATGTCTATACTAATTAATCTGGGAATAGCCTAGTATTCTGGTCCCAAAGCTTCCCCAAATTCCCCCACATTACCTAGGCACTACTGAGCAATATTGGGCAGCTATTGACATGTGTGACCTGCCACCACCAGCATGAGTCACTCCCTCTGAGGCTGAAAAGGTATCATCCAGCATTGATCATATGGCAGGATGCCTCATGAAGTCAGAGGGAGTGATTTGCTCCAGTGGTAGTGGCAGCAGGTAGCAAAGTGGAATACTTTCTAAATAGCTGCCCAGTGTTGTTCTGGAGTGCTCTGGATTTTCTGGGAAGATAACAAGTCCAACTAGTGAGGTTTTTAAAAGTGGGTTAAGGGAGGGATGACCCAGATTCACTGCCGAACTGGCTTTCCCACATGAAGACAGTCTACAGTGAAATCAAGTGAAATGAGGATGGGGAAAACTGGTTCATTTGGCCCATGTAGACATGCACAGAGACAATTTGCACAAAACATATAAAGCACAACACCTAAATATATTCATCTCATTCCTCCATTAGAGTTTTGAATTCTCATATGTGTTAGTGAATTCTTGACAAAAAACAAGACAATGAAGACATCTTCATATCCCTAAATTAAAGTCATGTATATTTTGGCTTTTTGATTGACCCTCTGTACAATTGCTTCCCTTCGTAATTCTTCCACAAATTTGACTTCCAAATTAGAGGAAAGAACTGTGGCAATATTTTCCCTTTGCTTATTGTTCTTGTCACGAATAGCACTTTTTCTCCTCAGATAGCTAATAGGGGAGCTAATCCAGATACAGACTGCAGGGGGAACAAAGGGTCAAACTTTATATTGTCCTCATATGGTTAAAGCTATTTAGCAAGCACAAAGCAAACAAAAAAAAATGCTCAATCACATCTCTGGCATGTTGTCTTGATTGACTCTCACAGTGTACCAGTATTGTATCTTGCCCAGATGCTAAGGGCTATAAAAGATTTACCACAGAGACATTATTTTCAGAAGTAAAGTGTAATCAAGTTGTTAGAAGAAGCCTGAATGCACACAAGGGATTGAGGAGTACAGCCTTGGGACAAGCTGTAAAGGTCATCAGAATCAATATTTCAATGTAGTCACAAATCCTGAATACACTTCATCAGGTATGGATGGCATGAGAAAATTAACAGATCTAGCTTCCAAATATCTTATGTTGAGTGGGAATTTTGTTTTGATACATTTGAATATGTTTATCAAAATTCATTTGTGTAGGAAAGCAAAACCTACAGTTTTGCTTATTCCTAAGTGAGGATGCCGTCTTATAACCTTGAGGTCAGTCTGCTTGGACATGATTGTTTTTACTATTGAGTAGATATGTGTAAGGCCATTACTATAAACATCCCTACACAGTTAATTCTACTTTATTTTTGTACTATGATGATCCTGTATGAGGACAAGGTGCATGATATGGAAGTGCACAGAGATGGAAAATCCCAATACCATCTGGCCTGGTAAGACCAGCAAGGAAGGCATGTCTGAGGAGGTGGCAAGCTTGAAAAGCAGCCTTGAAGCACCAGCCTCCCTCTCCCAATAACATCTGGGCTGGAAGACCAGCGAGGAAGGCAAGTCTGAGGAGGTGGTAAGCTTGAAAAGCAGCCTTGGAGCACCAGCCTCCCTCTCCCAATACCATCTGGGGTGGAAGACCATTGAGGAAGGCATGTCCAAGGGGAGGCAAGCTTGAAAAGCAGCCTTGGAGCACTAACCTCCCTCTCCTAATACCGTCTGGGCTGGAAGACCAGCGAGGAAGGCATGTCCAGGGAGGTAGCAAGTCCCACCTTCCCCAATTCCACCTGGGATGCTGAGGCAGTGGAGGTGCAGCTCCTGGGCAGGACTGAGGGAGAGGCAGCAGCTTTAAATAGCCTGCCTTATCCCTTTGGAACATCTCACAACTGAGGCAATCCAAGCTGAGAGGCTGCTTCACCTTTCCCAGTGGGAACACACTTTCTGCTAGTTTTAGGGCCATTGGAAAGGACTGCTTTTATTCATTTTCCCATCCTGGCATTAGCACATAGGAAACACCAATTGCTGCTAGCCTCCGCAGAATGAGATAGCCACCGAGCCTGTCTTATAGCCCTGCTTTTTTTTCTTTTTTAATGTTATCTGGGCCAGCCATGTAATGCAAGAGAAGCAAGGAGGCAAGTTCAAATTGCTGACCCAATGCCCTCCCAGACTATTGGAGGCTCTTGCTGTGCAGCAGAGATGTAAGGGAATTGGGAAGGTTTTATGGACAAGGGACAACTATATGTGGCTGGGAGTGAGCAGGGAGCTGAAAATTGAGGTCGCACAGGAGAAAGAAAGGTATGGCAGGAACAGAGTGAAGGGTTGTTACAAAAGAAGGTGGGATCTATGTTTGAAAGTGGTCCCACCTTCAGTTCACTCTGTTTCGCAGAATGGACTGGAGAGTGTACCAGTCATTCCACAGAACTTTACCTTGCTCCTTTGCATGCCAGGTTGGTTAAAAATAAGACCCATATTATTTATGACCTTCTCTTAGATGAGGATGCTGACTTGGCTTGCTTTGCAGAGACCTGGCTGGGAGAAGATAGTGCTATAACTTGGATGCAGACCTTCCCAGCTGGGTACTCTGTTAGTGAGCAGATAAGGGGAAGTGGGTGGGGGGGGGGTGGAGTGGCTGTGGTTCATGAGAACAACCTCACCTTGACTAGGATACCTGTCTGGAACACAGTCCACTTCAAGTGTATGTACCTAAGCCTGAGGACTAAGGATAGTTTGGGGATTCTGTTATTATACTGTCCACTCCATTGTCTAACAGACTCCCTAACCGAGCTGACACAACTGGTCTCAGAGTTGCTGTTGGAGTCACCCAGACTTTTAGTCTTGGGTGACTTCAACATTCCACTTGAGACTAGTTTGTCAAATCTAACAAGTGCGGCTTGGGAGTTCATGGAATCCATGACAAACAATGGGCCTATCCCAATTGGTCATCGGGCCCACTTATTGTGCAGGTCATCCCCTTGATGCGCTCTTCAGTACAGAACAGGAATATCAGTGGGCAGAGGTTATTGAAACCACCGCATTGTCATGGATGTATCATGGATGATCAAGTCTGAACTAAGAGCCACTGTCTGCCCTGCTGGGGGTGGTGGACCCATTAGAATGGTCTGCCCTTGAAGGCTAATGGAACTAATCAGATTCCAGAAAGCCTTAGAGGGTTCAATGGTTGGTAACGCCGATGATTCTGTAAAAGCTTTGGTTAATACCTGGAGCACTGATCTTGCCAAGGCTATTGAAACAGTCACTCCCAAGCATCCTTTCCAACCCCCATCTAATCATAAACCATGACATACGGAAGAGCTTAGGAAGATGAAGTGGGTTGGACAATGACTAGAGTACATCTGGTGGAAAACTCAACTCTTATCAGACAAGACTCGGCATAGGAATTTTCTTTGTTCCTATAGAGCAGGGGTAGGCAACCTTTCCCCTTTAAGGGCCGAGGGACTTCAGTTCCCAGAATCCCAGGAGCTATTGGCCAACATGGGACTATTGGCCAACATGGCTGAGGCTTCTGGGAGCTGAAGTCCCTCGGCCCTTAAAGGGGAAAGATTGCCTACCCCTGCTATAGAGAAACAATACATGCAGTGCAGAAATCTTTCTCATGTATTGCGTCTGCAGAGTCCCATCCAGCAGAGCTGTTCACCTGTGCAGAACCCATTATTTAGCCCTACAACGGCCTGCTGTGATGTGTTTAACATATTCTTTGTAGATAAAAGCTCTCAGATAAGAGCCAACTTAGGGCCTTAGCAGATGGGCGGCACAGGACCACCCTGGGAAGCTGTGGATCGGGGCCGAGGTATCCACATTCCTCGGCCCCGTGGTGCAGCTTCGCCGCCCCAGGAATAAGCGCTAAAATAGTGCTTCTTCTGCAAATCACCAAAGGTGTGTCGCAAAAGGCTGCCGACACACCTTTGGTGCCTTTTCCACCACAGCGTGTGTGGACGCTGTGGCAGATAGGCATCCTCGGAGTGCCGGACGTGCAGAGGGTCCGGCGCTCTGATGGCGTCTTCAGGAAGGGATTGGGGCGCCCAGCGTGCAGCTGCCCCTCCCCTTCCTTGCCCTGAAGATGACGCTTTGTGCCATCTGCTTCCCCCCTTTGATGCCCCTGTTGTAACAGAATCAATCGACGAGGTGTCCAGCTACTCCATTGATGAAATTATACTGGTTCAGTTTCAATTCATGAGTACTGATGATGTGGATAAACTTCTTGGTAGAGTGAGGAAAACAACGTGCCCTCTTGATCCTTGCCCTTCATGGCTGGCCATCCAGGGGGAGATGCCTTGAGGATGTTTCTTAGAGACATCATCGATGCATCCCTTAGGGAAGATCATGTTCCATCCTGTTTGAAGGAAGCGGCAGTCAGGCCGCTTCTGAAAAGACCTTCCCTGGACCCCCTGGACATGAACAGCTATAGGCCAATTTCACTCCTACCTTTTTTTTGAGCAAAGTGATCGAGAGGACAGTTGCTCTTCAACTCCAAGCTGTCTTGGAGGAAACTGATTATCTAGATCCATTTCAAACTGGCTTTAGAACAGGATATCGAGTTGAGACTGCCATGGTCACCTTAGCTGATGACCTTCGTCTGGGCATCAACAGGAGTAGTGTGACTCTGTTGATGCTATTGGACCTCTCAGCGGCTTCTGATACAATAGATCATTACATCCTCTTGGATCACCTGAGAAGGTTAGGAATTGGAGGCACTGCACTGCAATAGTTCCATTCCTTCCTCTTGGGTAGATTTCAGAGGGTGATGCTTGGGGACAGCTGTTCTGCAAAGAAAGAACTTAATTGTGGTGTCCCACAAGGCGCCATCCTGTCCCTGATGCTATTC
>CM034701.1:253356032-253390169 GCA_020142125.1 Phrynosoma platyrhinos
CTCCCTCCCTCTCTGTGATGGGAAGAAGTCAGCATTGGCTTATATCTTGCTTCTGAAAATGTTGTTTTCTATAAGGAAATACATTAAATCACATCTTGATAACATTCCATCACCTGTGCTGCAGAAATAATACAGTTTGGCACTGCTTCAATTGCCATGGCTCCGTGCTATGGAATTCTGGATTTTGTAGTTTGTTGTGGCATCAGAGTGCTCTGACAGGGAAGGTTAAATATCTCAGAAAACTACAAATCTCAGAATCCCATAGTACTGAGTCATGGCAGTTAAGGCGATGTCAAACTGCATTATTTCTGCAGTGCAGATGCAGGCTTAGTTACAAATGTATAACTAAGAGTGTTTCCTGACTTGATCCCTACCCTCAGCCTACTTTACTAGCTAGCAGCTGAACCAAAGGATAGAGGTCTGTTCAGTTAGCAGTTAGGTAACAAAAGGCTTACCCTTCCCTTTATTTCACCAGTGAGTACAAGAGTAGTGGCAGGAGTCCCACTTCTGATTGTTGCACTTCCTGAACTACAGGGAGGGGATTAGACATGTCATCCTGCTGCACCCTGCTTGCCACCTAAACAGAACTCCAACCCTCATTGGGGCTACTACTTCGTAAAGTAGGTTTGAGAGGACATTTATGATCATGCCAATAATGTCTGTGTAGTGAACAATGCAAAGTTATGGATCCATCACTCCAGGTTACAAATCTGTGACTGCAATACTGCATGACAGACCATGTTTTTAGTAATTTCAGTGTGTGTGTGTGTGTGTGTGTGTGTGTGTGTGTGTGTGTGTGATCATAATAATATAATTATCAACAGCAGCAACATGCATTACACTTTTCACTGATAGCTCCATGATCAAAATTAATTCCAGCATCATGGGGGGGGGGGGATGCATACAGTGCCTTGCAGAAGTACTCACTCCCTTTGACTTTTCCATGTTTTGTTATTTTACAACCTGGATTTGTAATGGATTTGATTGGCATTGCTGACACTTGGCGTACACAAGCTATTCAATACTGTGAAGGTATTATTATTATTACTATTATTATTATTATTATTATTATTATGACTGAATAAGAAACAGACTGGAACTTGGTTGCATGAGTATTTACCTTCATCACCCCTGATCAATATCTGGTAAAAACAACAACAATTATAAGTCTGAGTCTCCTTGGGTAAATATCTATCAGTTTTGTGCATTATCCCACTTGTTTTTTGCCCAGCCGCATCTATCTTACAGTTGCTAGTAGCCTCTTCCTTCCAGTATCTTACACATACTATCTGGTCTCCAGTATCATCCCACTGCAATTAAGGCCTGAGTAAGGAGATGAAGCTAATTGGCTGTTGTGGTTTGTGAATGCCTTAAATCTAACTGAAAGTAGCCAGTATATTTGCAACATGCCCAAGACAGCAGCCCAGGTTCTGTGCTTCCAAAATTGGGAGGTATGGCAAGCCCAGCTTGAGTTCCACCATATGTTCTCTGCTTGCCTAAGCTTAAATCTTTGATAATTTCTCTGCAATTTGGGTGGAATATTTCTGTTTGTTTACCCACTTTCAGAGAAAGAAGAGGACCAAGGCCGTTACAAGAGAAGCATGCAACAAAACATAATTAGTTAGAAAAAGAGTATTAAGTGAAATGATGTGGAAAGTTTTTATGGACCAAAGTCCTAAAATAATAATTATAGTCTTAAATAACACCACTGTTAAATTAAAGCTGGCATGAGGGAAAATAAGCATAGGAATACAACATTGATGGATTAGCTTGGTTACTTTATCATTTTCAGAATTGTTGTTGATCTCATTTCCTCTACATATGTAATTAGTGATGTGACCAGAAATTCCATCCTCAGCATTACAAACTGAAAGAAATGAAGCCAGTTTATATGCATAGTACAAATGAAAACATGTTGGACATGTCACAATTGTTTCTAAAATGAACTGCAGGCTGCCTTTGTTGTATCCTATTCTTTTTACAAATACAACAGTATTTCATGTCAATAGTGGCGATTAAAATCACCTTTTCTTATCATCCATTTGGCTCTCCGTCACCTGCTCTCCACTCCCCCTTCCTGAAAGTGTGTCGGTTTTGTCCATGGAGGAAAGAGACAAAAGGCAGAGCAGGTTCTCCTTATTGCAGAACTTCCCTCGTTGTGGATTTTATTTGGAGTGAGTGTGTAGCTGCTTTCCAATCAAGGCTGGTAACAAACATTTTTCTACCTGATGCTGGGCAGCAAATCCCACCCCTACCCCACTTCTATCAAAGTCAGGAGCTGAAATTCAGCATGTGACTTTTTGCCTTTGCAAGTACACTTACTTGTGTGAGAAACAGAATTGGGTAGTTTCACAACATTCATATTCACCTAGAGGCTGTTACAATATGGACTTTTCTTGTAAAATAGTAGCCATTGGAGTGACTGATGTGCTATTGCCCTAGTGGTGCCATGGACACTGATGAGTATTGATGCAGTCCTGATGCACATCTAGATACTGGCTATGAAGTGCTGGAGAGCAACAAGAGTCCCCAGTATGCATCAAACACATCCAGTGCACATCACAAGTGCCCAATGTGCTTGAGAAGGACACTTCCATAAGAAGTGTCCAGTGCGCATCAGAAGTATCCAATGCACATCACAAGGGCCCAATGAGCATGGGAAGTACGTAGTGTACAAATGCCTGATGCTCATCAATGCAAATCAAAAGCACCCAATGCACATAGGAACATCCTTGTTGGTGCCTAGATGCACATCTTTGCAATTCTCTATTAGGGTTTTGTTGCATTGAAATGAATGAAATATCTGTTTGCTGTCTTTTAGGAGCTACTTGGCTCTCCATTTGCTTGGTGGGAGGAATGATGCTGGGCTAAATGGACCCTTGAATTTATCCAGTAAAACTTTTCTGATGGTGTATGTAACTGCTTTGCATTTGAAAAGAAGGGAGTGAGAGAGGGAGGTTCAAATGTGTGACATATGGTATCTTTGAATACTTTTTTAAAAGCTTGTTTTCCAAGCCCTCTGATTTCATAGTTACCACTAAAGACATAGGCCATAATTGGCAATTCTGAAGTTCATTTTTTAAGTTTTGGCCCAGCTTTCTAATCTATTAAGGTCGAAAAGCTGGGTCAAAACTAACAAAATGAATAACAGGGTTAAACATAAGGCAGAAAAATGAAATGCATAGATATAGGATGGAGACACCTGGATTAACAACAGTACATGTGAAAGGGATCTAGGAATCCTAGTAGAGCACAGGATGAACATGAGTCAACAGTGATGCGGCAGCTAAAAAGGCCAATGCAATTCCAGACTGGAATTGGAAGTATAGTCTCTAGATCAAGGGAAGTAATAGTTGCTACTCTATTCTGCTTTGGTCAGGCCTCCACTGGAATACAGTTCTGGGCACCACAATTCAAAAAGGATGTTGACAAGCTGGAGCATGTCCAGAGGAGGGTGAAAGCTGGATAGAGAAGAAAGTTCAGGAAGAAGAGTTCTACAGATACCATGAGCAACCAAAATAACCACTAAATGGGTCCTGGAGCAAATGAAACATGAACTCTGACTATAGGCCAAAATGACTAAACTGAGTGTGGTCTATCACACTTTGGACACATCATAAGACAACATGACATACTCAAAAAGCAGTAGGGGAAAAAAGGAAGATTATATAATAGTTGGAGAGGCTCAATCAGGAAAACCATACCCTGAGTTTGTGAAGACTGCTAATAAAGATCTTTCAGTCACAGCATCACTATAGGTTAAAATTGACTTGATGGTAAATAACAACAACAAAAAAAAAATCAACTTTTCCCCCCCTGAAGCATATATTGGCCAAAATCCCATTGGGGATTTATATATGCATAAACACCATAACAATGGTGCTACAGAGTGAATCCAATCCTGATCCCCCTAATTCCTATTTACCAGGAAGGAGCTGCTGTGAACAATGAAGGTTTGTTCCCCTGTTGATCGGGAAGTAGCTGTCTGACATTTCCTCCTCCTCCCATGAACAATCTCTGGTATTTTTTGTGGGTTTTTTTGGGCTGTGTGGCCATGTTCTAGAAGAGTTTCTTTCTGACGTTTCGCCAGCATCTGTGGCTAGCATCTTCAGAGAAAAGCATCTGTGGCTAGCATCTTTTCTCTGAAGATGCTAGCCACAGATGCTGGTGAAACGTCAGAAAGAAACTCTTCTAGAACATGGCCACACAGCCTGAAAAAACCCACAAAAAAACTATGGATGCCGGCCATGAAAGCCTACGACCTCACAATCTCTGGTATAACTGACAGAACTAGGGTCCCCTGTTACAGTTTGCCTCTCATATTAGAGCTGTTTCATCCAAAGGGGATGGGACCATCAGCCTGCTGCTTCCCAAATGACACGGGAACAAATCCACATCAATCAACGAATTGCTTCCCAGTAAATGAGGATTGGGGGACATTTACAATCTCCATGTAATTCCTAGATCAGGGGCTATGTAGGATGCAAAAGGGTAATGTGTGTATTTAACTCTAGCTTGTCCACTTGTAACTGGCCAACAAGATTCCAGTCAATTTTTTAATAAAAAAATAATATTTTTAAAATAATGAAAATAATGTTTCTCATGTTGCTCTCATAGAGGGGCAAAAATAATAATCTCACAACACGTTACAGCTTTTTGATGGAGTGTCTCAGTAATCTAGTTTAGGAAGGAGGAAGGATCTGTATGGATCCATATTACAATATTACAATATAGAATTAGGATCTGATCTATTACAAATTAACCACAAACCTAAAAGCAAATCCCAGCATATATTCTGTTGGCATCTAATTCAAGGTCTTCCCATGCATAGCACACCTCCATCATGTTTAGATGCTTTTGTAAAATAAATTATAGGGCAATACTAGGTAATGTTGCATAACAATAATATGATTAAGTTAGATATATACCCAGATACATGATATATACACACACACTCACATATATATGCATGCGCAAACACCCTTCACTAGTTTAGGAAATGTCTTAGATGAGCATCTAAAAATATGATTTAGTTAACAGTCTGGAACATGTTTAGTTGTCTGTTTCTGATTAAGAACAATTAAGATGCCATTTAGTCATGGATAATTTAACAAAGGTTGCTAACATAGATAATGTTTCAAATGGGATACTGTAGATTTAGTCAAGTTGTAGTTCATCCAAGCATCCTAGCACCCATGATCCTTATTTCTCCAAAGAGTAGGACATTCTGTGACAACTTTTTACAGCTG
The DNA here is from genome assembly GCA_020142125.1 of Phrynosoma platyrhinos. NCBI lineage: Eukaryota > Metazoa > Chordata > Lepidosauria > Squamata > Phrynosomatidae > Phrynosoma > Phrynosoma platyrhinos. The sequence continues at coordinate 253,361,282 of CM034701.1, forward strand.
TCAGGTTCTTTATGAGTAGCTGGGAACTAGAGATGTCTCTGCTTCTTGTACTATATTTATTTGTAAATGTACAAGTTGACTAGGAGGATGAAAGAGCCATCCAAACAGCAGTAATTATTTAAAGCAATTCTCCAGACATAGACAGAATACACTTTTCTAATTTCAAATATTTTTTCTTACCAACCAGATTGGGCGGGGGGGGGGGATTCTCTTTCTTTTCCCACCAATATTCAGACTGCCAAATTTTTCCACCCTAGTTTGTAGTGTGAGTCACAGATTTCACTAGCTCTTAAAAATAAGTTATCAAAAACCATTAAAAGTGAATAGTCTTCTCTAACATTGACCTTATGCTATGCCGTGCCTATAGCAGTATTTTCCAACAGTTTTATCCTCCTATGAGTTATTGTATTGTATTTTGCTTTTTATTTTATGGCAGCATCCCAGTTTGGATATTTCAGATGAAGACCTCTGTGCCCAAACATGATAAGGACTAGTTTTCAATGAATAGTTTTTAATGGGTTTTCTTGTTTTTCTTGCTTTATTATTTTACTTTTTTTATTGCTTTTATTATGAAATGTTTTCGGTTGTGTGCTTTTTAAATGAAAAATGAGAACATATGTTCTGAAATAAAATGAAGACTGGCAACCTTTTAGTTAACCATGGGCCTTTGCAGACTGCTAGAAATAGTGCAAATTGAGTCCACTTTAAGGGTTAGGTAATCATGGGAACTGTAGTTTATTGTGGCACCAGAGGTCTCTGACAGAGAAAGCCCAATGTCTCAGAAAAAAAAAACCCAAAAAACAATTCACTTGATTCCCTACCACTAACCCTAACCCTTAAAGTGGACTCAATTTACATTATTTCTGGCAGTCTACAAAGGCTCTTTGATAGAATAAGTTGGATTTAAACTCACTTTTTTGGTTTGTTGTGGAGGTTGGTATTCTGTTCTAATAATACAATGATACAATACAATAATAATGCCCCCATGTGGTTGGAAATCTGGAGGATCAGTGAAGATGTTCCTAGTTATTTTCCTTTAGCTGCAAGGAAAGGGACTCCCCAGAGGTTCCTGTAGATACTAATTGCAGCCTTTCCAACTAAAGGAATATATGTGGATGCATCCTTAATACTCTTCCCACTTTCTGACAAAATGGAAATGGGCATGTTGAGTTTGGTGGAGTTGCACTGCTACAAGGTGGGTTTGGGAGAATTAGCATTGGGCAATGCTGCTACAGAAATATAGGGCCTCGGCAGACAGCTTATTGAGCCGTCTCCGAGGCCAGGAAGAGGAGGGGCCACCGCACGCGCGGCGGCCCTTCCTCTTCCTGAGGTCGCCCTGAACGCTTCCGGGCCACCGGACGCCCGGCGCGTTCAGGGCGACCTCCTCCCGCAGCGTCCGGACGCGCTGCGGGGGATAAGTCAGAGAAAGGGCGCCCGCCGCTTTTAGGGCGCCCTTTTTCTGACTTATGAAAGGAGTGCCTTTTTGGTGCTCCTTTCAGGGTCACTCTAGGAGCACCGCGGTGGGGCTGCCATAGCCCCGCGGCGCTCCGGACCAGGGCGTCCCAAACGCCCTGGTCTGCAGAGGGGGATAGTTATGTATTGCATGTGGCTCAGCAGTTGAAGGCACTGACTCTGATGATTGCAAGATCTGCAGGTTGGCAGTTTGAGGCCCAAACACCACATGATGGAGTGAGCTCCTGTTACTAGTTCCAGCTTCTGCCAACGTAACAGTTTGAAAGCATGTAAAAGTGCAAGTAGATAAATAGGTACCACTTTGGCGGGAAGGTAACAGCATTCTGAGCAGTCAGGCTGGCCACATGATCACAGAGTTGTCTTTGACAATTCTGGCTCTTCAGCTTAGTAACAGAGATTAGCACCATTCCCTACAGTAGGACACAATTAGACAATCTTGTCAAGGGAAAACCTTTACCTAATACATGTATATCGACCAATTTATGTCTCCCAATGCATGTCTCTCAATGCAGGATTTTGGTCATATTTCATCATGACTGAGCAATGATTTTTTGTTTTGTTTTTTCTAAACAATTTATTGCATATGGAGTGGGTAACATCTTTAAGACATGCCAGTACCACTTCCCTCCTGCATATGGCACATACCTAGGGAGCTACAGTGACAATACAGGCCTGTATTCTGTAGCTTCTACTTAGTCAAATATACGAAACCATGTAATCTCTTCTGGTCTGACCCTCCCCCACCCCCAAACCTGATGGGAACATCATTTACCCAAGTTCCTTCTCCCCATACAGCCTATGCCCAATAAAGTTGGGAGGAAAGTCACAGTCACGGCAACAGTGTCATAATATTGTTTAAGTGATATTCATGAATATGGAATACAGTTATGGAAATTGTTTCATACTCATAAACACTTGTGAAACATACAGAAAATATATTCTAACATGTATAGAAATATTTCTGATCCAATGGAGTGTTATTCATGCCTGGATTAAAGTTGTGTGTTTGGGTTGGATGGATGAATGTATCAGCATCAATTTTTTCCATGCTGATATTTTTTTTAATCCTGTCAAGTTCTTCTCTTTGAACTTTATGAAGAAATCTGAGTTTGTTTGATTTTGGGGAAAGTTCTTATTGAAACAAATGAATTTCTCAAACATCTGCACTGGGCCAATTTAACCGCTACATCTATTGCAACAGAATGGAAAAGATCCTACCATATCTTCCTACCCCAAAGATGATAGAATAAAGAGAAATGAGAACCTTAGTTCATAACAAGTAACATGGTCGAATATCCCAGAGGTTTAAAGCAAATTCTTAAGAACAAAGCATCCAAAGCCCTCTGCCTTGATAGGTGAATCTTTTAGTTTTACTTTCTCCCACATTGGAATGTTTTTAAATTCAAGTTCTTTTTTGCCAGTTCATGTCGAAATATTCATATTTTGCTTTTAGATATATATAACTCGGCTTCAGCTTTTAGCATTGGTTGTGCTTTAAAAAGTCACACAACTTTTCGTCTGTCATGAACATTCATCTGAAGTTTAGTCCAGTGGCAATAGCTAACTCAAAAAAGGTTTGGAAAAGACTGAAGACTTGTGTATAGAATATCTCACTTCATGCAGCTTTACATGGAAAATTAGATTCTGACACACACACACCCAGCATATATGCACAAACATGCGCGCACACACATACAAGGTTAACCTCTAATTTAGGGGCAAACACAAATGTCACCTTCAAACAGTACAGTTTTTGTTCAGATTTGCAAAGACCAAGCAAAGAAGTCTCTGGCCAACCAAAAGTATCTGCCATTTTGCTATAACTGTCCAACAAAATCAATTGTTTTTCTTATTTATTGTACACAGAGCTGATCATGTATCTGAAGAAACTTTTATGATATGCCAGTACCACTCCTTCCTTCAAGGTGAAAAAACAGTGTACCTTTTCTCAAATACTCTTGCTTTTTATTGACCTGAGTCTTGCTGGTGGAGCCTTGAGCTGCAGACCTGGAATGGGTCAAACCGGTACAAAAGGGCAGGGCTTGCCCATTTCTATTTCTGTGCACCAATAAATTGGGAAGAGACTCATATACATACACGTGGACGTATACACACACACCACTTGATCCCATGACCACCTTGGATAAGTACCATAGAAACAAGGCAAAGAGGAAGAAGAAACAAGCTCTCCTTTTCTATCTCCAGCTTTTCATTGGGTTTGAACAAAGTCAGTTATTCCAAGTGGGGAGTTTTGCACAACAAAGAACTGTCAAAGCACTACTTTCTTGGGAACGTTATCTTTTTCCTATGCTATCACTCAGTTGTTCATCATCTGACCTTGAGCACAATATCCTTCTGTTTCTTTTCTTTGGAGGTAAATGCAAGTGAACATCCCAAATATATTGTGGGATTTCTTTTTATTTCCTTGTCAAAGGTGTTCCTAATTCATCTTGTTTTATATCACACCAGAGACAAAGGAAGTCTGCATCAGTATGCTTATAACTGATATTTTAGTCTGTCATTGAAAGAAAGTATTAGCCTGGCCAAACCCTCTGACTTTGATTATCTCGTACTCATACAATGATAAAGAAGATTTATAAAGACAGCTTACAGAGCAGTGTGAAACTGTGAGGCTGTGGAAAGGTTACCTTTAGAAAGACATTCAACTGATACTGGTCTTTTAACTTGGAATACATGAACAAAAACAATCTTAATGGGGTGTGCACATTCTACACAGTATAGGTGTACACATATATGTACACATGTGTCTATTTTTTTTTTGTATTGAGACTCACATAGAATAATTATCTGAAATGTTCCTACTGATTTCTCCTCCACATTGCTCCTTCTGAATAAATAAATTCTTTTCAGCAAGTATTTTTTGACTGTCATTAAAAGTTGTTTTCCATTTTCAGAATTTCATAGCAGGATTTTTGGTGGGCAGGTGCCATTAAACACACACACACACACACACACACATTATATAATTGAATGGGCTACAGCTATAAATGTTTCAGTAAACCTGGTAAATTTCCAGACAGCACAATATCATCTAAGCCCCACTGAACATGGTACAACCTGTCTCTGCTTAGAGTAGCAGCCTATGTTTAGGAATAACTGCTCAATTTTTTTTAAAAAAATATTTACACAAGACCAACACAGTCTTCCTTTCTACTGTTTGTTAATCAAGAAGTTTGTACACTGGAACAACATAGGCCCAGACATGAGATTGTGTACCTTCCATTTACCTATGCATTTTCACATTGTATAAATCAGCTTGTGGGTATACTGTACACTTGTTTTATGTTGCATATAGCAAATTCAGTCTGTGTATAGATGAATGATGTTTGTATAAATGTACACAGACTATATGTATCATGAATATAATATATTAATAACTCTATTGTTTCACAACAGGACTGGTTTCCCTTCCACTATCTAATAAACCTTAACTTTTAAACAAAAGAAGATATATCAGTGCTTTATCATCAAGGCATTCATGTTGAGGTTGCAGCCTCATCTTGAGACTTAAACATAAAACATTTTCAAAGCCATTCTGCTTTTAATTATCAGCTTTATTCTTCCTTCTCTGTTCAAAATCAGCCAACCAAAACAAACTAGGCTAACTGGAACATTTGGAGGCTACTAATTAAAAAACTATGGAGGCCAGCTTTTCTGAGGTAAGTGTTATTGTCTTCTTAGCAGGATTGCTGCTGAAAGCCTATTTACACCTGTTGAAAGTGTATCATTATACCATACCAGATGAAATTATTATGAAGCATGATTCTCACCAGAAGACCCAAGCACAGACTTTTTATATAACCTGTTTAGAATTCCAAGTAATGTCCACATCAAAATTAGATGATTTTCTATTGCATGGAATTTGCTGCTGTTCAGAATTTCAGTTAAACTTTTAAACAGGTAACTTTTCTGATTCTCATCTTTTCAACCTTCTACTCATTCTATCCTGTTTCTAAAGCAGTTTGTAGAAAGGAAAGGTCAATATGAAAATATACACTGCTTTGTATTCAAATTTTCCTACTATCAACAGGTTATATTAACAGTGTTCCCTCATATACTTGTTGTTCATTTTCTCCATTAATAAATTCTTTTTGTGTACATTTTTGCATTTGTTTCTAAACTGAAAACTGCCTAACAAAATTCTGTGAAATGTGAATGCTATATTTGCAGGGAAAATGATAATTTTGGGTCTTTGCAGACTGCTAGAAATAGTGCAAATTGAGTCCACTTTAAGGGTAGGGTTAGGGAATCATGGGAACTGTATTTATTGTGGCACCAGAGCTCTCTGACAAAGAAGGCTCAATGTCTCAGAAAAAAACACAATTCCCATGATTCCCTAGCACTAACCCTAAACCCTTAAAGTGGACTCAATTTGCACTATTTCTGGCAGTCTGCAAAGGCCCTTTGTAAGTTCATACTAAATGCAAATTAAACAAAATCTGTGGCTATAACCCATTGATAATTTTATTTTTCAGGATGCAGGAATGAATACTTTCAAATATTTTATTGCTGTTGGGTGATAGTATGAGAATTTTGTACATTTTAAAATATTATTTTTTGGAAATGTTTTGGATTTCTGTGAAAACTCTGCTTGTTATTTTGGGAAGTATTTGGTAAGCCCTTGCTGAATGCTAAACAATCAAAATATAGAGATGTCCATTTTTGCTTATTTTATTTTCACATTCAAGGATGATCCCAAAATAAGGGTTTTATGCTGAAATACACTAGCTGGAATCCCAGGGCTTCCTCCCTCAGACCCCACATTTTAGGTGATTTGCTCCCCTACCACAGCATGGCCATTCCCAGTGGATGAGTCAATAGAGGTGTACTCTGCTATTTTCCTGTAGCTGGACATGCTGCAACAGGCATTTGCAGGGAGTTCCTGGAAGTCTTCAGGTGGTCTCTACAGATGACATCCTTGGTGCAAAACACCTGGCTGTATCTCTTCAGATCGCTTTACTCTCCAACAGCCTGAAAACAGCCATGTTAGGGAGGTGAATCATTTAAAGGGTATATTTGCAGGGCAACTGTATAGCCAGTAACAAATTCCATCCTCTGTAATGTCATTTTTTTTACAAGACCTCAAAATTGATATACTGTTTTGTAACTCACTAATATAATGCCGACACCAGTCTTATTGAGATCAAGAAAATTTGTGAGCTTTCTCAGTAAGAAAATTGTTCCGACCCCCATTTCCTACACTTAAAAAAAAAATCTAATGGTTTGTTGCCTCTGCACTGTCAGTTAGGGATATTACTGGCTTTTGTGAACTTCTGAGAGATAGCCTTCCTTAAAGAGACTGTCCAGAATCCTATTGGGTAGTTAGAGTTATACATTTGTGACTGTTTTGTATTCATAGACCCTCATTCAAGGGATACATAGGAACTATGAAAGACCCCCAGTCCCTACGTACTCATCATCAGTCCCTATGATTAACAGGATTCTGTTCTCCTGTCAATTGGAAAGAGCTGGCTGTCCTACCCTTCCCCTTGTAGAAATGATCTCCACTGTGAAGGGGAATTGTGACAGGGCCTGTTTCTGCCTGTCACAATTAAGATTGCCCATGTGAGGGGATGGGGATATTAGTCAACTACTTTCTGAGCAACAGAGAAAGAGAACTGCATTGATCTCACTGGCTGCTGACCAGTAAATGAGGATGTGGGAGTTGGGCCAGGATTTATTACATTCTAAAATAACTATTGTGACTACGTAGCAATGTATTTCATAGAGTATTCTAGCCACCATATTTTTTACATTTATTCTCTTATCACTAAGCAAGCACTCTGATTCCCTCCCCACCCTCATGTAGCTGTGAAGATTTAAGGCCACAATGGTGTAGAGTTGACCAGTTTTGCATTCCCATGACCTGGAGTAATTCAAGAGTCTCCTTAACATTAGGTTGTCAGTCAGCATTTCATAATATTTTTTTAACACTGACTTCAGAATGCTTTATTATTCAGACCATTTACTCCGCAACACTGCCTTCAGTAGAAAGACTGTGGGGTAAGTGGCATATGAATTTTGGCTTCTGCAGTACTACTAGGGGCTCACATTTCTTTGATAATTGCATTTTGATGTTTCTTCTTATGCTTGTAACTAGTTGAAAATCATGTAATAATTTACATGGTGACTGGGAGGTGGAGTGGCAGCTGATTATTTAAGGGTGGAAATAACTTGCTGTTATTTGCCTCAACTAAAAATAATTTCCTGCTTCTGAATCAGTGATCTGTTTTTTTTTAAATGTGTCTCTTTAAAGGGAAGATAATATAGTTTAACTAATGGAATGCTATTTTAATTTTTCTGAAACTCATTACTGAATTCAAACTTTGTTGGATTCAATCTCTGCGCCCCCCCCCCCCACACCACAACTGGCTTTCTCATTTGCAAAGTAGCACTGCAACAATTTCTTCTTTTCTTTCATGATTGAATATGGCACCTTTGATTATGATGTGTCATTTTCAAAGGACACATAAATGATTCAAAGTTTATATTCAAGTGCTATGAAGCTGTCAGATCTGCTCAAAACACAATGTACAAAGGCACTTCCTAACATAGCACAGAACAAGAGAAGGAAAAGACGACAGCCACATGGATGAGTGATGGTTGGGGTGGATAGAAGTGAGTCTGTCCTTGCATTTTGCTCTGATGCTAATGCGATTGTGAAGGTTGCATAGCCAGGTGACTCTTCTTGGTCACTGCATAATGCAATTAGTGAGCTACATTTGTAATGTTAATATAACATCCCCGCCTCATAATGTACTGAAACACATGTACAGGTTTGTAAAATAATTTATATATTGCATGTTGTAATACATTTCCTAGGATGATAAAGGAAATTGATTATCTTTCACAGAGGTTTCCTAACATCATGCATTCTGTCCATTACAGGTATAATTAGCTTACATAGCATCATATTTCAATAATTGAAGACTTCTTGATTTTGTTGATAATTGATAGGTACCTTTCCATTAATTACAATGAAACACTTCAATCTTTCCAAAAATTCACTAGCTTGCTTGTTACCATTTTTCTATGTTGGGAAACTGCATGCGTATATATATATATAGAGAGAGAGAGAGAGAGAGAGAGAAAGAGAGAGAGAATTCTTATTAAGGTGATCTACAGTTAAACCTAATCTGAACCCACTCCCCTCATGCAGAAAGGATATCCTAGATGTAAATTAAGTTGCATCATACTACTGCCCTCATTCAAACAGTAACTACAACACAATAACAACTGTCTTAACTCTAACCCTAAATTCTGCTCTTGACCCTCATTTAAACCTTAACTGATTTTATTATAACAGTTGCCATAACCTTAACCCTAACCCTAATCCTAATGTAGCTACATTCATTGATCTGTAATGAAGAAAGCATATTCTGAATGTAAACTTACACCTGCATCATGTTCCTAACCTCATACAAACTCTGATTCAGACATTATTATAACAGCTGTAATACTGCTAACCCTAATCCAAACCAAATCTAAACTACATTCATTGATCTGTAATGTAGAAAGAAAGATATCCCAAATGTAATCTTAGCCCTAGAACCTGCTCCTAACCCTCATTAGCACCCTAAAGATAACATGATCATAACAGCTGTCTTAATTCTAACCTTGTCACAAATATGCTCCTTGACCCATAATGTAGAAAGTAGCATATGTGAAATTTAATTTTAATCCACATCCTGCTAATAACCCTCACTGAAATCCAAACATTAACGTGGTCATAACAAATGTCTTAAGCCTAACACTAACTATAACCTTGTTTCTTATCCTAACCCAAACTACACTCCTGGATCTGTAATGTAGAAAGGAGCATATTCCAAATGTAAACTTAACCCTTAATCCTGCTCCTAACCCTCATTCAAAACCTGACGTTGACTTTGTTACAACAGCTGTCTTAACCCTAACCCTAAGCCAAATCACACACCTAGACCTATCATAGATAAAAAGGGATATCCCAAATGTAACATTGGTCCTCCATCCTAGTTCAAAATCTCATTCAAATGGTAACTATGGACATTATCACATGGGGGCAAATCTGCTGTTTAATCCACACAAAATCCAAACAAAAACTGGATTAGTACCCCGTGTTTTCACACGACATCACACAGAAACTGGACAGAAAGTGGACAGAAACTGGTGTTAACGGAGATCTTTTGAAATTCGGTTGTTTGGAGGAAATGCAAATGCGCAATTAAGGTAATTTCGCATTTACCGTAATGTGATAGCCAAATGTGCATTTGGGAGCATTTCCCTGCTTTTCCCATTGTTCCAGCAAGCATTCCTCTATCTGCGCATGTGCAAGAAGCTCATTTCTAGTACATTTACGGGCTTTTCTCACTTGTGTGTGAAAGTTAAATGCGCTTTAATTTCGCAATTAAGGCAATTCCATTTGCGGAATCAAGGTTTATTTTCATTTTATTTTTGGAATGCTTCATTTCCACTTTATTATCGCTTTCTGGCCCATGTGTGATAATGTCCTATATCATAACAGCTGCTTCAAATATAATCTGAACTCTAATCCTAATTGTAACCTAAACCATACTCCATGAATGTTGAAAGAAGGATATTCCAAATGTAAGCTTACCATTACACCCTGCTCCAAACCCTCATGCAAACCCTGACTTTGACTTGATTATAACAGTTGTCTTAGCTCCAACCTAGTTAGAGCTCCAATCTAGATAGGTCCAAGCCCTAACTCTAACCCAAACCATACTACATTATCTGTAATGTGGAAAACAAATATTTCAAATGTACCAGTAAATTCACCCTATATCCTACTCCTGTCCCTAGATCAAACACTTACTCTGACTTTATTATAACAGCTGTCTTAACTATAACCTCAACCCTATTCCAAACTATGATCTGACAGGTCGAAAGAAGAATATTCCAAATGTAAACTTCACCCTACATCATACTTTTAACTCTAGATCAAACCTAACTATGACTTGATTATAACAGGTGTCTTAATATGAATCCTAACCTTAACCAAAATCCTAACTAGACTTTATGACGCAAAATGTAGAAGAAAAAAAAACACAATTTTCCAAATGTAAACTAAATCCTTGATACTACTTCTAACCCTCATTCTAATGGTAATTGTAACATGATCACAACAGCATCCTCAAATCTAAATCTAACTCTAACCTCTTCAAGGCTTTGCATAACCTAACTCCCTCTTATCTTGCAGCTGTTAGCTCTTCTTACCACCCAGTTAGAAATCTGTGCTCTGGGAATACTGGGCTCCTCACCCTGCCAAGGGTTTCCACCTCCTTGGCTCAGCTTCATCCTTTTTCTCTTGCTTCACCTTATCCCTGGAATACTTTTCCCCCTGTATACTTGTGAACTGTTCCTTCTCTTGCTGTTCCAAACTGAAAACTTTTTTGTTTTCTAAAACTTTTGGAATTTCAGTTTAATGTTGTGTATCTTTAGTATATTTTATTAACTGTACTGCCTATTTTATTTTATTTTGCTTTATGTGTGTGTGAGGGGTTTTTATTATATTTTAATACTGTATTTTAGTATTTTATAATATTGAATAGTTATAAATGTTTTATTCTGTAACTGTAAAGCACCATGTACATAGATGGCACTATATAAATAATTGATAATAATAATAACAGATGTCATAACTTTAGCCTAAATCCTAAACCTAACACTAAGCAAAAACTGCACTCCTTGATTGGTAATGAAGAAAGGAGGATATCCCAAATGTAACCTTAACTCTACATCCTATTTCTAATCCTCATTCAAATGAGAAGTATAACATGATCAAAGCAACTGTCTTAACTCTAACCTGAATCTTTATACTGATCCTTTCCCTTGCTCTAACCCTGACTGATACCATGTTTCTTGATCTGTAATATTAAAAGAAGGACATTCTAAATGTAATCTTGACCTTACATTCTGCTGCTTACCCTCATTCATACCCAAACTCTGACTTGGCTATAACAACTGTCTAAACTCTAACCCTAACCCCAACTTAAATCTTCCTTCTTGACCCATAATGTAGAAATAAGCACACCTCAAATGTAATCTTCGCTCCACATCGTAATCCTCACGGAAGTAATAACTATAACTTGGTCATAAGAGCTGTCCAATCCTAACCCTAAAGCTGAACCAAACCATACTGCTCAATGATATCCTGAATGTTACCTTATTTCCTAGGTCCTGTTCCTTTCACTTCATTATTACAGGCGTCATAACACTAATTCTAACTAAGCAAAAGCTATACTCCTTGACTCATACTGTATAAAGAAGGATATCCTTGTGCATGTACCAAATGTGCATGCAATTTCTAATCCTCATTCAAACCATTCTTCTGACTTGATTATAGCAATTGTCTAACCTCTATCCCTAACATTAACTATGACCCTAACCAAACTATACTCCTTGACCTCTAATGTAGGAAGAAGCCTATCTCAATCAAATGTTGTCATAACTCAGTTCCTGGATGAATCCAAATCTGATGAAAAGCAGGAAGACCTGCTAATTCACCCCTTGGATGACCCAGGAGGAGGAAAGGTCAGAGTGTCAGGAATCTCCTAATAATGTTTTCCAGGAATTTTCAGAGCTATCAGGGGCCACAGGCATAACAGAGAGCACACCTGCATCCTTTAGTGAGTGTAGAAGGGTGAGCAACCAAGTCAGCTTAAATTACACACTGAATGAACACCAAACTAATTAGGCATTAACAAGACACAGGTGACCTTTAAGGAATTGCCTATGAATATCTTTTCTGTTCTCTTCCAGCCTTAGTACTGACAACTGATTTATCTATTGGCACCATTCTCTGGTGTTCCTGTCTTGCTTTGTTTTTGCACTGACTGTGTTTGGACTATTCCGTTTATTCCCTGATGGCTTGTGTACTTTGACTTCTAGACTAGTTAATGAAAACCTTTGTGATTCTCCTTGCATTCTATTCAGATAACCCATGACTGGCTTGAAATGGACTGACTATTCAACATTGTCAACTTGCTTCCTTGAACACTTTCTGACTTGTGTTCAAGACAAATGTATCCTTAATCCTACATCCTGTTCCTAAGCCTCATTCAAACCCTAACTGTAACTTGATAGTAACATTTGTCTTAACTCTAACCTAACTTCTAACTCTAACCCTTACTTTACAACTAAACCTGACCATGCTCTTTGATCTATAATGTGAAAAGAAGATATTCCAAATGTAACCTTTACCCTATATCCTACTTCTATCATTCAAACCCAAACTGTAGCATGATCATAACAATTGTATTAACTCTAACTCTAATTCTGACCCAAATCACACTCCTTGATCTGAAATGTAAGGATATTCCAAATTTAACCTTAACCTTCAACCTGCTGCTCAATGATATCCTTAACCTTAACCTTCAACCTGCTGCTCAATGATAACCCTAACCCTAACCCTAACCCTAACTCAACCCTAACTCTAATCCTAACTCTAACCATCCTCTTTGACCTGTATTGAAGAAGCATATCCCAAATGTAACCTTAACCCTAGTTTCTGCTTCTAACCCTTATTGAACCCTAACTATATCTTGATGATAACATCTGACTTAACTTTAACCATAACCCTAACTCTTCCTCACATTTTAACTCTACATCCTGCTCTTAACCTTGATCAAAACCTTTCTATAACTTCACCATAACAGCTGTCTTAACCCTAACCCAAATCAGACATACAATGTAAAAAGTAGCATATTCCAAGTTGAGCTCATATTGAGAGCCTGGTAAATAAAAGGACATTTGAGTTCATAAAGACCTGAGAAAATAAATTGAAACAGAAAATTCCATCTCTGTGTGCATAAATGTGTTAAGCTGACAAGCAGATGAGTTCATAATGAAAAGGTGGTCCTCCATATGACCTTGATGGAGAAATTTGCAGAGGACAAAATAAGAAAATGGGGAAAATTCAATGTATGTGGAATCTGTTACGAAAACAAACAGGATGTTAAATCTCAGGCTCAAGAAAGATCAAATAAATTAAGAAGGTAGTTTTGCTGCTTTATGAATCAAATAACACCCCCTCATACAAAATCTACAGGAAAGGATAGCAGTTTTCTATAGTAATTTTATTTCCATATTGTGTATCCTCCCCCCATACCCACATACACAAAAAAGTAAAGACACAGAAGTATAAACTTCCAGAAAACAAACAAGCAAACCCTAAACTTTGGACCTATGTTTGGGAAGCTCTGTTCCATCTGGTATTTGATCAGCTCTACCATTGTAAGCCACTAATCAAGGATCCCAGAAGTATAATTTGAAGGTTATTAAGTGGAGTCCCATTAACTATATGCTTCTTTAGTGTGTGCTGTTTTCATCTCATTGTCAGCTGTTTTCTATTATTCTAATTTGTGCATAGTTTTAATTATAATGAAATAGATGAATGAAAGATATTTGTTTGGCTTGAATATTTGCAATCCCCCTTGTAAGAAAGTTCCCCCCTACCTAAAAGTCAGATGATAAAGTTAAATAAATGTGTGTGTGTGTGTATGGGGAAAGAAACAGTGTACAATATTTTCTTATCCTAAAATGTTTTGTCTGACTAGCCTGGCACTGTCTATCACCATCTACTTTATGTATAGCAATGGGAAAATAGTCAATAGTTTTCAACAACAAAAAAAGATGGAAAGAAAGAAAGAGAAAAGAAAAGAAAAAGCAGTTAAAATGTGTTTTTTTGTTGTTGTTTAAAAACCCTGACAAGAATAATCCTGGAATGACAATCCAGGACTTATTCTGTGCAAAATTCACACATTTCTTTGCACATTTGTTTGTAAAGCATTTTCAGAAAATAGCATTTTTTTGTGCAGAAAATAATTGCATGGAAAATGAATTTTTTGTGCAAAAAAGCCATGCACAAATATTGTGTAGATTAAGTCTGAATTGCATAAATTCTTCAAAAACTGTACAGTTTTCAAAAACTTACTTGCAGCAAGAAGTAAAGTGCTACAGTTACTCTTTGTCATGGAGGGGAGGTGCTATGAGAATGACCACAATACACCCAATTGGAAGGGGAAAGGCCACAACTTTATTGAAAACCAGTGTAATGAAGGGTTGACCCGCAAAGCATGAGGTTTGGATCTGACATCATCCAATCCTTTATTGATCAATGAACCAATTTGCTTGGTCACAGCCAAGCTTCAGGATGACAAAGGGGTAACCAGTTAACTGCTCATCCGCATCTCAAGTAACCAGTTGATTGCATGTTCACATCTCTTCCCCTTGTCACTGGGGGACACTGATCCAGGGTTGCCCTCACAAGGACAACACCTCAATGCTTCCAGCACCCCTGGGTCCCCATTGGACTCCAGATCCAGTGCTATGCAGCACTTGAAATCATGCCCACCAGATCCAAGGCCTATGCTACTGCCCCTGGAAAGTTGTGATAGCACAGCCCCTGTCCCTGACTAGAGGGAGGAAGGATGGAAAGAGCTGAGCTGAAATCCATGCATGCCATGTGGCCTTAAATAGGCACATCTACCAATCAGGAGCCAGGAAGGGAGGAGGTTCCACCCCTTCTGGCTTCTCCACCAACCACAGGTGTTTTTCCAATCTCTGGGCATAAATGAAGCTGTATAGGAAACTATCCTTTTCCCACCAGCCCTACCATGCAAGTTAAATTTTGTGTTAAAATTAGTAATTCTATGGATCAAGGATAAAGTGACTGATGTTAGTAAGACAGATGTATGGTGTGGAGCAGTGGAAGGGATGTACCTTTGCCATCAAGACTCAGCTCCAACTGAGCCATATTAAAGTAATATTCAATTTTTCACAGAGCTGCCCCTCTTCTGAGTGTGTCACTATGGCTTTGAAACAGAGTATGCTTCCTCAACAGAAATACAGTTCTCTAAAGTCTTCTGATTTTGCCCCTCCATCTGAACATTCCATTGCCTTTGCTACTGAGTCTGCTGGATCTGAATTGAAGGAATAGGACTAGTAAAGAAATGGTGCCACTCTGATTCTTTCAACACTGTCCCATTCATGAATGGTAGTCTCTGAAGGGCTATCAGCATCCTGTTCCTTCCTTGAGTTCAGAAACACCAGCATCAGAAATAGGAACCTCCTTATCTGAGGTCTCATCCAATTCTAAGACGGTCCTACCAAGAACTTGGTGGAACATGAAACTGAGATTAGATCTCTAGACAATATAGACCAGTACTGAATGCACAGAGTGATAATTGCTTTTTTCCTTTGTTCCACCAACCACCAAATCTCTCCTAATCCCTAAAACTGCTTTTTCTTCTTCTTCTTGGCAAACAAATGCATACATGCAGCAACATTAATTCAGCTCTTTTAAAATGAAAAGGGATGGACAAAGAATAGTAGAATCACTGAGGAGGTAGAGCAAAGCAGAGGACATTCAGCAGTATTTGTTGACAAATACATTTTCCGTTTTGATGGAAGTCTATATGTATGCTAAATGTTAGAAAATAAATTAGAAGTTCACTCTCCCCAGCCCACAAGGAAGGAAGGAAGGAAGGAAGGAAGGAAGGAAGGAATAGCAGACCTTTCCCTAGGGATCTCAAAAATCTAATGATGTATGAGAACTTACTATTTTAATACAATTAACAAAAATTGAGCTGTTCTGGAACTTATCTAAACTACAGCAAGAAAGCAAGCAAGAACAAGCTACCCAGGCCACTAAGGTAAGTCAACTGTCCCATCTTGGAGAAAAGTGGGAGATAAATAAAATAATAAATAAATAAAATACTGTTCATTTCCTATTAATTCACCCACTTCAATCTTCAAGAGCATTTTCTTTTAGCACATAGATATACACTGATGAGTGGGGGGAGGTAGGCAGACCAAAAGAAAGAGTGAGGAAGATCTGAAAGGCTCAGTCCAGCTTTAACTAAACATTGTTGTACATGCTAGATGGTCTTTAAAGAGGATATATCTTTGTTAAAAATATCCACAACATTCATGAAAGCATCTAAAATACAAGTTGTGCAAAACTACTTTCCTTTTTGCCATGAACATGTTACTGTCCAATGGAACCCAACTGCAGGTACTGTATTTATTTATACATTGCATTTTAATCTTTGTTGTACCCCACCTTGAGTCTTAGGGAGATGCAGGTAATAAAATAACAGCAGCAGCAGCAACAACTTCCTCTATGGTTGGCATTTCCATAGGCATTTGTTTTAGAGTGGCCACTTTTGTTCTGATCCTGTTTCCAGTCTTTTACCTGTTGCACAACCTGTTGAAATTAAGCAGATGGGAAAGTGATCATGTTTTATCTGAAGGTTCTGACTTTTCTACTGAATAAGTACTTCCTCTATTAGTAACATTTTGCATGTTCAAGCTGTTCTTTGTTTCTACCCTTTTATTTTGATCCATATTGTCCACAGCTGCTTGATTGGATGGGTCTCAAATAGTCCAGTTTAGAGTGTATATGAATCATTACAAATTCCAGGGCCTCTTTCTGTGCTTGTTTTGGTGCTAAAGGGATTAAACAGCTGAAGAATACATTACATGAGCAGGAGAGCATCCAAATCAAGAACAACAAATGAGGATCCAATGTAAGAAAGAGCAGCAGTTTGTAATCTTTCAGGCTTCAGTGAAGTCTAATCCCAGTTCTGGGTTCACATGACTGACCTCACAGTGTTGCTCTTCATTTGTACTGCAGTATGCCTTCTTTTACACATCACTGCATCTTGACTCTTTCATCTACCTTGTTGTTAAACTGGCTCTGGTTCTGGCTTAAGATCCTGTGACTTCTGATTCTCCTGCCACATCACGTTTGAAGGTATCAAACTTTGTTCTCATTCTTCTAACAGCCATTCTCTCAATGCAAAAATATTTGTGATATTTTTCTCTTTCTGGTATGAAATCCATTCATTAGTTGTTGCACATAAGTGTCCCAAGTGGGGCAGCAAATCTGAGTATGTTGTTATCAGATTTGTGAAATATATTGGATATGCAAACAGAAGTATCTATGTTCCAGAGTTGCCTAAGACATTTTGCTGCCTGGGACAAACAACAACATGATGCCTATTGTTTTCCATGGATTGCACTGGCACTTGAAACTTAATTCAAAATCAGAAATGGAGGGTATAATCTCCACTATATGTGAAGGCATCACAAATGTTTTGAGAGGGAGAGTAAGCAGAGGTGGCACACATAGTCTTCCCTCCAAGCAAGGGGAATAGCCACAGGGCTCAGAACAGCTGAAAAGCTGCTATTGCTATCCCTCAGGCATTTGCCACCTGAGGCAGTTCCTTCCATGGTGTAATGAGAGAGCCAGACCAGTCAAAGGCAACATAATGTACAATTAAACCAACTGCATTTACAGGTGAGATTACTCAAATTAAATTCAGCAGTGATAAAGGAACAGGTTTCATATATTGCTTCATCTTGTATGCAGACTCACACACCCACTGTGTGCTTGCAGAAGTCAGAGCAAGAAACACAGCTTTAAGAATCACACCTATATATTAAAACAGTCTCTTGTATATTAAAATATTTAATAACCCTGCTTGAATGAATCAGGGGTATGAGATCAAATAAAGAACATGATATTTTTTTCCAAAGGAAAGGTCTGAAGGGAGAAGAGAATATACCAAGACTGGAGATTACTGCAAAGGCCCTGCGTGCCTGTGTGAAATGAGGCAGACTCAGAGAGACGTTTGAATAACATATTAATTAAAGTAGATATCACAAGCAAAATGCTGATAATTTTGAATCTTTTGAATTTTCTCCCTTTTATGGGAATAATTACTGTTACATAAAAACTCCAGTCTGTAGGCTATAGAGCCACAGTAATTTAATAACAGAACTTTAATTAGATATGCTACCTAACCTGGAGTGTCAAATGCCAAATTCAACATTTTTACTAATGTAATACTTGGGAGAAGGACTTCTTTCTTTTCTTTTCTGAAGTCTACCTGATGGGACAAGGGGCCTGGAACTATTTCCACGTGTGCTTCCTTTTTGGATTCCCTCCACAGGGAAATCCAGCAAGTTAATACACTCCTCATTTCCTGGAAACAAGGGATGATCTCTTCATTTCAAGAAGCATTCAGAGTGTCATGGGGATTGCTGTTAGCTTTTGGAAGTGGAGATGTTTTCAACCACAGTTGCCAAGGTGACTGTCCTTCCAGAAGGCAGCAGAAGCAAAGGCAATACTGTGATGTATTTTCTTTTTGCATTGTCCGTTCTATTATATCCTCATCTCTAGAAACATGCATCAGTTCATTTCTTCCCATGCTAGGGTTGCCATTTCCTGATTTTTCCCAGGGCAATCCTGGATTTGAGCATCTAAAAAATGCTCCATCCTGACTGGGCATTTTAGACCCTCCAATCCCAGTCGGACTGGAGATTGACAAAATGTACCAAGGCAGGATTGGCTCCTCCTCTCATGTGACCATCTTAGTCACGTCTCCTCCCAACCAGGATTCAAGCAGCATCCAAGATGGCGGCTACTGCAATGCCAGACTGTGAGAAGCAGCCCTGACTGGTGAGTTGGAGGCAGCCGGGGGAGAGGACTGACAGCAGGGTCGGGGTTGTGTTGTAGCAGCCTCCCATTCTTAAAGCCTGTCTCACCCCCCAGCCTTCCTCCTCCTCCTTCTCTTCCTCCTCCTCTTCCTCCTCCGCATTCAACAAGCACCTCAGCCCTGCAGCAGAAGGAAGGCAAGGCATGCTGGGGACTCCCTCTGCTTTGCTTTGCTGTGCCTTGCCTTTCATATCCCTCCTTTTGGGCTTCTCTCTGATGGTGATGGCTGTGGCTCTTCCTGAGAAAGAAGAGAAAAAGGGGAAAGGGGGGGGGGGAAGCCCTACACCAGTCTGCCTCCTCCAAACATCTCCAACCACCAAGCTGATCACAGCATTACCAATCTAGAATCCAGGGAATGGCAAGTCAAGTGAGTCTACTCTTTTCCCTCGGGAACTGTTTGGCTATCATGAAGAACATACATACATTTATATATATATTCCCCCCGCTGCCACCCCAAGCTTCTCCATGAACACTTTGCTGCCTCCTCCTCCTCCTGTTGTTGTGTGCCTTCAAGTCCTTTCCCAATTATGATGACCCTATAAGTTTCCCTGGTATGTTTCTTCGGGGGGGGGGGGTTGCCTTTACCTTCCCCTGAGAGGCTGAGAGAGTGTGACTTGCCCAAGATTACTTAGTGGGTTTCAATGGCTGAACTGGGATTGAATCCTGGTGTCCCATTGTCCTAGTCCAATACTCAGACCACTACACCATGCTAGGCCATCCACTGTACTTAAAAGTATAGTATTCACTTGTTGTTGTTAATGGTTGTGTACCTTCAAGTTGTTTTCTGACTTATGGAGACCCTAAAGGGGTTTTCTTGGCAAGATTTGTTCAGAGGAGGTTTGCCATGGCCTTCCACTGAGTCGGCTGAGAGAGTGTGACTTGTGCAAGGTCACCCAATAGCAGAAAATTGAACCCTGATCTCCAGAGTCCTAGTCGAACACACAAAGCTACATCCCAACCTTTGATCAAGGAAGAATGTCAAAATGTCCTACATTTTGAGCATGACTGAGAAGCATGAATTCATATAATTTTTTAATTAATGTATTTGGTTTTTAATTGGTCATGTCCTCCATTTTTCTTGAATGTCCCACATTTTGCCCTACATTTGGCCCTAAACTTTTTCCTACATTTTGTCCTGGTTTTGTGGAAGAGAATTATGGCAACCCTATTCCATACACTTCTTTCTCTTTTCTTCATGTGACCAGTGGTACCAGACCAATCTTTTCTCCTCCAGGTAATTGACTATAATAAATTTGTGTTTTGTTGATGAATCCAGTCTACCAAATTTGCATATGGCTAACATTAACTAGGAATATAATTAATGGTGCAGCTGCTGCTATGATCCCTGCTGTTTGAATGTTGTATTTTTAGTTTTAATTTTTGTTCTTGTTTTATCATTGGCACACTTTTGTTGGCCACTCTTAAAGCCATAGTCTAGGGGACTCAGATGAGATAGAAGTACAAAATTGAAATAAATTGATAAGTAGCTACATGAATAGTATTGTACACAATCTGGAAGTAACATGATGGAAGTATCAACATTTACATGTAACATATAACCTTTGGGAATAGCAAGGGCATGTTGCTGTCTATTTAGCACAAAAATTATTATAACTGGTAAATACTAGAGCTCATACCTTTTTGTGTAACACGTAATGTCTACTTATTATTTTTTATTAGTTTTTTTGAGGAAAGGTGCTTGGCATTTGTTGTTGTTGTGTGCCTTCAAGTCATTTCTGAATTATGGTAACCCTAAGGCAAGCCTATTGTTAGCAAATATGAAATTAATAAAATTTTGGGACACATGTAGAGTTCCCTCTATGATCCTGAACTGACCTCTGTGGGATGTCAACCATAATCTTCTAGATGGCAGGCCAGGGAGGCACAGGGAGGGCCTGCCCAAGCAACTGGAAAATTCCCAACCAGACAAGTTTGAGAGTTGCTAAATGGGAAAAATCATTATCCCAAAAATCAATATAATGGTGCTTGTTTGTCCTGAGCCTTACTCCTGATGGGGCAATTATCAGATTTAACTGCACCCTTTTTCTCTAGCCTCCCTTTCTTGATTTTATTGTTTAAGTCATCCTTACACCTTGGCTTAACAAAGCCAAGGCAATCAGTGCTTCTGTACCTAAAATCAAGATATTGCTTATATAAACCCCTAGATCTTTAGACTCCGCGTGCTATCCTTAGAGTGCCTCTTGACTCCACATCAGTCTGCGCTCTGATTATAGCTCCTTCAGCCATCCCTTCCCCCATTTCGGTGGCCGTGTATCATAATTACTATCATCCACATCCACAGCAGATCCCGGAGAAGCCTTCGGAAGTGAATATCTTCCGTAGTCTGGCCCATCTCAAGCTATTCCTACTTTCACCCCTTTTGCCTCTAGTGTGCAGTGTGTGTGCCATATTTGTGTGTGTGCAGTTTCCCCCTTAACTGAAGAAGCCTGTCTCAGCATCATCCATTGTGGGATGTCTTAGTCCTCTGGTATATATATCGGTACTCTGGTCTCACAGGGTGTTGTTAGGGCCCCACTCTTGCAAATTGAGCTAATTATAAATTCCCCTAATTAGATCTGTCCTAACACTATCATGGAGTTTTCTGGGCCTGAGAGTCTGTGAAACCTAATGGGTTTCCATGGCTGAGTGTCAGAAGATGGATCTAAAAGATGACTTCTGCTATGGTATTGATAAACATGTGTTAGTTGGACTAGATAGTATGGGATTAAATTGTATTGTTTAAACCAGGGTACATATATAAAAGGTTAATGCACTTAGATGTGAGCTGACTGTTTCATGGGACCTGGGATGGAAGTTCTGGTATGTGTGGGAGGTTTGTGTAAGGAAGGAAGTCTAAAGTTTAAAATATGATGTTTTAGTTTTGTTGATGTGTGTGTGTGTGTGTGTGTGTGTGTGTGCGCGCGCGCGCGCATATGACTAGGCTCATAGACATTTGGATGTTATGCTGTTAGTCACATAGACAGAGAGATACATTCAGTTAAATCAATATGCGCTTTTGATTTTGTTTAAAGACGATATATAGTGCCAATGTTATTTGTTAAATTAGGAAAGGGCATGAATACAATCATGTATAAATATTTCAAGGTTGTTGTTTCTTGAGATTGTGGGAATGCTACTCGCTTTCATAAATATCACCAGGTGCCAGACACACTGGTGGTTATAGTATACATCATGAGAATGGGCTATGTGCGGGAAATTTAGAGCCAAATCCACCAATGAGATGGTTACACAGATTAGAGAGGAGGGATTGTTATAAAACACTATAAAAGATCATTAATACTATGTACCTTTAGATCTGACAAAAAAGTCATGGACCTGCCTGCTAGATTTTTCTTTTCTTTCAATAAAAGCTTTACTTTGATTATAAGTCCTGGATTTGTTTTTTGTTTTTTGTTGTGTGTTTGTTTGGCACTTTTTTTTTTGTATGAAGGAAGAACATCAGCACAATGTGCCTGACACTGAGCAGGAACTCAAACCCCTACCCAGAGCCCAAGTCATATGCTCAAGCCACTATACCATGCTGGCTCTCTGTGCTTGGCATACTATTCAATAATTCAGTAACACTCATGGTTTTTAATGACTCAGTATGACTCCCAAGCAACCAGCCTTTCCAGCCTGGCATCTGCAGTGCTCTTCCAGTCATTTGGGTGCATATAGAGAAGCAGTTGTAGCAGATCCCAAGGGGGTGCTTCCAACAGCCTGTTCTCAGTGTGCCCTACAACTAGTAGAACAATGCAAACATTATTTCCCAGTACCCTGATCTTCACAACCTTGGAAACTTATCAGTTGTGGCCCTGAGGCTGGAAAGGTAAGTTTTAGGGGCATGAAATCTGGAACATTTTGGAGCAATTTAAAAAAACATGAGCCTGTTAAAAGTTTTTAGAGGGACTTTTTTAAGGAATGGAAAATTTATTAAAATGTAAGGAGCCATGGAACAAATTTCCTTTTAGGGGTAACACTAGATGCAATGAGTTGCTTTTGTGGGCTTCACAATGAATCATATGACAAATACCTTTTAACAAGGCTGGATTCTGGCTCTTTGAGATCTTCATTTGTGTTCTGCTGGTGTGCTCCCAGAGAGGAAGGTGTATGTCCTCCTTCCGTACTGTGGTTATCTTCTGGGCATCTGGCACAACCACACAGGTTGCCATAAGCCTTGTCCTCTTTTTTTTTACTAATCTGTAGTGGCTGACAGGAGGTGGGGCTTTCTTTCCTGGCAGACCTGGAAGAATAATGCCTCCACTCTTTTTATATAGCCAGGCATGTTGTGATGACTGACCTCAGTGCCCATAGCATTTCATACAACAAAACACAAGAGAGTTTGGGAAGGGAAGGACCTTCCCTTTCCAAAACTCTCCCCTTCTCCTTCCCAAACTCTCTTGTGTTTTGTTGAATGAAATTCTATGGGCTTCAATCTGTCTCCATTTACAGGTAATCTTGGGACTTTTGCCCATGGACAAAATTGATTCAGTTGATGGGGGTTTTACCTCTCTGATTGCAAACAACATTTGTTGTTTGTTGTATTCTTTTCTTGTCAGAACTGTGTTATGAGCTGTTGCTCCACTCATTCCAAATTGTGCATTTGTTTGTTTGTTTGTTTGTTTTTGCTATATATTTTCTTGCCACAACTTTGTTAGAAGGTGTTAGGGCACTGGGTCAGATCCTTTTGGGAGGAGATCCCAAAAGGGATTTGTTGGGAGAAGTCCTCTGGGAAATCAGTCATGCAATCTGGTAGGATGTATCGCCTGATAAACCAACTGACCTATAGTTGGATCCATGTCTTATGAGATGCCAAGAATTGGCATGTGGTAGCCAATACTTTTGTGGTCATTGTACTCATCAGTGTCTGTTTATAGTTTATTTTCTGCCTTTCCCTCTCCCCTCACATCCTTATAGAGACTAGGGATGTTGGAAATTGCTCTGCATCAATTGTTTTAAAATTGGATTTTAGGATTGTTTTTAGGAGTTTTTAGAGAGTATTTTAATGTGTTTTAAAATGTTTTTATCTTTGTGTTGTTTTAATTGTTTTTATTTATTCATCACTTCAGGAGGCCTTCTGGGGTGAGAAATAACACAGTAACACTTTCAATAATAAATAAAATAGGGATGCAAGATTTTTCTAACCTCTGATACTTTATGTGATCCACAAGGAATATTGTACTTTGAATAATATTAGTGAGAGACAGAGAAGTGAATGGCCAGCTCCAGACTGGTCCATTCATGCCCTGGTTATATCAAAAAGTGAAGAAATGGAGTATTAGAGACAAGGAAGGGTCAACTGTTATGTACAAAGACTAGAGGATGACCATAAGGCCAAAGTAAAGTATAGCCATTCTGAAGGAAAAATAATAGTCCACAACAGAAAATTTTAGAAGCTGTAGCATTGTTAAATTCCTAGGAATCTCAAAGAAAAGCAGATCAAGCATTTTCAGAGCACTCTGATCCTCTCATTGATTTAACCCATTGCTTTCTGCTTCTAAATATAACAATCTGAAATGTAAGAAGTGAATAGTTTTTCTCTAGCACTTGCTTAGAAATTTCCCCCTATGACTGCTATTTAATGATTGGACAAGATGTCTCTAGTGCATTCCTTTGATTTGCTATATATTGTTATATGTAGTTGGATAGATTTTCCAAAACTACTATAAGGTGTATGTTTTTTTTTAGGTGCCCAATTGTTCACTTTGATTGCTTGTGGTGCCTTTTAAAGATCTAAGTTGTCCTTGTAGACGCACTGTGACTTGTGAATCAAGACTGTAGAAACTTTCAAGATCCCTTGGATAAGGAAGTGTAGGAGCATTCTGATCACTCCAACAGAACAATAGGAATCCCTCTCAGTCTCTGAATCAAATTATTGACTTAAATCCTCAGTCATGGTCTACGTTGCATGACTTTACATATACTTAGATATGTTGAATAGGTGCTAAGAAACCCTGTTAGTGAATTGTGATGATGAATAAGAGGAAATTGGCAAGAATGTCCAGGTGCGCATTGAGCTATATCAATGGGCATCAGCACTCCCAAGCTGATGTTCCAATGCACAGTGGTTCAATGTTCATCGGGTCCCATCATGCACTTTTTAGTAACATAATAGCAGCCCTTATTGGACACAGACATTATGGAACTGCTCAGTTCTAATTCTCACAGATGTAAGTCTACTTATGAAGACATAAATCCCAACAAGATTCCTGCCATTCTCTCCTGTCATCCTTTGTCCTGATGACTGCTATTAATACATTCTACTTCTTCTTCACTATGTCCTTCCTCCTCCCTCCCTCCCTCCCTCCCCCTTCCAATGGTGTTTGCACAACTGGGATTTTAATCTAGATGAAAAATAACTTTATGGGCTGAATACCTGCTCCTTTCCCTACTCTGGTTGCTATGTTTCTATGTAAATTATCATAAGTTGGTCAAAAGGGTTTCAGTGATTCCATTAAAAGTACATCAGCAAAGAGATGTTTTCTTTCAGGTTATATAAACAGAAACTGAGCTGATTTGCATAGTCTCAAATGAAGGAGGAGGAGAAATCAACAAAAGGAAAGTAAAAAAGAAATGTCACTGAAAGTAAATTATCTTCAGGTTTAACTATGTTTGTGAACTGTGAAAGAGGAATATGGGGGAATGGGTGTGTATACTTGAGACAAACATGACATCCATTTTATGATTGTCATGCTACAATACATATTAATGTCCTGGGCCACAATGAAGTTGGTGCGGGGGGGGGGGGGATACAGTTCTTTATTGTTGTCTTCTTGCATGCACAGCTGTTCTTGTGCAAGCATGTCAAGGATAACTAGCTAAGCAGGTATTTATATATTGAAAAGGTTTCTAGTCCACAGTTTATGCAATAGGGATTTGGAAACTCTCTCAACTTTTACATTGGAAAACAGAAGTGCACTAATCTCCTACTGAGCTACTGCAGATGGAGAGTGGCCTGCCTGCAGCCTTCTAGTTCACAGGTAGTGACAGAAAATAATTTTGTTGCCATCTCAGTTCCATTTGGCAATACACATTTTGCATCTCCCACACTCACCAAGGAATCCAACAAGTGTCAGAAGTCCATACCTTGCTGGAAAGGCTTTTGATGCTTTCTGGAGAGGAAAATGTGTATATTAACCATGGTGATATTTAACATTTTGGGCCGGAATCCTCTTGGGAACTTAACATCTTTGTAAACAGCCTTACATCTGAGGGAATTAGAACTGGGCAGTTCTATAATGTCTGTGTCTAGTAATGGGCTGCATGAGGGAGTCAGCAAAGTGATCAATCCACATTTGAACTGATACACAAGAAGACTGGTGCACAAAGGGACACGTACTGTGGGGCCGATGTGCATCAACCCCCTTTTACATTGGGATACTGGCTAAGGGGGTGCCAATACATAATGGGACACTCTTTCTAGTGTCCTATTACAGATTTTCACAATCCACTAACAAGTATCTTAGCATCTCTGCTATGTAGCTAAGTATATGTAAAGTTACATGATGTATACCATAATAGAGGTTTCTGGCCAATGTGTGATTAAAAATAAATACATTTGAAAAATTAACAGAAACATATTTTGTGGACTGGAAAAATGCATTCACAAATGTGTATATGAGAAAAGAGCATATACAAGATACAATTTGAGAGAATCTATGTATGTAACATATCTCACCTTTCTCCCAGTATGAAACTAAAGGCAGCTATATTAGTTAAAACAATGGATAATATAGCAATAACAGCTTCGTTTATATACTGCTTCACATCACATTAAGCAGTCCTTAAGCAGTTTACAACTGTAAGCTAATAGCCCACAACAAGCTGAGTACTCATTTTAGTGACCTCAGAAGGATACAAGGCTGAGTCAACCCTGAGCCCCTGGTTGGGATTGAACTCACAACCTTGTGGTTTGTGAGTGAGTGGCTGCCGTACTGACATTTAACCACTGTGCCACCAGGCTTAAAGCATTTGTATTAAATACATCAATTTAAAACAAAAAGAGAGTTAAAACTTAATAATAATGGGAAAATACAGTACACCTTATATATAAAACATTTTGCAATGGCCAGATTTACACACTAATTTGCATGCTAATTCCTAGCAGACAATGGGCACTAATCCTCCTCACATATCCTCACATCCTGAGGCCTTGTGTCAACAGAACAATACCCAGATTTACATGCTAATCCTCTCAACCGAAAGTCACACCATATATATACCCCACACACCTCCATGCCACCATTCTTTGAAGATGACAACCACAGATGCAGGTGAAATGTCAGGAATACATTCTTATAGAACGTGGCCTCACAGCTCACCCCCCCCCCCAAAAAACCCCCTATGGATGCCAGCTGTGAAAGCCTTTGACTTAACAGTCAAAGGCCTGGGTAAACAAAAAAGATTTGCCTGCCTATAGAAAGAGAGCATTGAAGAAGACCATCTAGCTTCCCACAGGAGGAAATTTCCACAGCCTGGGGGCAGCCACTGAGAAGGTTCCCTCCCATGTCCTCAACTCCTGGTGCACTGCAGAAATAATGCAGTTTGATACTGCTCTAACTGCCATGGCTCAACACAACGGAATTCTGGTATTTGGAGTTTTGTGAGATGTTAGCCTTCTCTGTCAGACAACAAACTACAAATCCCAGTATTCCATAGGATGGAGCCATGGCAGTTAAACCAGTGTCACATTGTATTATTTCTGCAGTACACATGCAGCTCAAGAAAAAGCCCTCCCCCAAAGATCTTAAAATTTGGGCAGGCTCATATCTAGAGAGAGTTTTTCAGATAGCCTAGAAAGCCCAGTTCAGATTAACAATTTAACAAAAGGGGGCAAATTATAAGGAACATAATGAGAACATGACTGATAGCTGTTGATATCTCTAGTCATAAATTATCCTGACACACTGTAGAGCAGGGGTAGGCAACCTTTCCCCTTTAAACGCCGAGGGACTTCAGCTCCCAGAAGCCTCAGCCATGTTGGCCAACAGTCCCATGTTGGCCAGTAGCTCCTGGGATTCTGGGAGCTGAAGTCCCTCGGCCCTTAAAGGGGAAAGGTTGCCTACCCCTGCTGTAGAGCAACCTTATTTCTCAAGATGTTATCAAAAGTTCTGTGCTTTCAGTTGTGTAAACAATGATACTATGTTGAAATTACTATACCAGCGGTGAGAATGGAGAAGGGAGTTGCAGATGTGGACCAAAGGAATAGAGGCATGCAATTTCCCTTTTCATCCATGAAGTACATTGGGTGACCCTTGGCAATGTCATTATCTCTCAGGCTAAACTACTAGATGTTATGAGGATAGCATGTTGAGAAAGATGATATTCATCCTTGGAAGAACTGAGGGCTTTATAATAATAATCTTCAACTATTTCTCTTGGCAAATAGATACATTTGATTTGAAAAGCTGGTACTTTTTTCCATTGTCTCAGTGATAATGATGGAAAATGTCCATATGTTTTTAAAACTACTGGCTTTCCACATATATAAATTAGGTAGGTATATAAATCTCAAGTAACCTCTCTACCTCTTCCTGCTGAGTTATAGTACTGAATAAGTGAACTGCACTTAGAAAGAATGTCGGAGTGGAGGGAAAAAAGAACCTCCTTGCCCATCAATTAAGAAGCAAATGCTCTCCAGAGCTACAACAAAAGGGACTGAAAATGTATGAAGATATTAAATGAAGCTCTGAAGCATACATTGCAGTCAATCACATAGTATATATGCAAGCAGAGCAGGAATATTTGGATAAGAATAATACAATGTGAAAATCCCTCACCAGCTTTATTTTAACCACTGTATTGACAATTTCCTTGCAAAAAGTTTAGAGTTAATGAATGCAATATGACAATTATTTAACACAATAGGAGAGCTCCAGGTAAGGGTGGCTGAAG
>CM034701.1:253390906-253401938 GCA_020142125.1 Phrynosoma platyrhinos
ATCCAAGCTAACTACTTTACTCCTGAGTTCTTGTGTGTATGATTATATAACAGTTTCTTTGTGTGTTTGAATCCCCAAATAAATTACAGTTCATTGGAAACCTTTGTCTCTACCAGTCTATTCTTTAGCCACCTCCATAAACATAGCATAAAAGATCCCATAGAAGACTTGGACTTTAGTCATTCTCCAGGTTCAAGATCTTCATTACACAACTAAAACCCAAAATTTCATCACACAACTAAAACCCAATGTGCCCTTGGTATCCACTGGGGTTTGGCTCCTGGACTCCCTGGGGTTACCAAAATCCAAGGGTGCTCAAGTCCTATTAAATACAATGGGGAAGTAAAATCCCTGATATAAAATGGCAAAATCAAGATTTGCTTTTTGGCATTTATATAGTTTTAAAACATTTTCTTACTTATATATATAAAAGTATAACAACAAAGGTGTTAACAAATGAAAAATATAGGATCCACAGAGAGAAGTTGTAATGAAATACCTTTCCAAAATCCAGCAGGTGTGTAACCTGTTCCAGGTCCAATCGCTCAGTGATGGTGGTTCTCTTTCCTACCCCAACTGCTATACAACACTCCTGCAGATGCACAGTGTGCCCTTCCAGTAGTATCCTCTCCTTCAGCCCATTATGTTACAAACCAAGATTTCCAGCCAAGTGACTAAACAAGACAATCCAGGGTGCTAAGCCAGCTACATATTAAGCCAAATCTCTTTATATGCCTGTGTAGAGTAGCAAAAATAAAATAATAAAAACAAAAAATAAACAACCTCACCCTCCCCTCAAAAGTCAGTCAAACATTCCCACTCAGCTCCAAGTAAGATATCAGCTAATATAACACAGCTCATAAGGGAAGAGGAATATCTGCCAAATGTAAAGAGGCCTACAAAAGGAGGCAGTGATAGTTGTGACTCTCAGCTTTTCTCCCTTTATATTGGTGTGGTATATGTGTGGCATGTGTAACTATACAAACACTGATGTTACACAATCTTTTCTTTTAATCTGGCAGCAAAATGATCCCTCCCCCCAGGAACCAGGCAACCTGAACAAGGGAATAGCACTCTTGGAAATTGGAAGATCATGAGACTGAACTAGTATCTGTTTCAACAGGTGGGGGGGAAAGCCATGAGCATGTTTGGCCTATTCGATCAATACAGGCACAGGAATAAGCACAAACCCTTTTGTGTGTGAGCCTGTTTTTAACCCTACTATTTTAACAAGACTAACAGGCTGACCCCATTCATTGCTATTTAATTACTCAGTTCACACAGAAAACGTTGATGGTATCAGAATATCAGGAAATTCAGAAAGTGATTGCAGAATGAGAGGGTGCAAACAGTTCATTTTTTCTTTGAGTACTGGGTCCCTAGCCAGTGAGAGGCCTTAGCCAACTGCATCATAGGGCCTTTGCAGACTGCTAGAAATAGTGCAAATTGAGTCCATTTTAAGGGTTATGGTTACGGAATCATGGGAACTGTATTTTATTGTGGCACCAGAGCTCTTTGACAGAGAAGGCTCAATGTCAATGTCTCAGAAAAAAACAACACAATTCCCATGATTCCCTACCACTAACCCTAACCCTTAAAGTGGACTCAATTTGCACTATTTCTGGCAGTCTGTAAAGGCTTATTCCAAAGGAATTGTTCCATCAACAGAACTCCATCTGTCAGCAGAACTGGAGACAGGCTGTTCTTGCAGCCATCTCTGTATCCTCCAAAATTTCTCTGGAGAGTTGGGAATGCTCCTGAGCACATTTGTGTGTGGGAAGCTGATGCTGTGAGGAGAGAAAAGGGAAGAAAAGATTTTGAAGACAGACTGTCTTGGAAGGCTGATAGTCATTCACTCACTTCTGACTAATTCTTCAGACTCCCAATCATTTTGTCTGGAATTCAGTTTTGCAGTGATGGATTCATAATCTAGAGCTACAGATTTATAAGTGATTCACAATGTTGCCTTACTAGGCATCAGCTGCTGCAAGTGATAGGGGTCTGTTTCCTGTCAACTGGGAAGCAGCAGACTGATGTTTCCACCATCCCCTCCTGCCAGTGATCTTTAGTGCAAGGAAAAATTACAACAGGGATTTCACTGGAGATTGCTGGTGGGATGTGGGTGGAAACATCAGTCTGTTGCACCCCAATGGATAGAAAAACAGAGTTTTGTTGCTTGCAGCAGCTGGTGCCTACTAAAGCAGGATTTGAGAAGTTCAGGCCAGGAGATGCTACTAATTAATGAAGCATTCTTAATTAAGTAGCTGATCTAAGATCTTAGCCCCAGTTCCACTTCTTGGATTCTGCTAACTTGAAACTGGATGTAGCCCCTGGTAGCATATTGCCTACCTATCCCAACATCAGTTTCTGAGTGATTCCCTGGCTTTGCCTTCAAGAAAGCCCACTTCTGTGGAAACTGATGACATCTTGGAAAGAAGCAGATTTCTGGCTTTGAGGGTTCCAGCCATAGGCCATTTATTTGACTAAGGTATTTTTAATGGTTAAAATGAGAAATGAAAATTGTATTGAAAGGATGCAATCCTATTAGAGAAGAGGTCAGTGAATCAGACTGTAATTTGCTCTCTTCAGAATATTGCATCCCCTTTCCATGGAGTTGCTAAGCAACAGCTTGAAAGAGTTACTCTCTGTTAGAGGAACCTCAGGTACTCGGAGATAGAGGAGGAGGAGGAGGAGGAAGAAGAAGAAGGGCAGCAGCAGCCTGCATAAGAGGGAGGGAGGGAGGACTCTCAGATGAAATGGGTTTCATAAAATGGAGGAGGAGATCTGGGCTCCTGAGCCATGATAGGTCCAATGAACCTGACAGAGAGTGATGCAAGTCTTGGGCCCCATTGAGAAAAACACTTCAGGAAGAAGTGGATCACTTTGATCCAACATATCCTACAGACACTTCTAGCACTGATCAATACTGGGCAGCTGCACTGGAGGCACTAATAATTAAGCTGGAACTGTAACTGCTATATATATGATTTCTATGATGAAGGGTGGGTAGTCCAGGGACCACTTTTCAAATCCTTGCATTCAGCACCTCCTCAATATGAAACTGTGACCATAAGATCACTTAAGCTGCTGCTGGTCCTCCTCCTTTTCCCTCCTTCAGAACTGTCCACCTCAAAACAAAACAAAACAGAGGTTGAAGTCTAAAACAAGATATGTGATCACATCTTGTTTTAAGGGAGAATTGAACCCCCTTGAAAAAATGTATTTCCCATCTGCAGGTTCTGGCAGTCACAAAAATGATCTTGGGACTGCAGGCTTTATTCCCACTCTTGCTGTTAACTATAGATTAACAATATCATCATACAGCAGTTAGGGGAGCCAAGTTATTGTGCAGTTGGAGATTAAATAATTAACTGGAACTTGTTGCGATTGTAAATACCATATATTGTCTAACCTAACAGTTACTGTATCAAATCATGTCTTCTAATAATTGCTTTACTCCTGACCTCTCCCCTCCACACTTGTTATAAATAAACCACATTCCATTGTTATGTTCGCAAAACAAACAATCAAAACCCTATTAGTGCTAAATCGTGGCATTTTACTTCTCTGCTGAACTGTAATGTGTTATTAAGGCTATTGCCCATCTAGCACCTACCTTGACCACAGACTCCACCTGTGGCCAGGAGATCCTCTTTAGGAAAGAGAGCAATTAACCTCTCTGGAAAGGGACCATAGATGAAGGAAGAGGCTTGAGACTCCCCCTCGATCATGTCATTCATGCCATTCTAGGTTAGAGTGTATTATTTATTCTGCTTATCTCCTTCTTTGTGCTGGAAACACTCAAGATACACGTTTTAGTGGAAGAAAATAGCTGCTATTCCCAGTGAAGCTGGAAAGAGAAAAGAAAGGAAGACGACATCAGCTTCCCATCCCAGATTTAAGAGTGCTAAAGTAACTAGTCTGGCTAGTGGTGGCAGTGGCAGCCCCTTCTCTATTCTGCCCAGCTCTACTTTCTCTTTCTCAAATCTGTTCCCCACTGGGAGAAAGATGACTGGCATTTCCAAGGATGATAGCATCCCTGAAAGACTGTCAGTTCTTGTAGAGAGCAAAGTGAAGACACAACGTACTTAGAAAAAAAAATAAGCACTACCAAGGGCCAGGGAAAGGTCAAAAGTTCTGGTATTCCCACTCTAATGAGTATATCTGGAAGGAAACCTCCTGTGATATCAGAAGAAATTGATTGGAGTGGGCCTGAATGCATACAACAAACTGGCAGTACCCCCATGAAATTTCATGAGAATGACCTTTGAGGTCAGGCTGTGCAATGCCACTGCCTTGTGCTGTCTGTCTGACTGATGAATGTAGTCAAAATTGCCCTGAGCTCCAACTTGCAGTTCAACTGGTTAATAATGAGAACAGGATGAACTTAATTGCAGATATACCATGGAATCCTTGGTTTGAATCTAATGTCTTGGCTTCAGTTTCCCATATAGACAAATATTTTAAATGGTTGCCTAAGTAGAATCAAGACAAAAGAATAATAGCAGCAAGTTACTTGGGTTTTCAGAGTTTTTCCAAAGGTTGAACAGTTTGAACCAGGACCTAATGCTAGTACAATATCTACACCAGAAACTCCATTCAAGAGATTTTCTCCTGGAAGACCATTTCAGAGATTGCTTGAAGGTAGTTACTATGTTATGATTCTGAAATGTCTGTGATTGTTGCTGTTGTTGTCAATTGACTTTGAGTTGACTTTGACAAATGGTGATCTCATGAATGAGACAACTCCAAGACTCCATGCCCTCAATGGCTTTACTCAGGCTCAGGGCCATGACCTCCTTCACTGAGTCTATCCATCTGGTATGCAGTAGCCCTTTACCTTTCCTAGCATTATTGTCTTTTCTAGTGAGTCGTGCTTTCTCGCAATGTGGCTAAAGTACGATGGCCTCAGTTTAGTCATCTTGGTTTCCAGAAAGAGTTCAGGTTTGATTTGTTTTAGGACTCTTTTGTTTGCATTTTGGCCATCCACAGTATCATAAGCACTTTCCCAGCATCACATCTCAAATAAGTTAATTTTTTTATCTGTCAGCAATGTTCAGTTCTTACATCCATACATGATTATGATGATCCTAACTTTAGTGTTCAATTTTATATTTTTGTACTCTAGGATCTTGTCTTGTTCTTTCATAGATGCTTTCCCATTCTGATTTCTTATCAGCAATCTTTGTTGTGATCAAGGTATGGGAAGTCTTGAACTATTTCAGTTTCCTTGTCATTTATATTGAATTTATGTAAATCCTTTTTGGTTATCATTTTTGTTTTGTTAATGTTGAATATGAAGCCTTATAACTTTCTTCTTTGACCTTCTTTAATAATTGTTCCATGTATTTGTTGTTTTCTGCTAGTAGTATGGTGTCTTCTGGCTATTTTAGATAGCTGACACTCCTTCCTATCTGCATTCCTCTTTCCTCCATGTCTAAACTTGCTCTGCACATAATATTTTCTGTGTACACGTTGAACAAATAGGTGATAGAAAGCAGTCTTGACTGACCCCCTTTCCAATTAGGAACCATTCTCTTTCTCCATATTCTGTTCCAATAGTCGCCTCCTGTCCTGAGTACAGGTTCCACATCAGGAAAATCAAATGTAATACTACAACCATTTCTTTAACATCAATCCATATGTTTTTTTTTAAAAAATGATTTTGGCAGTCAAAGCATTTTATCTAGTCTATAAAGCAACATTCTGATTTTCTTCTGGAATTCCCTGGTGCACTTCATTGTCCATTGTATGTTTGCCATGTGATCCACATTAGGTTCTTTCCTGAATGCAACTTGCACCTCTTGAATTTTTCACTCTGTAAATGGTAGAAATCTTTGCTGCAGAATTTTGAGCATGATGGTCCATTATTTTGTGTCTCCTTTTTTGGAGGGGGTGGATGGGAATGTATATTTGTTGACAGATTTCAGTTTGAATTAAAATTGGTTCTGTCTCTGTGGATTGCAGCAGTTCTATGGATATGTCATCTGTTCCTGATGATTTTTTAAATTCTCATTTGCATTGAGTCAGTAGCATCCCTGCCCTAGGTGTCACCTAGTACAGGATTGGGAGAGGCCTTCAGGGACGGTGCACCTGGCCCTCTCTGTCAGTGGCTCCATGTAGTCCTACTCATGTGTAGGATGACATGGCAGCAGTGAGGTGCAGTGGGCCCTGGCCTTCTCCCTCAGTGCCTCCATGTTGTCTAACTTATGGCAGCAGTGCAGGGCCCAGGCAGAGGCCTGACTGGGAGATCACACCTCGTCTGAGGTTTCAGCTGGTATGATCCACCCCCTGCACACCCCCAGTGATACCACTGCATTGAGTGCAACTTCACCTTCCAAAATTTGCAGTTCATCTTTGTATGATTCTTCTTCCCATGTGTCATTCATCCTTTCATCTCGTTTCCATCATCTTCATATTTCATCATAGGCATGTATTATTCAAAAACATAGCTGTGTTAGTCTATAGAATCAGTATGTAGAGAGATTTTGTAGCACCTTTGAGACTAACTGAAATAAATAAACTGGCAGCATAAGTTTTCATCCTACTTCTTCAGGAAGTATTATGTTCCTCTTCTGATTGTTTAGCATCCCACCATTATTTTAATTTTCCTTTGATTTCATGGATCTTGTGGAAGAGGTTGCTTGTTCTTCCTTTTTTGTTGTTGGTTTTTTTCCTCTGCATTGATTATTATAATAATTCTCTTTACCCTTGCATATAATCAGTTGCACACATGGTTTTGGTTCTGTTCCTGTCTCCCTTTTCTTTTGCTTCTCATTTTTCATTTACTACTTTTGTCTGTTATTCACTTTTTTTGTTTTCTTTTTGACCACAGATAGTATCTGTTTGCATTCCTTCTTGACTCTCTCCCTTGTCTTCTGTCCACAGTTCTTCTGGTCCCCTGTCAATTAGGCTTAATAGTGCATATATATCCTATCTGTGTGGTACAATTTGAAGTGCAGGCACTCATTGTGAAAGTCTGCATTGTTCTATGACAAGCAGAATTCAAAAACATAGGCAGCTGTATTCACCATATATATGGGTGTGTGAGAGCACATACATGCCACTCTGAAATATTTTATATCAAAGCAAGGATAGCTCACACCAATAAATAGTTGCTGGGAACATGCATACACAATAATAGCTACCATGAGAGGCTAGGATAAAAAAAATATCAGCACATATTATCTTAAGTTACTACCAGTAATCTTAGGAGAGGCTTCAGAATTGTAGATGGCAGGGAAAACATATAAAAACTGGAAAATCCACAAATGATGTCATTATGAGGGCGTGAAGTGGCTCTCTGGAGAACCCCAAAGGACTAGATTGGGGTACAAAGAGGGTCAGATTTGGCTTTGGGGCCTGATGTTCCCCACTTCTGCTGATATTTCCCCCAGCTGTTGTTTCTAGCCCTTTAGCTGTATGCATTTTGCCTGCAAGTATTTTGCTTGCAAGGCTCTTACTTTCACACTGAGTTATGAGGCTGACCCACAAGAAAGATTTTTTTTTATCTATGAGTGACCCCAAAGTAAAATTTTGTTTCAAGAGTTCAGGGGTAATAATCCCTATAACCTACTATGTGAGGGTTTAACCTCTATTTTGAATTGAAAATAAATATGATGACCAATTTGCTGATGAGGATGGAAATGTCATATAATTTGTCCTTGCTGTGCACAATTTATGGAAGCCAACCTTCCAATAATCACTGTGCAGACATTAATTAATCAAGTTCATATAAAATGTGTTCGTTACAAACATAACGTGAATTAGGTACCTCAGACTTATCTCATAATCACACAATTAGTTCTTCCTCATATGTGTTTGTCAGACAATAAACTGATGTAAATTTTAGTTTGCAATTAGTTGTGATTAATGCATCATTACAGAGTTAGCCACATACTTATTGTTTTCTGAGGTAGAATGCTGCATCAGATCTAATCAGATAAATGAAAGTGCCTCATCATTCAGCACATACTTAAACTACTAAGAACATAATCTTACCATTAGTCCAAAGTTGAATTGACCCACTTAATCAGTGAGTTTTTCCTAAATGTTGACTACTCACTGTTCAACAATTGAATGAGTGGATTTACTCTGGTTGGGACTAGCCAATAGCATTCAGCAAAGAAAAACTCTGCTGTTCCTATCTAGTCCATCTCTTTGCCCATTCCACTTTCCAGTGCAACAGCACAGTCCTTCTACCTGCTATTATAAAACATAGAGATGATCAGTGGTTAGATAGTCTTTAAAGACAGGTTATACAGACTCATGGAAGACAGTAGCATTCTGGCTACTGTCTATTACCTCCAGTATCAGAAAAATACTGGGGAATGTTAGTGAGAGAATGCTGTTGCACTCATATCTTCTATGTGGGCTTTTAATAGGCATCTTATTGGTCATGGGGAATAGAAAACTGGACAAAATAGGACATTGTTCTTATTCAGAATGGTTCTTCCTACATTCTTAAGGTGCATGGTACCCAATGTCAGTCGTGTTATTTTGGCATGCATATGCAGGAAATTCCACAAATATCTTGCCCCTTCCCTGGCATTAGAAAGATAACAATAAAACATTAAGTAACTAACAACTTGCAGCCCTTTAATGATTCCTCCCCCCCCCCAAAAAAAAATCTGCTGCCTGAGGCAGCCATCTCACTCTGCCTAATAGTAGGGCTGCCCCTGCTGGAAACAGTGAGGCTGATTGCCAGGTTAAATGTCATGACCATTTTTTCCTCAATGAAGACAAGGGTAAAAATCCATTGACGCTGAATCAAGAGTATCAACAAGACCAAAATGACCATCTTCTAGCCATCTTGGGGTGCTCAGTGATGGTTTGATGTATTTAGTGTTTCCTATAGCTTTCTTTGGAAAATCAGGTCCATTCTGCAGGCATCCTAGCCTAATGGGGGGAAGCAATCTTTGTTGGAAGGATTCAGCATACAAGGAAATGCATAGTATGTTTCCATATAGGGCCAATTTGTTTGAAAAGAAGTTCTAATCAGACCTGGACATTCAAGAGGATTCCAAATTGCATTCTTTATTTCTTGGCAAGTCACATCTTCTCTATTTCCCTTCTAGGCATTCAGGATGATATGACATTCCTACACATTCCTGCCAACTGCATGCAGCATACATCACACTGAAATGGTTTTCCATTTCTTGCAAACTAGGTCTATCTTCTCAGGTCTCTGAAATGCCCATCACATATAGAACATTAAGCTCACTATAAAAAGGTCAGTACATCCTTTGATATAAGGGAGGATAAATACTGATGCTTGGAAACCTGCTGGATTTTGATGGAGGGGGCTGTGCTATGAAAGGGCAACATTTTTTTAAAGATTGTATTTTTATTTCTAGGAATGGGAACATGCTTATGGGATTTTCTGCTTTTGTTCCAAGTATAGTTTAACTGGTCTAGGATACTATGCATCTTGAATTTGGAAATAGGGAAACACCATTATTGTTGTTATTGTTGTTGCTGCTGCTGCTCCCCAGGCAGAAGAATGTGTTGATTCTGATAACTGAAATCTAACATTGGGCATTTATCAAGGAGGGAATTTTGAAAATGACTTATTTCAGCTGATCATGACTGGACATCCATTTTGTGTGAGAATTCAGTTTTAGAAATTACATTTCCCCTCTCCCCTCCTCCTCCCCTCTTTTCTATGATATGCCACATCTTAGCAGTCACTTGAGTACACACTGCAGGCTAGTATTTTTTTTTCAGGACATGCTACTAAGGACGTTATCACAAGGGGAGTCGTGGGGAGAAAGTGGAAATAAACGGGCACAAGCAGAAGCCTTTAATTTACGTGATTTGTCCCGTTCCGCCTCATCTGATAACTAAATTCGAATTTAAAAGGGGGTTAATTTGAACTCAAACCTGATCTTTTCATTTTCAGGATTTTTGAGGATTTGAAAAGATCAGGTTTTTGTTTGAATTAACCCCCTTTTAAATTCGAATTTAGTTATCAGACAAGGCAGAACAGGACAAATCCCGTAAATTAAAGTCTTCCACTCGTCCGGTTTATTTCCACTTTCTCCCTGCAACTCCCCATGTGATAACGTCCTAAGTGAATATAATCTTCTTGGAGACATTTGCTTCATGTTGCCCTTTCTCACTGCTTTCATTGGGAATTCCCCTTCCTGACTCTTTCCAAAGCATTGTTGGGATTCAGAAAGTGCCATACTAATCTTCATTAGGATTTACCTACGTTTTAGCTTTGTAGTGAAGAGGTTGAAAATCACTCTAGAACACATGAAACAGAATCTATACAATAATTTACTTTTCTTATTGATTTTGAAGAAAGAAGTATACAAGTGAGCTGCGAAGGGTGAGGGGGAAAACAGTTGCCTTCAAAGGTCTATTTCTCCAGGGATCAGCATAAGAGTTCTTTTACTAGAACAAGTTAAAGAACCATTGCAACAACATATTTGATGAAAACTAGTCTTTCAACCTCTGAGGTACCTTTTATCTCTACTGGAAATTGGATTAACTCAAGTCTTTCTTTTCCTGCTATTTATATTTCTAAGATCCTCAGTAAAGTCTTTCATCTAGAAATTCATATGCAATCTGCTTAAAATTCATGACATAGGATCTGAATATCCATCCTGACAGACATTCCTAAAATTCTCTGTGTTCAGTTTTATTTGAATTGTTATCAAACAAGTCTCAATGTGCAGGATGTTTATAATTCAGCGAGAAAGTACAATGGGGAAAGACTAAGAAAATCTGTTTCAGCTATTAAACACACTGATTCAGTGTTTAGTTCTCACGCTACTAAGAATACCCTTTTCAGTGTACTTTAGCAGCAGCATCCCCCCTCCTTTGCTGTGATTTTTTTTTTAAAAAATATCAAATATCTGATCTAATAATTTTCTGCTTGCTGTGTGATTTCAGTGCACATGAGAATCTGCTATCCTCAGGACAGGGAAATTTCTCTCCATGCAACAGGAGGAACTGTGGGCAGAGAATTGATCTCCCCCATGAATTTTATAGAAAAGTGAACTCATGTACATACTATCCCATCACA
>CM034701.1:253478763-253489903 GCA_020142125.1 Phrynosoma platyrhinos
CCTGGGGCCGGTCCAAAGGCCTCAGGGGGGGGAGCATCCAGCCCCTGGGCCTTAGGTTGCCTACCCTTGCCTTAAAGCAAAAGGAAGGAGTCAACACACTCAGGGGGACCCCATGCTTTGCAAAATTACAGAAGAACATTTCAAGAAAAAACATGCAAGGGGGCAAAAACATTGACAGCCCTAAGCAGCTCAATGAAGCCTGAGCATGTGTAGTAGCTACAAAGTGTTGTGTATCCTCTGGAAAAAGGGAAAATGGGGAAATGGGAAAGGGGTGGTGATGGAATGCTCTGCTCAGAGGGAAAGGCTGGTTGATGGAATGCTGAAGAGGAGTACTGCCATTAGGAAGAAAATTACCTTGTACAATTTTGTTACAAGAGGTTCCACATCATGAAAAGTGGAAAAAAACTGGACACAACTTTCATTGAAAATTGTTTCACTTGAGGTGAAAGAACATATCTTTGCCTGTGGTGTTTGAGTTGTACACATGCACCACTTGTGTGAAGAACAAATGCACCTGCAGTTTTCTTCTACATAGCACAGACCTGCCATCATTTCATCTTGGCATTTCCATATCACAGAGAGCAAGTGTGGCATAATGGTCTGAGTATTGGATTACTACTTTGGAGACTAGGGTTCAATTCCCTGGCCAGCCATGAAACCCACTGGCCTTGGGCAAGACATGTGCTCTAAGCCTCAGGGGAAGGCAAAGTTAAATTTCCTCTGAACAAATCTGGCCAAGGAAGCCCTATGATAGGGTTGCCATAAGTCAGGAACAACTCAAAGGCACAGTACAACAACAAAATTTCCATATCACAGCAGCAGCTGGTGTGTACTTTAAGATTTGTGTGTGTTCATATGGATAATATAAGTACTTGTATGAGATAGTTGACTAGGAACTGAACATAGGCTTCAAACCATGTTGGTAGCATTATACTTTTCTTACATCTTTGGCTTCAGTCCTAAGATTCCTTGCAGCATCCCATAGGCCAGGGGATAGGCAACCTCTTCCCCTCTAGATGTTTAGGATAACAACATCCTTCCACTACAGTCATCTTGACCAATGGTGAGGAATTACATAGTCCAAAGCATCCAGAGTTACAACGCAAAACATCTTGAGTTTAGAATTAATTTAACTGCTATAAGTCCATTTTATGGAATTCTGGGATTTGTAGTCTGTTGTAGCATGAGAGCTCTCTGACAGAGAAGGCTAAATATCTCACAAAACTACTAATTCCAAAATTCCATAGTATTGAGACATGGCAGTTAAAGTGTCAAACTATATATTGCTTGAAGTCAATCATCACCATCTCTACTGGTTAAAGTTGTTGGCTTGTTTTGCTTCACAACAAGGCAGGACCTTGTTTAGAAAACAAGAGAAATATGCTCTCAGTAATTACCTGGTAAGAATGTGTTAGCCTTCTACTAAAATGATCTGCCCCCCTCTGAGATTGTGCAAGTAAATAAAGCTATTGCTTATTTAGCTTATATCTTTTCTTTATTCAGGGGTAGAGAGAACCAGGTCTTTCTTTACACTGGATGATATTTACTTGTATCATGTTCCTTCACCTGATGCTTCTTCAAATGCTGATCTGAACTGAGAAGCAGCACAATGCTAAAAAAATAAGGTTGGTAAATTATTCAATATGTTTAAATTTTAAATCACAATATTTGTTATTTTAAATGATAATACATTTGATACCATCACTGGAATCTTCCTAATTTTTAATGGGTGTCTGTCTTTTCATATGACCCTGAATGACTCTGGACTATAACTGCCATTATCCCCAAAGCAAAGGAGCATGTAGGCACCTCATGAACACTTCAAACAGATGAATTTGGGAGTTGCTAATGAAGGACATTAACATCTCTAGAGTCAGGAAGATAGATGATTTAGAGGCAGGAAGACATTACAGTTTCTGCCAGACATACAAGATAAGACTAATTTACAACTCAATTCTCACCCTTGACACTGCCAAATCAACTGATCCTTTACAGTGTAAATTTGGCTTTGATGTAGGAAAAACACTTTTGCCCTCAGACCAGTTTTGGCTTATAAAAGATTCCTGAAACCAATTGTCAGATGGGCTAGGTAGAATATATGGGGTCACTCTGTCACTCTGAATTCTGCTAGTTCCAATACATCCGTTCCCCA
The DNA here is from genome assembly GCA_020142125.1 of Phrynosoma platyrhinos. NCBI lineage: Eukaryota > Metazoa > Chordata > Lepidosauria > Squamata > Phrynosomatidae > Phrynosoma > Phrynosoma platyrhinos. The sequence continues at coordinate 253,480,916 of CM034701.1, forward strand.
CCTTCACCAGAACAGTCATGTCCCACACCATCCATAGCCAAATTGGAACTGGAGACAAGCCTCGTCTTGTGTAAGTATCACTGTTAGTTCAGCCTCCAGCAATTCTCAGCTAACTCCTGATTTCCTGAGTCCTTGGTATGTGTGCATGGGTGAAAGTAAATTGCAGTGTGATTTTTACCCCCTTAATAAAATAAACTCTTCATTTTGAAAATTCTGCCTCTGCAAAATTCCTTTGATCTCTTTTCCTTTGTTTTATATATAAGGAAAACGATCCCAAGAGCTGTTGTAGCCAGCCCATTAATTAATTGAGGTAATTAAAATTCCCATGGAGAGATCCTGGCTACACCCTCAAGGCCTAAACAGATTAATATTTTTCCAAAGCAAATTTATATGGAAGGGTTGGAAGGGAGATAATAAAATATATCTGTGTCAAACAGATGGTTAAAGGTTTCAAGATGTGTAAGATTCATAACTGTTTGCAATTTATAATGGCTTCTACAAAAGACTTGAAATTTTGTGAGTCATGCTAATGCCATTATTTTTCTGCAAGGCCTTGCAGAATTTTAACAGCATCATTTTGGCTATTCAACAATAGTTCTGCATTCATTCATGTATCCTCTGTCTTGGCAGTTAGGATAAAATGCACTTGTCAAATTTATACACTCTTATGCATATTTCTTGTTATGTTAATATGTAGAGGAGAAATCTCATAAAAATTTAAAATATTTTATTGAATATAAACTGGAAAAACAAAAGCAAAATAGAAAGAATTGTTCACTGCAAGGTAAGCTCAAAGGGGGCTTGCCGGGGAGAAGAAGAAATGTAAACTTCAGCTAAAGATATTGAAATAAATTTCTTAACTTTCGGCTGAAAGTTAGTTCATACAGAGCAGCAGAGCTATTTACAAAGCACAAACACTTCTTCTGGTCTCCAAAGTATAAGGTCTATATCATCCCCAAAATAAAATGAATTGCCTTAGCCAAGACCAGAAGCAAAAGTGGGGATAAGAGCAGTTTAATAGGGCTCATGTAAGTCCAGTTGAAAACTAGCGTGGTGTAATGTTCCATGGAACATGGAGCATAGAACTAATGTTAGCATAGGACTAGGACTATGGAGATGGGGCTTCAGTTCCCTGCTTAGCCATAGAGACCTGCTTGGTGATCTTGGATAAGTCACACACTCTCAACCCCAGAAAACCATGTGATAGGTTCATTTTTGTTGTTGTGTGCTTTCAAGTTGTTTCTGATGCATGGCAACCCTAAGGTAAACCTATTCTGGGGTTTTCTTGGTATGATTTGCTTAGAGGAGGTCTACCATTGCCTTCCCCCAAGGCTGAGAGAGTGTGACTTGCCCAAGGTCACCCAGTGGGTTTTATGGCCAAGCTGGGAATTGAACCTTGCCCCCCAGAGTCATAGTCCAACATTCAAATCATTATGCCACACTGGCCCTCAGGTTAATGTCACCATAAATCAGCAACTATCTGAAGGCACACAACAACAAGTCCAGTTAGCCTATCCTATTATGGCATTGGCACTGTGGTGTATCACTTTATACATATTTTTACTTTTAAAAATGGAAAACGAGATGCCAAGTGACATCTGCATAAAGCAAACTAGAAGAAAATTTATTCTGGAACATAGTCCCTTATGTTCTAGTTGACTGTCTTGGAAACATGTTTTTCCTGCGTATGTGTGAATGTTCACATACATGAACCCATGCTCAAAGAGACCTCAAAGGTTCCCTTTTGGGGACCACAACTCCCCATATCTATCCAGAATTGCTATATTCCCCAAGTTTTCCCAACTGTCACTGAACTGTGCAACAATAAATAATTAAAAATGAAATCTACTATTTAAATAGACCACACCTGAATCTAAAAGTAACATCATTTGTTCAAAGCATTTCTCTTCCTTCACTAGGAGCTAGTTACTACCATATCGGGGGCCCAGTGAACTAGCACCAGAGGTTTGCTCAAAATTTAAAGTAACTATCTAAGGTTCTAATGAAATAGGAGAGGTTCCTCCATCCCACCTTTTTACTGAAGATCCTTGTGGGTCCATTGTTGCTTTTTGGTTAGGCTCTATCCGTTAGGAATTCTCTTTGTTGTTGTTAACTGCCTGGACTAATGGTGACCCTATGGATGAGACATCTCCAAGACCCTATGTCCCCCACTGCTCTGCTTAATTCCTGCAACTGCATACCTGTGATCTCCTTAATACTGTCCATCCATCAGGCATATGGCCTTCCTCTCTTCCTGCTTCCATTCACCTTTCCCAGCATGATTGTTTTTTCCAAAGAGTCCTCCCTTCTCATGACATGTCTGAAGTATGACAGTCTCAGTTTGGTCATGTTGGCTTCCAAGGAGGTTTCCGGCTTGATCTGCTCTATGACCCATTTGTTTGCCCTTTTGGCTGTCCATGGGATCCGCAGCACTCTTCTTCAGCAACACATATCAAATGAATTGATTTTCTTCCTATCATCTTTCTTAACTGTCCAGCTCTCACATCCATACATGGTAATAGGGAATACAATGGCTTGTATGATTCTAACTCTTGTGCTAAGCTGTATATCTTTGTATTTTAAAATCTTTTCTAGTTTTTTCATAGCCACCTTCCCCATTCTTAATCTTCTTCTGATTTCCTGATGGCAGTCCCCATTTCTATCAATGTTTGATCCCAGATATGGGAATTCTTTTACTATTTCTATTTCTTCATTGTCTAGGTTGAACTTGTGAAGGTCCTCGGTGGTCATTAAGCTGGCCTTTATACTTTGTTCTTTGATCTTCCTCAGTAGGTGTTCCAGGTCTGTGAGGTTTTCTGCTAGTACTATAGTATCATCTGCATAGCTTAGATTGTTGATATTCCTCCTTTTTCCGTGTCCAAGCCTCCTTGTCTTATATGTTCAGCATACAAGTTGAACAGCTAGGGTGAAAAGATACAGCCTTGTCTGACCCTTTTGCCAGTTGGGAACCATTCTGTTTCTTTGTGTTCTGTTCTGACAGTAGCCTCTTGTCCGGAGTACAGATTCCTCATCAGGACTCTCAGATGTGTTGGTACTCCCATAGCCTTTCATGATCTATGCTGGGGCCAGCAACCTACGGCCCCCGGGCCGGTTCTGGCCCAGGCCCCCACGCTTTCTGGCCCAGGTGGACCCCTGCCACCACCGCCTTGTCTTTTCATTCCCTGAGTAGAACACTATATGGTTGTCTGATTCAATGTGGTCCATTCCTGTCCATTTTATTTCACTCACCCCCATTACTGGTATGTTCATGCATTAGATTTCCATTTTTACTATGTCTAACTTCCCCTGGCTCATGCTCCTCACATTCCATGTCCCTATTTTATATGCAGTGCTACTTTGGATGTCATTTGCCTTCCTAAGGGTGTCTGCTATTTGTCTTGGCATCTTTCTTATGCCTTTGGCCAATCTTGCAAATGTGATATCCCTTTATTTGTCCCTCCTTCCCTTTCTGTTAATGCTGTGATCATGCCTGTATCTCACTTGAGGTGTCTCATCATAGGGTTTACTAGGTGATGGAGTTAGACAAGGAGGGCCACCTACGCCTCCCTGTGTGCAGTGCAAACCAATGTTATCTATGGTGTCACAATTCACTCCTGTCAGTGACACCCAGCACTACTGCTGCTGCCCAGTAACTGTTTGTTTCTCTATATTATTCCTCCCATTGTTGTTTGCTTACTTTCCTACCCATCCCTTTATGTCTCCTTGGGTTTCCCTCCTTCTCTTCCCTTGTGTCCTTTCTCCTTTAGTCCATCCCCATCCCCATCCCCATCCCTCACTCCTTTAGTTTCATCACATCTTTCTCTATGGTTCAGGGAGTGCAGAGATGGCTGGTCACCTTTTTCCTTCTTCCACTTGCATGCCTGGTCCTCCAGTAGCACTCTGTTATCTGGCTTAGGTGGGGCTGGGGACTGGGCTGAGTTGGTGTTTAGCCCGAGTCTCCCTGACTCTCCGATGGTCTTCTTTGTGCTGCTGGTCAGCAGGGGGCAGAGACTGGGCTCAGTTGGTGTTTAGCCCCATCTCCCTGCCTCTCTGATGGTCCTCTTTGTGCTGCTCCTCAGCTGAGGGGCAGAGACTGGGTTCAACTGGTGTTTAGTCCCTGTCTCCCTGCCTCTCCAATGGTCCCTAACCAATTTGATATCCTGAGCTTTCAAATTTGTGGACAATAGCATTGTCCTAAGCATTCCCCCTAAATAGTCTTAAGCAGGCCTGCACAACATATGGCCCAGGGGCCACATGTGGCCTGCCAAAAGATTTTGAGTGGCCTGTGAGGATGTAGAATGACTTCAAGGGTCCTCTACTGCCAGGCTTTCTCCTGAAGAGGTGTTCAGGCAGCAGAGGATGAAGGTGGGCAAACACTTGCCCCTCAAGGCTCCTCCACTGCCCAGTTTTTTTTTTTCTGAGGAGAAGGCCAGGTGGAGGAGGAGGAGGATGGGCAAATGCTTGCCCCTTAAGGATCCTCTGCTGCCTGGCTTTCTCCTGAGGAGAAGGCTAGGCAGCAGTGGAGAATGAGAATGAGTGAATGCTGCCCTTCAAGACTCTTCCAATGTTTAGGTTTCTTCCATGGAGAAGGCTGGGTGGTGGAGAAGGACAGGCAAATACTTGCTCTGCAAGGCTCTTCCTCTGCCTGGCTTTCTCCTGGGAAGGTGGGGCTGTGAACGAGGAAGAGGGGCAAATGCTCATCTCCCAAGGCTCCTCCATCACTCTGCCTTCTCCCAAGGAGAAGTCTGGGCAGAAGAGAAAGACAGACAAGGTTGCTCTGCTGCTTGACTTTCTCCTGAGGAGAGGACTGGGAAAAAGAGGAGGAGGACAGAATTAATATTAATTAATTCTAATTAATATTATTTATTCTTTATTAATTAATATTTAATACAAATCTATCTGTGGCTCTAAGAAGTTTAGCCTATTTCAATTTTGGCCTAATACCAAGTTGTGCAGGCCTGATCTTAAGGAATGGATCACTTTTGAACAGTTTTCTCAATTTGATAAGGCAAAGAGGAAGAAGAAGTGATGACAAGGCCATATGTAGCCTTCACTATGCCCCTATGCTCTCTGTAATGGCACAACATGGCCTGACACTCTATGCTGGCCTTGTTTCCCTTGAGGACAGGAAATGTGTCTCTCCTGTTGCACGCTGTGCCAGAAAAGTGGAATTCAAATATTACCATGACAGTTATGTCATAACAAAAGCAACAGAGCACAAGAAATTCTAATGGTTTTGTTATACTGTTATACCACTTGACAGTACTTTCTCTGGATAAACTCTTAGGGGAAATGCAGATGGGCGGCCCTGGGCCGCCCCCGAAAGTAGAGGATTAAGGCTGAGGCTGCCCGACACCTCGGCCCTGATCCTCCCTTTCTCCGCCTGTGAAAGGAGTGCTAAAATAGTGCTCCTTCTGAAAGCCGTGAAAGGGGCACCACAAGAGGCGTGGCACACCTCTTTGGTGTCTCTTCCGGCACAGCATGTCTGGATGCTGAGCTGGAAGGACGTCATCGGAGTGCCCATCGTGCGGATGGGCCGTCGCTCCGATGACGTCCTCAGGAAGGGGATGGGGCGCCCAGCGTCCGGCTGTCCCTCCCCTTCCTGGGATTGAGGACAGCCTTTTTTGCCGTCTGCATCCCCCTTTAGATTCCATTTTTCAGCTAATTCATTCCAATGGTTTGGTTCAATTGCTTTCTATGGACCATTTTTTTTATTGAAATACTTTTAAGTACATTTACAAAAGTACATTTTAAAATAATGTTTCTTTTTCTTTTTCCAACTTTAAACAATATGAATTGTCTTTGAATATCCTATCGAATTACCTGGTTTTGAAGCAAATACAGAAATATGGTATAGTTCCCTTTTTATTGTAGTTGTTTTTGTAACTTTAATCTTCCTGTTCGTATAGTGCTTCTTGAACTGTTTCTAAGTTTTGCCAAAATTATTTTTACATGACCATCTATTTTTACAATAATTATTCAATTTTGTCCAGTCTGTGTTTGTTACATCTATGGAGCTTCCTTCTATCAGGTTTGTTAATCTATCTAGTTCTACATTATTTAGAAATTTTAGCAGCCAGTCTTCTATTTTAAGTGGGTTTTTTTTTGTTTTCCAATTTTGTGCAATCAGGACTCTGGCAGATGTAAACATACATAACAATGTTTTCCAGGTTTTTTGTTGTTTGTTTTTTGCTTCTATATATATTTTGTTTTTCATATTTAGTAAATAAATTTCAGGTAGCATTTGAAATTTTATATCAAAGATTTTTTGAATTTCTATATGGATATCCTCCCATAGATTTTGATCTCAGGGCATTGCCACCACATGTGGAACCAATCACTTTTCCAGCATTTATTTTCTCTACTTTTATAGATTTTAGCTAATCTGGGTGGAGTGAAATGCCATCTATATGCCATCTTTAGGTAGTTCTCTCTGACATTCTGACATCTAGTGAATGGGAATGTTTTCTTTCTGGAGTATTGTCAGCTTTCTAGATCTATGTTTCTGCCAATATCTTTTGTCCATTTTATCATATCCCTTTGATGATTTCTTGCTCTTGGTTTCCATTAAGAAATATTTTATAGATTTTTGTTATTTGCTTTGTGACTTTTCCTTCCAGTATTTTGTCTAGTTCGTTCTTTTGCAATTCAAAATCAAATTCTTTTTTGTCTGATTTATATCTTTCTGTTAATTGGTAGTAAATCAGCCATTGGTTTTTGGATTCAAATTCTGGGATTTTTTTTTTTTTTGTAGCTTTCATTACATATTGTTGATGGTTGCCTTTTTTTTTTTTTTTTAGAATATCTGCATATATATTTAGAATATCCCCTTATCTATTGTATACCTTAGCCACCTTGCACTTATCTTTGTTCTTTTGAGTAGTGCCTCTTGGGGAGACAGCCAGCCTGGTATCTTAGAGTAGAAAATTGGCTTGATTTTTTTCCATACCATAAGGATAATTTTCTGAATGAAATGGTATTCAAAATTTTTGTGTATTTTGTTTTTTTTTTTTCCATACCAGAGGTAGGCATACCACCCATATTGCAAGTTGAATCCTTCAAAGTTTAGAAGCTTTTGGTTGCTAAGTCTAATCCAGTCTGACAGGTATGCTAGAGTGTTTGCTTGGTAATATAGATATAAATCTGGTAAATTGCATCCTTCATTTAATCTTATATCTGTTAATATTTTCCATCTTATTCTTGTTTGTTTGTTTGTTTTGCCTTCTATGCACTGTTTTCAAGCATCTCTGTACAGATGGACCTCAGCACTCTGCAAACAGATTAGAATCATAGAATCATAGAATTATAGAGTTGGAAGAGACCACAAGGTCCATCCAGTCCAATGCCATGCAGGAACTCTCTATCAAAGCATTCCTGACAGCTGGCCATCCAGCCTCTGTTTAAAGACCTCCAAAGAAGGAAACTCCACCATGTTCCAAGGAAGTGTGTTCCATTGTCAAACAGCTCTCACTTTCAGGAAGTTTCTCCTAATGTTGAGGTGGAATCTCTTTTCCTGTAGCTTGCATCCATTATTCCGGGTCTTGTTATCTGGAGCAGAAGAAAACAAGCTTGCTCCCTCTTCAATATGACACCACTTCAAATACTCAAAGAGTGCTATCATATCAAATCCATTTAACAGTGTCATTTTCTCGTTCACATTTTACTAGCTTGCTTGCAAGAATGTAATGGGGGACCTTGTCAAAGGCCTTACTGAAATCAAGATACGTGATATCAACAGTGTTCCCTTCATCTACCAAGTTGGTAATTTTATCAAGAGAGAGAGAGAGAGAGAGAGAGATCAGATTAGTCTGGCATGAGATAACTGGTAATTCTATCCAAAAAAAAAAAAAAGAGAGAGAGAGAGAGAGAGAGAGAGAGAGAGAGATCATATTTGTCTGGCATGACTTGTTTCTCTGAAACCCATATTGACTTTTTGTGATTATGGCATTCCCTTCTAAATGTTCATAGACTCTCTGTTTAATGATCTGCTCTAGAATTTTTCCTGGTATTGATGTCAGACTAACTGGATTATAATTGTTGGGTCATCTTTCTTTCCCTTTTTGAAGATGGGGGAAACAAGATGGGGGCCCTCCTCCAGTCTACTTACTACTGAAGATTTAGTGGTAATAGGTTCCTGAATATTGGATTGAAATTGTTAATTTTAATGGTTATAAAAAGATTAGATTTGTATAAGCAATGGCTTTTTTTAACCAACAGATTAATAGTACAAGCATACCCACTTCTTTACTGGCTTCCTCTCCAGCAAGGTCAAAGATTACATTTAATTTAATTTTGTTAATTATGACTAACTACTCCATTCCCAATTAAGTAAATTGCTACATGGATTTCTTTTCATCATTCCAGTTATAGAAGACCTTTTACCCCTCTGGAATCAGTTCTTATTATGTGAAAACAATCAAACACCAGAAACATGTTGCTTAATTACTGCAGACTGCAGAATGATGGGCAAATATTTCATTACAAAATGAAGGAGGAGGAATTGGAGAAAAAGAAGAGGGAGAAGAAAGGAAAAGAAAGGAACTGGCATGAGGTAACTAAATGTAAAGGAAGACAAGAACAGGGGAAAACACAAAGAGATGAAAGTTGTCGTAAATGCCTTTAAAAAGAGGGAAAAAAAACAAGGCAAATGAAGGTGTAGAAACTGGAAACAAGAAAGAAGGGAGAATTGAATTTAAGTATCTTTTGCCTAAAAGGTTGTGAAGTACTTTACTTCTCAGTTGCTGCTGTTGAGGAGTGGGCTGAGCTCATAGTGGCATAGTACAGTATGCAAGACAGTCAAGTATCAGCATTTACAGGAGCCTAAGCTAAAGGATCTCTCTGTATCTTTGAATTATAATAGCAGGAAGGAAGTTTCAAAGATGAAAACAATAGAGAAGTTAAAAAAGGAATTAGATTAAAGATATCACAGACCTAATTAACGGGGTACAAGTGGTTGGATCCTTAGGTGGGAGTGATCATGTTCTCCTG
>CM034701.1:253492716-253540935 GCA_020142125.1 Phrynosoma platyrhinos
GTGTACTATTTCTGGCAGTGAATTTTAAATGTTGCATAGAAAATAAATAAATGGGAATGTATTTTTATCTGCCTCTCTGGGTGTTCAAAACATAATTTGCAAAATGTTGCAAATATTGTATGGGACAAATTTATGGTTGAAAACAAATTACTTACATGGGTTGGACAGAGACAGACCCATCCATCCCTAATGGTAGATAACAGAGCAAAGATAACTTCAAGCAAAGGAGTAAGGTTATGGCCCCTCTACTCACTGGGCATGCCTTTTTTGTCTCTGACCATTTCACTTCTCTATTCTATGCATTGTGCATAGTCTCCTGCAACTTCACTGCTGGAAAAGATGGAATTAGTAACTGAATGTATCTCTTGTGTGATGTGCACCCAGCAAAATGTTTAAAACTAGAATGGACAATATGAAAATATACTTAAGCTTCCAATCAAAGAACTTGCCTTTTCTTTCCCAATGAACATGAAATTGACTTTCAAGATGCAGCGTAAAATCCTGTGGAAGTTTTATAAAATGGTATGTGTAAAAAGAGCATCTTGGAAATTATGTTATTTTGTTTTCTTTAAATTCCAATTAGGGAAGCTTTGATGCCGGTCTTATGTGTGGGTTTGATCCAGTAACTGGAGCTAGTGGTTTTCTAATTAGAAGCAACTTTGCTTTCAGTGAGATTTGTTTCTTCTTCTTTTTCTTCTTGTCTGGAGGCTAGTTATGTAGAGACTGGCGTGTTAATTGCAGTTCCAAGTCTTTTGTTTCTTGGGTCAGCCATGGCTCTCTTTTTTTTAAAAAATGTATAGCTATGTAAGATGAAAGGAATATGTTGCTTTTAATAGCACAACAACATGATCATTTCTTAAATCTCACACTTTCTTAGAGACATGGCTTCACAGTATAATAACAAAGCCTACACATCATTCTAGTCCAATTGCAATGTTCCTTTCTCCTCCTTGCATCATTAGATTGCCTCTGAAATGTGGGCAGAAAAAGAGACAAAGGTTGCAAATGTAAACATATCCATTAGGAATTAAGTACCATAGGCTGATAGTGAGGCTTAATTTCAAGTAAACATCATTAGGACCAGGTTTGAAAGCCTAATATACATAAAGTGTGACCCTGTTTTAAGCACAGTTTCATGTGTCAGATTTTCAAGTGATAATTTCAAAGATTTGAAAAAGAACAGAATTTTTGACCACTTTTCTCTCACTTTTTATATCCAGTAGTTTGTTATTCTTTTTACACCCTGTAGTTTCACAGAACAAAAAAGAGGCTGTGAAAGCCAACACGCAGGAGTATTTTGAACAGCACCACTGCACAACACACTGGGAAAAGGGATTAATTAAGTACTATGAATTGCTTTTGGGTGGAGTTCTTTTCTGTCCTCATAAACCAAAAATTATTGCATTGCTGAATTAAACCAAAAATATCCAGTATCAAATCAAAGTAGAATATCCAGATGTCGAACCCATGATACATAGTATGAAATGGCAAATGGTATGAAGTGCCACTTTCTTGTGTATCACTCTTTCAGATCATGTGACTCTCTGTGACTCTCTGCTTAACATTTCCAAATCATTTCTCTACCTAGGTTAGTTCTGGGATAATTTTCCTTTAGGAAATACATTGAAGCATTTTATTTCATTTCATTAAAATCAACAGTACTGCTCCATCTAAATCAAATTGATCTAATAAGGCTGTGGGCCTTTACAGACTGCCAGAAATAGTGCAGTTTGAGACCACTTTAATTGTTCTGGCTCAATGCTAGGGAATCATGGGAACTGTATTTTTTCTGGGACATTGAGCCTTCTGTGTCAAAGAGCTCTAGTGCCACCATAAACAACAATTCCCATGATTCCTTAGCACTGAACCAGGACAGTTAAAATGGACTCAAGCTGCATTATTTCTGGCAGTCTGTAAAGGCCCTGTGTCTGCACTACAGAAAGAATCCAGGTTGACACCACTTTAACTGCTATGGGTCATTTCTATGGAATTCTGGAAACTGTAGTTTATTGTGGCACCAGAGCTCTCTGATAGAGCAGGCTAAATGTCTCTCACAAAAACTACACTTCCCAGAATTCCATAGCATTGAGCTATGGCAGTTAAAGTGGTGCCAACCTGGATTATTTCTGTAATGTGGACATATGTTAAATGATTCAAGTTAATCTTCATGGACTGTAATGGGGTATTTGTTAGGATTGGGTCCCAAGGGAAAATGTACATTGTGGGATAGTGCAACAGCCATGATGACACAGCATTTGGCCACAGCTGAGTCATGCAGCCTCATGCTGATGTAACAGGACATGACATCATGGGGGTAGTCACCTGATGCTGGAAAGCACAGAAACTGCTGCAAAAGGGCTGTAAAAGTGCTGTGTCACTCAGGTGAGTGACAGGTGTCCAGCAGGAAGAGGCAGGTCCAGAAAGCCATGTGGAGTACAGGCTATATAAGGCACAAGTCACTGGACACACATGTGGGTTGTGGATTGTTGATGGCGGATTGCGTATTGCTGTTGGAGTTGCGTTGGTGTATGCTGTATATATCTGTATATAGAACAACAAAGCTTAAAGCCTCATTCGTGAGACGTCTGGTTGCAGAGTTTCTGTGCTCTATCTGGAAAGGGAGAGGAGTTTCTCCAGATGACAAGCAGCCTGCTTCATTGGCGAAGTTTGGATCCTGGTGCTTCACGTTACGTGGTCTCCATGCACTGCGTTACCACGACTATCAGTATTTTCCTCCCTAATTTTCACTTTTATATTGTAGAACATACACAGAAGTAGACCTAAAATATTGCATGGCTTTGTCATGGCTACATCCCAAAGCAATATTTCCACACTTTAGCACCTGCTATATATAACCCCTCCCATCACCAGCCAATTAACCAACCAAGAATATCAATTGACAAAATATGTACTTAATTTTACCATTTGGTTACTTTCTGGTGATGTAATGGGACAAAAAAAAAAAGTGCACCACAATGCAGTGAAGCAAAAGTAACATACTCTAGATGTTTGTAGGTTGGCAGAAATTGAAGGTTTTTTTTTCATTTACGTGGCCCTGAGATTCATTGAAGTCATGAAATTCCCTACAATACAAGAAATGTACACTTCATTTTATTTTACTTTTCTTCCCCCTTATGTTTTTGGCTCTGGGTGTTGCATAAAAATGTGCATGAACACAGGCAGTTTTGTACTGTACATTACCTTTCTCATTAAAGCAAAAGCACAGCAGCTTCATTTATATACCGCTTCATATCACGCATGGGATGTCTAAGCGGTTTATAACTGTGAGCTGATTGCTCCCCAACAAGCTGGGTACTCATTTTAGCAACCTCGGAAGGATGCAGGCCTGAGTCAAGCCTCAGCCCTGGTTGGTATTGAACTCACAACCTTGTGGTCTATGAGTGAGTGGCTGCAGTACAGGCATTTAACCACTGCGCCACCAGGGCTGTTTAATCAGAAAATGCCACACAATTCTCAGAGTGCACTTCATTTCCTTTTAAAACCTCCTAATACAGGTTAACTGGAAAATCCTCTGACATAGTTCTGTAAAAGTCACTTTCGCACAAAATTCTATAAATTTACATACCACTGCTTATGGCAACCCCCAGAGAAGACTTTAATCGGTCTCAAATTTCTGTGATTTGATAACTTCCAAATGATTAGAAGAATATTGTGTGTGGCGGGGGGGGGCTGCTTTGGTTGGGGGAGCCCCTGGAAATTCATATTTATCCTTGTGCTTAAATGAGAGCTTAAAATTGTAATTATTGCATAGTAGCCACATTATGGTTCTATAAACTATCCCACTGTTTTAAAAGGATGGCCTACCTTTTTATTTTTTAAAAATATGTAAAGGCTAATTTGGTACTCATTTATGTAGATGGTTTAGTTCACAGCAACATCAGTGCCAGTGGGTCTGGGAAGAGACCTGGGCGGAGCCTGTAGGGCTTTTCCATCTAGTCTGCCCTGCCCTTTTCTGGCTGGGACAGCCATGGTGGCAGTGTGGTTAGGAGGGATTACCAGTAGAGGCTCGGAATGGTCTGGGAGTGGAAATTGGAGTTGTGTGGGGGAGAGGGAGGTATGGTGGGAACAGAGTGAACAGATGTTACAAAAAGGTGGGATCGCTGCTTGAAAGCTATCCTACCTTCAGATCACTCTGTTTCCCGGAATGGATTGGACAGCATACCAACCATTCCACTGAACCTTACCTTGCTCCTTTGCAATGCCAGGTCAGTAAAAATTAAGACTCATATTATTTATGATCTTCTTTTGGATGAGGATGCCGACCTGGCTTGCTTTACAGAAACCTGGCTGGGAGAGGATAGTGCCATAACTTGGATGCAAGCTCTCCCAGCTGGGTATTCTGTCAGCGAGCAGTAAGGGAAAGTGGGCGGGGTGTGTGTGGAGTGGCTCTGGTTTATAAAAATACCCTGACCTTGACCAGGATACCTATCCAGAACACAGTCCACTTTGAGGGCATACCTGAGCCTGAGGACCAAGGATAGTTTGGGGATTCTGCTAGTATACCGATAACCCCATTGTCTAGCAGACTCCCTAACCAAGCTGACACAGCTGGTCTTAGAGTTGCTGCTGGAGTCACCCAGACTTCTAGTTCTGGGTGACTTCAACATTCCACTGGAGACCAGCTTGTCAAACTTAACAGGTGCGGCTTGGGAGTTCATAGAATCCATGACATACATGGGCCTATCCCAATTAGTTTTTGGGTCCACTTATTGTGTGGGTCATACCCTCGATGCAGTCTTCAGTACAGAACAGGAATATCCATGGGCAGAGGTTATTAAAACCACTGCATTGTCATGGATGGATCATTTCATGGTCAAGACTGAACTAAGAGCCACTGTCCGCCCCACCAGGGATGGTGGACCCATTGGAATGGTCTGCCTTCTAAGGCTAATGGAACCAATTGGATTCCAAAAAGCCTTAGAGGGTTTAATGGTTGCTAACGCCAGTGATACTGTCGAAGCTTTGGTTACTACCTGGAACACCGATCTTACCAAGGCTATCGACACGATCTCTCCCAAGTATCCTTTCCAACCCACTTTAAACCATAAACCATGGTACACAGAAGAGCTTGGGAAATTGAAGCGGGTTGGACAACGACTAGAGTGCACCTGGCGGAAAACTTGGCTCTTATCTGACAAGACTCATCACAGGAACTTTCTTTGTCCCTATCAAAAGGCAGTATGTGCAGTGCAGAAATCTTTCTCCTCTGCACGTATTGTGTCTGCAGAGTCCCGTCCAGCAGAGCTGTTTAGGGTGGTAAGGGAAGTGGCACAGGTTCCACCTGCACAGAACCCATTACTTGCTTGCTATGATACATTTAACAACTTCTTTGCAGATAAAATCTCTCAGATAAGAGCCGACTTGGACGCCAGCATGATAATAGAATGAATAGATGAGGTATCCAGCAGCTCCACTGATGTAATTTTACTGGATCATTTTCAATCTGTGAGTACTGAGGATGTGGACAAGCTCCTTGGTAATGTGAGGAAGATGACTTGCCCTCTTAATCCTTGCCCTTAGTAACTGGCTGTCCAGTGGGGGGGGGGTGCCTTGAGGTTGTTCCTTGGGGACATCATCAACGTATCCCTCAGGAAGGTCTTGTGCCATCCCGTTTAAAGGAAGCAGTGGTTAGGCAGCTTCTGAAAAAACCTTCCCTGGACTCCCTGGATATAAACAACTATAGGCCAGTGTCCATGTTACCTTTTTTTAGTAAGGTGATCGAGAGGGAGGTTACTCTTCAACTCCAAACTGTCTTTGATGATACCGATTATCTAGATCCATTTCAAACGGCCTTTAGGACGGAATTTGGAGTTGAGACTGCCATGGTTGTCTTGACCGATGACCTTCGTCTGAGCATTGACAGGGGTAGTGTGATCCTGTTGGTGCTTTTGGACCTCTCAGCAGCTTTTGATACAATAGATCATAGCATCCTCCTGGATCACCTGAGGGGGCTGGGAGTCAGAAGCACTGTATTGCAGTAGTTCTGCTCCTTCCTCTCGGGCAGATCCCAGAGGATGCTGCTCGGGGACAGTTGTTCTGCAAAAAAGAAAAAAAAAGAAAAAGACCTCACTTGTGGCATCCCTTAAGGTACCATTCTGTCCCCACTGCTGTTTAACATGTATATGAAGCCACTGGGTGAGATTATTCGGAGACATGGGGCTGGATGCTATCAGTATGCTGATGACACCCAGATCTATTTCTCCTTGTCTCAATCATTAGCCTCAGCTCCTGATGGCCTCTCTCCTCTCAATGGCTGTCTTAAGGCAGTAATGGACTGGATGAGGAAAAACAGACTGAAGTTAAATCTAGACAAAACTGAGGTACTCACAGTAGCGGCCCCAAACCCAGGAATTGGGTTACAACCTCCAGTCCTGGACGGGGTCACATTCTTCATGAAGGACTGTGTCCTCAGTCTGGGGGTGCTCCTGGACTTGTTGCTCCTGATGACTAATCAGGTAAAGTGATGGTCAGGAGCACCTGTTATCAGTTTCAGCTGAGATGCCAGCTCCACCCTTTCCTGGAAGTAAGGGACCTTGAGACTGTGGTGCACATGCTGGTAACCTCTCGTCTGGATTTCTGTAATGTGCTCTACATGGGGCTACCCTCGTACTTGGTCTGGAAACTTCAGTTGGTACAGAATATGGCAGCCAGAGTGGTCTCAGGGACATCAAGGAGAGACCACATAACACCAGTATTGAAGTCTCTTCACTGGCTGCCTATTAGTTTCCAGGCCCAGTATAAGGTGTTCATTATGACCTTTAAAGCCCTAAATGACTTGGGTCCAACCTATCTTCGGGACTGCCTCCTCTCATACAATTGTCCCCATGCACTCCGGTCCTCTGGGAGGAGTTTGCTACAGCCAATGAAATCTAGGCTGTCTGCAACCTCCCAGAGGGCCTTTTCAGTAACTGCTCCCAGACTATGGAATGGCCTGCTGGATGAGATCCATCAGATTATGAGCTTAAGTAGCTTCAAAAAGGCTGTGAAGATGGATCTCTTTCGGCAGGCCCTTCCTGACTAGAATTCCCGGCCTTAGGAGTCTATTCATTCTACCTTCCTATTGTTTCTGCCCTTGCTTGTGTTGCTGTTTGTTTTAATTTGTTTATGTTATTTTTGATGTTTTATTTTAAGCTGTTTTAATGGATATCTGGTTTAATACTTTTTTAAGAGGTGGGTGGGTTTGGGGATTTTAGAGTGTATTTTGAGACAGGTGATATTGTATAGAATTTTAATTGTTGTAAGCCGTCCTGATTGTTTGACAGAGGGGCGGGGTATAAATTATTATTATTATTATTATTATTATTATTATTATTATTATTATTATTATTATTATATTTCTCAACAGCCCAACTTGCTGCTGTCCAGATGGCTGTGAGTGCAAGAGATGGATGTCATGGCAACAGCCTCCCATGAACACAGCTACAATTGGAGGGCTGTGGAGCCCATCAATACAACTGGATCGGACTCTTAATATTTATACTGAGAATAATATATTTTAAAATAGGAAGATTCATGATACAAATATAGTAAACTTGTTAGCATTTAAACTTATGTAGACTGATTTCTGTTGGATATCACCTATTAAATACTTGTTGTTTAGACTTTCTTTACTTTTCTTTACTTTTCACAAACAGCAACACTGACATCCAGTGTCTATTTAAATTAATAACAGTAGAATAATCCCTATGGATATCTGAGATACAAAAATCTATGGCTTTGCATCTCGACAATAGAAGGTGAAAAATATGTTCTTTTTTTAAAAAAACAACCCACACATATATAACCATTTGAATGATTACTGATCAAGGAGTTGTTTTTGACAGGCAGAAATATATTGAATAATTAAAATCAGGGCTACAGCAAATTGATTTCTCTCAGGCAGAAATTATCAACCTAATCCATTACTGTGAATAATGGTTAAACTGAGATAGGACGGATCAAAGTTATGGCTTCCATGGATTGATATAGGTAAATGTACTGAAAATTTTGAGTTTCTGAGTTTTTGTATAAAGATCATTATGGGCAAAGGTTCCTAGACATCTGCAAAACAAGTGTGGATTTAAGAAATCTCATCTTGGTAAAGATGCTCGGAGTTGATGGCTATGAAGTTCTCATTAGCTGAAGGCATACGAAGTATATCTGCCAGTCCCAGAAGACTTCTGACATCTATTTTTGCTTTCTGCTTCATGGAAATTGCTGCTTGGCCCAAACATGAGGGTCCATAGTAAAGATAAGTGTAGAATTGAAGGGACTGCACAGTTTATACACTAGGGAAAACAAGAGGGGGAAGTCATCTGACTCCCCCCCCCCAAAAAAAAACTTGAAAGGAAGAACTGCACAATGGTGGCAAGAACCCAACATGCCTTTGGAAAACAAAATCCAGAAGAATTTGGGGATATGCTACACATTATAGAAATGGGAATTATTCCAAAGTATTTCCTATTCTATAGAAGGCACTGCAAGACTTTCAAGTAAGCATTTGGCACCAAGCATTTGAGTGTTTAGCTGGGACTCCTATTTTCATTTTCTGTACCACCATTATTAAATTTCTTTTTGGCCATTGTAAATAGCTTAGTTATTGAAATTTACCTTTCAGCCTAAAACAACATAATTGATAATCTACCAGTCTATTTCCAACAGACTGTGAGCTTTGCCATAAAATATTATACATTATGACATTATAATACAGTATTAGCCACATGATTTATGCTATTATTAAATGCTATATTTTGTACTCTTGGCATAGCCTAGATGTAACTTTTTTTCTCGGATTCTAAATCAGCTTTGACAGCTTGAGTTCTGTTGAGCCTGGTACTGTCTGGGGGGATAGATCTTTTAAATGTAGCATTCCTTCTGTCAGGACCAGTGAACCTAGTTCCCAATAACCAAGAAAACATCTCACTGTGCTAGAAAACAAAAAGATTTTTATTTCTAGAATTGAGACAGAAGTCACCCATCCAGGGTCTGTGTAGGAACTGGGGTTCCTTCCCCAAACAATAGCACAAGAATACAAGTTAACCACCACCCCCTTCCTCAGACCCCTTTGATCTCAATCAAAGCAACCTTTCATGTCCCCCTTTTAATCCCTCCCGTGTTTATCATCCAATCGCTCTTAAGGAAGGAAGGCAAAGGCACCCCCCTTTGCAAGCCAAATCATCTCGCAGGAAAGGCAGGGCCCTAAAACCATAAATCTTCATACTGTTACCATTTGCCTTCCCTCTTTGTTCTCATGCCCATAGCACCCAAATTATTAATATTCAATACATTTTTATATTCCCAATATCCATCCTTCCAATAACCTACCAAATTATCACAGTGTTATATCATTACATCATCATACCATCATATCATAACACATCATGACAAAAACATGCACATGGGTCTGACACTTTTGTTCTATTTCAGACCACAAAAATATGGGGTTCTAGGCATTATTATTTGACAAATGCATCTAATAACAAAGAATAAATATATAGAATAATGTTTTTTTTTCTAATTTATGGCTAGTGTGTTAACGTGGTTAGAGTGTTAGAGTGGGACTTGGATGGAACCAGGGTGATATAATGGTTTGAGTGCTAAATATTGGAAATTATCACACAGCCAAATAAAGCGTCCTTTCCCCAATGGGATAAGGTCACCTTACAGGTTGCTATCAGGTGTTATTGCACACCAAAATGTCGCCAGTGCTACCAGGCAACTACAACCCATCTCCCAGCCATGCTTAGCCCACCGATTTTCAAGTACAGAAGCTTCCTATTCCTGAAAAACATCAGGCTAAGCACAGCTGGGAGATGGGTTGTAGTCACCCGCTGGCATTGTGGCATTTTAGTGTGCGATAACACCTTAGAACAGGACAAACAGTTCGCTGAATGTTCCTATCAGCTAAGGCAGAGTGAGGCAGAGGAATGGAGGGAGTTCCAGTGGAAATGACTCCAGTATCAGGAAAGCATCACCCACAAGTATCGGCATGTCGCTGACTCCCTACAAGTGCAGACCAGTCTGCTGGCCCAGATTGTGGATGTCATAGAGGGGATCCAGAGGGCCATTGGTGGCATCGGAGAGGGTGTGCAGGAGGGTGGAAGAGAGAGGGGTATCCCCAGACCCAGCAGGAGGTGGCTGTGGTGCTGGGCAGAGGGAGGAGGGGTTGCTCCCCACCCATGGAAGTAGAGGGTGCTGTGGCCAGAGGGAGGAGGGGTCATTCTCCACTTGTGGAAGTAGAGGGTGCTGTGGCCAGAGGGGAGAGGGAGAGGTGTCCACACATGGAGGAGCAGGCTGCTATGGAGGTGGAGATCATTGAGCAACACCCCATAGACAAGTCTGCCAGTCTTTTCAGCAGTGATGTGGCAGTGCCACAGCCCTCTCACCGCCCTCAAAGGCAGAGATCAAGTAGAGCAGGATGGAGATGTTGCGATGATCACCACTAAGTACCAAGGCACACACCGCCAACTACCCTCCACTATGGCCACCTCACTGATTGCCACCGCACATTGATGCTGCTCAATAGTTTCCTGCAGAGATCCTGCAATGAACTTACACACATTTGCATAAAATGCCACAAGCTTTTTAAAAATGGAAAGTTTATTCATAAAATACAGCTATTGCCAAACCTGTGTATGTTTGCAGATTGTGGCATACATTTTTAAAAAATAAAGTTTTTTTTCCCAATAGAAACAACAATACAACAACTATTTACAATGATTTACAAAAGGGGGGAGGGGAGGGGAGTATTTACAAAAGGAGGAGTAGGTACAACGGGGGATGAAGGGGAGGCGGGAGGAGGGAAGTATGTACAATGTAAAGGGGAGGGGGAAGGTGCTTCAGGGATGGGGAGGGGTGGGGTCGGGGTCGGGGTCAGGGTTGGGGAAGACCTAGGTGGTCCATGATGGCTGCCATGGAGTCTGCCAGATGTTTTAGCTGGTCCTCCATGGCAGCCATCCTGTCCTCCATCCGTTGTTCTACAAGGGAAAAGAAAAGAAGGAAGTGTGGTTAGGAGGTTACTCGGCACCCCATCACCCAATGCCAAAGCTAGGGTTCCTCGGTGCCCCCTCCCACTCCTTCCCTTTGTTTCCCTGCCACTCTTACCTCACTGATGGTCCTGGTACCACCTCTCTTGCAACACCACCAGGTGGGCAACACCAAGGGCCCCCTGCCCCTCCACAACAGGAGGCACACCTCCCCAGCAGGTCTGCCTGTGAAAGGAAAAAAGACACAATTTAAGAAGTCAGCTTGGAAAGTGGTGGGGGAGGGGAGGGACAGGAATGCCATGGAGGCTGCAGTCATGCAGCCATTACCCCTTCCCTCAGGGACGTACCTTCTGGCATGGGAGGGTGGTGTGGCTGCAGAGGGATGGCACAGGCTCCCTCTGTCTGGGCCTCCCTGCCTGACCCGGCTTCCCCATCTGAGGAGGAGGAGGAGGAGGAGGGGGAACTGGCAGGGTCCCTCCTCCATCCCTGTCATTGTCTCTGCCACACGCCTACATTTGGAGACAAGAGGAACACCATGAACACCCATGGGACTGGGAAAGGAGGGAGCAGAGGAATAGGGAAGGGTGAGGGAAAGGTAGGGATGGGCATGAGGGACCATGGCAGGGGCCTGACACTTACCTGGAGGACGACGATCCTGCCATCTTGGGTGGCTGGCCCTCACCCAGAGGTCCCTGAGCCAGTCATAAAAGGGCAGCCTCTTCCTCAATGGGGTCCCCATAGTCCTCCAGGGCTTCAAAGAAGACCCCCTTCAGTGTCTTGAACTTAGTCTGGCACTGTTGGGGAGTCCTCCTGAAGCCCTGCTGGTGGAGGGCCTAGGAGGCCTGGGCAAAGTACACCTGGTTCAGCCTGTTCATGCTGGCCATGACCCTTTTCACAGCTGCCTCGGGGGTGAAGGCATGAAGGATGCCCACCTCTTCATTGGTCCAATAGGCGATCCAGACGGGCACTCTCCTCCTGGCCTCCATCGTCATCCTGGGGACCTGTGGAGGTCTGCAGGGGCATTTATGGGCAATTGTTGTGGGGGCAGATGGCCTTACCTTGCTCCTAGCCAATGGGGACCCACAGAAAAGCAGTTTGTATGTAGCCCCCAATGGTAGCCCTCTGGGCTACCACTTGTTACAATCGAATGAGCCATTAGGAAAGCTGACTGTTGGGAATTCTGATACATCGTCAAGGATTTCAGTTGGTGGTTTTTGCACTGTATCTTTCTATTGCCAAGAAATCTGGCACCAGGTGACTCCTCCATGCCCTTTTGTGTGTGTGTCTCTATGTGTCTGTGTGTGACTCCCTAGGCTCATGGTCAAGGGTAAGTGCATAAGAGCATGAACCCTTCCCTTGATCTCGCAGATGTTGTGGCGGATGACAGATGAGGCAATGATGGGGATGACATTCTCTTCTGCCACAAGGAGTGGGCCAGTGAGGCACCTTCACTGAGCCTTCAGCCGCCTGAAGGCCCTTTTCACCACATTCCTTGTGCAATTCAGCTTCCTGTTGAATCCTTTCTGCCTGCCATTGGTGGTACCCTGGTAGGGCTTCATGAGCCACTTCCAAATGGGGTGGGTGCTGTTGGCGAGCAGGAGGGTGCCAATTTGGTGGCCCCTCAGGGTGATGGTGGGGTTCCCTGGCATGTAGATGCTGGCCTCCCTGGCCTGAAAGATGATGGAATTCGTTGTCCCCCTCACATTGTGAATCAATCCAGACCAGCCCAATTCCACATCCACAAAGCATCCTCGAGGCTCCTGTGGCTGTGTGTTGCAGGCTGACTACCAGTGCGGACCACTCAGTTGCCATAGCAGCCATAATTTCTGTACTTTGCACAGTGCGCAGGTCCTTAGCAATGTCAGCATTGTAGTTTTTTCTGAGACATTGAGCCTTCTCTGTCAAAGAGGTCTGGTGCAACAATAAACTACAGTTCCCATGATTCCCAAGCACTGAGCCAGGACAGTTAAAGTGGTCTCAAGCTGCATTATTTCTGGCAGTCTGTAAAGGCCCTTAGTCTTCTAGCCTGACTTGCTTTGCAATTTCCCAAATGAGTCATCTTGGCATATTCTCACATTTAAACATGTGGACAAAGGCAAACTTTTCAAATCAGCATATCCACAAATTCATCTGGTCATTTAATTTTCTTGGCCATCAATGCTTTATCACATTTATTTAGTCAAGCTTTTAGTGGATGAATTATACTTGTGTAGTAGTGCAAGATCGGCAGGTTGGCAGTTTGAGGGCCAGATGCTGCATGATGGGGTGAGTTCCTGCCACTAGTCCCAGCTTCTGCCAGCTAGCAGTTCAAAAGCAAGCAAATGGAAGTAGATAAATAGGTACCACTTTGGTGGGAAGGTAAACAGTGTTCTGTGCAATCATGCTGACCACATGATCACAGAGTAGTCTCTGCCAATGCTGGTTCTTTGTCTTAGTAACGGAGATGAGCACCACCCCCCTGATGGTGGGACACAACTTGACAACCTTGCCAATGGGGAATATCTTTACCTTTCTTTACCTAGTAGAGATGTGCTGTCTTAATGCTTTAATAATTTTTACTGGTTTTAACTATGCTGCTTTAAACTCATTTTTTTTAATATTAGTAATATTTAATTATTTGTAACTTGTGTAATCAATGTTATCATTCTATCTTTTAAAATTATTGTGAGTGACCTTTTGTCTTTTTGGGGAAAAGACAAAATATAAATAAATAAATAAATAAATAAATATTACACACACACACACACACACACACACACACACACACACACCCTGTCAGGGTCAGAGATGTCAGAATAGCCTTAACTAGATACAGCCAGTAGTCTATGGCATTTTTTCTATTGACCAAACTTCTGTCATTTTTAGAATCATTGACTTATAGAGTTGGAAGAGACCTCAAGGACCATCGAGTCCAATCCCCTGCCATGCAGGAATACATAATCAAAGAACCCCCAGTGGGAGGCCTTCCATCCTCTGTTTAAAAACCTCCAAAGGAGGAGACTCCACAACTCTCTGAGGCAGCATGTTTCACTGTCAAATGGATGTTAGTGTCAGAGAGTTCTTCCTAATGTAGAGGTGGAATCTCTTTTCCTGTGGTCTTGCATGAATGCAGCTGCTGCAGGAACCATGCAGGAACCATGTAGATGAAGGGATTGGTGTAGATGTAGCATATGTCAATTTCAGTAAGGTCCTCCATTTTCCTCAGGTTGAGCATTCTTTTACTTTTGTGAAATGACTGAGGAAAACATTGCTCCAGGTCCTATTCCTTGGAACTGCAGAAAACAAACTTATTCCATCTTCAGTATGACATCCTTTAATAATAATAATAATAATAATAATAATAATAATAATAATAATAATAATAACTTTTATCATGCCCCTCTGCAACACAACTGAGGTGGCTTACAGCATTTAAAAACATCCATAATACAACAATACTCTAACCCACCCTCCCCTTAAAAAAGTATTAAACTAACAATTTTTAAAACACAAATACAATAAAACGACATATATAGGGCTATCATATCACTTAGTGAGCTTGTCTCCAGACTAAACATACCAGTTCCCTAACTCTCTCCTTATAGTGCATGGTGTTCACACCTTTCATCATTTTAGTCATCCTCCTCTGGACACACTCCATCTGGTCAACATCTTTTTTGAATTGTGCCCAGAATGGGTCACCGTATTCCAGCTGAGGCCTGACCAAAGCAGGATAGAGTGGCACTATTACTTCCATTGATCTAGATACTATACTTCTATTGATGCAGCCTAGAATCACATTGGACTTTTTAGCTGCCGCATCACACTGTTGACTCATGTTTAACTTGTGATCTACTAAGACTCCTAGATCCCCTTCACATGTACTGTTTTGAATCCAGGTGCCACCCATCCTATATCTGTGCCTTTCATTTGTTCTGCCTAAGTGTTATATCTTACATTTCGCCCTAGTGAAATTCATTTTGTTAGTTTTGACTCAGCTTTCTAATTTATTAAGGTCATTTTGAATTTTGATCCTGTCCTCTGGAGTTTCATAAGCATGCCCTCTATTCCACCATCCAAGTCATTGATAAAGGTGTTGAACAGCACAGGGCCAGGACAGAACCCTGTAGTATCTCAATGGTCACTTCTCCCCATGATGAAGAGGAGCCATTGGTAAGCTCCCTTTGGGTTTGATCCATCAACTGATTACAAATCCACCTAATAGTTGCATGGTCTAGTCCACATTTTACTAGCTTGTTTTCAAGAACATCATGGAGGACCTTACTGAAATTGACATATGCTACATCTACACCAATTCCTTCATCTACCTAGCTGGTAATTTTATCGAGAGAAAGAGTGAGTGAGTGAGTAAGAGAGAGAGAGAGAGAGAGAGAGAGAGAGAGAGAGAGAGAGAGAGGAGATCAGATTAGTCTGTTATGATTTGTTTTTGAGAAGTGCATGTTGACTTTTTGTGATTATGGCATTCCTTTCTAAATGCTTATAGACTTTCTGTTTAATGATCTACTCTAGAATCTTTCCCGGTATTGATGGTAATTATTTGGGTTTTCTCCCCCCTTTTTTTCTTTAAATGGGATAGTATTTGGCTTCGTCCAGTCTTCTGGGACTTCCCCTGTTCTCCAAGAGTTTACAAAGACTATTGCTAGTGGCTCTGAGGTTCCACTTGCCTGTTTTTAAAATACCCTTGGATGTAGTTCATGTGGCCCTGGAAACTTTAATTTATTTAGATTGACTAGATATTCCTGTACTACCTCTTTACCTATTCTATGCTGCATTCTCCTACTGTGTCATCTGCTCCATTTTCCTCAGGTTGAGCATCCTTTTCCTTTTGTGAAATGACTTAGGAAAATAATGTATTAAATAGTTCTGCCTTTTCGCTGTCCCCTGTTAGCATTTTGCTATCTTCTCAATGAAATGGCTCTGCTATTTCCTTCTTTTTTCCTTTTGCTATGAACATAACAAAAAATATAAACCCTTTCTATTGGTCTTAACTTCTCTAGGAAGCCTGAGCTCATTCTGCACTTTAGCATTTCTGGCTTTCTTCCTACATGTGCTAGCTATTTGTTTGAATTCCTCTTTGGTGATTTCCCCCTTTTCCTATTTCTTATACATCTCCCTCTTAAATCTTAGTTCAGTTGAAAGTTCTTTAGTCATCCACCCTAGTTTCTTGAGACATCTCCCATTTTTCTGCCTCATTGGAACTGTTTCAAGTTGTGCTTTTAATATCTCCCTTTTAAGAAATTCCCATCCATCCTGAACTCCCTTCTCTTTTAGTGTTCCTGACTGTGAGATTGCAGTAATTCTTTAAGGGCCTCGGCAGACGACTAATTGGGTCATCTTGGAGGCACGGAAGAGGAGGGGCAGCTGCACAAGTGGCGCCCCTTCCTCCTCCCGAGGTTGTCCTCGGAGCTGCCGGCCCTCCGCACGGCCGGCGCTCCCAGGGCAACCTCCCGCCGCAGCGACCGCACGCGCTGCGGCGGAAAAGTCAGGGAAAGTGCGCCCTACACGTTTAGGGCACACTTTCCCTGACTTCTAAAAGGAGCACCAATTTGGTGCTCCTTTTACGGTCACCGCAGGAGTGCCGCGGTGTGGAGGCTGCGGTCCCACGGCGCTCCGGACCAGACTTTCCCTGACTTTTCCGCCGCAGCATCCCCCCTAAGTTTACTGAGATCAGCTTTCATAAAGTCTATAGTGTGTGTCTATTATGCCTGACTTCCCTTTCCCCCTGCATAACAAACTCCAGGAGAACATGATCGTGCCTTCCTAAGGATCCCACCACTTCCACCAGGTCATCACTGTTGGTTAGGTTCAGGTCTAAAATAGCTGAACCCCTTGTTTCCTCTTCCATCTTCTGGTCAATGTAGTTATCTGCAAGGCAAGTGAAGAATTTGTTGGAACTTAAATTTTTAGCAGCGTTTTACTTCCAGCAAATATCAGGATGGTTGAAATCCCCTATTATCACTATATCTCTCCTTACTGAATGTGTGGTCATCTGTTCCAGAAAGGCCTCATCCAGTCTGGATTGGGGGTCTATAGTAGACCCTCACAATGACATCTCTTAGTTTTTACCCAGATGTTCTTAATCTGGTTTCCAGGATTTAAGTTATGGATCACTTCTACCTGCTATCTCCCTGGCCATCATTGCCTCAGATATTCAACAAAGATTCTAATTAGCTAATATTGCTTAGAGGCCAATAACACAGTTCCTCAGTTGATGAAGATCAGAATAGCTCAGTTGACTTAAATGATGCCATTGTTTCTTAGATGATGTCCTTGCCTTTTGCATCTGGAAACCAGATGGCTACTAAAATGACACAACCATGAACTGAAGAGGTACTCAAGCAAGTTTCATATGGGGGAAGAATAATGCCAGACAGACTTGCCATATATTGCTTGAGTAGGCTCAGGGGGTGTTTTACAGAAAAGTCTGTATCTCCAGATTGTGTACTCTATGCATATTAAAATAGAAAAATCCAATGAAATTTTGTAGCCTTGCCACTTGCCTCCCAGTGCATTATCAAGAAACAGAGCAGAAGATAAAATGATAGCACAAAAATATGAGACAGTTTGCCATAGTGATATCCTTGTTCATTTTAGAGACAAATTCAGAGCTTGGAAAAGTTACTTCATTGAACTACAACTCTCAGATTCCATGGGTCCAGAAAGTTATTTTCCAAACACTGTCCTAAACACACAAGGTACAGGCATTCCGTAGTTTTTACTATTATGTAAAAAAATAGTGCAACACATGTGTTGGAGTGTCCAAATTTGATTGAAGTAGCAATCATGCAGGAGGAGGACTTTAACTTTTCCTAACAGCAGTCTAAATTCGGGGACTGATATTCTCCAACAGGTCCACAACTGTCTACCTTTTGCTGTTTTTTAGTTTATGGAGTTCTTGAGGTAGAGAGCTACCAAAAAAAAAAAAATCCATATACAATGGTAGTAGTATAAGAGCAGCAGTGGCAGCAGCCGCACAACATCTACAACTTCATTCATGATTGTTAAATCTGAGGCAGTGCTCAAGGTCTTGCAAAAATGAAAGAGGACAATCAGCTCAGAAACAAGAATTGTAACAGGTAGGGATTTTGTTTGAGCATCCTATAGAATGGCCTCAGTTTTCATCTGTGAAATACTGGAGCATTGCCTTTGTTTGTTCTGCCAGGGAGGTGAAGGGTCTGGAAGCTAGCAGAAAGTTTAGGGCATGAATACATTTGAATTTTTTTTTTAATTTTTATTATTATTTTATTGAACCAAAAAAAAAAAAGAAAAGAAAAGAAAAGAAAAATAACACCTCTACATATAATCAGTAACCACGACAAAAAACAACAACAATACCATACAGAACAAACAAAGCAAACATTAACCAACTAACTAAAATGAATGGTAAATAAACTATAAATTACCAATGAATTACTTCCTACTTTCTTTCTAACCTTCTAAAAACAGTCGTTTAATAGCTGCCTCCCTTACCTTAACTTCTTTAATCCCCTATCTATTCCCTTCTCACATTCGGTCCTTCAATCCATTTACACCTTTCCCTATTCTTACAACTTAACTTTCTACTCCCATTCCTCTCCCTTACTCTCCCTAACCACTCCACTTACCACTTCCTCTCACCTTCGCCTACTTGCTTAACTCTCAAGCTCCCTTCCTATCATTAAATACCATTAACTTAAGAAAAGAAAAAAAAAAAGAAAAAAAATCACCATACTCGTATACCAAACACAAATAACTAAAGTTACCTACTAATAAACACATACAAACATACAACATAAAAAAACCAACAAAGATAACTTCCTGGCTATCACTTCTCTTCATGAAATGTTCAGTGACTTCTTATAAATTCCGTAACTAACCATTAGTTTCTTTCCATATACTCTTTGTTATAACTTTCCTTTCTCGTTCACTTACTCCATCTCCCCACTAATCTTGTTATTTTACTAGCTTTCCTTAAAATTTCCTAGTCTTTGGTCATACTCCCTATACAAAATCATCCTGGCTTGGATTTAACATATTAATTTACACATACAACTATAAACAAATTAAAGTTATGTTACGCTAACCATCGCTATCCTTCCCCATTGCTCTCTTATAAAATTAACAACTCTTTCCCAATCTTTAATAAATTTGTCTGGGGAATAATCTTTCAATAGCAGTGTCAATTTGTCCATTTCTATGATGTCATATAACTTCAAAAGCCAATCTTCTTTATTTGGGATTTCTGTTGCTTTCCATCTACTCGCAAAGAGAATTCTGGCGGTTGTGGTCATATAAAACAATAATTTCTCATATTTCTTTTCCAGTTGGTCGTCCAAAATTCCTAAAAGACAGATTTCTGGTTTTAATTCGATGTTGGTGCCTAATATCTCATTCATTAGATCATTAACCATCTTCCAATAATTTTTAGCATATTTACATGTCTACCAACAGTGAAAAAATGTGCCATTCAGCTTCTTACACTTCCAACAACAGTTATTACAATTTTTATACATTTTAGACAATTTGCTGGGGCTCAGATACCATTAATAAAACATCTTATACCAATTCTCTTTCAAATTTTGAGAAGCCGTATACCTCAAACTTTTCCCCCAAAATTTTTCCCATTGCGCTAAGTGAATATTGTGGCCAACGTATTTGGCCCATTGCACCATTGTATTTTTTACAATTCAAAAGTTGGGTTGAACATGAAATCTGTTTTGCAAATGCAACATATTCTTAGGTAGCATTTATGTTTCACTGTATGCATGGCCTGCTGAAGGAGAAATTCCAGTCTTCAAATAAAAGATAAAATTTTATATGAAAAGGTGGCACAACATGTTGGACTTTAAGGCACTCGCTAGTGTTTCCCAAAGGGTTTGATTTATATTAAGAAGCAATCTTGACTTAATTTGGATAATTTACATTTAAATTCTCCTGTTTTGATAGCTTTGAGTTCATGAAGAAATTGGGGCAATCAAATGACTGGGCACCAAAGGTTATTGACCCAAGTTAAGCTTATTCTTCCCATATTTTATTGCCTTATGAATGATCTCAAAAGGAATAGCCAAACCTGTTCAGATGTTTTGAGCTTCATCTTTATAATTTCTTAACATTGGTAGTTCTAGGTTGGTGATGATGGGAGATGAAGTACTAAACGAGATGTCCAGGTCAGGATATTCACCTTCCCTGAAATTTCAGAGTGAAACCTAAGATCCCTTGATGTCATATGGGCAAAGTAGGCAGGCATTGGACAGGACAGAACTGCTTCTGAGCTAGATAATTTTGGAAATGTTCATGAAAGGCATATGGGTAAAATCATGTAACATGGCAACCCAGAATCATGGTGCCAACAATATATTTCACCCTGTGTTCAAAATGGCATGATGGGCTCAAGTTCAGCCATTTTACTTCTAGGGATGTAATTCTTTACTAAGGCTGCATCTGCACTGTCAAAATAATCTAGTTCAACACTGTTTTAACTGCCATGGATCAATGCTATGAAATTCTGGGAACTGTAGTTTCGTGAGGCATTTTGCCTTCTCTGTCAGAGAGTTCTGGTGTCCCATCAAACTATAGTTCCCAGAATTACATAGCATTGAGCCATGGCAATTAAAGTGGTGTCAGACTGGATTATTTTTGTAGTGCAGATGTAGCTTAATTTTTTCCTCAAAAGGAGCAATGAATAATTGCAACAATGTTCTGCCTGTTGTGACAATGTCTTTAAAAACAACACAATTTTCAAAGGCTATTCACAATTTAGGATTTATTTTGTGCAAAATTCACATGTGGTGGTTTTGTGTATAAAGCAGCATTTTCTTCATAGGAGATAATATTTAATGCAGAAATATTAATTCCTGTACAGAAAATGTTGTTTTCAATGAAAATCAACTGTGTGCAAATTTTACATGGAATAAATCACCAATTACATCTTTCTTTTCTGCACATATATCAACATTTTCTGTATAGGGATTAATATTTCTGAAATATTATTTTGCCAGTTGAAAATGAGGTTTCCTGCATAGAAAATGTGCAAATTTTGTGCAGAATAAGTACATAAATGTGAAGATTCTCATCAGTCCAGGAATCTTCTCACCAGGGTTTCTTGACACTTGAAAAACATATTTTTGACCATTTCCCAATTTTTTTTTAAAAAATATTCTTTCCATCCCTAATTACTCCTTGATTTCCATATTATTTAAAAAATAGATTGCATTTCTTTGTTAGAAATGGTTGCTCCTTTCATTGTGTTATTCTTTGAAGTAACATGTATTTTGATGGTGCTATATAAATAAATAATGATTATTATTATTCTCTCTTCCACCATCCACCAGCTGTCTTCCCATTTCTTTGTCCCTTGCTCATTTTTGTTGTGTCATTGTTGCTTAAGCACAACACACATATAAGTACAACACACACCTTCATGCTAATCATGCTGGGGATGGGTGAAGATGGCTGCTTAGTCTTTAAAACCACCTCCCAACATACACTACACACAAAAACCCTTTTCCATTACTGCTCATTCTGAAATTTTTCTCTCCATCTGGTGTCTTGAGGAAGAAAAGCAAATCCCTGAGACTTCAGCATTCACCTTGAGACCTAGTTTTCAACCTTACTGTTTCAAACTTTACTTGACATTTTGCTCCATTTCCCAATCTTCCCCTCCCTCATTACCCCCTTCTTTTTAAATGGATAGTTAATCTAAAGAATTCTAATATTTGTTGCTATCATACAAATGTTGCAATGGAACATTTAAAAATATGTATACATCAGTCATCAGTTTCACCACCTACCAAGTGTTACTAATCAGAGATTTGGTCTATCAGTGATCTGAATTCTCTTGTTGTTCTTTTTGTTGAATTTCCTCCAACAGTAAGATTCAATTCTGTACCAGCTGCACAATGACCAAAATCCCCTCTTGGGGCAGTGCTTAAATGCCTGTACTGCAGCCACTCACTCATAGACCACAAGGTTGCGAGTTCAATACTAGACTCAGGTCTGCATCCTTCTGAGGTCACTAAAATGAGTACCCAACTGTTGGGGGGCAATGAACTTACAGTTGTAAACCACTTAGACATCCCATAGCATGATATGAAGTGGTATATAAATGAAGCTGCTTTGCTTTTGAAGCTGCTGTCTCCCCAAAGCCCCCATTTTCTCTGCTGCATCCTCACCAATGGATCCATTCACTAATTGGTGCAGAGTGGACAGAATGTAAGAGAACCATCCATTTATTTTCCTATAGCTGGACAAATGTTCATGGCATCATTCTCAGGGAACTCTGGGGGGACCCCTGGGAGGTCCTGGAGGATGCCTGTCACTGTGCATCCAACTATAGCAAAATAGCTGGCTGCTTCTCTGCTGCTTGGCTTACTCCCTACTGATGAGGAAATGGTAGTGTAGGGTAGAGATGGAGCAGAGAAAAGATGGAGGTGGGAGGTGTTGGATGGGAAGTTTTGGGGGAAGTATTGCATTGTACAATATGTTTCCTAATCCCAGATGTCAGCCATTATTGTTTCCTAATCCCAGATGTCTATCCATAAAATTGACACAATTTAAAACAAATATGTGAACAAAAAAGAGGGGGAATGAAAATTAGCAAAAACTACACATTATTAAAAAGGCTAGCAGTCAGTTCCTAAAAGCCTCCTGGAATAGAAAAAATATATACACTTGCCAATAGAATTGGAAGAAATAGAAGGCCATCCAAGCCAACCCAGGGCGGGAGTTCCAAACTCTGGGAGCAGCCACTGAAAAGGTGTTTCCCTACCTCTCTACCCAACATGCCTGGGATGGTGGTGGCACTGACTGAAGGATCTCATTCTTCTATCTCAAAATATGATACTTTAGGTGGCCTGCACCCAAAATATATATTCCTATGGTTCTATAATTTACTCCATGAAATTCTCTTGATTCAATGCAGTGCTTTGAATACAATGCTAAAACCAACTGAACACTAGCAGAGGGGTAATCCCTGCCAGTGCTGTTCCAACTGAGGGCTTCCGCAGACTGGCCCAAAGGGCCAGCCTGGAGGCAGAGATGGAGTGGGGCAGCCACATGCCGGCTGCCCCAATCCCACACTGATGCCGTCCTGATGCCGTTATGCGCTGTGCTGAAAAGGGCCCGTTCAAATACACTGTGCCAATAAGGATGCTGAAGAGCCATGCGCTGGCTCTTAGGGCAGCCTTTTGTCACCCCTAAAAGAAGTGGCATTTTGCTCCTCTTTTCAGGGTGGCAAAAGGGAAGATTGGGTCTGCAACGTGGAGTTGATGTAACCCTGATCTGCCCCTTCCAGGGGCAGCCCACCTGTCTGCAGTTCCCCTATATTAGACTTTTGTGAAAGTGTTTATGCAAAGCAGTTTTGCTGGGTTTGCACAACTGGTTGCACAAAAGGTTGCTCAATTGGTTACACAGCCTCTTGCACAACCATATTTCACAACTAGTTGTGCAATAAAAACTGCATTGGATTTCACTTTTTTTGCTATTGCTGAAAAATGCAGTTTGACCACACTTGAACTGCCATGGCTCAATGTTATGGAATCTTGGGATTTGCTGTTTGTTGTGGTACCAGAGCTCTCTGGCAGAGTAGCCTAAATATCTGACAAAACTACAGATCACAGAATTCTTTTGTATCCAGTCATGTTAAAGTAGTGTCAACCATTGAAAGTAATTGATTTAAGTAGGACTTACTTCCAAGTAGAGTATAGGATTGCCCTGTTAATTGTTCATTTAAATGTGATTAGTTTTAATGGAAGTTGTGCACATGTAATATGGTAATCTTACTCAAGCTTCTGCTGAAATTATATAAGCCACCAAATGTCACACCAGTACAACCCTTTTTGACATAAATTAGTAATTTACCAAAGCAGTGTTTGATGGTTTTAGAGCATTCTACATAATCACTACTAATGTATTAACAGCATGCCTGCACATGTAATCATATAGTTTTTTTTGTGTATGTGTTTTGTAGTTTACAGCAATTCCAATACACATATATTAGAATAAAGCCATCCATAAATTCTAATATATGCATTGAATTTCTTTATTTATTAAAGATAAATTTAATAAAAATGTAAGTAGCAGATCTTCGTAGAATAATTTTATCATTACCATGCCATGCTATATTTTCCAATTTCATTTACTGATGACAAAAGGTAGTTAAGTTAGGCATTGTAAAATAAATCACATAGATCATTGAAAAGTCAATATACAAATCTTAAGTAACTTCAGGATAAATTACAGAAATGTTATGATAATATTAATATATTTTAAGGTGATGACTGTCAAACCATTTTTAGAAAGAGGTTTACACAAGACCCATTTTCCTTCTATAGGAAAGCTCTTGGAAAAAACAGTCTCTTTAGAAAATAATAGATAAAAGATTATCCATCCAGAATAATCAACAATAGTGGAAGACTAATTGTGGTCTAAGCTCCCCCATCATGCTTACTGTTGTCCCACCACCATCACCACTACCAAGTGGGACTGAGGTATCTATTCTCAGAGCTTGGCTTTGTGAGCAGTGGATCCTGGCAGATTATTTATGCCTATGACATTTTCTATAGTGGCAACAGTGGCTCTCACAAGAGCAAGTATGGTAGTGCACAATTTGTTTTCTGGTGTCTGAGGAAATGTCTTACACTGCATATTGAGATGTCTAATCCTTTACAAGGTGATAAATAGAGCCAATCAAAAGGGGCATATACTGAAGTGAAAATTTGCAGGATTCAGTTGAAGGCTTTTAACATTTCCTGCATCTTCATTCTCAGGGTGCGCCTATACCAACCAGGTTGCTCCTGGAGTAATCTGGCTCTGGAGCTGCCCTGAATTCCCCTCATTACTTCTGCAGTCCATAGCAATGCCAGGCAGTTGTCTACACATGTGTCCTACTGTGCCACCTGGTGCCACTGGTTCTGGCATGATTTGCTCCATCTGAGGTTGAAAATGAGGCGTCTAGCATTAATCTCATGGTTGGACACCATGCTGTGACCTCAGAGAGAGTGACTCATGCCAGGTAGTTCCAAGTGACACAGTGGGATGTTGTTTAAAGAGCCACCTAATATCACTGCAGAGTGCCCTGAATTTTCCTGGGGAATCCAGAGCAAAAGGCAAATCTTTTTAATGTGGATTAAGGCAGAGATGGCCTGAATTCTATGTGGAACTGGTGTAATGTCTTGAAGACAATCTGCAGTTGAATTGGGGTTTTGGGCCTGAGTTGTAAAGACAGGTTGTGGTGAGGGTGGGGAAAACCATTTTACTTGTGCAGGCATGCAATCAGCTGGACCCATTCAATATATCCAGCAAAGGGGAGGGAGTGTCAGAATAGAGAATGTCAGCAGCTAGAGGAAATGATGGGAAAATGTTGATTTTTTCTTTTCTTTTCTTTTTGTGAACTCTTTTTCTACTCAGTAGGACAAAAGTGAAAAAATCTCAGAAATTTTCTGAGAAAAAAAAATGTCTTCTGAGAAATTTGATCTCAGCTCTAATTCCTATTTTTCTATTTTTGCAATAGAAAACAGCTGACTAATGGATACTAGGGGTGTGCACAACTAGGGATGTAATGGTAAAATTTCCACATGAAACTTAAACATGAACATAATAGACAATTAAAAACAAAATAAAAACTGCCCTGGTGGTGCAGTGGTTAAATGCCTGTACTGCATCCACTCACTCATAGACCTCAAGGTTGCGAGTTCAGTACTAGCCAGGGCTCAGGCTAGACTCAGGCCTGCATCCTTCTGAGGTTGCTAAAATGAATACCCAACTGTTGGGGGGCAATGAGCTTACAGTTGTAAACCGCTTAGACATCCCATAGCGCAATATGAAGTGGTATATAAATGAAGCTGCAAAAAATAAATAAATGGGCCTTTGGTATCTGCTGGAGTGTGATTCCAGGATCCACCATGGATACCAATATCTGTGGATGCTCAAGTCCCTTTTAATACAATGACATAATGAAATGATGTCTCTTATATATCAAATGGCAAAATCAAGATTTGCTTTTGGGAATAAATATGTTTTTGAATATTTTTCAAACAATGGATAGTTGAATCTGTGGATAAAGACTCTGTGCATATGCAAGACTGACTGTACTGCAGGGGTAGGCAACCTTTCCCCTTTAAGGGCCGAGGGACTTCAGCTCCCAGAAGCCTCAGCCATGTTGGCCAATAGTCCCATGTTGACCAATAGCTCCTGGGATTCTGGGAGCTGAAGTCCCTCGGCCCTTAAAGGGGAAAGGTTGCCTACCCCTTCTGTACTGTATATAAACAACACAATGATGTATTCAAGTCTTTTGCTCCAAATATTGAATCAAACCTTGTCTATACCTTCAAGACTCAAGTTAAGTTCAAGTCTTGGGGCCAGCTTTAACAGAAAAAAGGAGGTATGGCATGCTTCTTGGAGGGAAACAGCAAATATGTTTAATAACAGGCTTCAGGCTGTAGTAGAGGTGTGCTTGGCAGCCTGTCCTTGCTGCTAAAGCTTTCCAAAGATGTTAGAAGGATTCTTCCACCTCAAGCTCATTCCCTAACACATTTGCTGTTTCCCTCTGAGAAATGCACCCCAACTCTGGAAGCAGGCCTTGCCAACTACTTGAAGTGAATGACATCAGCATGTTGGTTGCTAAAAGTATACAAGTTGAAAGTCAAGTCGAATCAGTGCTTCCTTTATTGTTGAGTCGAGTACAAGTCAAGTCATTGTAGCAACTTGAGTCTGACTTGAGTCCAAGTCAGTTGACTTGCATTCACATCACTGGAACATCTTGTAACCAATTAATCCGTACAGGTAGTTTCTTACTAAAAGGAATGAGGTGAGAACTTCTCACCTAAGGAATGGTATAGACCAGTGATGGCATGTTACCTGGTGCCGGGTTGGGACTGCCAGAAATAGTGCAAAACTTCTCACCTAGGGAATGGTATAGACCAGTGATGGCATGTTACCTGGTGCTGGGTTGGGACTTCTTCCTTCTGAGGGCAGGACTTCTGGGGTGAGACTTCTTCCCCCCACTCTCTTGGGTGTGTGCCTGTTCTTCCTCCTTACTGCACCATCTCCAGCCTTCAGCTGCCTCCAGAGAGACAGCTGGAGGCTAGGGTGGGTTGGAAAGGAGGAGGAAGAGGTGCTAACCTCTTCTCCCTCCTCCATACCCTCCACGTACTGGGGGAAATGTCTTCACGTGCCATCTCTGGCACACATGCCATAGGTTCGCCATTGTCATGCTTCATGGCAAGAAACTTGAAGAACCAGGAAAACATCTTTAAGTGTAAATTCACTACAGCTTTATTCCAGAATCAAGATACTTCACCATAGCAATCTTTTTAGAAACAACTCCAAGGATCTCTCACCAACCCAGTAATTTAAAATCTTCTGACCAAGCCCCCTTTCCCCCTTCCCCAGTAGTCCAGTTGTCCATATCAAAGGATCTTTGAAGTGTAGTTCTTCCAGGTCCATCTCCTTTCATCTCCTGGGATTGGAAGCAAACTCTCATCCCTGTCATAAACCTGTCTCAGTGTCCCAGCTGCTATTTACATTGCCCATCTGCCATTCCCTTTGATTCCCTCCCCCCTACATGCATCAACCTTTGGTGGTCAGATTCCTATGAGAAACATAGAATCCTGACACTCTTCCACCCCTGTAACATTTTATACTATTTATTACAAATATCCACCTCCTTCCAGCTTGTCTGGATATTGTTCATGAAACTGTTGGACCAAGGGCCTTTGCAGACTGCCAGAAATAGTGCAAATTGAGTCTACTTTAAGGGTTAGGGTTAGTGCTAGGGAGTCATGGGAATTGTTGTTTTTTTTTTTTTTTCCTGAGACATTGAGCATTCTCTGTCAGAGAGTTCTGGTGCCACAATAAAATACAGTTCCCATGATTCCCTAACCCTAACCCTAACCCTAACCCTAACCCTTAAAGTGGATTCAATTTGCACTATTTATGGCAGTCTGCAAAGGTCCCCAAGTCTGGGGCATCTACATGTCTGGTATAGAGCCATTCAATATATGAGTCCAGGAAGTGTCACCTCCTGAGCGAATATTGTAACTTTTTCCTATGCCACCTGGAATCTAAACTCTTAGCCACCTCAAAGTATTGTTCCCCCTCCACTGCTAATGAAGCCAGAGTTTCTGACTCTTCTCTCCAAGGATCCTCTTCAGTGCTGGCTTTAGCAGACTGAAATGGAACATAGGGTATAAGTGTCTGTAGGTTTTTGATAGATCTAACTCAGCTGTCACCTTATTGATGATTTGTTTTACCATAAAACAGGGGTAGGCAACCTTTCCCCTTTAAGGGCTGAGGGACTTCAGCTCCCAAAATTCCAGGAGCTATTGGCCAACATGGGACTATTGGCCAACATGACTGAGGCTTCTGGGAGCTGAAGTCCCTCAGCCCTTATTCCCCTGCCATAAAAGGTCCCACAAATTTTGGGCCCAATTTTTTGGAACGCTGCTGAGTCTTTAAATGCTTGGTGTACAGGTAGACTCTGCTCCCAGGTCTCAGCTCCTACTCTCTGTCCCTCTTTTGATCTGCAAACTTCTTGTAGGTCTGTTTGTCTTCATCTAGAGCTGCCACAATGTGAGGCCATGCATCTTTGATTTTTGTAATCCACTGGGAGTGTGGCACTGGGTCCATAGGTTCCATGGTCAGAGACAGCAAAGTTTTCAGTTCGTAGCCATAAATGACCTCAATGGGTGAATGTCCAGTACTTTGGTGAACCATCCCATTGAAAGCAACTTCAGCATGGGGCAATAAGTCAAGTCAATCATCCTGCAAATAGTTGCCAAAGCATCAAATATATTGCTCCATAGAACAGTTATTTTTCTCTAACTGCCATCTGATGGGGGGGATAAGATGTACTCATGGCCCTTTCAACTCCTAATTTCTCCTGTAAAAATTTCCAGAATTTCAAACTAAATTGTCCATCTCGATCGCTCATAATCTTATCCAGAAGTCCATGTTTTTTGTATATATGTCCAATGAATAAATCCACTAATTTG
Source organism: Phrynosoma platyrhinos (assembly GCA_020142125.1). NCBI lineage: Eukaryota > Metazoa > Chordata > Lepidosauria > Squamata > Phrynosomatidae > Phrynosoma > Phrynosoma platyrhinos. Next base: position 253,521,671 of record CM034701.1, read on the forward strand.
GCCATGCTGGGCAAACCTTTGTATCCCACAAAGTGTACCTGTTTTGATAACACGTCTGTGACCATCCATATGTTATTTCTTCCCTTACTGTCTGACAAGTCGGTAATAAACTCCATAGCAATATGCCTCCAGGGGCCACTTGGCATGGGCAATGGTTGAAGAATCCCTGAGACTTGCCTTTCACTGGCTTGGAGCAGATACACACAGGGCAGCCTTTCACATAAGTCTCTACATCATTCTGAATTCCCCCCTACCAGTACTGTTTTCTTACCTGGAGCCAGGTCTTTAGGAACCCCCAGTGTCCCACTGCCTTAGAGTTGTGGCACAACTGCAGAATTCTAGATCTCAGCTCTTCTGGAACATAGATCCAGTCTCCTTTGTGCCACAGCCCATCTGTGTGCTCTAGGGTGTCCAGATGGTCTGCCAGCCATTGATCCTTTTCTCCTACCTCTATGATGTCTTGAAATAAAAAGGTTCAGAGGGGCAGCTTGGGCCAGGTCCTCCTTCTCCTGGCACATTTGACTCTGGGTGGTCACTGCCAGTCCTAGTTGGCCAGGGGTAAAAATAGTTTCTTCTAGCATTTCTCTCTGGCTTTCATGTTGAGGCAATCTGGATAAAGCATCCACAAGCACATTTTCTTTTCCTGAGAAGACTTTTAGCTTGAATCTGAAGTGGTAGAATTCTTTAGCTCACTGATTCTGTTTTGGGCTTAGTTTTCTCAGGGCTTGCAAGGCTTCTAAATTCTTCTAAATGATAAGTCCAAACTTCAAAGAGGTGGCTGGCCCCTTCCAGGAATTGCCACCAAGTTTGCAGTGCCCTCTTGATGGCCACTGCTTCTTGCTCCTAAGTAGGCCAATTTAATTGTTCTGGAAGTTTTGGGATAAGTAAGTGCATGGTCTTAGCCTCCCTTCTGAGTCGCTGTGCATTAATATGGCACCCAGTGCAACATCACTGGCATCAGTTTGCACAAGTGGCTGGTCTGGATTGGGGTGTTTTAAAATAGGTTCAGAGCAAAAGAGTTCTTTCAGCTGTTGAAAAGCTGCTTGACAGTCGAGAGTCCACCGCACCTCGGTGGATGGCTTGGGTCCCACATTGGGTTCCCCAGGATGAGTCTTGGTTTTTAGTAGGTCAATGATGAGCAATGCCAGTTGAATGAAATTCAGGATGAACTGTCAGTAAAAGTTGGTAAAGCCCAAAAACCTCTGCACCTGTTTTTGTCTCTTAGAAGAAGTCCATTCCTTGAGCCATTGAGCTTTGTGCAGTTTAAAGCAAAGAAGATACAAAGCAAAGTCCAAGGTGCAAACCATAGAGTAGTCGAGCAGTCCAAGATCAAGGGTTCCAGTGAGGCAAGATGATCAGGCAGTCCAAAGTGAGGGGTTCCAGAGAATCAAGATGGCTAGGCAGTCCAAAAGTCAAAGGTCCAGGCCGAGAAGACAAGGAAGGTCAGGATCAAGCATGCTTTCACCAGCAAACTCAGATAATCTTTGACAACTGGTCTGGCATCCTTCACCTGTTTATATCTTCAGCTCTCATGAGCTCAGTTGTTTGTTGATTAGATGGCATTTCTCATAAAGCCTCCTTGAACGTCTTTGCTGGTTGAAGGTAGGTATGTTCTCTTCATCTCCTTCTGTGCCTCAAGGCTCTGCTGCTGGGAGGCTTGATTACTGAGCCTCCATGGAGGCCACAGACTCTACTTGAGCTGGTAGGGTAGAACTAGAGCCAGGCTTGGGTTCTGCTTGAGCTTGCAGGGCAGAACTAGGGCCAAGCCCAGGTTCAAGCTCAGTTTCAAACTGAGGCTCTGGCTCAGCCTCCTTATCCTCCTCCTTGTCCTCAGGCTAGCTGTGCACACTTGCCCACTCTCGCTTTGGTGTCTCTGGTGTGTGCTCTACATCCGGGATCATCAAAGATCAGTTCTCCTGACCCTCACCAGAGCTTTGGGTTATGGAAGTGCAACCAGTCTATGCCTAGTATTATTTGGTACTCTGAAGTAGCGTGGCCTAGTATAAACCGGATTTTCTCCCAATGATCTACTACTCCTAGCCAGACAGTCTTGGGTTCCTCACTGACAGGTGCTCTCACCATTGAGGTGCTGTCCATCTGGTGAAAGTTGGATGTTCAGTCTCATTTGCCTCGCTATAGTGGGGTTGTTGAAGCACCATGTGCACCTGAATCAATAGTGTCCACTACCCTCATGCTCCTGTTCCCACCCCGATCTTCCACCTTCACATCCAGGGTATATAAGGGAAACCTGCCACTCATGCTCATGGTACGGCACTCTGATCTTATGGCTGGTCTCCTGTTGCTGCCTGAGGCCGGCTGTTGAAATTTTCCTCCAGCTCTGCCTTGTCCTCTGACTCCATCATGTCTGGGGACATCTCTGGATCTGCAGCTACAGCTCATCCCATTCTGGAATGTCACTGGTCTTCGGGCAGTGGTGGAGGGTGCTTCCTCTTCATCAGACTTCTCGGCTGCTCGTCCCTTCTTTTGGGGCTCGCCACCATCAGATGTCCCTTCTGACAACAGGTTAGGCACAGTCCCAGTCATCTCCGTCACTTGCGCTCCTTCTCCTGGGGATTAGTTTTGTTCTCTTTCCCTCAGGAGTGGCTTGGGTTTACGTTAGTTCCCTTGCTCACTCTGGGTTTCCAGTGGATCATCAACTGGATCTCTTAATGTGTCATTTCAACCTCTCCCACCAGTTGGATCCACTCTTTCACCATCTGCGGGTTGTTGGTCATCTGAATGCACTTCAACAGGTCTGCTCATAAGCCTGCCTTGAAGTGTTACACCTTGGTGGTTTCGGGCCAGTCCGTGACTTGAGCTGCTAGTCTTCAAAACTCCGTTCCATACTTGGTCACAGACCATATCCCCTGAGTCAGCACCATCAGTTTAGACCAGGCTTTCTTGATCCTAAAAGGATTCTCAAAGTGGGCTCACAGGGCCGCTATGAACGCTGACAGATTCTCCAATTCCAGGGCTTGGGCAGCAAACAATTGCACTAGCCAGTTAGCCACATCACCTTCCAGGTGTGACATCATACACCTCACTCTGGTGCACACCGTAGGGAATGTGGGTCCCCACTCCCTCATGTGTGCCACTACCTGGGCCATGAAGTAAGATAACATACTGGATCTCCTGTCAAACCGCACCCCCAGTTGCTGCATGGCTGGGTTCTGAATGTGACTCATGAGTGCCATTGTGGGTGTCTGGAGGGTTGCTTCTCCCTATATTGGGGGTTGCACTCTCGTGGATTGCACTGACGTGGCTGGAGTTACCAGGAACTGGTCCCATGACATAGCTCTATGGGTTGGGGTTTCTGCTGTGGTGTCTGTCCGCTGTGCTGGCCTCTCACTGGAATCCCCATCCTGCCTTCTCCACTGTCCTAATCATCGTGATGAGCCCCCACTAGACATCTGGTCCAGAACCACTCATACTCTTCCTCGGGGGCATCCTCCCACAGCCTGTCTGAGGTTTCCTCGGGCCCTTAGTCTTCCTTGGGAAAGTTGGGAAGGAGGAGGAAGAGGTGTTAACCTCTTCCCCCTCCTCCCCACCCTCCACGTACTGGGGGAAATGTCTTCATATGCCATCTCTGGCACACATGCCATAGGTTCGCCATTGTCATGCTTCATGGCAAGAAACTTGAAGAACCAGGAAAACATCTTTAAGTGTAAAATCACTATAGCTTTACTCAGGATTCAAGAAACTTTGCCACAGCAATCCTTTTAGAAACAACTCTAAGGATCTCCCATCAAACCAGTACTTTAAAGTCCTTTGACCAAACTCCCTTTCCCCCCTCCCCAGTAGTCTGGTTGTCCATATCAAAGGATCTTTGAAGTTTAGTTGTTCCAGGTCCATCTCGTTTCATCTCCAGGGATCAGAAGGCAAACTCTCATCCCAGTCATAAACCTGCATTATTATTATTATTATTATTATTATTATTATTATTATTATTATTACAGTTTATTTATATAGTGCTGTACATACAGTTAATAAAATAGATTAAAATAGATTAAAAAGCCTGCCAATGGCATACATTCTACAAAATAATAAAATACATATTAATACAAAGAAAACAACAAAAACATCAAATGTCCCAGCTATTATTTACAATTCCCATCTGCCATTCCCTTTGATTCCCCCCCCCCCCCCAATGCAGGCCCTTTGGTGGTCAGATTCCTATGAGAAACATAGAATCCTGACAGCCTTCATGGGTATAGACCTTTTAGAACAGAAGGAAGGTGGTGCTAATCTTCCGTCTCAAGTATTAATGGAAGCAAGGTGAAATGCTCACTGCCCTAAGTGGTACATATGACAAAAAACTCTCTTTGCTGACACAAAGTGAAAGCAGTTTGAGATAGTAAACTGTCTCATTGGACACTATGAGTCAATAATTACCCTTACCATTTTGTTTCCAATTACATATCAAAACATTGTCTGTACATTTTGGTGACCAAAAAATATCTCTAAATATTTGGGTTTATTGTTCTTGACAAAGCTTCTCAGTTTCCCCAGTGGATTAATTTAACTAAATATCATGACAAGAATATATGGGCCCTATAGCCTGAGTTGCTGATATATGCTTAATAGATATTATTACTGCTGAGATGTTTAACATTTAATTTAATGAGCATCCCTTCCCCCCCCAAAAAAACCCTAGACATGCTGGAACTGTCTGGTAAAAGCAATTAGTAACCCTTAAAACTATTCCAGTGTTTCTAAGTTGAAACGATGACTATAACACAAAGTGGAATACTTTAGAAAAGGTGAGTAGAGGATATCTAAACCTTATGTCTTGAGAAATAAAATATTTTGATAATTATAGAAAATACCATGATGTCACTGCAGAAATATATGATGTCATTGTTGAAATATATAATGTGTTAGAATATGCTAGATTTCCCCCCTGAGATAAATTCAGTAGGGTGCATTCTGCAAATATGATGGTTGAAAAAGTGAGGAGAGATGATATGGAATATCATCTTAATTCATTTTCAGGTGGACCTGTAACCATGGCCTTATCTTTTTTTTCTTTCTCTATGGGCAATGGATGTTATTGTTCTTATACACCATTCAGTGACTGTTAATTATTGACTTTACAGTAATAATTATTGACTCTTTAAAAAAGTTCTTCTCTGAAAAACAATGCCAAGGTAGATAATAGCTGAGATCCTGAACTATATTCACAGCTACTTGAATATAGCTATGAATGACCTATGGAATCAACCTCTAAAACCAACCTTAAATTCCAGGTAGTCACTGAGCAGTCAAGGCCTGTAGTACAGTTGAGTGAGGTGCTTCACCATTATGTAGCTGGCCCACTCCCACCTATAAGATGTGGTACAAGGAAAAGAAAGACCATGGTTCAGGGATGGGAGGGGGCTGGCTGTTTCAACTTAAGCACTCCACTCAACTGTGCTGTAGACTTGTGTTACTGGCCTTTACCGACTGCCAAAATAATCCAGCTTCAAACCACTTTAACTGCCCTGGCTCATCGCTAAGAAACCATAGGAACTGTAGTTTTTTTCTAAGACATTGAGCCTTCTCTGTCAGAGAGCTCTGGTGCCACAATAAACTATGGTTCCCATGATTCCTTAGTACTGAGCCAGGGCAGTTAAAGTGGTCTGAAGACGGATTATTTCTGGCAGTCTGTAAAGGCAGTTTTAAGGTCAGTTTCAGAGGACATTTATGATCAGTTACATATCCACAACTCAATCCATAATTGCAGTGCAGCATTCCAGTCAAGAATTGCAATGGAACCCACCATTTTGATGTAATTCAACAGTGTCATCTAAAGTGTCTGGAATTCTGTCTTCTCTTTCATGAAGAGTCTAATAAGCACATATACTGAATTTTGTTTCTGGATGAACATCCAGAGCTTAAACTCCTTTTTTCTAAATAAAATATTATCAAGTTGGATCTGATGAGAAGTTCTGTAATGTGAGGAGAAAGCTATTGAGCATTAGAACCTAGCCTCTAGATTATTTTCTGAATGGTGTGTCAAGCCACTGATTCTTTTTAAAGGAAAGAATCACAGTACCTGTATGGATGGGCCAAAAGGCTGCTCCCCCTGGTCTTATGTTGTCCTCTCCAGATGATACAAGTCATTAGCCCCAGGCTGGGATGAGGCAGACCGGACACAGATTTGGTGGATCTGGCCTTATCTGGGTCCAAAGGGATCTTAACCTGGTCTAAAAAGACCATCTATTTGCCTTGGAGATTCTAGGAAACCCTATGGCAACAGACAGCATACCAGAGAGCCTGCATGCTCTGTATCTACCTCCACCACCGTGTCTGCTCAGATAACCCCTGTCATGACCCGTAAAATTTGATGGGAACAACTGACCATGTGGGTGTAACCAGGTTCCCATTTCCACCCTTACAGGCCAGGGCACAGATCTTCTGAGCAGATGTAACAGCAGAGACAGGTACAGGGCACATGGTAGTAGCAGGTGCAAGGCACAGCAGTGGAATGGTATATATAAATACCCTCTCATTGATGCACCGGTCCAGGGACTGACCCAGGGCAGGACCTGGGGCATGATAGCATGGGCTTTCCCTGTTCTATCCTGCCTCTCTGCTTAGGGCCAAAGTCTCTAACAAAAGTATGGTCTGTATCCACTAAGAAGCCAGTTTCCATTGAAGTCACATTCTTATAAAAATGAGAGAGTTTGCTATAGTGTGTTTTTTTTAACCACTCAAATAAAGACTCCCAATGTTCTCTCCATCAGACTTATCTGCTCTACAAGGAACCTTGCATAAACTTTAAAACATTTAAGAACCAGCTAAGTTAGATAGCTGTTATTGATTTTTTTTCTGTATGTAATTGTTGCTGTCTCTTGTCCACCCCGCCCCAGATAGACATTTGTGCAGTATTGATCTAATAGGAAATTTCTTGGAAACATTTCATTACAAAACTATGATGTTGCTAATTTGCTTGTCAGGTTATTTGGATATTCACGAATTTTTATCCATTTAAAGCAGCAGAATAAACAGTCCACAGACCATCACCAAGGCAACAGAAATAACAGACCATCAGATGCTTTTGCAAGAGATACATGGAAAGACACTCTTGGAAAAAGATGACCATCTTAAAAAGAGATGAATGTTACCCCAGCATTTTGAAGGACAGGACTATTCAGATGTAACTTCGTCTCAAATCCTGATACACTAGGACTACAGCAGCAGGTGAGAGGTACAAATGGGCGATCATTTTTAATCATTATGCTAGAGCAAAGCCTACTGTGCTAGTAGTTTTTCATATTTCTGCAGTGCAGATACAATTTAAGTATTTTATTCTCACTGAATGTTCGAGGATTTTCAAATACTTAACTTCCTCTCAAATGTGATTTATTCAGCTCCATCACACTGGTGTGTATTTCTTCACTAATTTTCTTTTTCAAGGAAAAAACAAATACTTTTAGAAATCTTCTTCCTAGTGCAAGTCATTGAAAACCACACAGGTTTTGAAGAGTATTCACAATTTGGGAGTTACTCTATGCAAATGTGGTATTTTTGTTCAGAAAACAGCACTTTCTGCACAGGAAACAGCATTTTCTAACCAGAAATAATAATAATAATAATAATAATAATAATAATAATAATAATAATAATAATAATAATAATAATAATAATAATAATAAATAATTTTTTATATCCCACCTCTCTGCAGAGCAATCGGGGTGGCTTACAACATTAAAATTTCCATACAGATATATTAATACAATCTAAATACAATTTAATGCAATCTAAACTAATTCCTATGCTGAAAATTTTGTTCCTTGTTTTCTGTGGAAAAAGAAAGAAAGAAAGAAAGAAAGAAAGAGTGCATTTTGGATAGAATAAGTCATCAACTACAACATTTTATGTGCAGGAAACAACAGTTTTTGTGCAGAAAATATTTCTGTAAAGAAATGTTATTTGTTGCCCAGAAAATGCTGTTTCCTTTACATACCAACAACAACAACATTACCCTAGCCTGGACCCCCAGAATCACCCTTTTCATATTTGATATCAACATAATATTAAAAGGAACACTGAGGAGAGTGATGTGAGAATGTCCCCACAGTGGACCTCAGGTCCTAGACCAGCTGTATCCAGCAAGGGAGGAAAACAAAGCACCTACTACTATGAGATCACCCAAGACATCAGCATAATCCCTTTTATCTGTGGAGGGTGATGATGCCATTCTGACCAAAAGAGGCGGCTTACACAGACAAGGGACACTCTTGCAAGGGCTGGAGTTTGCCTTTTGTTTAAGGAAGTCACAGCAATCTCTGAACATTTACTGTAGCTTTCAATCTTTTATCTGAGATATACAAAACAATAATCAACACATTTACTACAACTCTGATCCATTGTTCCTTCCTTAAAAACCATTCAGCATAGAGATAATCCATTCAGTCTTTGATTTCTAACCCCAGGACATGTTTTTTGTGTGTAAATATCAGTGCCACACAATAGCAATTCAGTCTTGTTTGGAACCAGACAACCATGATGTCAGTTTCAATAGGCACCTCAGTAAGCTGGCCACCCCCATGTGCCAAGGCAGCTATTGAGTCCATTTCTGTTCTGGCTCTCCATAGATTGGAATCAAGTCTCACAAATCAGTAACGTATCACCCTTAGCAAGGCCTTTCACTATTCACCTTCTCCCATCTTTGTTTTGTTAGCTCTTGTGTGTGCATGTGTGGGCATGTGCTTATGGGTGTGCATTGCTTTTTCCCATAATAAAATTACAAAGCTGATTTGAAATTGCCTCTGGAGTTTCTGGATGATTTGGAACTGGTATAAATAGGGTTGTGATCCCAACGCTGCTGTTGCCCCTGCCAAAATATAATTTTATTTGAGCTATTAAAATTGCCCTAAACATATTAATTTATGGGTGTCCTCCTGAGACTCCAGCATTTTGGGTAACAGGTTCTTTTGGGCAAAACAACCACATGCAAAATTTGTGTAGCTTAAGTCCCAAACTGCAAGGATTCTTGTTTGTCCAAGATTCTTTTCATCTGAGTTTCTTAACAGATAAGAAAGATGGTCTTCCCATATGTCCATTTTCTATGTGTCTGGAGGGCTTTCCCACTAATTTTAGCATTTTGAGGAGAGATGTACATGCACAATGCCCCCTTTCAGGATGGTTTTATAGTTCAGGGTGTTGGCCCTTGGACTGAGAAGATCTAGGGTCAAATCTTTATTTGGCCATGAAGCTTCCTGGATGATCTTGGTCCAGTCAATATCTCTTAGCCTAATACTGAAATTGGAGGGAAATTCAGATTAAAAGGAAAGGAGTAGACTAATATTCTGGGTGTTTTCTATAGAACAAACCTGTAAAGTAAACAACAGAAGTCTACTTGTTGTTATCTATATTTTCAAACTAAGATGTCTCAAAGCCACTCATTTTCAGCCTATTCTAAATTCAAAATTCAATCACCACAATTCAAAAAGGATGATGAGAAAGTGGAGTGTGTCCAAAGGAGGATGACTAAAATGGTGAAGGGTCTGGAAACCATGCCCTATGAGGAACAACTTAGGGAACTGGTTATGTTTAGCCTGGAGAAGAGATGGTTAAGAGGTGATATGATAGCCCTGTTTAAGTATTTGAAGGGGCATCATATTGAGGAGGGAGCAGGCTTGTTTTCTGCTGCTCCAGAGAACAGGACCCAGGGGATACAAGCTCCAGGAAAAGAGATTACACCTCAACATTAGGAAGCACTTCTTGACAGTAAGGGCTGTTTGACAGTGGAACACTCTCCCTCAGAGAATGGTGGAATCTCCTTCTTTGGAGATCTATAAACAGAGCCTGGATGGTCATCTGTCAGGTATGCTTTGATTGAGAGTTCCTGCATGGCAGGGGGGTTGGACTGGATGGTCCTTGTGGTCTCTTCCGACTCTATGATTCTATGATTCTATGTTTCTATGATTCTCAAAGAGGCTTTAGGTGGCAGGCCTGGGATAGAAATTTTGTCAGTAAAAGTAATGCTTTTGCCATCTTGCACTCTGCATTTGAATTCAAGGGTTTTTAAAAAGTGCTAAAACAGAAGTCTAAAATGTACACATGTAAACACTAATGAAAAAAAGTGCAGAGCCAGTTATACCACAACAATATCTATGACAAAATTGATGTCATATTTGAATTTGGCTGTTACAAGGCCAAGTATACTCACTGGATTAAAGGATGTAAATGACAACTTGCAATCACTGTATAAGACCCATTGCTGCTATTTGAAGCCAGTGTTATGATTGAAAAAGAAGAGCCAAGCTATGTGACTACATGAAATTCCCAAATGGGTGAAACTATTGACTTTATTCACATTAAAATGCCAGTATAACACAAAAGTTTACTCTTTGTCTATGGCTATGATGAATTGATATAATGTATATATATGTACTACAATGTTGATGTTGTGCAGTGTGTTGGAAATGCTGAAATGCTACCAAATACTGAAATATACTTACAGGTACATTGCCTCCACTTGCAACATTTCTATTTAAGTTTCTGCATTAATAAATTCAACAAATAATTGTAAGTATCAGCCACAATGCATCATACTTGATGTGTGTTCGTGCAGTAAATTGAAGAGGGAGAGACAAGAAATGAAGAGGGTGAGGTGAGTTGGCATTCTAATGTAAGGAAAGCTGAATGGTCTGGATTTCTTTTACTGCTCTGGATTTTCTTTTACTGCAGGTTGGGGAATGGGAAGAGGGAGAAAGTAACTGCAGTCTTGGTGTTTTCAGAAGGCTTCCTCTCTTTGTTTAGATGGAAGGTGCAAAGAGAAGGGAAAAGCTAGAATTTTGGAGCTAGGAGTGATTGAAGGGAAAGAGTTCCTCTATCTGTTTATGTGGGGGAAATGTGATGGGGAGAGAGCATATGAATAATATTAACAATGACAAAAGGCATCACTTTACTAAACATACTTTGTTGTTGCTAATTGCTCTTGGGTCAGCCTTGATCCATGGCAACGGGTTGCAGACTGCCAGAAATAGTGCAAATTGAGTCCACTTTTAGGGTTAGGGTTAGTGCTAGGGAGTCATGGGAATTGTTTTTTTTCTGAGACATTTAGCCTTCTCTGTCAGAGAGCTCTGGTGCTACTATAAACTACAGTTCCCGTGATTCCCTAACCCTAACCCTAACCCTAACCCTAAAAGTGGACTCAATTTGCACTATTTCTGGCAGTCTGCAACCTCCCCCTGTGAATGAGACACCTCCAAGCCCCCTCCCATGACCTCCACTGCTTGTTCAGGTCCTACAGGCTCATGGCCATGGCCTCCTTTATTGAGTCTATCTATCTTGGATGTGGTCTTCCTCTGGAGGAGAAACAAAAAAACCTTCACAACCTTGTGTCATCTGTTTATCATTGAGGTATGAGCAGGGGGGGGAGGAAAATTGTGGGCATTTTGTGTATGGACCTTTTGTTAGTTTGCTTGCTTGCTTTTTTGTGTGAAGCTAGTTACTGTACAGAAGATGTGCTTTTGTCTCCTTCTGTTGTGTCCTCTGCAACATCTGCAGAAAACACAGCAGGAGATGTGCTGCCTTTCCCTCTATCTGGGAAGCCTATTGGAGAAGGCATGGCAGAGGAACACAGTGCCTACCCATTGCTCTCACACTCTGTACCCCTCTGAAGAGCTGTTGCCTCATGGCAAGCCAGCTCACCACTTTAGAATCAGCAGTTGCTGCCTCTTCTAGTCCCTCTGGAGAGCATCTGCACGTTTCTCTATGCTGTAAAAAGTGAGCAAAGGTTTTATGTAAACGCTTGTATGAGATATGTCAATGTGTTCCAATGCTCTCAACAGATGAAATATGAGCTATAATGCCTCAGTAATTAAAATGATAGTTCTTATCACTGCAATGGACTAGGGGGTGTTGCATACCAGCCTAAAGGGCCAGCCTGGGGCTGGAGTTGGGGTGGGGCAGCTGCCCACCGGGCAACCCAACCTCACCCCAATGCAATCCTGATACCGTGCAGCCATTTGCATGGCACGCAGCATCAGGCCGTCCTCCCTGCACAGTGTGCAGACATGCTGCACCAAAAGAGTGTGGAAGAGCCGCGGTGCTGGCTCTTACATCAGCAAAAGGAAGGATCAGGGCCATGGCATGGGGTTGCCACAGCCCTGATCTGCTGCTAGCAGAGGAGGCGCAGAGCTGCCTGTCTGCATAGCCCCTAAAATAGCCTTGTTTAATGAACTACCAGTACCATATGCCTCATAAGGAACACATTTCAGTCTCATCTTATACATAAGATGCCTAAAACTTATAAGGAATAAAAAGGAATATGCGAAAAAATATTCCTAGACTGGAAATATCAATGTGATATGATGAACCTCCCCCAGGAGTGTGTAACTATATAAACCAGGGGTAGGCAACCTTTTTGAGCCGGGGGCCGGGTTGCTGTCTCTCAGACAATTGGGGGGCCGAAGCACCAAAAATAAATTAAAAAATAAATAAAAATAAAATTTTAAAAAAAATGCATGCACACTCTCTCAGCCCCAGAAAAGCCATGGCAAAACCCCTGTGGAGATTTTGCCAAGAAAACCCCAAGAACAAGTAATAACAGCAATAATCAATATCATCATGGTCGGCGGTGGCGGCGGCAGGACCAGCCTGGGGCTGGTCCAAAGGCCTCAGGGGGCCGCATCCAGCCCCCGGGCCTTAGGTTGCCTACCCCTGATATAAACCAATGGGTTTAATTTAGCAAATATACAAAAGATTATTAAAATGTATTATTTCTTCTCTGTCATATTAATTTCATGGAATTTGGAAGCTTAAGAGATTTTCAATGGTAATTTGGATGCTGATCTGCCTACTAGACAATATTGTTGTTTGCAACATCCAGAGTTTAGATGACACAATGGAAAACTCTAAGGAACTTGGCTCCTTACAGATTGATAAGCACAAGGCAATGAACCTTCCATCTCTCACCTAAGAGATGGGGGGGAGAAAGCATGTCTGTTTCACCTTTACTTACTTGCAGAGAGCTGGCCATCTTGAAGATACAACTGACCAGCAACAATGGATCTCATAACACAAATACAAACATGGGAACTAGAACCTGTGGAAAATCAGCTGCCAACTCTGCTCCTATGTCTATGCTGGAAAGACTGTTACCAGACCAAATAATGCCATCTCCAACATCAAGGGTCCTTATGTTTGCTTATCTTTAAATATGATATTAATACTCCTGTACAGTAGATGGAACTATTTATTTCTAACTATAACTGTTAGCTTCTGTATTCACTAGGTATTCCATCTAAGCAGATCTACACAAGTGTTGAGGCATGCCTAGTTAGAGTTTTCCTCCCGCATCCATGAATCAATTGAAAGTACACTCAATTTCAGAAGTGTTTTGTTATATAATGCTAGGATTTAGCTAGCAGATTTCTGCTGTTCTGTTTTTCCTTTGTTCTTTCTTTGGTCCATCTTCTCTAAATTCTTCTTGAATTGGGGGAATTTTCTATATCATTTCTGGAATGGAAGGCACTCAGTTTCCTGAAATTTTTACTCATTTATAGTTCTACCCTCCTAGGTTAGAGATTCAGCTAGCTTTTTGATATGACACTTGGAAAGAAGAGCAAAATTGGTGTGAATATTAACTGAGATTGTTGAACTTCACAGTGTTTGTGGCTACAGAAATTGAGGAGGGATTTAACTAAATTTCTCCAGAGAGAGTAGACATTTCTCTTGGGGGTGGGATTCACTTTTGTCACAGGGAACAATATAGCTGCTTTCATTTCTGTCCCAATGAACTTATAGATTATTGTGGTTTTTTTCTGTGATTTTGAGTTGGTGGCAGGAGTAACTGTATGGGAAACATGGCCAACCTTTTTGCTTTCCACAATTTCTCAGCCCTGGATCAATTGCCTTGGGACATTTTTGCATATGTGCATGGGGCACTGTATTGGAGTGAAGAATGGTTAGATCAAATTCAACATGGTGGCTTGACCTTTCCTTAGCAAGGGATTAGAAACAGAAAAATATCAAAAAAAAATCTACCCAAAAAACCCTACCTGATCATTATTTTTTTTTATCTTGAGTGTGTGAGAGTTTGTGTGTAACATTGCAGATGGAGGGAAGAAATGTACAGAAGAAACGTAAAGCAGCACACTGTCTACAAAATGTTATGTATTTGTGTATTGTGCCTCATGGATCAGTGAAAAATCTTTGGTTTCATTTTGCAAACAAGAAGAAGAGTGCATCTACACTGTAGAAATAATGCAGTTTGACAAAGTGTTGCAGCTCCATCCTACAGAATCCTGGGATCTATAGTTTTGTGAGGTACCAGCAATCTTTGGCAGAAAAGGCTAAAGACCATGTAAAACTACAAATCCCAGGATCCCATAGGATGAAGTACAACACTTAAAATGGCATCAAAGTGCATTATTTCTACAGTGTAGATGCACTCTAAGTCATCCAAAACAATAAAATCCAGAAACAAATTCAGGGAGATGAAATTTCAATAAACACCTGTATTAGGCATGGGGGTTGCTGTTGGAGAAACATTACCCACTAAATGAGTTTACCTTTTTTGTGTGTGGAACCAAGCCATGTATTCTAACAAGGCATTGTTATCCTTTTGTTGGATGGGATTCAAGTAACTCCTTTAGACACATCCAAAATCATGGGAATAGTCGGTGGCATTTAAAAAATTTTTTTTTTCTTTGTGTGAATTTTATGCACACAGAGAGGGGGGGGGGGGAGAGAGAAATTCCTGCATCAAAAACTGTGTTTGAAAGTACTTCATTACTATGTGTGTCTGGGGTGGTCATTCCTTGGGCATGAAGAATTAATTGAGACTTTCTTTTTATCCAGGATATTATTAGAAATAAATGTGCCATATTTCTAAATCAGAAGTGGGTTTGGTTTTCTGGATGCTGAGTTTCAGCTCCCATTGTCCCTGACCGTTGGTTATGCTAGGCAGAGTTGATGGGTGTTACAGTACAACAAACTCTGGAATAGAATAAGTCCTCTTCTAATTTATCATTCATTCCTATGTTTCCTCAATTACATTTATAGAAATGTATTTTGAAAGGGAGAATTAATTGTAATTCTATCAAACGTATTTGTAGTGTTCCTCACTTCTCCCTGGCTCTTCAGGACTTGTTTTTTCCGAGCTGATACCATATTAGAGAATAATATATCATCACTATAATGGCATTTTGATGATGTATTACATTAATTCATCACTAAAGCAATAGCACTTTGATGATATATGGTCACATCAGAAAACTAGTGCAATAATGATGCATTACCCATGGATAATGCTGACCATTGTGAATGGCTTCCAGTTTCCTCCAAGTTTTAATAAAATATTTCTCTCAGAAAAGTGCTGTTCTGAAAGGCTTACTCAAAACGGAAAATAGAAGAAAGTATTATTGGAGAGTACAATGAGTTTTGCATAGTTCCAACATTGCCCGAAATTTACAATTTAGGACAATATCTCATAGGCCCTTTTTTACCATGGCAGAACATTCAATTTGGAGCAATGCTGCTTTGGGTTTTGAGATGATCCCAGGAAAATTCCTTTGCAAGATAATCTATTAAACCAGAAGAGATTGACAGCTGTGATTGGTTGCAATTGGCTGGGTGGTTTTATCACAGCTCAATACCACACACTGGAAGAGGAGGGGGAACTATGCATTTTTGAGATTTCACTTCTTATATTGGTGAGGGAAATCCTTCAAGAGAATCCTAAATTACCAAATTACATCTGTACTCTAAGTTCAACTGTTAACAGTATCTTGGGGCCTCTACAGATGGAGCTTTGCACTGTCTTGGAGGCAGGGAAGGGGAGGGGCAGCTGGACGCACCAACCCTTTCCTGAGGACGTCATCAGAGCACCCACCATTGCACACGGCAAGCGCTCTGATGATGTCCTTCTGTCACAGCATCTGGACATGCTGCAATGGAAGAGATGTGGAAGAGGCGCATGCCACCTCTTCCAGTGCCCTTTCTGCAACTTGCGGAAGGAACACTATTTTAGCGCTCCTTCCTGGGCTGGGAGAAGAGTGGATTGGGGCCGAGGCATGGGGCAGCCTTGGCCCCAATCCATCACTTCTCAGGGCGGCCCATGGCCGCCCTTCTGTGTCCCTCCTTGAGTAGACCCACTGAATGAATAGGACTTAAATAAATGTTTATTTGCCATGTTTCCATGGTTTCAGTGAGATCACCAGTTGGATTTAGAGCTGTGTATGGTAAAAGGTTAAATTCACCTGGATCTCCCCAGTCTTAAGGTCACACTACACAATCGTAGCACTTTGATTTCACTTTGACTGCCATGGCCTCATCCTGTGGAATCCTGGGGTTTGTAGTTTGGTCAGAAGCACTAGAGGAACTCTCTGGATGAGACTTGTAAATACCTCTTCCCAAACTGCAAATTCCAGGATTCCATAAGATAAAATCATGGCAGTCGAAGTGGAATCATAATCCTATAATTGTGTAGTGATAAAAAGCCCCTAATCTGACATTCTGATCACTACACTGGTCCTATGCCATGCTCTTCATACCTGTCAAACAAACACTTAATGCAAGCCACGTGACAGAAAGTATTTAGCAATTTCAATAATGGATCAAGATTGAAAAAAGTCTATATCAGGCTGAAAAGGACAACTTAATCTGATTATTAAGAGATGGTAATATTAAAAATTTCAAGAAGGATTGGGACAGATTTAATACATTTATATGTAATATGTGGGGTGACTTAGCTGTGATAGGATTTATGGACTAAAGTAAGAAATGTATAGATAAGAGAGAAAAGGAAGAAATTTGCTTTGTATTATGGAACATAGAATTAGCAGGTAGGTAGAGATTATGAGGTAAGTCATGTTTAATTAAACTTATAGACAAATGGTACAAAGAGCAAGTAAGAATGTCTGAATGAAATGGATGAGGATGTTTGTGGGTGTATGTAAGTAATTGATAGTATGAATTTTTATCCTTTATGTTTTGTGTTTTATTTTTTGTTGCTGTTGCTGTTTCTGTAAGATGTGTGAGTAAAAAGAAAAAAGAAAGAAAGAAAGAAAAAAGTGTAACCGGGGCTGGGCAACTTTTGTGACTCTTGGGGGATTCCTTCCCCTGTCTGAAACCTGCTGGGGCCAGGTTCCACTTTTGCTGCTGAATCCCCCTGCTGCTAAAAAAAACTCCTATCACTTTTACTGAAAAAAAGGAGTTGTGTGTGATATTGCCCTCCCCCCAAGAAATTAATAACATTCATGGAAGCCTCCTGGAAAGGCTATTTTTGCTGAAAGCAAAGCTATTAGCACTTTCAAAATGTTTCTGGGGTTCCCAATATACTGAAAGTAGTGGTTCATATTTTTTTTTAGTAAAAGCATTTATGAGATTAAATTATCCATAGTATGCAGAAATATAAAGGTGTAAAAGTACAAAATAAAAAAAATTATAATTTATAAATACACCATCTTCAACAAACATATCAATAAAACATTGAAAACAATCTAAAACAAGTAATAAGTATGGGAAGGTTAGCTTTTGCTGGCTCATTATTGCAAATTTGGTGGTGGCTGATGGCCATTCAGGAGACATGGGGGCTACATGCAAAGTGTTGTCTAAATGTTACCCACTAGAAGCATGGTAGGAGAGTTTTATTTTCTTTGCTTTGATGCATGGTATTAAGCAATCTAATCAATACAGTTCCTGGTTCTATTCTAGCATAGGTTTGACTGTAACTGAAATTTTCAGTTCGTTGAGTTAGTTGATAGCTAAATGGTTTTGATTAAAATTCAAACCAATAAGAATTAACCTGGTATTTTGTACCAAGAGAACTTAGATTTAACTCACATTGTCTGCATCTGCACTGCAAAAATAAGCCAGGTTGATGCCATTTTAAATGTCAGCACAATGGTATGAAATACAGGGAATTATAGTTTGGTCAAGCACTAGAGCTCTCTGACAGAGAAGGCTAAACTGTAGTCTCCCAGAATTCCAAAAGACTGAGCCAGAACAGTTGTGGTGTCAGCCTTGATTATTTCTGCATTGCAGACACAGCCATTGTGTTTGAGATTTGTCTGTGGGATAAGATAATTTTTCATATTATTCAAGAATCAGATAATCTTAATTCTAGGTACTTAGCACACTAGATGGAATAGCCCACAGGTAGTTCAGGAAATGAGAACATAGAGGTGGGCAAAGTTAGAATGGGAAAGCAAGAATACAATGGTCAATATCATGTTGGCTACCATCATTGCACTAGATTAGATGGCAGCAGTTGCATGTTGATGGTTCCAAAAACAAAATGGCCAATTTTCATGAGCTGGTGGAACACCTTCTTTCTTGGTGGCATTATTTTTTATCAAGGAATTGAAAGAGTATATGAAAATATTCCCCCAAAAGTTCAAATGCATTTCTCAAGTGTTGAGAAACCCTGCTGAGAAGAATCCTGGACTGATAAGAATTAGAACAGTTCAGGACTTATTATTCTATATAAAATTTGCACATGATTGTTTTGTGCAGAAAACAGAAATTTCTGCACAGGAAAAATCATTTTCTCTGCAAAAGATAATAATTATGGTCAAACTTGTCTGAACTTTAACCAAAAGTATTATCCCTTGTGCAGAATTTGCTGTACATGGTTATTTTACATTGTAAACAGGAAAAAAAACCCAAAACAGAAATATTATTTTCTGTGAGAAAATATGATTTCCTGAGCAATTTTTTGCTGTTTTCTGCACATAAATATCATATGCAGATTTTGCTCAGAATAAGTCCCAAACTGCTAATAGCCTTTAAAAATGTGCAGTTTTTGAAAATTTTCTCACAGTAAGCAAAGGGATCTAGTAGCATCTTTAAGACTAACAGAAAGATTTTTCAGACTAACATGGCTATGTCTTTGAACTGTCTCATGTGGAAACAGTGTCTCAAGAAAAATGTCCAATGTGAGATGATGAAAAGAGAACAAATTAGAATAGCAACAGCAAGGCAATGTATATATAGATCAATTGTTTAAATAATGTAAAAATGATACCAATTGGAACTCAAGTGTTATATCTTCATTTGGGTCTTAAAGAACGTGCCTTGAGACCCAAATGGAAGGGGATATGGCCCACCAGTTACTTGACTGAAAAAGAAGGAAAATCTTAATGGGTCCACCATAATCAGATAAAATTTTATAAAGTTGATTAATAACAAATATGTCTCATTATATGTTTTTTTTTATATATATGCAGAAACAAATTACACCAGACGAATGGATGAGAGGGTCTCCATAAGGAAAATCAGACCTAGTCCTTCTAGGAACTAACACATATATTTATATTTTGCAGGCT
>CM034701.1:253541035-253555602 GCA_020142125.1 Phrynosoma platyrhinos
CTAGGGTGGCTAAATTTCTCTCTGGATCAAAAGAACAACAGATAACCTTGGTTCATGACACACATTGATGTGGATCATCACGCGCTGTGTAACCATGCTAACATCTCACAGTAAGAATTGCTAAAATTATTCATTGTTTCCTTAGAGAAGAAAACTAGCAAAAATTTACACCGGTAGTTTTCTCTGTTTTCCTCTTCCTACTGCTATCAGCCCCTGCACTAGTATACTACATTGGAATTGTTGTGCTAATATAAATTACCAACAGGATTTCAGCTAGTATGTTAATTCTTGGTTATTCCCTAATATTAAAAGATGCATTAGGAAGACAAATTTTATTTTTTCCCTCCCCCCCACCTTGCTTTGAGCAGTTGACCTCTATCTCATGGCACCAATAACTTTGGGAACTCCTCCCACTTTTATAGGTGAGTTTCCATAAGATACAAGATAGGTATGAAACTGTTGATCTGTCAGTCTTGTTTTCCCTTCCATTTGATCTTTTAAAAAAAAAAAACTCAAGTTTTTCCTATCCTAAATGTGAAGTAATCTATGAATTTTAATAAATTTTTCAAACATAAACTGAAACACTCCTTCCCATTGCAATGTCCCAGTTCAATAGGCACCAACTCACCAAAATCAGGTCACTTCTTGTTTCAAAAGTAGGCTGTCCCTGGCCTTAAAAAGTTTCATGCCCCCCTTCCCCTGATGCAACTCTGATTCAAAAAGCACACTGATGGACAATGGCGGCGGGGGGGGGGGGGGGGGGGGGGGGAGAGGAATGAAGCTGTAACCAAGAATTGAACAACCAGATCAAGGATATCTGTTTCTCCAGTGCTCCTCAAGATACACATGATATCATAATCAGGGATTATCCTAGTGTGTCACCAAAAACCTTACATCACAAATCACAACCCTAGGGCTTCTGGAAAGAAAAACTTTTTTTCAGTAGGGGTGGATGACAGATGAGGCCCACTGCTGCTCAGGAAAGGTAGAAATGATTCCTAGATCCTCAGAAGCAGCTGGCTCCTAAACTAAGCAGTCAAAACATTATGTCCGAATGGAGAAATCTTTCTAGAAATCACCTAGTGCACTGAATGTACATTACACTGGGCCTTTCCAATCAGCTGACTACGGAGCTTATCACATTCTTTAAAAATCTGGCTTTCCTTTTCTGGCTTGATCTTCATTTGAGATACACCTGGATGTTATCACATGGGCCAGCTCCTTGAATCACCGCCAAATCCATCACCCAAATCCTGGCTGGATAAACTGCAGGTCGAAGCCATGCTTAACTGGCTGATTTTCAAAGTCAGAAGCAATGAACTGCTCCAAGGCAGATTGTCTGGTGTCTCTTACTTAGCGAGATGGTGCCCTTGTAATAATATGGAAGTTGAATCAATGAAATATATTTTTTTGTCCTGTTGCTTTTACAATGAAGCACACCAGAATCTGATTATTCCACTACTGAGAAAATTTGTTGGATGTTCTGCCCAATTTCATATCAGGTTCTTGGTGGAGGATATGTCCCCAAATGTAACGTTGGCTGTTGCTAAATTTCTTTCA
This sequence comes from Phrynosoma platyrhinos, assembly GCA_020142125.1. Lineage (NCBI taxonomy): Eukaryota > Metazoa > Chordata > Lepidosauria > Squamata > Phrynosomatidae > Phrynosoma > Phrynosoma platyrhinos. The sequence continues at coordinate 253,542,596 of CM034701.1, forward strand.
GAGGCAAAGAGGATTAGAGCTCTCTGTGTGTTTTAGATAAAGCTGATAGCAATCATTTTATTGTTTTTACTGTACTATTTATTCCTTTTGGATGTTGTTTTTAATTTTATGTTTGAGTTTTCTATTGGATCTATTGGATCTGTCATAATAAATGATGATGATGATGATGATGATGATGATAAATCTTCCCTTCCCAGTTTCTCCTTCATCCAGATATTTTTTTTCAGTTTCAGATTCTTTCCACTTTGAATATAAAGATACATGCAAATTCCATTAACTCTTCTAAAAAACCAAAATGAAACAAAATTCTCATTCAAAATTCTCAATCAATCTGTCTAGATAGAGCAGAGGTGCTCTGACATTTTAGACTGGAACATTTTCCAGTCCTATCTAGAGATGCCAAGTGCTGAAACTGGGCTTTGCATATGCAAAACATGTATTCTACCTTTAACCTACAACCTTAAGATGATGGTAGCTTGAGCCATTCCTTCTGCTTTATCACAAGCCACCCTCCACCCACCATGATGGCAGAGTTCCCCCATTCTCCACAGATATTGGAAATGGCAATCTAAAACATCTTGGAGGGCCACAAGTTGACCACCCCAGCACTAAAGCCTTGTTCTCCACACTAGAAGACTGGGTAGCTGAAGTACTTTCTTATAGGCACCTTCAGGGCAACCAGCACAGTTGTAGCCTGTCTGTAACAAGGACTCATTTCAAACATTATATATATCTAATGCATTGGTTCAAAAGTTAAGTTAAAATATTATGTCAGGGTTACTGAGTCTGCCTGAGAAGTGCTAAAGGAGACCCTCTGCAGTGCACATATACAGAGACACACACACACATCCAGACAACCCCCTTTTACTTCAGTACGCTTTTAATCCTCATGCTCCACTGCTCCACTGTTAACCTTTCAAGTAAGATACCTCTTGTTCTATTTGCTACTTCTTCATCTTTGGTTAGGTGAAGAAGTCTTGAGAAAGTGAGTTTTGTTTTAAACCATCTTTTCAAGTATTGTTTTATGTGCCAATGCTTCATTCTGATATGAACTAGTGACCAACAAGAGTCTCTCCTCCTACCCACACATCAAATGCTTATTCAGAAGTAGTAACCTGTTGTGATTGAGGAACAACTGAAATCACTGTCTGATACTCTTATTGTTGTGACAAACAGTGGCTCAAGTTCATCTTTGGTTTGACTCATGATTTCACTCCCTATGTGGATTGTTTTTAATTTAAAAATACATGATTTTCAGAATTTGGCAAAGTTACTTTTTGGGTTCCAGGTCCCAGAATCCCACACTCTTGTTAGTTCTGATTACTTTTGTTAGGAGAAGGGTTTTGCAAAAATGTTTGTAAAATATAGGGGTGGGAGGGTTCTGGGATTTGGGATTGTATTTTAATATACTATATGGAGTTTTAACTGCTGTGAGCTGCACCGAATGTTTGACAAAGGAGTGGGATACAAATAATAATAATAATAATAATAATAATAATAATAATAATAATAATAATAATAATAATAATTTTCAAGCACAATCACAGTCCCTTTGGCCCTACCTTGATATTCTCTACTCAGACAGAATTTGAGTAAACCAAACTTCCTCAACCTGTAACCTTCAGATGTGATGCAATACAAAACCCATCATCCCCAGACAACATGGCCACTAGTGCTGCTACTTGGGGAATATGGGAGTTTAGTGCTTTGACACTACACTTATGCATCAGTCTTTCCCCTTATTGAATCCATTCCAATTTATATCTGTTCATTTCTGTTCACCGTTTATCTTTGACAGTGCCTTCCCTTGTAAGTTCATCTATCAGACAGACTTTCAAAGGTATTATGAGATGCTGAGAATTCCTGCCAATACATTTAAAATTGCTCAGGAAAATGGCTGCTTTCTATCATGATGGCATTTGTTAATTTCCTTGTCTACCTTACATAGGCAAGTATAGTTGCATCCAGAACAAGGAGCTTATGGAATGAGAGGTTTGATTCTTAGGAAGGCAAATAGATACAGGCTTTAGTAGATATCATGTTCCACCCACACTAAGAAACAGTTACTTATATTGCTGTGTATAAATGTCTGCCTGAAAAATTCTCCATTCTATCTGTAGTTAGAAAAATTGGGAGTGAGTGCGAAATATTATCACTGAATTTGTCAAGGGAAGGAAAGCAAGGCCACACACACTTCTTGTTGTTGTTGTGTTGTGTGCCTCTAAGTTGTTTTTGACTTATGGCAACCACTAAGGTAATTCTATCATAGGGGTTTCTTGGCAAGTTTCTTTAGGGGGGTTTGCCATTGCCATCCTCTCAACCTGAGAGAGTGTAACTTGCCCAAGATCACCGAGTAGGTTTTTACGCTTGAACAAGGAATCGAACCCTGACCTCCAAATCTGTTGTCCAACACTCAAACCACAACACCACACTGGTTCTCTACAGGTTCTTAGGGCTCATCATTAACAGTGGCAGAAGCAGAGTGGCTTTAAACACTTCCCTAGCAACTTTGTTGCCATGGAGGACAGACACTGTAAGTGAAGACACCACACACTAAGCTGGAGGAAAAAGCCACAACTTTATTATAACAGCTTACAGGTAGGGTTGGCTGGAAAGCTCATGAGGTCTGGATCTGGCATTGATCAATCCCTGACTTGATCGATTAATGATTATGCTTGGTCATGGCCAAGCCTCAGGATGGCAAAGGAGGTAACTGGTTACTCACCCATTCACAACTAAGGAAACCGGTTTATCCCTAGTTAGCACCTCTATCCTTTGTCACCGGGGGATACTGTTTTGGCATTGCACATGCAATGGCAACATCGCATGCACCCAGCACCCCTGAGTCCCCAATGAACTCCTAATACACTGCTCCGCAGCACTGTAAGCCAATACCCACCAGATCCAAGACCTATGCCACCACGACAAAAGGCCAGCCCCAATCTAGGTCTGCCTTGCACCACCCCTAGCCAGCTGTATCCCCTTAAAAGAGACATGCACAAGGGCTCATTCCTGGGCAGGAGTAGCCTGCATATGCCCCGGATTTCCACCTGCCCAGTCTTTTTATAATGTCCACCAGCAATCTGCAACCTGCCACTGTTGTAGCTGCCCCAATACATAATACTTTGATTGGGAGTTCCTGCATAGCAGGGGGTTGGACTGGATGGCCCTTGTGGTCTCTTCCAACTCTATGATTCTATGATTCTATGAAGTGACCCCCAAAGTATTCTAGTCTCAGCCCCTTGTGTTGCAATGCCTTACAAAGCGCCGACACCACTGGGAAATGTGTTAGCAGAGAGCCATCATCATGGGTATATAGAGGGCCTTCCTCCTGGAGGGTGAGATATCATGTATCTGTGTAAAGTTCACACTAGGCACAGGTGGGAGCAATGCAAGCTTCTCAGCACAATGGAGAATCCCCTCAGCATAATGGAGAATACTGGTTACCCTTTGACCTGCAAAGAACTAAACAGACAGCATTTCCCTCAAAAGACACATCCATCTTTTGAAGTACATGGTTGAAGTACATGGTTCATCTTGGATGAAGGAACAAGCTCCTCCACCTGCAATGCCCCAAAGAAAGCCATGACAAAGGCAGCTCTGAACAAGTTGGCCTCTGCCTCTGTGTTGCAGATCTTGACAAATTGTGTGGAGAGTCTAGTGAGTAATTTGAAACAAATAGGTCTCCTGCCATTTCTTCCACCTGCATGTGTCCTCCTCCAAATTTCCAATACCTGCCTGACCAGGAAGGATGAGCATGGGTCTGGGAAACCCCCCGCTTTGGAGAAAAATGAGATCCCTGCCATGTGGACTGCTATGGTCTGTGGCACAATTCCAGCCTCTCTCAACCAAATCATGAATTGTAAGACTGCCCAGCTGGTCCTAAGGCCAGTTGCACCAAAAAAGGTGGATAGTTTGGAGACAGCTCTTTGGTAGGCTCTGAGGGTGGCAGGACCCAGAGAATCCAGGACACCCTGTATCACAGCAGATTTCCTCTTTGGTGAGGTGGATGTGGTGGTGGGCCTTCCTGACCCCCACCATGATCTGAGCCAGCCTGGTGCACAAAGCCCTGCCTGGGGAGACAACCCTGCATGCAAAATTGAAGTGACCTAGGATGGCCTAGATGTCTCTGAGGGTGGCCTTCTGGGCCAGGATGGCAGCTCTGATCTTGGAGTGAAGGGAGAACAGTTTGTCTGCTGGCAGGCGTAAGACCCCAATCACTGAAACAACTGGATTCCCAGATAAGTGAGTGATGTGGATGGGCCCTCCATTTTGTTGGCTGCGAAGGGAACCCCCAGTGCAGGAAGCAGCAGCTTGGAACAACTTTCACATCTGCCCTCACCAATGAAAAAGAAATTGTCAAGGAAGTGGGCAACCAGAGGAGAGGTGGCCCTTTTCTTGACTTCTCACTCCAGGAAAGTGCTGAATGATTCAAAAGCCACATAGTTGACCAAGAAACCCATGGGCATGGCCTTGTTGATATACCATTGGTCCTCAGATTTGAAGCCTAGGAGACAGAAATCATCAGGGTGGACTAGGAGCAGCCAGAATTCCCTTTGCCAAGAGAGTCCTTTGTCTGTAAGACCAATCTGACATCATGGTCAAAAGAGGCATAACGGACTGAGCAAAGCTCCAGTGGGATGACATCATTGATTGATGACCCCAGGAGATAGGACAGGTGTGGATGAGATGGAATTCTCCTGGGGCCTTTTTGGTACCACCCAAAGGGGGGACATTCTTACGTTGGGCATGGGGGGGCCAGATGAAAGGGCCAGCAACCGTGCTGTCCTCACATTCCTTCAGGATCTTGACCTTGAGGACCTGAGGCATGTCCTGATCAGATTTCAGGTTCTGGACATCAGAAGGCATATGAGGGCCCATTGCCGGGATCTAGAAACCATGCATGAAGCCCTCTGCTCAGAAAGTGGTAGCCTGTTTGAGGAGACAGCTGTGTAGAAGTGGTATCAAAGCCTCAGAGTGCACGGGGGTGAGGAGGAGGTCAAAGCAAGACTGGGTAGCTGTGGCAATAAAACTTTGGACACCCCTACCCTCTGGCATCAGAGCTGGTGGTTCCATCCTTTTTTTTGGAGGCTGCTGTGGTGGGGTATCCCACTCAGAAGGGCTGATGGTCAGGAACACACCAGCTTGGCATGCAGACCCGTGCAGAGTTCACAGCAGTGCTCAAACTTGCACTGGGCCTGCACATACTTGTCCATGTTGAATTCCCAACACACAATCCAGCGGGGGTCACTCTTGCCTGCCCACCTGGCAGGCTTGTTGGTTTTAGGCTTGGCATGCAGGCTGACCTTGACCAGCCAAATGTCGCTGTCAATAAGATCTCACTTGTCAGTGTCACTCTGGGATGCCTGCTGGTGAAAGCCAGTGTCATAAGCGATGGCTGCAGCATTTCCCCTGACGGGCCTGGCCTTCCAAACATTTCCTATGTGATTCATCAGGTGTGAGGTCCATTCAGGGTTGGACATGGCAACCACTGCCATGAAAATCCTGAAACCTCCAACCCAACTGATGAACATGCACTCCACCGGATGGATCCTGGTCTCTTTTTTGGTTTTTGGTTTTGTTGGAGGTGATGGCTCCAGTCTCCTCCCCCGTGCATTTTAGCAGGGTGAAAACATCCACATAATATCCTTGGAGGATCTGTTTCCTGACCTTCTTGGACAGGGGAAAACCCTGGGGGTGATTCACCTGGTGATCTACCCATACACCCTGCAAACCCAGGCACCTGTTCCTGTGCCTGATGGCCCAAGCAGGCATGCCTGAGACCAAGGCTTTCCCAAACCAATAATTGTCCCTGCCCAAGAATGTAGCAGAATGTCACTCCTCACCCTTTTGGACCTCCTGGCACTAGCCTTTTAGGACGTTCTCTTGGCAGCGTGTTTACGCTTCCATTCCTTTTGCCTGTCGCTTCCAGCTGAGGCACCAGGAGTCACACTGGCCTCAGAACTGGACATAGACAAACTTCGGGACAAACTGCTGGAGCTACTGGGAGAGGTGTCCAAAAGCGCTCTTCCCTGCTTTGAAGATGGATCTCACTCACCTACACTATCAACTGGGGAGGCTGGAGTCATTGGCCCAAGAGCAGGCAATGCAGGGGCAAGCGGCATGTTATCCCTCCCAACCTGCTCAATGAAGGCCATTATGACCAAGACCCCTGGTGGGGCTGAAGACTGCCATCTCTGCAGCCTGGGGTCCAAGTCTGCCCAGGATGTCCTGAGCTGACCTGCCTGGCCCTCGTGGTGGGGTGGGCAGGCACTGCTTGCTGTCCTGACCCCTTTGGAGGCATTATCAGGGAAAGGGGCTTACAGCATGGCAGCTGCTGCTGTTGGTCACTGCTGAAGGCAGGGGAGGGGCTAGGAGCTAGGGCTGCTCCTTCCCTCTTTTTGTGGGCCCAGCTGCTATGGCAGCTGCTACTGTAGCTGCTGCTGCAGTCAATGGTTTAGCGGCTGACAGGGCTGGTGCCACAGCTATCCACAGCCTTCCTCCTGCTGCTGCGCCACTGCCATCACCTCTGCCTCACTCCTGGCTTTCCCTCTCAGCTCTCTCCTCTAGCTTTTCCTTGGAGAGAGCAGATCAAAATGGTGCCAACTTCTGTCATCACATGGCCTTAAATAGGCCCATCAGCCAGAGGCCCGGAAGTCACAGCCCCTTCTGGTCTCCTGGCCAATTCACTGCTCCCCTTTTCCAGCAGTCCACCAATATGATGGCACTTCTGGCCCCAGAGCATGCCGGGCATCATAGTCCTGATGCTGGGGTTAGAAGTACCATCCTCCATCTGCCTGGCCAGCCAATGAGAGCCCCAGCAGCCCTAGCACAGTGGCTGCTGGAACGCAACTGCCAGGGACAGACACGCCGGCTCCCGGCTTCCTCTCCAGGGGCAATCAGGCTGGCCTCCTTTTGTGTGTTTAGTGTGGTGTTACCTAGTTTGGCTACCATTTTGAAGTTATAGGATTCCCTGAGTCAAATGTTAGTCCAGGTTAAAGTGAGAGGTATGTGACACTTTAGAAATACACAAAAACACACAGTGAAGAATATTCAATGAAAATTCTGCACAGTGGCCTTAATTTAAGTGAGTGAGTGAGTGAAGAAAAGAACTCTCAGGGATTGTATAGACTGGCCAAAAGAGCTGGCCTGGGGGTGGAGTGGGGGCATGGCAACACCCCAACTCCGCCCCGATGCTTCCATCATGCTGACCACCCAAACAGATGGCAGATGGCATCAGGGTGCTCCCTTGGTGCAGTGTTCACAGACACTGCACCAAAGGAGCATCAAAAAGCCACTGTGGTGGTGGCAAGGGCAGCTTTTTGCCACTCTAAAAAGGAGTGGCATTTGCCAGCTCTTTTTAGAGCGGCAAAAGTTCTGGATCCAGGCTGCAGAGTGTGGTTGCCATGGCCCCAATCCGGCAAGGAAAGAGAAGCCAAGATGCCTCCCCTTAGGGGTCGTCTGTTGAGCTCCTCAGATACTGGACCAATAAAATATCTTTGCTTGCTGTAGCCCACTACCCATTTTGTTTTCTTGTTTATTCACTCCCTCCCTGGAAATTATCTGTCCTGTCACTTCTGGAATGGACTAGGGTGGAATTAATTGAAGCTGGAGTTGAGGAGTGGCACAATTTTGCTTATGAAAGAATTCTTGTGAAATGTTGCAAGAGAAAAATCTTCAAGTGTAATTTTGGAAAAGCATATAAACACACAGACATCCAACATTATTAAATGAGATTTACAAGAAAGAGCTTCACATCATGTTCATTAAAGTGGGCACAGCTCCATGGATTCTGTGTACTCTGCCACTAAGTATGGCAAAAGGAGAAAGACATTCTAGAAATCATCCAAAATTGCAGGCAGTCAGTGGTTTAAGAAATGCTTGTGTTATCCGTCTATCTTGTTTACTGAGTGTAAACTTGCAAGATAAATTTATTTGGGGTGGAGGCTAATGCTAAGCATTAATGTTAAATTTTGATCTAAAGTTTACAATCAGATTGCTCCTTTTGAATAAAAAAAGACCACTGACAGGGTAAAGTTATTGTTTGCAAACCTGTAGGCCTCCCAGGTTAGAGATCATGGTGTTATTATTAAGCAAATGTGGCAAATTCAAGAATTTTTTGGATTTATGTTTTATAAATGTAGAATAAGTAATAGTAATTTCAGATTTATTTCTAAAGACTTTTTTATGTATCATTGTGATAATATGTATAGGATGTGAGATTGTGGTGGTGGACCCATGTTACAAAACCAAAGTGATTTTTTTTAAAAAACTAAAAAAAAAATGTTTATGTCCTGAAGGTATCATAAATACTACAGCAGAAGCATCCATGTTGGGGTGTTTTCTTACAGAACATTCCATGCCCTTATCAAAGATGTGTTAAGGACAATTTAATCAATATCACAAAAGCAGCTTTACGTTAAAGGACTGTGACATGCACTATAGATTCTTATAGAAACACATTACCCAGTGCATTCTTCTAACCATGTTATTTAGGTGTTCATCACGTGGATTGGACGCAGGATTGGAGATAATTATATATAAAAACACATACTTTTTCTCCATCCCCATGAAGCAAGGGATTCCAAATAAGGGAACTGAAGAGAAACTTTTATTCAATACTCTTGCCTTGTCACAGCTTACAGAATATATGTCTACCTATAGAATAATAGAATCATAGAGTTGGAAGAGACCACAAGGGCCATCCAGTCCAAATCCCTGCCATGCAGGAACTCAAAATCAAACCATCCCTGACATATGGCCATCCAGACTCTGTTTAAAGACCTCCAAAGAAGGAGACTCCACCATACTCTGAGGGAGCGTGTTCCACTTTTGAACAGCTCTCACTGTCAGGAAGTTCTTCCTAATGTTGAGGTGGAATCTCTTTTCCTGTAGCTTGCATCCTTTGTTCCAGGTCCTGTTCTCTGAAGCAGCAGAAAACAAGCTACTCCCTCCTCAATATGACATCTCTTATTTAAACAGGGCTATCATATCACTATTTAACCGTCTCTTCTCCAGGCTAAACATACACAGTTCTCTAAGTCATTCCTCAAAGGGCATGGTTGCCAGACCCTTCACCATTTTAGTTGCCCTCCTCTGGACATGCTCCAGTTTTTCAACATCCTTTTTGAATTATAGTGCCTGAAACTGGACACAGTATTCCAGGTAGAGCCTGACTAAAGCAGAATAGAGTGGCATTATTGCTTCCCTTGATCTAGATACTATACTACTATTGATGCAGCCTAAAATCGCATTGGCCTTTTTAGCTGATGAATCACACTGTTGACTCATGTTCAACTTGTGACCTACTAGGACTCCTAGATCCCTTTCACACATAGTCTCATTAAGCCAGGTGTCCCCCATCTTATATCTCTGCATTATTTTTTTTTTACCCTAAGTGCATGTTGATTTGTGTGGTGTAAATGTAGACGTAGCAGAGATCAGAAGACTGCTTCCTTTCACCAGCCATCCTGGAAATGCTGTTCTCTGCATTCCCCCAGCAGCTTTAGTTTTCCATGAAGACACAATTGCAAATCCAAAGTAAAGCTTTATTGTTGCATAGTAAAAACAGAAAAGAACTATGTACAATCCATCTTGCAGATGATAGTACCCTTAGGATCACAACTTATTATTGTTAAATTGAAAAGTGAGGCAAGTTCTAACAAAGAGAACAAAGGAGCCCTTGTCCCAACCCATAACTCCACCTCCTGGGTGGCAACCTACATAATGATAGGATGTTCAGCTTTATCCCAGCCTCTAGACCAGCCCCTAGTTGTGTGTCACTCCCCATGTGACTTGGCTCCCATGCAAACCAGATGAGATCATATGTTTACCTTCTAGCATCCTGTTTTCCCAGGCTCAACATTCTTGTTATTCTGTTCAGTGTGAAATTGTTTTGGTTTCAAACCACCTGCAGGCTGAGTCCTCTTTATTTGCTTAGACACTTTTCTCAGAAGGGATTTTTCACACATGTCTACATTTTCACTTTGACTGCATATCCCAGGGTAGGCAACCTAAGGCCCGGGGGCTGCATATCCCGGGGTAGGCAGCCTAAGGCCCAGGGGCCTTTGGACTGGCCCCAGGCTGGTCCTGCTGCCTCTGCCCCCCGCCACAGCCGCCCGCCATTATGATATTGATTATTGTTGTTATTACTTGTTCTTGGGGTTTTCTTGGCAAAATCTCCACAGGGGTTTTGCCATGGCTTTTCTGGGGCTGAGAGAGAGTGAATGCATATTTTTTAAATTTACATTTTTTAAAAAAAAGTTATTTATTTAATTATTTATTTTTGGTGCTTTGGCCGCCCAATTGTCTGAGGGACAGCAACCCGGCACCTGGCTCAAAAAGGTTGCCTACCCCTGGCATATCCCATCCATATTCCAACATGCAGTACCTTACATTTCTCCATGTTGAAATTAATTTTGTTAACTTTGTCCCAGCTTTCTAATCTATTAAGGTAATTTTGAATTTTCATCCTGTCTTCTGGGGTATAAGCCATTCCTCCTAATTTGGTGTCATCTACAAATTTTAGAATCATGCCCCTTATTCCTTCATCCAAATCATTGATAAAGATGTTGAATACCACTGGGCCCGGGACAGAACCATGTGGCACCCCACTGGTCACTTCTCTCCAGGATGAAGAGGAGCCATTTCTGAGCACCCTTTGGGTTTGGTCAGCCAACCCATTACTAATCCACCTAGCAGTTGTATTGTTTAGCCCACATTTTATTATCTTGTTTGCAAGAATATCATGGGGGACCTTGTCAAAAGCCTTACTGAAATCAAGATATGCTATGTCTACCACATTCCCTTCATCTAGCAAGCTGGTAATTTTATCAAAAAAAGAGATTAGATTTGTCTGGCATGACTAACTGGATGATAGTTGCTGGGATCCTCTTTTTTACTCTTTTTAAAGATGGGAACAATGTTTGCCTTCCTCCAGCTTGCTGGGACTTCTCCTGTTCTCCAGGAGTTCTCAAAGATTATTGCCAGTGGCTCTGAGATTACATTTTCCAATTATTTTAATATCCTTGGATGTAGTTCATCTGATCCTGGAGACTTAAATTCATCTAGGTTAACCAGGTATTCCTATACTACCTCTTTACTTATTCTGTGCTGCATTTCCCTTATTGTGTCCTCTGCTCCATTTTCTTCAGGTTGAGCACCCTTTTCCTTTTGTGAAAAGACTGAAGCAAAAAAGGTATTAAGTAGTTCTGCCTTTTCTTTGTCCCGTTAGAATTTCTCCATCCTCTCTGCGCAGTGATCCTACCATTTCCTTCTTCTTTCTTTTGCTACAGACATACCCAAAAAAGCCCTTTTTATTATTCTTAACCCCTCTAGCAAGCCTGAGCTCAGTCTGTGCTTTGGCTTTCCTGACTTTACCCCTACATGTGCTAGCTATGGGCCTAAGCAGATGGGTGACACAGGGCCGCCCCAGGAAGTTGCAGATCAGGGCCGAGGCATCCGTATTCCTTGGCCCCGCAGCACAGCCTCGCTGCCCCAGGAAGGAGCGCTAAAATAGTGCTCCTTCTGCAAATCGCCGAAGGTGCACTGCAAAAGACTGCCAGCACCTTTTCCACCACAGCGTGTGTGGACGCTGAGGCGGATAGGCATCCTCGGAGCGCCGGACATGCAGAGGTTCTGGCGCTCTGACGACATCTTCGGGAAGGGGTTGGGGTGCCCAGCATGCGGCTGCCCCTCCCCTTCCTTGCCCTGAAGATGGCGCTTTGCTCCATCTGCTTCCCCCCTATTTGTTTGAATTCCTTTTTAGTGATTTTAGCCCTTTTCCATTTCTTATACATCTCCTGTTTAAAAATTAGTTCAGTTGAAAGTTCTTTTGTCATCCAATCTGGTTTCTTTAGACACCTCCCATTTTCCCTTGTAATTGGAACAGTTTGAGATTGTGTCTTCAGTATCTCCCTTTTGAGAAACTCCCATCCATTCTGAACTCCCTTCTCCTTTAGTATTCCTGACCACAGGATCACTCCTAGTGTTTCCCAAATTTATTGAAATCAGCTCTGCTAAAGTCTAGAATGAGTGTCTGATATGCCTAGCTTCTCCTTTCCACTGTATAAGAAATTCCAGGAGAACATGCTCACTCCCACGTAAAGATCCCACCACTTGCACTCCATATACCAGGTCATCCCTGTTGGTTAGGAGCAGATTTGAAGAAATGCCCTTTTGCTGCCCACCATGTAGTTGCTTGGGTGGTGTGATGCCGGCCTGCGGGGTGGAGTTGGAGCAGCTGACATGTGGTTGTCATGTTCCCACTCTGCCCTCATGCCAGCTCTTTATGCTAGTCCGTACCTTTTCCCTCACTTGTGTTACCAAATCTCCTATTTTTTTCTTTTAGGATTTCTTAATCCAATTTTAGTTTTTGGTACTTCTGGATGGCTTCATGGGCTAACATCAAAATTCCCCATGATGCTCACCTGTCCTTTTCTGCTGGAGGTGCACTTTTTAATCCAGATTTAGTTGTCTTTTCATTATACACTTCTAGCAACGTTGCAAAAGGATCTTCAGTGAGAAAGCCTCCTGCTTTCCAGTGATTAGGTCCCTTCTTTAAAATCCATTTCTCTAATCAGTCTCTAGATTATTCCTCCTTAAACAGCTTGGCTGCTACTGATGATGTCACTTCCTTTGTTCATCTCTATTGCTTCTCCTTTCATTCTGGCTCTCCCTGTAGAGCTTTAGGGAGCCCGTGTTCCCTTTTTACCCATGCTCAGAGGTGAAACTTTATCACCCTTTCACCTAGGGAACCTGATCATTCCTCTAGAAAAATAACCCTCTAGGTATTCTCCCTTTGGCTAGACCAGTCCCCAGAACTTTTACTAGGGAAACTCTTGCTTTCTGCATCCCACTGGAGTAACCAGTGGCCAACTTAAACAGACACCAAGGGCTTGAACCCCCAGCTAAGTTCCTACCCTGGGTTTTTCTTTTGCTCCCTCCATTGTTTGTTTGTTTGTTTATTGGTTTTAGATTACTTCTGGTTATTTTTATTTTATTTCTAA
>CM034701.1:253555702-253605157 GCA_020142125.1 Phrynosoma platyrhinos
AGCCAGAGCCAGTGTGCAGAACAACCAACCAAAGAAATGAAACAGGTTTAACCAACCCTGATAGTCCCAAGCCCTTGTGGCTACTCACACAGAACAACACACACACAGAATTCCTGGCTTTTGCATCTATTCAGTCTCAATCCCTTTTAACCTCTACTTTTGAAGTGTATACAGTCCAATCGGCCAAATTGGAATGTCCTCACTTCGGAGATTTTCCTACCAAATTCTCCACCAAAAATGTAAAGAAGGGCTTTTACTTGGGGAATGACTATAGTCCAAGTCTTCTATGGGATCTTTTATCCTAAGTTTATGGAGGTGGCTAGGGAATGGAATGATAGATATAAAGCTTTCCAATGAACTGTAATTTATTTGGGGGATTCAAACATACCAAGACACTCTATCATATACTCATAAACACAAGAACTCAGGAATAAAGTAGTTAGTTTGGATAGTAAATACAAGTCTTTCTAATGGTAATAATTACCTGAGGGAGGCTACTCCAATGATGAATGAAGATGGATAGACTCAATTGTTATGAAAAGGGAAAGGACAATGGAAAGAGCCAGGACTCTAGTCAGAATTCAGAGTGGTGCAGTGTCACATGAAATCTAACCAGACCCAATGTGCCTGAGATTTTGGGGATCATTTATACCCTTAAACCTAGCCTGAGGCAAAGAGTTGCTATAGTATATCAAAGTATTCGATTACTACTCTTTCGAATAAACAATTTCCAAGGAGAAGAGATGGGATATTAATGTTATCTCATCTTCAGCAGGACACATTCTGGCTGGCACTCATAAATCTTCTACGTGTGAATGTCCTGCATTGCAGCTACTAGGCTTGGCCCTTTTGATTTGCAAATTGTTACAAGTGCAGATGTGACCTTTCAGGTGCCTACGTGATCTGCTCACCTTGAGTGATTGGGGCTTCTCCCAATCCAGGGCCATGACAGAGACCCAAAAGTAGTCTATATACTCAGCCATCATAACAGATCAAAACAATGAGTGCAAAGGCATTGTTCTTCATACACTGCTCATGAGTTTCCCAGAATCCACTAAGTTGTCCACTGACTGAAATAAACTGATTTATTTTGGGGCAGGGGTGTTAAAAATATCTCTATTTATTTTTTCTAATTGTTGAAAGAAAAATGGCTTTTCCTACATAGAAATGTTCTTAAGCCACCAGTGATATTAAAGTCAAGCCTGGGTCAACAGAAAGCAGGAAGACAGGCCCCAGAGGTGAAGGCATCTCCCTGCTGACCCTGTCAGACGTAATGTGTCTGTCAGAAAGAGTATATGCAGAGAATGGCAGAGATGGACAAGGCAGGGAGTGCTTTTGATTTTGGGATCCTCCTTCCATTACCCACATCTTTCTTCACCTGCTTTGGAGGTTTCAAACAAAGTTGTAGATATCTACCTGGTCTTGGAAGTCAGAGCCAGAGGAAGCAGTGGCAACAGATCCAACCTGGTAGAAACCAATCCCAAATGGTAATGAACTCTTTCTTCCACATATATTTCTGTTCCTTAAGAAATTGAAGTTTGAATAAGTAGTGGTCCTATTAAATAAAGAGTTTAAATATATCTATTTATTTAGCCAGTGTGGCATTAGTTTTGAGATTTGGACTAGGATTCTGGAGACCAGGGTTTAAATCCTTGATCGACCATATAAACCCACTGGGTGACGTTGGGCAAGTCACACTCTCTCAGCCTCAGAGGAACAGAAGGGCAGATCTATGCTGGTCGAATGGCTATAATAAAAGATGTATGTATGAAGGGCAGATCTCCTCTGAACAAATCATGCCAACAAACTCATAATAGAGCATATCATGCCTTAGAACAGGGGTAGGCAACCTAAGGCCTGTGGGCTGGATGCGGCCCACCGAGGCCTTTGGATCGGCCCCAGGCTGGTCCTGCCGCCGCCGCCCCCCCTCCGCCACCGCCCACTATGATGATATTGATTATTGTTGTTATTACTTGTTCTTGGGGTTTTCTTGGCAAAATCTCCACAGGGGTTTTGCCATGGCTCTTCTGGGGCTAAGAGAGTGTGCATGCATATTTTTAAAAATTTTTAATTGTTTTTTTTAAAAAAATTATTTATTTATTTATTTATTTATTTATTTTTGGTGCTTCGGCCCCTCAATTGTTTGAGGGACAGCAACCCGGCCCCCGGCTCAAAAAGGTTGCCTACCCCTGCCTTAGAATCACCAAAAGTTGGAAATGACTTGAGAGTATACAGGAACAACAAATTATTAATTACTAGTGTGTATGCATTCATTGAAGATCGAAGATACTGTCAGTGAAGAAATTCCCCAAATTTGATTGGCTAATCAAAGATATCAGGAGAAAACTCACCCGCTGCTTTTGTGACTATATCACTGTAAATTACGTTAGTTGGTATAAAGCATGTTCATTCTGTGTAAATTACTGATTTTCTTTCTTATCCCCTCTACACACATAAATTATCATTACCAATATAATATTTTAGTGTGAGTGATATGGATGGAAAGAATATTCAAAAATATTTTTATTGGTCAAAAAGCATATTTTTGAGTGCTAAGAAACCATGATGAAGAAGACTCCTGGACTGATGAGAATCTTTGCAGTTTGGGACTTTTTCTGTGCAACATTGTACTTATGTGCACAAAATTTGCATGTGGCTGTTTTGCACAGAAAATAGCATATTTTTTTTTCTGTGCAAGTAGCAGCATTTTGTCCCTGGAAAACAATATTCCATTGTATAGATATTAATTCCTGCATAGAAAATCATAGTTTTAGCACAGGGCAAAAAAAAAGATGTTATTTAAAAAGCTGTTATTGGGGATTTGTTTTGCATGAAATTTGCGTGTGGCTGATTTGTATAGAAAACAGCATTTTCTGCTGATTAAAATAGCATTTTATGAATAGAGAATAATATTTCAATGCAGAAGTATTAATACCTGAACAAAATGTTTTCTTGTAGAAAAATAACTGTAATGGGGGATTTGTCTTGTGAAATTTGTATATAGTTGATTTGCATAGAAAACAGCATTTTATCTACAGACAACAGCATTTTCTTTGCAGGGATTTATAGATCTGCATTAAAATATTACCTTCCATAAAGAAAATGCTGTTTCTTGTGCAGAAAATGCTGTTTTCTGCACAAAACAACCACATGCAAATTTTGTGTGTACAGATTTATGAATAGCCTTTGAAACCTGCATAATTTTCAAAGATTTTATCACAGTGGGAAGAAAATTACTGAAATTTCTTATTGCTACCTTCAAAAAGAAACTTAATGAAGAATTACATGCCTAGAGGGTGACCAGTGCATGTCTTTCTGAATCTTCTATGATTAAAAAAAATGTCTTTATCAATAAAAAATAAATTTTAGGAACTAAAATCAGGAGCAAGATATACTGTTGAGTCAGGCTTTGTTAGTGTGGTAAACATGATCCTTCCCTGCCATCATAAGATGTAACAAAATTTATCATACTAACATTGTAGCTGCTTTTACTGGCAACAACTGTGAAAAACAGTAGTAAGTTCACAATACTTTATTGCATTTTTCCTCCTGGCTACAAGTGTGGGATTTATATTGTTTTTGCTTCTGTGTGATATTAAAAGTGATAAGATGTCATATACAAGATCATGTCAAATGTATAAAGAAATGTTCTTCTCAAGTTCTTTCTTTCTCTTTTTTCTTTATATCCTTGAAAATATTGTTTGATATTTCTTACATTAGTTTTTGTAAAGCTTGTAGCAAGCTTTAAGACATCTTTTTTTTCCCCAGTGAGATATTAAAATGATAAACTTTATAATAAATGTGACAAAAATACTGTAAGGACACAAAGTTCTGCTGATAGAAATCTGCCTTATTGTTGTATTCCTCATGTGAAATATCACACACTATTGTAATACAAAATGTGGCATATGTCACATTCTTTATTATAAATTATGGTTCATGTATAACATGTTATGAATGTAAAGAAATATAGTCATAGTCAGAGTTTCATGGATTACATCATTTGTATTTGTCCAGATGTTGAATATTTTACCTGCAGTGAGTATGGAGATTAGAATCAAAAAAGATAAATCTTTTCTATATTAAGATTGCTTGAGTGTAAATCTATGCATTCATCTATCATTCATTTGTCATCAGTATGAAATTTTATTACTGCTTGCACATGAAGGTGCCAATAAAAGGCATGATTGGTTGATTTGGATATTATAATCTTCCATTGTATCTAAGAGGAATGACTATAACAGCTACCAGGATAATATTTGCACATTTTAAGGCACCATGGTTTTCTCAATAGAAAGTCATTGTGTAGTGCATGGGGTGTGAGATTCACTAACATAGTAGTCATGCAGTTAAGGAAGGGGTCTGGAAGTTGTATCCCAAGAAGTAGCTTTTCTAAACTTTGATTTATTGTGGGTGGTGAAGCCACATCTAAATTAAAAGGAGGCTTTGAATAATGGAATAGCATGACTCAGAAAGCAAAATAATTTTTCATCCTCAAAATAGATTTCTGTAGTACTCAGTCAATGTGATGGAACTTTGTTTCTGTCTTAGTCATTTCTATGCAATTATGATAGATCTGTTTTATAGATTTTTCAATAGAACAGACTTCCCCACTCCAAATATGGGAGGGGAACCCCAATAGGGCTGGGAGAAACCTGTCCTAATTATAAATTGATTCTTTCAGTGGCTTAAAAAACTACACCTTTCAAATGTTGTTGTTTTGCTAACAGGTGAAGAAATCAAATTCAAAGTCAACAATACTCTTGGTGTTTACATTAAGGATGGTTGAACTGTACTATTTATAGAAGTTAATTGCTTGAGAAGAGGCCGTATCAAACAAGCAACTAGGGCTAATTAATAAAATGTCAATCTTCCTTTAATTTGATTGTCATTAAATTTCTTCCCTATTCAGTTTGCCTAGTCATGTCTAAAAGAGAACTAGCATAATTATGCTGAAGTGCTGGAGTGCCTGATAATCTCTTTCAGCCACTGGACTTTTATATCAGATTGCTAGATTACACAGTACTCTAGTAATTTATGGTGCAAATAAATAATTGCTAAATCAAATGTTTCTGGAATGCAGGTGCTGAAATGTAAACACTGAACACTTAAGTAGAAAACCCTGGGATATTTGCATTCTAGAGCAATCTGTTTACTTCACACACTGTTGGGCAGCATTTTTCAGCTTTTGTTTTAACCTCTAGGAAGCCACCGTGAAAGCAACAGACATTACAGTGATTTAGCTTCAGCTATAATCATGTAGCCAGATCTCTCTGTCAACACAACATTATCACAGTATCATAGCAATGGAAGAGACCCCAAGGGCCATCCAATCCAAACCCTTGCCATGCAGAAAGACACGGTCAAAGCACCTCCCATAGATGGCCATCCAGCTTCTGTTTAAAAACTTACAAAGAAGGAAACTCCACTACTCTCCAATGGAGCACATTCCACTGTCAAACAGCTCTTACTGTTAGGAAGTTCCTCCTAATGTTGAGATGAGATCTCTTTTCCTGTATGTTGAATCAATTGCTCAGTCCTAGTCTTTGGAGCAGCAGAAAACATCCTCAATATGACATCCCTTCAAATATTCAAACATGGCTATTTACCCCTCTCTTCTCCAGGCTAAAAAACCTCCTAAGCCACTCCTCACAGGGCATGGTTTCCAGACCTTTCACCTTTTTGGTTGCCTTCCTCTAGCCATGCTGCAACATGTCAACACCATTCTTGAACCTGAAACAATATTCCAGGTAAGGTCTATCCAAAGCAGGATAGAGTGGTACTATGACTTCCCTTGATCTAGATTATCATTAAACTAAATCAAGAATAAGAGCAGCACACACTACTGGTGCCCAGAAGTAGCAAGGACCATTACCACCAACAAGAGAGCACCAGTAGTGTGTCCTGCCCTTATTCTTGATTTAGTTTAATGATAATCTAGATCAAGGGAAGTCATAGTACCACTCTATCCTGCTTTGGTCAGACCTTACCTGGAATATTGTTTCAGGTTCGAGAACGGTGTTGACATGTTGCAGCATGGCTAGAGGAATGCAACCAAAAAGGTGAAAGGTCTGGAAACCATGCCCTGTGAAGAGTGGCTTAGGAAGGTGGGCAAAGATTAGGAGAGGAATAGGGCAGGTTTTCACACATCATTTCCCCTATCCCCTTCTTTCCCTTTTAAAGTGTTTATCTGAGAATGTTCAGCTGTACCCTAGATGTACCATATCCTCCTGCATTTCACAGGTGAAAATTGGGACATGTGACCAAACAACTTTTGAATGTGGTCAAGATGGCAAAATTATTGTGAATCCTTATATGAGCAGCACCAACTGGGAAATTGGGAGGTTTCCATTGCTTAGCCCAAATCTGAAACAATCTGTTATTCTGTTGCATTTACAGGAAGTCACTGACTGGATCAATGGTTGCTCACAACTGTGTACTCACATTTTATCTTGCCCATTGATTTTTGATATTTGATATTACATGGCAATTATGACTTTTGCTCAAAGTCCTTTTAAACAAGAACATTTGCCAATTTCCTTTTCTTAGCTCTCAGTGTATTGGGGGGGGGGGAATGGTATTTTACTAATATAATGTTAATACTCTTCGTGATTTAGCACTCTGAATATCATGTGTGGGCAAGAGATAGAAGAAGCTTCTTCTAAAGTGAAGGTCAACCAGTTGCTAGGCATTCATTTGGTGGAACTGTATTGAATATATTTAGATATTTTTCAGATGCTACAGGAAGAGCTAGATGTGAGAAGACAATATTAGCTACTAGTGTTACAAAGATAGTTTGTCAACTGTTAAGGGCAAGAATAGCCACATTTAGCATTTTCTTGATCTTTGGCACTTGCATTGCCTCATATCAGCCTCCCCCAATCCTGAGCCTTCTTGATGTTGAGGACTTCTAGACGCATAATCTCCAGACAGCAGGGCTAGACTTGTGGTCTAAAATACCCAGAGTGCACTAGAGTGGATATACAAAAGGCTGCTTTGCATCAGACACTTCTACATGATTGTTGTTGTTAACTGCCCTCGTGTCAACTTTGATTCCTGGTGACCCTGTGGATAAGACATCTTGATGTCCTCACCTTCAATCTCTCTGCTCAGATCCTGCAGGCCCAGGCTCATGTCTTTCCTGATTGAATCTAACAATCTGACTTGTGGTCTTCCTTTCTTTTACTGTCTTCCACCTTTTCTAGCACCATTGTTTTGTCTGATGACTCATTTATCCTCATGATGTGGCCAAGCTACAATAACCACAATTTAGTCATCTTGGCTTCCAGAGAGAGTTCTGGCCTGGTCAGTTTTAGAACACATTTATTGACTTCCATGGTATTCTCAGTACTTTTCTCCAGCACCACATCTCAACTGAGTTCATTTTTTTCCTATTGGCTTTTTTCTCTGTCCAGCTCACACATCTGTACATGGAGATGGGGAATACAGTAGCTTGGACTATCCTTACTTTAGTGTTCAGAGTTATGTCTTTACAATTTATGATCTTGTCCAGTTTTTTCATAGCTACTCTTTCCAATCCTGGTCTTATTCTGATTTCTTAGTCTCCATTCTGATCAATATTTGAACTAAGGTATGGGAAATCTTTGACTATTTCAATATTCTTATTGTCTAGGGTGAATTCTTACAGATCTTCTGTTGTCATTTTTTTAATGTTCAGCATTAATCCAACCTTGGCACCTCCCTTTTCAAATTTCTTCAGCAATTGTCTTTGTTTCTGCTAGTACTATTGTGTCATCTGAGTATCTTAGGTTCTTAATTTTCCTTCCTCCTATCTTCACTTCTCCTGTCTAAGCCTGCTCTACTACAGTGTTTTCTGCATACAGGTTGAATAGATAGAGTGATAGCATGCAGCCTTGCCTGACCTCTTTGCCAATTGGGAGCCATTCTCTTTCTCCATATCATGTTCTGACAGCAGCCTCTTCTCCTGAGTTCAGATTATGCATCAGGACTATCAGATGTTGTGGCATTTCAGTTTCTCTTAGCACAAGCCATAGCTTTTAAGGATCTATGCAGTCAAAGGCTTTGCTATAGTCAATGAAGTCCAGGCAGATTTTCTTCTGGAATTCCCTGATGTGCTCCATTATACAACGTGTTTGCAGTGTACACCCTAGTGCTTCTTCCTTTCTGGAATCCAGTTTGGACTTCTGGGATTTCACACTACACACATGGTATGAGTCTTGACTGCAGAATTTTTAGTATGACTTTTCTTGCATGGGAAATTAGTGAAATGGTCCTGTAATCACTACAATCTCCTTTTTTGTGGATTGGTAGATAGATAGATAGATAGATAGATAGATAGATAGATAGATAGATAGATAGATAGATAGATCACTTCCAATTTGTTAGTAACTGCTTTGTTTTCCATATTTTTTGGTATATTTTATTCTGTCTCTGTGGATTGTAGTACTTCTATCATCTAGAAGATATGAATTATTATTTTTATGTTTTTGAACTTCATGCTTGGTAACCTTTGCATTATCTTATGTACCATGATATCTCAATGCTGAAACTTCATCATGAAAAGCTGAATAGTTTCAAACTGTTTAACAACTCCTTCAGCTTGTTCAAAGTGCAGAAGATTTTAATTCCAAGATGATTAGCTTTTAGACCTCATTAGCAAGTAAACTCTTGCTATTTTGACTAATACAGTAATTAAAACTCTAGCAGTTAGGTGAGTGTTTAATGAAACAGGTCTGCCTTTCATTAACAAAGCAAGCTTTGGTGAGAAATTCTATTATTATGCTTTCTCCCCTTTTAGACCCTTGTCATGCACAGCAAGTTTTAATTAGGACATTCTGAATAATGCATTTATCTGTATTTTCCGGCATATAAGACTGGGCGTATAAGACGACGGCCAACTTTTCCAGCTAAAATATAGAGTTTGGGATATACTCACCGTATAAGACGACCCCTCTTCCAATGGGAGAAAATGAGACAGTGTTGGGGGGAAGGACTGCCAATATACAATGTGATGCATTCTGGGGCATGTACAATTTGTGGCCAAGTAAGTGACCCTGGGCATGTCACACACTCTCAGCCTCAGAGGATGGTAATGGCAACCCCCATTTGAAGAATCATGCCAAGAAAACCCCATGATGAGGTTGCCTTAGGGTCGCCATAAGCTGGAGAGGACTTGAAAACACAAAAGAACAAAAAAAGTCTGCAGTTGTTTAATAGATAGTACATAGGAATAGGGGGCAGCATGGTGTAGTGGTTTGAGTGTTGGACTACCACTCTGGAGACCTGGGTTTGATTCCCCACTCTGCCATGAAACACACTGGATGAACTTGGACAAGTTACACATTCTCAGCCTCAGGGGAAGGCAATGGCAAGCCTCCCCTGAACCAGTCTTGCCAAGAAAACCCCAGGATAGGGGTTCACCTCTTATCCACTGCTGCTTCCTCCTCCTGCCTCATGCCACACTACGCCACCCCTTCCTCCCCCCTCCTCCTCCTCCTCTAACCTGACTTCCTCTTTTCCTCCTCCTCCTCCCGCCTCCCGCCGTGCCACCCCTTCTCCCTTCCCCTCTGCCACCCGGCGTATAAGACGACCCCCGACTTTGGAGAAGATTTTCCCTGGTTAAAAAGTAGTCTTATACACCAGAAAATACTGTAGTTTTAAAATCCATTTTAATACTCACAAACCAACAATAAATGCATTACTGAAGGTTCCTCATACCATTATTTCTGAGATATCCTTCATATATGATATATCTAAGATCACTTACACAGATGGCAGTGCTTTTCTCTCAGTGGCAAAATGGTCTGATGTGATATTCTCTAAAGTGCATATAAGATGTATGAGAAAGGCATATCATGTGGAAACTCATGCTCACATATTTGATTGATGCAATTCCCTCCCATCTGCTCCAAAGAAGAGAATTGTGAGAACTGGGTCTCTGTGCATGTGGCAATACATGTGGAGCTCCACAACATATGTTGTGGATCAATATATGTTGCCTAAGATTGAGGAAGGAGAGGTGAAAGACAGATATACCTGGCTCCTGGACCATAGGAAGACAATTGCCAACTACTGGCAATTCACTGGGGCTTGTTGTTAGTTACTATCAATTTGGCTTCACTCTATGGTGACCCTATGAATGAGAGATCTTACAAAACACCTTGTCACCAATAGCCCTGCTCAGATCCTGCAAACTCAGGCCAGTAGCTTCCTTCATTGAATCAATCCACTGATAATGAAGTCTTCCTCTTTTCCTATCTGTGGGGCTTATGAGAATAGCACTGAAGAATCAGACTGTCTATTTTCTTGGGAATACAGCAGGACTTATGTTTGTAAAACTCATATAAGTTTTGAGGCTAAGAATGAGCATGCATTTCATTAGGTGGATCATTTCATTCTGCTGGAAAGAGCACCCACTGAGAGAATGCCTGCTTGGAAAACTTTTGCTGGCAGAGGCAATTTTCACTCATTCCCCCCTCGTCCTCAGGCCTCCAAGGGGAGGGTTTTCAACAACTGGGATGAGAAGGCCTCTCCCACATCCCCATACAGTGTATTGACTTAAAGTGACTCTAAAGCAGATATTTTGGCAAACATAGTGAACTGGAGGGGGAACTGAAAAATATTTGCCTTCTCTGCTTTAACAGCAAAGATAATCAGTAGCCTTCCATCATGCCATCTGTCATTCCTTTCTCATAGCTTGAAGTCCTCTAGAAGCAAGAGATTACACATTAGCAGTTTCTGTTTCCTCCCCTCTCATTTCTACTTCAGTTTCTGGAATGGCATAGCCAAGTACATGCTGGTACTGTCAGGGTGTGTTTGGAGCCACTTGTTGATGGATGGCTAATAAAAAATGAAAGGAAAAGTTTAAGAGAACTCTTTGCAGCTGCACCAAAGGAGGATGGGGGGAGGATGAACAGTATCTCATGGAGCAGAGGAATCCATGAAAAAAATGTTAGGTTTATTCACATCTTGCTGAACCATAGTTTAGACTGATATCTCAACACCACCAAGCAGAAAAGACACCAACCAAAGACACCAACCTCTGGCCTGGTGGTCTGATTTATAGTGATCAATGAGAGCATGAACAGAGAAAGTGGTGCCTTATAGACATTCTTTTATGCATGCTTTTATAATACAGCTGGCTTTGTGCTCTTGACCTGATGAAATATGACTGCAAATACAATACCAGCTGGGAAAATTCATATTCTGAGCCAAGCCTTTACAACACACTGAGGGGAGGCTGTTACCACAAGGAGACCAAGCTTCAAATGCTAAGAATCAATTTTTGAAAGTTCTTTGAACAGCAAAGTGGATGAGCTGCCTTCGTATATTTTGTTTTGTCTAGCTGCAAGAGAAGAAGGGAGCAATTCTAGCCACCATATTCCAGTCACAAATGTAGACTTTCTTTAACTAGAGTAGCACCTTTTAAACACCATTACCAAAGCAAAGTGAATGTTATTTTCTAACAATTCAAAACTTTATCTTCAGTCTTTTCAAAAGCTGACATGACATCAATTCAAAGAAAAGACTCTCTCTTCCCAGTTAATTTCTTTACAAATGTGTACAAAAACATTTTCAATAAAAGACAAAAATGGTTTTGGTCAACTAAAATTCCTTCAGTTTTCTTATGAACCTAATGACTGAGATCATTTGAGAGATTTAAAGTAACATAGGATGCAGCTATGTTTCATTGTTCAAAGATAAACAAACCTAAGACATTGATGCTGGAGGTGGAGAAGCAGAGTGAGTAATAGTTGTATTGAACATGGCACAACAAACTGTGATAAACCAAAGAAATGGTATACAATATTTGCTGTTTACACATAAGGTGCAAGTAGTACACCACAAATTGTCTATGATGTAAAATGTCTCTGGTAAGTCATTAATACTGGCATGCATTATTCCCTGGGATTCAAAAGTGTGCTCTTTATGTGGAGCTGCTGCAATCAAATCTTTTGTCAGTGGGAGCTGTGATTTCCCAAAGCAATATGCTAATGCATTTTACATTAGTGCTAATGGCAGGTTTGTAGCTGTGAGCTCCCAGGTAAATATCCAACTTTACATTCTATTGATCTGAAATCTAGGATACTGGCACTCTGTGTACCACAAAATATTGCTAAATGATGAACATTAGCCTGCAAGAGTCAAGAGTAGCTTGACTACTTGAGTCTCTGCATTTGTAAAAGGAAGTTTGAGCATGGTCCAGTTTGACATTTTGAAGTCCCATTGATCGTGAGTGGAGTTAGGTAATATAAACACACAACACACTGGAAATTAAAAGAACTTCACAACACATTTATATATTTTTGTATTCATTACAGTATTTATATCTTGCCCTTTAGCTCAAGTTGGTGCACCTGATATCAGTTTGAACAATTTTTAAATATTAATTAATATAAGTTTGAGCAATTACAAAAAATTAAAATGTAAAATAGTAAAAAAATAATTTAAACAGGCCAAAAGCATAAGTAATTTAACAAGTTAAAAGAAGTTTAAACAATTAAAAACACACACATTTTTACATACTTGAATAAAGGCAGCCATGGGGCCTCCCCAGCCCACTCAGGGGCTGGCCAGCTCCCAGGGTCCACTGGGGTGGCTTGGCGGCCTCTCATTGGTGGAACAGGCCAGGTAGGGGGTGGGGATTCTGGCGGTGAAGTGGGACTACAAGTGCCAGTGGGTTCTGTAGCCAGAAGTCCTGCCCCTTCCAGACAGTCAGCTGCCTTGATTGGTTGCGAGGCCAAGGAGGGCAGGACTTCTGGCTGGAGTCAGCACCCCATTAGCCAGTGGGCCTATATAAGGACATGTGGCTAGGGTAGCCAGCACCATTGCTAGCCAGAGCTCCAACTGGAAGAAACTGGCTGAGAGCTCTTCAGCAAGAGCTGGAGCTCTGCTGGTAGGGGCCCTGGCCAAAACCTCTTGTGGTGGTGCTGGCAGCAGAAGCTGTGGTCATGGTGATGGAGCAACAGAGGACTAGGGCAAGGGTGAAGAATGATCTGTGCCTCTAACAGGCCCAGTGGGCACTGCTGACACACGAAGGGGGTGAGATCACCCGAGCCCCTCAGGGCTGGTATGCACAGTGGGTGGTCTCACAGCCCACTCACCCCCCTGCTTGGTGGGGTGCTCCCTAAGGGGCCTGGGGGGGCAGCTAAGCCCTCAGTCTCCTCAGGCCACCCATCAGCACTGGGGAGGCTAGTTTGCCCATACCAGGGCTCAGGGGTTCACTGCCCTTCCCCCTCCCCCTCTCCCCTCAGTGGTGCCCTCAATTCACTCACAGCCATGAGTGAATTCAAGGACTTCTCACGCACCTTTTTGGTCTTTGTGCAGTGGACAGATCGAACTGGGGCCATGCCTACCAGTGTGGTGGACATGCCAGTGCCTGCAGGGCATAGCACGCCTACTGCCACTGTTCATCATCCTAGGGACAGAAAGGCCAAACGTCAGTGGTGGCGCATGGCAGCTTCGCCCAGAAGTAGCAGCAGCAGCAGTTTGTCCAGCCAGATCTCAGTGAGTAGCTAGTCATCTGATGAGAGGAGGAGCTGGAAGAAAAAATTGAGACAGAGAAAGAAAGCCAAGAGGTCACAGGCCAAAAAGAAGAGGGTTGGTGAGTCCTCTGAGCTAGTCAACAGGGATGATTACTGGTTTGATAATGCGATGGTCCCAGTGTTGACCCTGTGGGCTTCCAAGTACCTGGGGCTGGAGGGAGTGTGGAAGGACCTCCAGGCAGCCATCTTTTCCATCTTCATAAACAATGAAGAGACACCAGGGCCTTCACTTGCCCAAGAAGGTTAGGAAGCGTATCCTCAGGGGTTACAATGTCAATGTATTCACCTTACTAAAACCCGTGGGGAAAGAGGGTTATTTGCCTGGGTCTAGCAAGAAGGTTAGATGGGTCACCAAGAGGGTTCAGGCAGAGCAGTCCTTCACCAACTGAATGATGGGCTATTCCATTTATATGGGGTGGTCGCCATGGCCTACCTTGAAAGGGGCTGGCACCTCAACAACCACAAGATCAATGTCCTCAAGGCACAGGACATTGCTGGGAGGTGGCAGCCATTGTGTATGATGCCGCCTTCCACAAGTAGGTTTTCCAAAGCACCAATGCCAGGTGGGACCTCATCAACAATCCCATCTGGCTTGTTGGGGTGGGGCCCCACATCAGGCCAAAACGAGGAACCAGATGGGTTGAAAAGAAAGATCCTCACAGGCTGCTGTGCTGGGAGTTTAACCTGGGCAAATGCATGAGGACGAAGTGCAGATTTGAGCACTGTTGTGAGCTATGTTGGGGGCCCCATGCCAAGCTCGCTTGCTCACACACTGCTGGGGCACAGCAACCCTTTCACCCAAGATGCCCCAGCTTGGCAGCCTCTGGAAAGAAAGAGGGAGTGTCAGGCTCCAGAACTGAAGGGCTAGGGGGTTCAAAGTGAGCTCCCTTTGACCTCACACCCACCCCTGTGCACCCTTCTGCCCAACTGCCCCTCCTCATGTGCTACCCAGACAAGAAGGCATCCACCTTCCTGACAGCAGATTTCACTCAGGGTTTCAGGATCCCCGCAGTGGGTCCCAGGGTGGCCTCCAATGCACCCAACATAAAATCTGCTAGGGACATGCCACAAGTCCTCAGGGCCAAAATCAAGAAAGAGTGCAAGGCTGGCAGGGTGGCTGGCCCCTTTGATTTGCCCCACCTGTCCAATCTCCAGGTGACTCCTCTGGGTGTGGTGCCTAAGTAGGCGCTGAGAGAGTTCTGCCTCATCCACCACCTTTCTTAACCCCCACCGGGGGTTGTCCATTAATGATGCCATCCCACCGGAGCTGTGCACTGTGCATTATACTTCCTTTGACCACGCTGTCCGACTTGTGCAAGTATGCGGTTGAGTGGTCTCCTTGCCCAAATGTGACATCCAATCAGCATTTCAACTATTGCCAGTCCACCCCTACTAGATTTCTGCCTACTAGATTTCAAGTTTGAGGGCCAATGCTACTTTGACAAGTCAATGCCCATGGGCTGCTCAGTAAGCTGTGCAGCTTTTGAGTCTTTCAGTTCCTTCCTTAAGTGGGAATTGAAAGGCCATGTGACATCCCCATTGGTCACACACTACCTTAAAATTTCCTGTTCATTACTGAAGCCAGCACCCAGGGCTGCGCCAAGCTCTTCACAACTTTTCAGACATTGGCGACAGAATTGGGGATCCCTCTAGCAGCCGAAAAGACTGAGGGTCCCAACACCTCCTTCACCTCCCTTGGAATCCAACTGGATTCAGTCACAGGGGTTTCTCACCTTCCAGACAAGAAACTCCTCTGCCTTCTCTCCATGGTACAGGCCACCATCGCAGCCCACAAGGCCACACTCAGGGAAGTTCAGGCACTCTTGAAGCATCTCAATTTTGCATGCAGGGTGGTCTCCCCTGGTAGGGCCTTCTGCGCCCACCTCGCCAGGGTGACTGCAGGGGTCAAGGCTCCACATCATCGCATTTGCCTCACCAGAGGCATTAAAGAGAACCTCAGGATGTGGGAAGAATTCCTCAGGGGCTTCAACAGGATGTCACTGTGGCAACACCTGTGGGACCTTGGGCTAGGTCTTCAGGTCCACTCCGATGTGGCAGGGAGCTTGGGGTTTGGCATGTTCTTCTAGGGGCACTGGCACACCCAGTGTTGGTCTCTCTGGTGGGAGGAAAAGGGCATCCTTAAAGACCTCACTTTCCTTGAGCTCTTCCCCATCTTGGAAGGAGGCCTTTGCCAACAAGGCTGTTTGCTTTTGGTATGACAACCAGTTGTTGGTCAGTGTGCTCAATCATCAAACCTCCAAGTTGGAGTGGGTCATGCTTTTGGTATGGATTTGTCCTCCACAACAACACCACATTCAAGGTCAATTCATATGGGGCCTGGAGAACAAAAATCACAGATTCTCTCTCTCGTTTTCAGGAGGCCAGGTTCTGTCAGCTGGCATGAGAAGCAGACCCCTCACCCATGTTTTTCTCAGAAGAACTGTGGGAGGTTGGAAGCTTGCTGCGATGCAGGGCATCCTGTCTTTGCTGGCCCAGACTACCCTCAGAGCCTAGAAGAGGGTGGTGCCCAAGCTTTTCACCTTTTTTGGGTCATCAGGCACCAAGCCACACTGGCCAGTCTGGTTCCACATCTTCTTACAATTCCTTGTATGGCTCAAGGAGTCTGGCTTTGCGCCCCACACAATGTTAGTCATATTAGCCAGGATTTCTTTCTTTTACAGAGCTGGGGGGTTCAGGGACTCTTGTGATTCCTTCCTGGTTAGGAGAGTCCTGGAGGGATGGAGAAGGATGGGCAACAAGGGGAATGATGGGAGGAAGTCCACTTCTTCAGTCGGCTTACCAAGCTTTCTCTGCTGCTTGACCACATCTGCCACTTGAGGGCAAAGCCTCACCTTTTCAGAGCAGCCTTTGTCATTGCTTTCTTTGGGGTACTGCAGGTGGGTGAACTGGTCCCATTCTCCAGTGCGGATGGGTCCAAGCATTCAATCCAGAGGGAGGATGTCTCTGTGGTGGGCAACACTGTGTTTTTAGTTCTTTGCAGGTCCAAGTGTGACCAGTTGGGCAAGGGGTCCACCATCATGCTGAGGAGGCTCTGTGGTTGCCACCTGTGTCCCATCCACACCTTATGCAGATACCTGGCATCATTCCAGCATATATCAGGCCCCTTATTCACCCATGATGATGGGGCTCCACTAACTTGGTTCCAGTTTGTGGAGGTGCTCTGTTTGGCCTTACGGTGGGCCGGGCTGCCAACAGAAGAATTTGGTGGACACTCATTTCAGATAGGGGATGCCACTACTGTGGGAGTGGTGGCATGCCTGTGGACTCTTTATAGATAGGGAGGTGAAAGTCTGGCGTGCTTGAAGACTATGTCCAGCCAGGCTTGGATCCTTGCTCAACCCTCCCATGAGGACTTGAGGGGGCTGGAAGGGGGGAATGCAGCTCTCAAGGGGTTTGGTGGAAGGCAGTCCCCCCGGGGGCAGACTTTTGTGGTGGTAACATGAGCCATGGGTCTGGTGGGCATGGTTTCCTGGGCTGCAGAGCATAGGATCAGGAATTCCTAGGGGAGTGGGGGTGCTGTGAGCATTGAGGTGTTGCCAACTCTTGAACAGCATCCCTCGATGACAAAGGGGCTGAGAGGCAGATTGGCAACCAGTTGGTCTCCCCTTATGTCATCCCAAAGCTAGGCTGTGACCGGGCCTTTTGGGCTCATTGAACAACAGGTGGGTTGGATGATGACAGATCCAGGCCCATGTATTCAGGCCACCCCCTACCTGTCAGATGTATCCAATAAAATGGCTTTTTCCTGCCAATTGTGTGTCCAGTCATTCATTCTGCGTCAGCTTCGCCTTCCCACACAAAGGCGGCCACCTGATTTACTGAGCCAGTTGAGTTGCATGGTAATGGGGAACCAGCAACCACCATGGGGCCTCCCCGGCCCACTGGGGAGGGGCAGCTGGCTCCCAGGGTCCATCGGAGTGGCTTGGCAGTCTCTCATTGGTGGAGTGGGCTGGATAGGGGGCAGGACTTCTGGTGGTGAAGTGGGACTACAAGTACCAGTGGGCTCTGCAGCTGGAAGTCCTGTCCCTTCCAGTCAGTCAGCCTCCCTGATTGGTTGGGAGGCCAGAGAGGGCGGACTTCCACCTGGTTTCAGCACCCCATTGCCCAGTGGGCCTATATAAGGCCATTTGGCTGGGTTGGCTGATGCCATTGGTAGCCAGAGCTCCAATTGAAAGGAGCTCTGGCTGAGTGCTCTTCCCTCCCTCCTACCCTTGTTGGGATCAAGGTTGCTATGGGGTGTTGCCAGGGGCAGTGGCATGGGTGGGTGTGGTTTCCTGAGCTGCAGAGCACAGGATTGGAAGTCCCTAGGGGACCCGGGGATGTTGAGAGTGGTGAGGTGTTGCCATTGTTGGGGCAACTCCTGAACAGCATCCCCCGGTGACAAAGGGGCAGATTGGTGATGAGTTGGTCACCTTTTATGTCATTGTAAAGCACGGTCATGACTGGGTCTTTTGGGTTCATTGAACAACAGGTGGATTGGATGATGACAGATCCAGGCCCATGCTAACCCCTACCTGTCTGCTGTATCCAATAAAGTTGTGGCCTTTTTCTGCCAATTTTGTGTCCAGTCATTCATTTTGTGTTAGCTTCAACTTCCCACGCAAAGATATGTTTATTACAGCCATAAGGCGAGTATACTTCCCACGCAAAATCACTAGTTCTCAAAGGCTTTCATATATAAAAAAACTTTTCATTTTGTACCAGGATGATTAGTACCTATCAGGCTTCCAAGGGGAGAGCATTGTACCACAGGGTAGTATAACAGAGAAGGCCCTGTCCACCCTCCATAAAATATATTTATTTTATTTGGTTCATGCCCTTCATTTTTGGCATTAAAAGGTGGGGTGGGGGATGAGAATGTCAGTCTACTTACAGCAACCTCAAACCATGGAATTCAGCAGAGGTCTAAACAGCCACAGTGACTTAAGGTGGACAAGAACAGTAAAAAAAATCTAACTTTGTGCTGAATTTTGGAATCTTGCTTGAATTCATAGGTTCACTTCTTCATAGGCTCTAGGACATTTGTGTTTTTTGGACACTTGGGCATATTGTCTATTTTCCACTTTTCCAGGAATAACTTAGCCAGGGATACTTAAATCTTTCAGCCTATAGCACTGGCTGTTTCTGATGGAGATGAAAGAATCCATGATGCACTGTGCTGGATTTGAAGATATGATTAGACATCATGGAATAGTCTAAAAAAATGATTTCCAAACTATGGACCACCAAATATTTTGGACTTCAGTTCTCAGAAGCCTCATCTATCTTGTCCAATGGTCTGGGATTCTGGGAGCTAAAGTCCAAAACACCTGGAAGGCCAGAATTTGATACTCACTGATCTAAAACATGAACCACAGGAAATTTGTAATATGACATGAACTACTTCATGCAATTCCTAAGACATGGACATTGTTTTTCATAACTGCAGCACAGTTTTCAAGCCTGTGCAACACTTGAATATATTTGGCTGATTGATTGTATTATAATACTCCCTTAAGCATCATGAAATCATATGGTGTGCTTTTATATGGCTTCACAATAAACAGGTGAATACCTTCATCCTCATTTCATTCCATCATTTAAAAAAGAATGGAGTTTTAGCTTTATGTAGGAAGGGCAAAAACATATTCATAACTATTTTTGGGACTAGACCTTAATATAATCTATATCTGTATGTTCTCACAAGATCCTACAGTGTCCACTTTTGTATTTACTATCTGCATACTGTATGAACATTCTTAGGTAAAATATCTTCTTCCAGAATTCAGCACAAGTATTACAAAAGAATAGAATACTTATTTTGCTACATCCCACAGTATAATATAAGAAGAATGATTTGTCTCTCATGAGACAGAATGAATGTTCTTGAATCCCAACTATTTAGCAATCAGAAATATATCACTTCTCATTTGAAAGGTTCAATTTCACAATATGCTAACTAGCATATGTTGATTAATCTAATCAGTTATACATGGGAAAAATTGTTCACTTCACTGTTCAGTACTTACTTGTGAAAGCTTCACTTTCCCAACCTAAACACAAACCATAATGACATTTCCCACATTTCTGAAATTTGTGAAGCCATTTACAAAAAACTGTATAGTCTGCAAAAAAAGAGAGATGTGCAACATATAAATTATTGGGAAATGCACACAGAAAGGTTTTATTTATTGGGAAATATATTGGGGGAAAACAGACATCTGCAAAAGTGTGAAACTTAAAAAAAAAACCTGCAAAACCATAAAAATTTTCATGAGGACAAAAAGTTTGCAGTTTGACATGGAATTGGGACACAGTGGATTTTGTTGTTGTTGTTGTTGGTAGTGGTGGTGGGATTGTGTGCCTTCACAACATTTCTAATATCAACCCTATCACAGAGTTTTCTTGGCAGAATTTGTTCAGAAGGGGTCTGCCTTTGCCTTCCTGTGATGTTGAGAGTGTGATTTGCCCCAGATCACCCAATGGGTTTCCATGACTGAACAGTAATTCATATCTACAATTCCCAGAGTCCTAGGTCTGAAACAGATTTCCCACCATGTTCGGGGTGCAGTGTTTAGATTATGCATGCCCCAAATGTGGCAATAAACCGCACCTTCCCCCAAAAAATTGGGCCAAAAAAGAGCAGAAAAATCTGCACCTTTTTGCTGGTTTGGTTCAGGACCATGGTGGCAGCCTGTATTGGGGCTGAGTGTGTGTGGTTGCCATGCTCCCAGTGCAAACACCACCAGTGCACCCCGGCATAGTTTTTTCGGCCTGTCTGTTTGGGCCTTAGTCCAACACTCAAACCATTACACCATGCTGACTTTTGTACAATGGATTTAGTGCTGGAAAAATGAAAAACTCAGTGAAACACTCTATGTTGCAATACCATTTTAAAGTTATCTAATCTAGCAGACACTTCTACATGTTATCTTCCCCTTCCCCTTACCTGAAGAGCAAATATAGGGAGGGGGTGATAATTTGCATTTCTGTCAGCGTAAAGCAATAGCTGTTTGGCATGAGGGAGGAACAGAACAAGTGGGATCATAAATTGCTGTTCCATCCCATTTCTACTGCCTTTTAACATTTCTTGGACAATTAACCCACCCTGGAGTTTAGTACAGGCTTTGGCTGGTTGTCTTTTGGGGGCTGGATAGGAATTTTGTTTCCCCCTTGGTCTTCATGAAGGGGAAAGTCTTTTGTCTACTTTGTACTGATTTACCATGGTGCTGTGGAAACACTGGTTTTGTTTAGTGCTTTAAAATGAGATATTCCCCCTCTGCAGACCAGGGCGTTTGGGACGCCCTGGTCCGGAGCGCTGCGGGGCTATGGCAGCCCCACCGCGGCGCTCCTAGAGCGACCCTGAAAGGAGCGCCAAAAAGGCACTCCTTTCATAAGTCAGAAAAAGGGCGCCCTAAAAGCGGCGGGCGCCCTTTCTCTGACTTATCCCCCGCAGCGCGTCCGGACGCTTCAGGAGGAGGTCGCCCTGAACGCGCCGGGCGTCCGGTGGCCCGGAAGCGTTCAAGGCGACCTCAGGAAGAGGAAGGGCCGCTGCGCGTGCGGTGGCCCCTCCTCTTCCTGGCCTCGGAGACGGCTCAATAAGCCATCTGCTGAGGCTCATTAGCTTGCATACAATTTAAGTAGGTTACATCAAAAGTTATTTATTTGAATTAACAGTAAATGAAAATTTGATCACTTTCAGCAGCTTAATGAAGGATAGCAAGATTTTCGTCAATAATCAGTGAGTACCCATAGGGACATTTTTGCGAAAGGGAATTCTCTGGACTTCCTCATTTGGTTATGGGACTCTGGGACAAGAAATGAAAAACCTGTGGGAGTTGACTTGTTTGTTTTTCACTTTTTGGGCTTTAGGGGGGAGCCAACATGTTCAGGCTTCCAGGAGATAGATCTGCTAGGGATAAACTAGATTGATTAGCTTGTCTTTTGGGTCCAAGCAGCTTGCTTTGATATGCTGGAAAGGGGGTAAGATTACTTTTGCTTCAGCATAGACTAAACTAATCAGTGGTATTGCAGATCAAAATGAAATAGTTAATAAATGGGTCCTTAGTTTGTCCATACATTTTGTGGTTCTCTTTATTCCAGTGGATGGGCAATGCAACCCACAATTGTGTGCAGCAATCCTTTTGGTTTTTGTTCATTTCCCCTCACTCTCTTGGGAAGGCCCATCACCAGTGGAATAATGGATTGCAGTGTGGGGTGGGTCACAACTGATTGTGAATTGTCTCAGTCCCCAAAGTGGGTAGGGTGTGCAGCTTTGCCAACTTGCATGGTGCCTTTTTTCTCTGGACCACTCAACACCTTCTTGAGTCCCACTCCCACATACTGGACTGCATCCACACTGCAGAAATAATCCATTTTGACACCACTTTATTGACATGGCTCTATGTTATGGAATTCTGGGAATTGTAGTTTGTTGTGCCATCTAAGATTCTGGCAGAGGTGGCTAAATGTCTCACAATAGTACAATTCCCAGAATTCCATAACATTGAGTCAGGGCAATAAAAGTGGTGTCAAACTGGGTCATTTCTGCAGTGTGGATGGTGTCCTACACAAAACTGAAGAGGAAGCAATTCCAATAGGTGTGGAGAGCAACAGTGAGGTTGCACTGTGTGGATGGCCACATGATAGTGAGGAAGGTCTGCATGAAATTAGGCTAAGGGCATCATACAGCCAGGCTCTGGAGCTCATGTTTGCATCTCCAGACTGCGACACTCCAATTTCTGAAGTGGGTGCAATTCAAAGGTATTCCTAGAGTATTATTTGGTTCTTTTTTTGTTTAATCACAGAAATAAATACAAAAAGCAAAATTCAAACAGCAGTCTTAGGACATAAGTACATTTATATCTTTATATATATCAAGCTTAAACCTTTTCATCATTCTGTACCCCAGGACATTCTGGTAAATATAGTTCTGTGAGTGCACTTGGGATATTTAAGATGAAATTCTCAAAACAGTTGTAAAACTCCATTCTCAAGATTTATGGGAGAAACCATAACAGTTAAACTGAAATAAAATCCATTATGTTTGTAGTCGATATGCCCTGAGGAAAGCTCCTCAAAATAGCTGTATAGGTTTTATCTGGAGCTGCCCATACCTGGAACTTCTAAGGTTTGTTCAATTTTCATTCAGTTCATATCAACATTTTTCTTACGTTGTACTGAAATATACATTTTTTTTTAAATCTCAATAACAACACAGATGGACCTCTGTGAATTTAAAACTGCTCAGTAAAACTTTGGAAGATTAAGGGACCCATGCCTTCCATAGATGGATAAAACGAGCCATATGGCAATGAGAATAAATGTTCTGTGAAGTTCATTTTGATCAGTGTACAGGAAAATATTATCAAGAACCTTTTCAATATAGCACAATAGAATTAGATTAATTATACAACCATTTACAAAAAGAAAAGGGAAATCAGGACATTCCATAGTTCTGAGAATGTGATTCTGTAAACTCACACAGTGTTTCCTGCAAACAAGGCATGATACAGAAACTCATGTCAAGATGAACTGATGAGTTTGGAATTCATAACAGCTATGAGACTGTTACAGAGACGTATCCCATGTGTCAGTCAATTGTTTATTATATTTGACAAAAAGCCATGTAAAAGAATACATACATGTGTACTTCATGTTTTGCCAAACTGCAAAATATCTGAGCATCTTCCAAGTATTGATAACAAGTTCCAGAACTGCCATCTGAAGGCACAGGTTTGTGTTTGCCTTGTCCCTATTGGGTGACTATGTAAAGATGATGTGTAATTAATTAGACTGAAGTTATTGTGAAACATTTCTCTTTATTTTGGTCTTCCTGAACTTTGGACTAGCAAATTGAGACTTGCTGTTGACAATTTTCTCCTACTTCTCAACTGTTGCCAATTACATTAACTGACCTATACGTTTCTGTATCATGTCTTGTTTTTAGGAATATTGGGGCACACTGTTGGAGGATAGGCATTTCATCCAAAAATGGCACAATCTTTTTTTTGAAAAATGAATAAACAAAATGCAGTAGTAGTGTTGAACAAATCCCTGATGCTATTTTGTCCACAAAATGCTGCTTAAGTCTGAATAATTAAAGTTAGGTGATCTGTGATGTGGCTGTAGATCTAATGTATTCATTGTTATATGTATTGTGCACAGAGGTATAACCAAAGACCATTGGATTATAGGTGTCTGGCACTGGATGTAGGCATGAAAGTATGCAGCTACATGCACAAAAGCAGTGGAAGGTGAAAGAAAGAGTAGTAATTGAGAGAAATGTATCATTAAAAAAACCCCCACCTCATAGATTTGCCCAATTTGCATCACCCAGATTGGAAACAGGGAAATCAGCACAATGTACAGGCATTGTGCTGTGATACAAGTCTTGTGATGCACACATACACAAACAAGCAAGCCATTTGACAACAGGTGCACATTTGCAAAATGTGCATAAACAGGCTTTAGGGGCATACACATATTAATGCATCTACTGGAATATATTCCCATTTCACATAAAAAACATCTGAACTGAAGCAGCATAGAAAGAGAGAAGGGAAAAAAGAGGAAGTCTGAAGGAATTATCTGTCCATGCCTATTAGAGAATCTGCTGAAAAATATGTCAGCAGCTGTGTTGTGAACTGTAACTAATCAATAATATTGAATTAAATCAATTGAACTGAATTAAACCAGTTGGAGTGTACTGTGAAGAGTAGCATCAACACCATATTTTTCCTTTGTCTCTGATTATTTTTTTGGGGGGGAGGGAATGATGTCACATGGAGAATGATGGATGTTATATTTCCCTTTTCCTTTTCTTTGTGGGAGGAATGGTGTGCTGTAGGGTACCAACAGGTAGATACCAACAGGTAGTGCACCTTTGGCAGATGCCCAGACATCTTAATCTGCCTTCAGAATGACACAGTAGATCAGGGGTCGGCATACCTTTTGGGGGTGGGGCCGGTTCCTCTGTCCCCCGAATGTCGGCGGGCTGAAAGGGGGAAAAATGGCACCAGAGGTGTGCAAGTGCTCGCACTCGTGCACGCATGCACAATACTCCCACCGTTGTGCGCATATGTGTATGACACGGGGCGCATTTTGCATTCCAAAATGGCACTGCACGTTACGAGCGCATGCACACAACACCAGTGCCATTTTGCATTCTAAAATGGTGCCTGCCATCATGCGCATGCATGCGCGAGCACGGACACCATTCTGGAATGCAAAATGGTGTCCCGTGTCACGCGTGTGCAGTGGCACTGATGACGGCAGTGCCACACGCGCGGTGGCAGCAATGGCAGCAGGACTGGCCATGGGCCGGTTACAAGGCCTTGATGGGTGAGGTTCGGCCTGTGGGCCGTAGTTTGCCGACCGCTGCAGTAGATAGTTAGTTGCACATAATTCCTTATTTTTGGTGAAATAGGTGCAAACTAAGGCTCTAATGGAGGAGGAGGAGAATGTTTAGCCCCCCAGAGACTAATGAACTACTTCTATCATGCCTCACCATTGGTTGGGTTTGCTAGGGCTGATATGAAGATTGATATTACCTGAAGTGTAAAGGTCATCCTGTCCTCCCTAGTGTAAAGGTAAAGGTTTTCCCTTGACATGAATGTCTAGTTGTAAGTGTTAAATATTCTGAGGGTTTTCATTCAATTTAATTGGATGAAGTCTTGAAATTGTTATAGGAAGGTGGCTTATCATACTTCCTAATTTTGATCATCTTCCAAACTAGTAGGCACTTGTACCATACATCAAAATCGCTGCCGTTGCAGATGGGGAGTCATAGTCCTACATTTTATACAAACACAGACCTATCTGAAGCAGCATTTTAGATTTGATCAAGATCTTCCATTCACATAATCATACATCTGATGAAGTGGACTCTGGTTCATGAAAGGTGGTGCCATTATAGAAACTGTTAGTTTTTAAGGTGCGTCAAGACTCTTTGGTTTTTGGTTTTGTTTGTTTGTTTTTGTGCAAAGTGATCCCTCTGGAAAAGAGGGACTTATGACAGACTCTATTTAATTTAACTCTGAAGAGATTCTATAGGAAATTTGGGGGGTGAGGGTGGGGAGGTTGCTTTTTGTAGTTTGGAAATGTTACTTTTTTGATCTATAACTACTTGAATTTCTCAGTCAGCATGGTAACTGGCATAAGTTCTCCAGCCCTAACCTCATGGCCAGTGGCAATGGGCAGCTGGGGACATTCTATGAGTTGTAGTACAACATGTAACTTTTCCAAAAATCTAGTATTCTGAGCAAACCAAATAAAGCCCAGCTGGATATGCACAACTAGACACCCACTTCTTGGATCTGAGGCCATAGGTCAAAAAATCTGATCACAAATAAGTGTTTTTTCAGTGACGACTTGCCTACCATTATCAAGATAGATAATGGTACCATCTTTTAAAAAACGACATATATACTGTTTCATTTTATCAAAAGATTGCTGAATGCATTTCTTTCATTGAACTCCCATACAGAGAGCTTTGATTTTGATGGAGCCTTTTGAGCATGTAATTGGTAGAGTTCAATGATTCACATCTCTTTTGTTCTGCTGATATTTTGGCAAGTTATTAGCCAGCTGCTGTTCATTGAAGCAGATGCT
The DNA here is from genome assembly GCA_020142125.1 of Phrynosoma platyrhinos. NCBI lineage: Eukaryota > Metazoa > Chordata > Lepidosauria > Squamata > Phrynosomatidae > Phrynosoma > Phrynosoma platyrhinos. Next base: position 253,581,841 of record CM034701.1, read on the forward strand.
ATGAACCACATAAAAATTTCAAGGTTATGAGATAGTACAGAGGGGTTTCTGTCCTTCTCTTGGTAGCACCAGTGCTAAAACGCTTACTAGAGTTCTCCAAAAATAAAATTAGGGACCAGAAAGCTTGTTATAATGTATCAGGTTGTGGATAGCTGAGAACCTTTAAAAAAAACACCAAGGTGTTTGCCCTAAAAATGTTAAAAATAGAGGCTCCAGGGCAAAAGTTTATAGTTAATTTAATTAGAATGTCTAAGGGGAAGAGAAGAAAATAAAAAAAGTACATGAAAGTATATATTATAATAAAAACAAACAGATTTTAAGTTTCTGTCTTGCCAAGAGGCAAAAGTTCTTTAAAGGATATGAAAGCAATAAGCATACAAGCAAGTTAGAAGCTGAAGATTGTATTAAATGGTAAGAAATGATTATATAAAGAGATAGAACAAATCTTCTAAATGATATAACAAAATGTTATCTGCCTGTTCAATTAGGGCCTCAGGTGAATTGTAGCAGAGAGACTTCAAGCTGATGGCCAACACAGAACACTTTTACATCCCTGTGTGGAGGCCTATGTTGTAGTCCAAGCTGGGCAAAACCTTGGAAACATACCTGATGCTACATGTAGTTTTCAGGAACCACCTAATTATTTATACCTGTTGTGATGGACATGTTCTTGGGCTTGTCAATAGTTATGAATATTTCTACCACCCAGAGTTAGGTTCAGCAAATGGCCAATACAGAGATGTGTGAGATCCTCCTCAGTTCCAAGTTTTACCATCTTGGTTTTGAGTAATTAACTTCCTGCCTATGACTTTGGATTCAAATCCTCACTCACCCATGGAAACCCACTGGGTGACCTTGGGCAAGTCACACTATCTCAGCATCAGAGGAAGGCAAAGGCAAACTGTTCTGAACCAATCTTCCCAACTAAACAGAAATACCACAATAGGTTTGCCTTAGGGTTGCAATAAGTTGGAAACAACTTGAAGACATGCAACAACAATCTAAATAGGATGCCTCTTGCAAGGAAACTAACGTTCAAGATCTTAATGAGACACAAGCATAAAGAATTAATTGTTGCTTGCTGTCCTGTTTCATCTATATGCAATAGTTTTCTAGTGGGTTTCCTTCACAGTTGCTTTTTAAAGACCCGGAGAAAGAGAGCTAACCAAATCAGATCAGTGAGGGCATTATAAATGGACTGAGCTAAAAATGAAAATCCACAGAAATGACACATAGAAGGTGAAATGTTCAATTTAGATATTAAGAGGGAAGAATCAAAGGACTGTAACTGTGGGGAAGTAGAAAACAAAGCAAAAAGGGAACAAAACTGAGAAATAAATTTTGGAACTCATCACACAACACTGTTACAATGAAATTGCACTGAGAAGTTGTCTGGTCTACCTGTTTCCCTGTGACCTCACAGTGCCCTTTCTTCATGATGCAGAGCCAAAGTCCCAATTTGAGTGCAGACTGTCTTCACAATAAGGCCTGTTCTGCAACAAATCCAGCCCATCATTCCTTTCACTACATTAAAAATATTTACTTTCTGCTCCAGATTTTCCAGAAAAATGCAGAGCATTTTGGACCAATGTTGGGCAACTGTTTACACACATGTCCCACTGTTCTACCCTGAGCCACCACCACTGGCTTGAGTCACTCCTTCTGAGGTCACAATGAGTCCCCCAGCCATATAATCAAAACTAGGCACTTTGTTTTCAACCTCAGAGGGAGTGGCTCATCCCAGTGGCAGAGGCACCAGGTGGCACAGAAAGACCTGCTTGTAAACAGTTATCTTGTATCTCTCCTGAGTGTGGAGGTTATGGGAAAATTTGGGGCAGCTTTGGGACCACAATACTCTGGAAGCAGCACATAGTAGTCTGATTGATGTAGATCCACCCTGATAAAACAAACATGGGAACTAATGTTGCAGGAGCACAAATGTAGTGATGACATGAAAGAGCACACTGCCAATCCACTATCTTTCTGAGTATAGGAAAAGTGATTTTCCAGTGGAATGACCTCATACAACTGACTAATGTAAAAATTGCCTTCTAGAGGAAATAATAACATGGAAGATGAAGGAGTTAGTTACAGGAAAAGGGGATGGTTAAATTACTCAAAGCTCTCATTATTGCTCTCATTAAACCTTGGAGTGTTTCACGAACACAATTTAGTGTATTATGAGTCCACTCTTTAATTGTCATGATAGCATCCTATGGAATCATCACTTTTAAGAACAACATATTGTTGTATATATAACATATATACAGTATATATAATATTGTATATATACAACATATAATATATATATATATGTGTGTGTGTGTGTGTGTGTGTGTGTGTATCTATCTATCTATCTATATACATATATAGATAGATATAGATATACACACAACAATGTGTTGTTAAAAGCGATGAATAGCACAACCAAGGTATTTGAAAAATAATGAGTAATGCCAAATGTACTGCTTTTTAAAAACAACGACAATAACAACAACATTTTAAGCTCCATTAAATTGGGTTGTGAAATCCCCAAAATTAATCCCCCCAGACTCCTATTTTTGCTAGCTTTACACATAATGCAAAACCAAGTCAGGATTGGGAGGGGAGAGAAGGAAAAATTGAATTGGCAATGAAATGGAGGACCACAGCAAAGGTACCTGAATATTAGGCAAAGTAACTGGAGGAAGGATTGGGGAGGAGAGAGATGATGAGAGATGCAATTGGGAAGGAGAGGGGACAGGCATGGGGATAAAAAGTTGAGGGACAGAAGGAAAGGGCTGGGGGAAAAGGCCTGGCCTGGCAATGTAACATGGTTGTTATAACTTTTTGGAGTTTCACACACACACACACCAGCCCTCAAAAGTGCAGAGAAGATGGGGCCTGACCCACTCCCACCCAGCCCAGTGAGCTAGACCATTGCCATGACCCCCAGAAAATGGATGAAGTGAACTGATGAAAGAAAGCCCTCCCCACCAGTTGCCCCATCCCCCCATCTCACTGACCCCAATGAAGATCGTCCCTGCTTAAAAACTAGGAGTAAAAAAAAGCTTGTCTTGGCTGAATAAGCCAATATACAGTCTGGTCAACTCTTGTGAGAAGAGGCCTTCTCATGAAATTACCCAGTCTCATGAGAAAGTACAACAGCTGTGAGATCTCACAATAGTTGCATAACACAGTCATTGCAAGATCTCCTCCCTGATATGCAGAGTGCCTGGCTGAGTCAGCCACTTGGGCAAGTTTGCTGCAATGGGCCCTTTTCTCTTCATGTATGTTCAGGAGGACATTTTTTCAGTGTCTCATGATAGAATAACATGGCTGAGAGATAATGAAATACGTCTATCTGCACCTATATCTCCTTGTGCCTCCAAACGTAACACAACATAATTAGATTCATAGATAGATGGACAATAAAACTGATTATAAGTATGCTCAATTAATGACCAGTTTGCCATACAGAGTAAACCAATATAACTGGATTTCTATTCTTCTGCTCTTTTAAATATCAATCCAATGGACACAGAAGCAATAACAGGAATAATTTTGAATTGTATTAAAATTAAAGTTCAGCCATTTGAAATATACTGCATTTAACAAATTGCAAAATGTCTTAAGACTGATGAAAAGTTTTCTTTTAGTTTCAGCTACAGCTACTATTAATTTGGAAAACATTTTCCTGGAAGGCAGAAATTACCTTTTTTGATTGAACAACTTCCTGTTATTATTTCTCTACCAGTGGGGAAGAAGAATTGTTTCTGGGAAGCAGCTGTTACATTTCATCAAATAATAAATTACTCAAGCCACTATGTTAACTAGAAAGTTCTTTTCTATTCTCACAGTTTCTTGTCTTTATAGGACAGATCTTGAAAAATGTCTTTTGCCTGCAACCTTAGCAACACTGGAAAACATAAACTCTCATCATAGATCTAGTTGTTCTCATTACAACAATAACTTTCAACAAATCCAGTATGGGTAGAGTGAAGATAACATTTCCAGCTCTTTCATTTAGTGCCACTTGTAACTGATAGAGAGGTATACTGACTACACAGACCCTTTATTTTAAAAGAGATATTCTGCATTATGAATAAAAACCTTTGATGGTTCATAGAAAACTCCTTCATCAGAGCACTGCATGGTAATAATTTCTAACTCTTTGCTCTATGAACAGCAGCTAACTAGTTTGTTTTCAATCAGAGGTGGGGAATACAAACCCTCCAAATACTGCATTGCACCTCTCCAGACCTTCACCATTGCTTATGCTGGCTAGTAGGCTAATAGAAAGTTCAGTCCACAAAATCAGGAGAGTCACATGTTTCCAAGTCCCTGTTTTAAATGTTGGCATGCTTAAATTCTGTCATCGCCCCCCCCCCCACCAATACATTTCAGAAGGCTCTGTAAACAGAATCTTTTCCCATTCAGAAATGGCCAGCCCACTTCACAGAGCCTGCTGTCACCCTGCAGAGATAAAGCAGTTTGACACCTCTTTAAGTGCCAAGACACAATGGTATGGAATCCTGGGATTTATAGTTTGTTCTGACACCAGCACTCTTTAACAGAATTCCATAGCATTGAGTCATGGCAGTTAAAGTGGTAGAATCCTGTGGAAATTCTAACTTAGAGGCAAAACAGATATTGGGTAAGGGAAGCTTAATGCCACCCCTTTGAGAACCAGATTGGGGTCATGGCAACTGCTCACTGCAGCCCTGATCCAGTTTTTTTCCAGCACAAAAAGAAGCAGCAAAATGCCACACCCATTTACATTGGAAAAAAAGATGCCATGGCTCTTCTCTGCTCCTATGGCATACAGTGTGTACTTGCTGTTCCACTTGAGCATCCCAATGCTGCCCACTGACTGGTCGGGCAGGTGGCATGACCATAGCTTGGGGGTGAAGTCAGGGCATGATGCATGCAGTCACCATGCTCCCAAGCTGCTGGGACACCAGCGTAAATTGCTGGTCTGTTCAGCCCCTAAGAAGGGTCCTGTAAATGTGGTCTTTATGGGAGAACAGTTTTTTGAAAGCACAGCAGGAAATGTACAGGTGTGAGTGGTCATTCATATCAGAAAGATGGATTTGGAAAGATGTTAAAGATGCAGTACAAAATACAGCTGGGCAGAAACATGAACTTTGCACAGTCAAAAGTAATACCAAAGAGGTTTTACATTCAAGTCTTACTTCTCTAAACTTCTCAGTCTTCTCAGTCGTTGGTCCTCCAGATGTTTTGGATTTCAAGTCCCAGAGGTACCAGCCAGCATGGCCAATGCCCAACATTTCAGAGAGCTGAAGTCTCAAACATTTGGAAGACCAAAGTTTGAGAACCACCACTTTGGGCAATATCACTTTAGTGTAGGGCTGGAAACAATTTGTTTCTATGAAGGACCATTGTTCCATGGGAACAAAATCAATCAGGAGCCACAGTTGATAGTGGGCTAAGCTAGAGCTTGTAGCACTGTAGGAGTTCCTAGTGTTCACTTTTGCTGTCCTTGGGGCTTCTCATCTTCAGCAATGGTCCAAGACATTTTGGTTCCTTAGTCAAAGTGGCACCCTCCTTCCCATATCCATATCCATAGCTCGATTTATATGCAGATCTATAAAACCCCAGTGGGTTGGTTGATGAAACTTCAACATATGCAAGAGCATGTTGTCTTTCACCATACCTGAGGGAATTAAACTAACTTAGGAGGCACACAACAATCTACATAAGAAAACTTAGGAAGAAATGGTGTGGGCATATTACCATGCCTTCATCACTTGTCAGCTGAAGCACCTGCTTTCTTCTGGCTAATGGTAGAACCAGTCCTCTCCATCTCCATCCAACCACATACATAAAACTCTGCATAGAATTACACATGGCCCATGTACTGCACATCCCTTAAACCAGGGGTAGGCAACCTTTCCCCTTTAAGGGCCGAGGGACTTCAGCTCCCAGAATCCTAAGAGCTATTGGCCAACATGGGACCATCGGCCAACATGGCTGAGGCTTCTGGGAGCTGAAGTCCCTCTGCCCTTAAAGGGGAAAGGTTACCTACCCCTGCCTTAAACTGTTTTGATTCTCAAATATTTTTCATTATAGGGAGCATGAGGAGCCTGAAGCCCTCTATGTGTTGTATTCCCATTAGCAGTAGTCAGCAGAACTAATAATCAGATGTTATAGCCAAAGATTCTGTACCCCTCTAGTAAGCAAACAGGATTTTTGCTTACCACTGTTTGCAAAGCATATTAGATACTGAAGAAAGTGGAACATTGTATGAAGTGCAGTGGAAACCTCCAAAGTAGTCTGAGTTAAAAGTAACTCAGCAATATGTCATACCAAACAAGCCATTGCCTGTTCAAAGTAAATACAGTTTATTGCAATATCTAGCATTTACATATCTTTGTATGGAAACAGTTGCCCTGAGACAGCCATTTCACAATAAAAACTGAACACCAGGAATATTTGGCACAGTGGGAAACACAGTTAAAGTATAAAACAACTCCAGGGTTGGGAAGAGTACTATTTGCATTAAAAATGGAAACAAGACCAAAATAACCACATATTATTGGCCCTTTAAAAATCACAAAACAGAAGAAAATACAATCACAGTGTCTATAGTCATTTCCCCTTCTATCACCCCATTCCAATTCCTACCCCAGTGTAGTTTTGACAGGACAGTACTCCAATAGTTACTGGCCAGCATCTTATTTTTTATTACCCTCACTCAAAAGTTTACAGCTTACTTATTGCTGAATGCCACTCCTAATCACCTGAAAAAGAAGATATTCTATTAAAATGCATGCTTAATTTCCCCATTATGTAAACCCAATGTCATGAATTTTTATGTATTTGAATCAATAAAATATAATCACCATATATACAATGAAGCATACACTGGAAGCAGGATCACTGGAAAATGCCGGATAGAGAATATTGCATATCTGCTTTCCTATAATGGTGCATTCAAATTACAGTGTTCTCCAGTTAATGAATAAATTATCCCAAACTCAGATCTGGGAGGACACCAACTAAAGCACATTCCTAAATCTCTTGAAAAGCTAAATAAACCTTCATTTACTCCCCTCCCCCTTTGACTGCACACTTAGTCTAAAAAGTCTTGAAAGCTAAATTCAGTGGCAATAGCAGAGCAATTATGAAGACCAAGTTACAAACCGACCCCATCAAGCACTGCAGGATGTCAGGTCATCATTAAGGCACTGTGATTATTTAACACCAACATGCTTCAGTTTTCCATAATACTGCTGCTGCATTTTGATGTTTTTTTTTTTTTAAAAAAAAAGATATTACGAATGTTATCTAAAATAGGTTCAGAAAAGTAGAAATCCAACTGTTAAACACTCAGTTATGACATCATACTATAATAATAATAATAAATTTTATTTTTTATCCCACCCATCTGCTCGGCAACCGGGGCGGCGTACAACAAGTTAAAACAGTCAACAAATTAAAACAATCCTTCATCCCAATCTCTAACCCTCCCACCCCCTTAAAACTAAATTAAACTGATGTAAGGTTAAAATAACAATTAAGACAAACATAAATACAATAAAATAACCAATTTTTAAACAAAAACAGGCATTAGTGGCAAAGGGTGGGTAGCAATCCAGCTCCGTATGAGTCAGGAAGTTATTCTGGGAAGGCCTGCCGGAAGAGATCCGTCTTTACTGCTCTCCTAAAACTGTCAAGAGTGGTGATAAGACAGATTTCATCCAGCAGGCTATTCCATAGTCTGGGAGCAGTGGCAGAAAAATCCCTTTGGGAGGTCTGTGATAGCCTAGTTTGCATAGGCTGCAGCAGATTCCTCTCAGAGGACCGAAGTGCATGGGGGAGGGTCATATGAAAAGAGGCGGTCCCGGAGATAAGATGGACCCAAGCCATGTAGGGCTTTAAAGGTTAAAACCAATACCTTGTACTGTGCCCGGAAACTAATCGGCAGCCAGTGGAGAGATTTAAGCACTGACCATATGGAGCTGTGGAATAATGCTTCTGGCAGTCTCAAATTTGCCCTCACTCTCTGTAGTAATGGAAATGAGGATTGTGCTGCATGTGCATTTTTTAGGACTTGGGAGGCTCTCTTAGCCTAATAGGAAGACAATGGCAATCCTCTGAATTCTAAACTGGGGTGTCACCCAGTGTGGGGGTGGGGCTTGGGGTGGAGCCAAAAGGGCACACTCCCAACTGTTTGTCTCATGTGGCTTTATTCATGAGTAAAGCCTCACGTGGCAGAGAGGGAGAAGTCCCAGCTCCCCCCCATCTCTGCCAGTAAAGCCTCATACGTGGCAGGGACAGGGAGCATGTGACAGGGAGGTGGGGGCACTCCTCAGGTGTCACCCCCTTCTGTGGTGTCACCTGGTGTGGTCTGAACCCCCCCCGCACCCCCTAGTGATGTTACTGCTCTGAATTAATCTTGTCAAGAAGCCCGAACCATAGGGTTGCTGTAAGTCAAAGCTGACTTTAAGGAAAATAACAACAAGAAGGAATGAGAGGATGGATACAGGAAGCCTTACCAGGTTAACTTCCCCCTTCCCTCTAAAGTGATTTTTTGGAAGAGCAATCCACTGTTTTAATAAGATTAGTCAGAGGCTTTCAATGGAACTGTGAAACAAAGGGCTCATCTCACAGTTACCCTAAAATGCACCCCCTACACATGTGTGAGCATACACAGAGAGAGAGAGAGAGAGTTCCATGTGGCACTGACTCTGGGTCAGCAGACTGGTAGCCCAGAACCAGAAGTTGACAGAATATCCAAAAACATTTGTAAAATGGTTTCTAAAAAAGTGTTTCTTTAGAAACTCTGATGAAAAGTATCATGGATAGATGAGAATCCTCACAATTCTGGATTTATTTTCTGTAAAATACGCACAAGTGTGTATATATGTATGCAGGAAACAGCATTTTTAGTACATGAAATAGCATTTTCTGTATGGAAAATAGTATTTGTACTCAGAAATCTTTTTTTGTGGAGAAAATGCTGTTTTCTGAGTTAAAAATGTGAAAATTGTGTACAAAGAACCCCAACTGTAACATTTTCTGTGCAGAAAGAAGCAGTTTATGCATAGAAAATGGTATTTATGTGCAGAATATATCCTATGAAGAAAACGCTATTTTCTGCACAAGAAACAATGTGTGAACTTTGTGCAGAATGTCTGGAACCACTCATAATTCTTGTAAACTGTGCAGTTTATGAAGTCTTTTTACAGCAGGAGGAACATTTCTAAAATTACTTGTTCTTCAGGAAAGAAACTGGTGAAGAATTGCATCCCTATTCAGAAACAGGATGGAGTCCCTCACCACAAGAAGGGTTAGCCCTATCATTAAGCAGAGAGGGGAAGCAAATTATTAATAATTCAAATTGTTATTATTGTCAATATGTAATCCCTTGTGAATATGAAGATAAGCACTTGTGAGATTTCCAGTTTCAGGTGTCAAAATAAGTTGCCTGGTTATGGGTATTTGTGAACTTGCCTTGAGCACAAGAAGGGTACCATGTTCTGCTTTGCCACAGACAACAACATTATTTGGGCCAGACTTTACAGTGGAATAGGGTTGCTTTTGGTTCCCAATTGAATTTTGAGGGCCATATTAAGAGTTTACGAGCAAGGTGTTTACTCTCTGATGGCCTGTGTAAGTAACCAAGCTGTTATCCATTTATGTCAATTAATGTCTTATATCTTCATTGCTGTTAGTGGTCCATTGTTTATAGGTGTCTATTACACATAATGAGAATAATAAGAGTTATCCCCCCAAAGGAAGACAATCAGGAGGAGGACAAATGGAAGGTGATTTGGAAGAGGGATTGCTATTCATGGTATTTACAGCTTCTGCCAACTTAGCAGTTCAAAAGCATGCAAATGCAAGTAGATAAATAGGTACCACTTCAGTGGGAAGCTAAACAGTGTTCTGTACAATCATGCTGGCCACATGATCACAGAGTAGTCTCTGACAATGCTCGATCTTCTGCTTAGTAACAGAGATAAGCACAGCCCCCTACAGTCAGACACAATTTGCCAAACTTGTCAACAGGGAATACTTTTACCTTTTTTTTAACACTCTTTTCACTTTAACCTCAGATAAACATTTTACAAAGGTTTCAAACTCTCCAGAGCAGGGGTAGGCAAACTTTCCCCTTTAAGGGCCGAGGGACTTCAGCTCCCAGAAGCCTCAGCCATGTTAGCTAATAGTCCCATGTTGGCCAATAGCTCCTGGGATGAAGTCCCTCAGCCCTTAAAGGGGAAAGGTTGCCTACCCCTGCTCCAGAGCTTTGGGAATTCCCTAGGTCTCCTACCCCATATACCTTAAATGTAAATGCCCCAAACCTCACCTGGGTTGCAATGACTGTAAATAATGTGCTCTGTCACTGTCTTCCACAAATTTCACACATTGATTTAAAACCTTGAATTTAAACTGGGTCAGCCACATAGACTTCACTATACTATTCTGGAGTACCTCCAGTTTAATTAGCTGTGAAGCTTTCACACTGTCAAAAAGTCTTGAGGAGGTCACCCTCAGCAAGTTCTCTTGGAAAATCAACAACCTAGGTCTAGTAGCTGGAAACAAGAAAAGACGCAGAAATCCTGGAATAAATTTTGAAGTGTGTGATGAGTTGGGAGATCATACCACTAATAATATAGCTATGTCTGTGTTTATGTTATGGGGTGAAGCAGTGACATAATACTCTATATTTGTTTGTAATAATTTCTAATGGAATCAGATTTTTTATAGCTTACCAGAGATGAAGTGGTTGCCGCTCAGAGTTCATATGAGTTATGACTAGCAAAAGCTAACAAGAAAGGATTCCCACCTCCCAGTGTAACTGGATTGCTTCAATAAATCTTCTTAAGCCATATAACATGGTGGACATGAGTTACTAAGGTTTATGTTGCTCTTCAGCTATGTTATTATCCCTTTATCCCTTATTGTGCTTTCCAACCACATAACCTCTAAGCCTGATGAATTTTTCAAAACAGCTGTTCTGCAGCTGTTTCTTCTAATCCTTGCAAAGCCAGATACTTCCTCTAGTTAATAATATAAAGAATAAGTGTTAGGTGCTACTAATTCACACTTGATATCTTTTGTCCAAATCATTATCGTAAGACTGATGATCTGTGAAGATTGCCAGAGTAGCTCTCTCACTTAACTGACTTCAAAAGGTGACTATACAGAGCAAAGGTCTAGCAACAGTTCTGTAACTGCATTATCTAACTATAGCAGCTCTTTCAAACTCACACATTTTGAAAATTATCCAGGGAAACAGGAGATGACAAGAAGGAAAGAGAGCAGTGGATGTCTTCTGATGAAATAGGTACTATATATACTTATGAATTAGTCTAGAAATTTTAATTAAAAAATTAACTCCCAAATCTGAGTTGACTTATCCATAGGTCAATGTAAGTACTATACTTTAACTCTTATTTTTTTGAAAAAATGAACCATCCCTTGGTGAAAGGTGAGAGCATAATCTGTCCTGGAAGCACTGATTCTCCCCCTCCCTCATCCATTTCATCCATTCCAACACGCTGGACTTTTGTCAGTTCTTTGGCATCATTTCCTTTAAATTTCTTTCATCCTTTAGCTCCTTTGTTAGATGCCCCTAACTTTTACCCTCGACTAATCCACAGATCATATCAAAATGGCCCCATACCTGCCCATAATTTATTCATGAGATTTATTAATAGTCAAGTATATACAGTACTTACACTGGTGAGAGAAGAAAATGGTAAGAGGATGTTTATAACCTGGGGGCTCTTTACAGTGGTGGTGCTGAATCAAAAATCAAGGAAAATAAATTAGTTAAAAGGCATTGCAAGGTAGGAGACATATACTATTGTTGCTTATTTTTTAAGTGATTTCTGACTCGTGGAAACCCTAAAATGAATCTGTCACAGGACCTTCTCAGCAAGATTTCTTCAGAGGGGAGTGTCATTGTTTCTTTCTGAGGCCGAGAGAATGTGTCTTACCCAAAGCCACCCAGTGGATCTCCATTGCTGAGTGGGGATTCAAATCCTGATTTCCCAGAGTCATAGTCCAGCACTCAAACCACTTCACCATGCTAGGTTTCTGCAGGTCTATGACACACATATACGAGTGAAAAGCACTCCTTATATATTCTGAAAAACAACATACTTGATTAAAAAGGCTTTGATAGTTTTTATCAGAAAACCATGGTAGAAACAATCCAATGTCTCAGAATGAAATCAATGAAAGTAAATATCACATATGCATCTGATCATGGCAGGAAATGAGATCCCTTACTCCTCGCTGTACATCACTCAATGCACAAAGCACAACTAAATCAGAGATGGGGACATGTGGCCTACAGATCACAGGCAGACCTTCAAATCTGCTTTTGAGGCCACCAGAGCCCCTAATCTCTCCCCAAAATGTTTTGCCCCACCTGTGTCCTAGGGCTATTTTTTGGGGGGGAGGGATTTTAGGCCCAGGAAGCAAAGCCTCCCATTGTCACAATTTGGTACTGAAAGCCCCAATTAATCCTTTGCTATGCCACTTTTCCAGTCCTTTTAAAATGTCCCAGTTTCTCTTCTTTCCATTTCCCTTTTTGTCCTTTGTCCTTCAATTGCTGCAAAATGAATTCAAAGTATAAAAGTAGTCCCCATTTTGTTAACTCTGCAGGGGGAATAGGAGCAGATGTAGTAGACTCTTCCATGTCCCAGTAGGCATAGACAAAGCCAAACTGCTGCAGCATCTCCCAATTTTTGTGTTCCTCATGAATAACTTTTTTCCATCTTAAACATACTATAATGTTGTTTGGCCAACATGTCCCTGTTTTCATCTGAGAAATATTGGAGGTTATGAAGAAGTGAACCAGAAGTCAAATTTCTATTCTTTGAGAATTCGTGCAGGAAAGTGAAGTTATCATGAGGTCTTTTATTTTTAATTGGACAAGCATTCTCAAAAGAATTGTTGTTCTAAAAAACCCTGTGGGTGGGTAGTGTACTGTACTGCTATTTTTATTTATTCAGAGTAAATAGACCTTGGGATCTTTCTGTAGGAGGACTATTGTTATGAACCAGTATGGTTTAATAATAATCTTGAGCTTTGTATATGCTGGTTTGAAATTAAAGCATGGATTAAAGATGGACATGTAATTCACAAATATATTGGATAAAGTGTTGAGAACCTGTGGTATTTAAGTACTTTTTTCTTACATTATTATCTATCATATATACTTGTGCATCAGTTGACCTCATGTATAAGTGAAGGGCAGGTTTTGAGGAGAAAATATGGATGTTGTTATGCTCCATGGATAAGTCAAGGGGAAAATTTAGGGACATGCAACAAAGGATATAAAGGACAAAGCAAAACAAAACAAAGCCAAAGAGCTTAAAAACTTCTACCAGACATAACAGTGCTCACCCTAAAGGCTAGATGGAGGAGAAGGGAACTAATAAATGGTGGCTATGGAATGTGTGGAGGAGGCAACCAGGTGCAGGCAGGGCTAAGAAAACATACTCATGTCAAAAAGGATGCAATTGCATCCTTTTGTTAAGGGACAGTATTAACCTTTATCAAAAAAGAAAGTATCCCCTTCTCTGAGTAGAATAGCAAAAGGAAAGAGCTTAGTCCATCCCAGGAGAACCTAAAAGAGACTCCAACCCTCCTCTAACCCCCCTCCCCCATGCTCTTTTGAGGGGAAGTGCCAAAGAGTTATTAGCACCACCATTTTCCCACCCAGGCATTTAAAAAGGCCATAAGTGGCACCATAATGGTGAGAGTAGAGTGGGATCGGTGCTTCTTTTAGGTTCTCCCAGGACAGACTTAAGCTTTCACCTTTCACCACTCTACTAAGAGAAGGGGATGATTCCATTTTTAATAAGAGTTAAGGTACAATACTTACACTGATTCATGGATAAGTCAACCCAGGTTTTTTGGGTTGATTTTTTGACTAAAATTTGACTTATTCATGAGTATGCACAGAAATATTCAGTATATACAGTAATTATCTTCGCAATGGTTTGCTTAGTTTCCTGAAGAATCCAACTGCATTATGTTTTTGTTCCTGGCTCTCAAACACTTCTAAACTATCATTCTAAACAGTGACACATTGTTCCTCCCCTTCCTTCATAGTAATTTTAAGTCTAGTTGATATAATGGATGCGGGGGGAGACTTATTGGAATCTTTTAACAAGATGTTTTGCTGTGGGAGTTGCTTGTTGCCAATTACAGCAAACAATATGCAGACCCATCCAATCACTATATCTTTAGTATGCTAATAAAATTAATTAAATGGTCTCTACAAAGATACCATAATAAAAATTATGAAATTACTACACAATTCAGCAACAAAAATCTATATTTTATTTATTTATTTATTTATTTATATTCCACCTTTCTCCCAGAAAGGACCCATCTTTATGATCATAGGGAATGCAGTCCATTAAAATAACTAAAAAAAAAACCTGAACTGCTGTTATTAATATTTAATATCCAGACTTCTTGAATTCTGTAATATTCCATAAAAATAAGATTATGTTATGGAATACCTGGTATATTGTCAGAAAACAGAGAGTGATAAAATATGTAACCATACTAATTCTCAATCTACATGTACATAGTTATGGTTTAATTGTTAATGCAATACAAAGCGTGCCTCCTGAGGCAGCAGATTGGTGCAAACTTATCTGTGTAGAAGATATAAGTGGCTATTTCATTACTTCTCCTCCACTATAGAAACAAATTCCTACCTTCTATGATATAAGCAATTATGCACTATCAAGAAAACACATTGTTCTGCATAATGAGCTACATAATTTTTGAAATTCATGAGAATATATCAGATTAACCTATACTGAAACACATAAAAACTGCACTGGTGATTTATTGGACAGAAGCAGAAGCAGTCCACCCAGAACAGGATTATTTCCACTTTTCTCCAACCATCCTGGAAATCAGATTTTATTCATCAGGGTGGAAATTCAGTGACCTTCCAGATGTAGCTGAATTTGAGTTCCCAGTATTCCTTATCATTAGCTTTGTTGAACAGATCTGCTGGAAGTTGTAATTCTACACATGTGAAGGGCCACAGGGTCTCCATCTCTCATTAAATAAATATACTGTGTGTGTGTGTGTTTGTAATTTTCTCCCTCACTCCCTCATTTTAAATGGCTATACATGGACTATACCCAAATATACTTCATTATCCATTTTCAATAATATGGGTAATAATCCAAATCATACTGGTCATTTCTCTGTATCCCCTTATGAATTAACTTTCTCAATCAACATTTTCCATTTATTTGTCCAAGATTCCATTTTTATCTGTTCAATATATTTCAATCTTCTTTCTCTAAGAAAATCAAATAATAAAAAATGGCTATATATATTTCAAGATTGGATTTACTCTAAACTGATTTTTTCTTCCAATCCAAGGCAATGATTCCATGTGCTATTTTTAATATTTGCTTTATCACATACTCTTCATTCTTATTCAGCCTCAGTTTTCTTAAATTAAGTGTGATGCTATCTTTTTTTACTAAGCTGTATATCTTTCCCTACAGTCTTGTGTTGTTTTTAACTACTCTCCAAACCTTCTGAATGAAGGGACAGTCTCCCTACGTATGGATGCATGATCTTTTAATGCCACAACCATGTCAGCAGTTAGATGAACAATCTCCATTTATAAAGGATAATTGATATGGTGCTCTGTACCATTGACCCTTCAGTTTCATTTTGTTCTTTTACTTTCATATTTTTATTCTTTATTATTTCTTGAATTCATGTTTTGCTCTCACCTCTTGTAATTATTAAATCTTTGTCCCAACAAACTTTCAACCCTTCTTCAGTACTAAATTTTGTCTCGAGCATAGCCCTATATACTATATTGATTAGACTTTTTTCATAGTTTAATTTTGATTATATTATACTCTCTAGTAATGTATTTTCTTCTTTAACACTGCTTCTTATTTTTTGCATTTTTTAAAAATAATACTGCTTATCTGAAGCCAGTATTCAATTATTTTCCTCTATGGGTTTTCCTGATTCATTGTATAGAGCACTTATTTTTGTATAACCTTTTTCTTTTATCCTTTTAAATATTTTCACTATTTCTTGATTTTATTTCTGTTTGCACATTCAGTTGGAAACCATTTCAAATTATCTATTAACAATCTTTCCCACCACTTATTCCATAACTGTAAATGTAAACACATAGAGCCAATTGTTTCTTCTTTATTTTTTTGTGGCTGAGTACCTTAAGTTGAAAAATAGATCTATACTCTATACTAATTTCATTTTCAATCTTTATCATTTGTCCTGCCTCATCATATTGAAGATCTAAAATTCTTGACATTTGATTTGCATCATATTATGTTTCAAGAGAGGGAGCCACCATCTTCCTTTGTTCTGATTACCATGCAATAACCCACTAGCAATTCTCGATTTATTTTTCCATGAAATCTATCTACTAACTGATCTGTCTCGTCTCTTTACCAATTTTATGAGTATAGTTTTGGGAAATGGTTGAAATAAATAGAGTAATTTTGGTAGTAGCATGAGCTTAAACATTCTAATTATTGTTAACATTGTCCAGTACATTGTCCATTGTCTTACTAGACCATCTAGAAATGTGGTTATTTATTTTTCCACAATTGATTTTAATTCCCCTGTATAATATTATTTGTATTAATCTTTAAATTTAGCCCCAGATATCTCATATTTAACTCATAATTTCAAGTTTGAAATACTTTGAATACTGCTTTGTTTTTCCCATTTAGTAATCAGAAATTTTATTTTGGTTTTCTGTATATTAAGTGTAAGGCCAAAAATCCTGTGAAATCATGGTAACATTTCTATTAATTTATTAATAGTCTGGTAAGGTTCATGTATCATTATTAAAGCATAATAGACAAAAATGTTTACAATTCTTATTTCTCTAGTTTATTATTCATTGATCATTTCTAATTGCTATTGTGAAAAATAAAGGAGATAGTGGGTAACACTATTTCATTCCTCTCCCCTCCTTTAATATATCTTTTTTTTTTAACCATATACTACCTCTTATTATATATTGTCTCTGATCAGGAGGGCTTACTAAGACATTCCTTAGTTTTTATGGGATTTCAGATGCTCTGCATGAAGTGTCATCTCATGATTATTGCTTTAATGTGTGTCTTTGATCTCAGAAATTTAATATAAATAACCTAATAACAGCCTAGTTAACTGGATTTTCATAGAGCTAGTTTCTAGATGGACTTTTTCTTTTTCTGATCTTGAATAACCATTCCAGAACTGGAACTAAGCTTCCCATAGGGCAGATAAGCAATATGAGTCTCTGGAGCACAGGCATGATTGGCCAAGGGCTCCCTAATTTATACTTCCATAACTAAAAGTGTCTTTTTCAGAAAAAATGGGAAAGTAGATCAGAAATAACAGAGGAATCAAATTATATTTGTGGCACTGAGCCCTATAGCTATGTAATATCTAATTCTTTAAATGTTGATCTACATTAGAGATATTAAAAACATTTTCCTTCTTGTTTTTCTTCTAATTTGTCTCTTTAGGGAGACTTTATGGGAAGGGATCTATAGATTGACAATTCGGTGAGAGATGTTCCAGTCTTTGACTTCAAAGCAGTAGTGGTAGCATAGCCTTCTTGAATTTGTTCCTTTGGAATGCACATAATGAGATAGACACTTCAAAATAAATAAATAAAATAATATCAAATAGAGAGTCAGAGTAGTGTAGTGGTTTGAGTGCTGGACTAGAGGGCTGAACAGACTGGCACTTTGGGCTGGCCTGGGAGTGGAGTGGAGGTGTGGCGACCACATGCCAGCCACCCTGACTCTGCCCCCATGTTGTCCTCATGCTACACACCACACTGTATGATGGGAAGCATCAAGGTGCTCCCTTGGCACATGCTGTGCCAAAGGAGTGCCAAATAGCTGCTGCCCAGTGGCAAGACTGGCTTTTTGCCTCTCTAAAAAGGAGTGGCATTTGCCAGCTCTTTTTAGAGTGACAAACCACTGGATTGGGGCTGCAGCATGTGGTTGCTGCAACCCCAGTCCGGCAAGGAAAGGGGACATCTGTTCATCCCGTAGGATCTAGGAGACCAAGGCTTGAATCCCAGCTCAGTCATGGAAACCCACTGGGTGACCTTGGGAAGTCACATTCTCTCAGCCTCAGAGGAAGACAGGCAAACCTCCTCTGAACAAATGTTGCCAATAAAATCCTGTGATACATTTGTCTTAGGGTTGCAATAAGTCAGAAATGACTAAAAGTCACCAGACAACAATAAAATAATGGGGGACAGGGGCTCAGATTGTGATGAACTGGATTTCATGGAAATACTGAGTTGGGGTAGAGTAGATATTGGGACAGTGCTAGTGAACAAATCTGCCACAGGTGAAATGTGGAAGACACATTGTGGTAAGATGGCATGATGTATATTCAAAAATTAAACATTGTATTTAATTTCCATGAAAAGATACATTTTTTCAAATTTGGGGTATGAACTGTGGACATGGATGGGGAAGGAAGCGGGTTGGCTTCCATTTTATATCTGCCCTGTCCGTAGGAATTTAAGTAGTGAAAAAAAAATCCCGATAAAGTCAAGAAAGAAACTTGTCAGAATCTAGATTGAAAAGAGGACACTTAGGCTCCTTCAAGTAAACAAATGCTTGATTTTGACAGCAAGCAATAAGTGACTTTAGAAGAGACCAAGAAGTGATATTCTGCAAGGGGAAAAATATATTCAATCACAGTATATAGTTCTCTGGTCTGTTCATCTGTTTTGCATCCTGATAGAGAAACTGAAGATTATTCCTGTTTTTAGGTAGCTACTTCTATAGCTCTTTAATGTCTACATCCAGCTCTTAGAAATAATGTGTGAAGAACTTGTGATGTGTCTTTTTGCAGTGGATTTCAGAAATGACTATATGCAAGATAATTGTGACATACTTCCGGAGTTAAAGACTTGATAAACTCAAAAACACTCCAAGGCAATTTAAACTGACCTGCTATTCACATATGAGAATTAAAAATCAAACTGCCAAATTGTAATGCTTAACAGCACTGGGTTTTTGTTTTTGTTTACCTTTTGAATAGCTACTTACTTAGGGGAAAGGAAGAAGGTGCTTAGACATCAGTAGGTTGATACAACTTTCCTTTCAATTTACACACAAAACAACCTCTCTGGGTTTTTTTAAAGTATTTAAGCTAAAACAGAAAGAAAAATGTATTAAAATGAACCACCACATAGAAATGTATAGAACATGGATCAACACAACTATTCTTGTAATATGCTCAAATTTCTTTAAATTGTTAGTTCTCTTTCCACCCCAGGAAAAAAGAGATGACCCGCCGCCCCTATGTCCCATGGATCCATCAAACCAGTATCTGGATCTCAATCCTTAACAGTGAAAGAATGAAGGTAACAGATTTCTAGTGACAAAGACAGGCAGAAGAGAGCTAGCAATGAGAGGGCCTCCTAAAAGAATACGGAAATCATGTGAGTTTATAGCTTTGCAACAACTGTAAATAGGCAAAAAGTCAGGGGAAAGTAAAAAAAAAAACATTTAATCGGGAAGAAGGAATCTGCATGAAGCAGCTGATTCCTAAATATCAGTCAAATTTAATTTATATTCTTGATACTTGACTAGTAAGACTAATCATTTAGGTATGTCGGATCTAGACTAAGGGGCTAAACAGACTGGCATTAAGAGTTGGCTCCAGGGTGGCATGGGGGCATGGTGACTGCATGCTGCATACCCAACTCTGTTCGCAATCTGGCATCACGCTGTCTGCCTGAACAGACAGCGGGCTGTGTTGAGGCATTCCTGCAGCACAGTGTTTCCACACACTGTGCTGCAGAAATGCAAACAAAGCTGCTGTGGTGGCAAAGGTGCCCTCTTCCCAGTGCAAAAGACAGCAGCTTTCTGCCACTCCTTTTTGCACTGGGAAACAGCTGGGTTGGGGGCATGACATGTGGTTGCCAAGCCCCAATTCAGTAAAAAAAAGGGGAAGCAACCACACACCACACCCCCAAACTGGTGAGGAAAGGGGTGGTGGCAAGCCACTCCTTACCCACCATCTGTTTTCCCCCTAAGTTAATTCTTATAGATTCCATTGAAATGAATTAGCAGTGATTAACATGTGCCCTCTTTCAATGGGAATGAAGCATGACTAATTTGGAGTGCACATAATTCACCAAGATAGGTGAGGGCCAGCAGAGCTGACTAGGCCATCTAAAACTGTGTTGGAACTAAACCTCTCTTAGGATTGCTTAAGACTTGTTGTGTGCAAGTCATTTCCAAGTATGACAACCCTCAGGTGAGCTTATCATGGGGTTTTCTAGAGCTAAGTGTGTGTGACTCACCCAAGGTCACTAGTGGGTTTCCATGGCTGAATGGGGAAATGAACTCTGATCACCAGAATCTTAATCCCATGCTCAAACCACTACACCATGAATATGGGCCTCTACAGATGGTGCTTTGCACCATCTTGGAGGCAGGGAAGGGGAGGGGCAGCCACACATTAGGCACCCCAACCTCTCCCTGATGACATCATGATGGCACACACCATTACGCACGGCGTGCGTCATCAAGACGTTCTTCCAGCACAGCATCTTGATGCACTGTGCTGGAAGAGATACAGAAGAGCCATGTGGCAGCTCTTGATGTGTCTCTTCTGCTAGCTCCGAAAGGAGCGGCATTTCAGCATTCCTTTCAGGGCCAGCAGAAGGGAAGATTGGGGCTGAGGCATGGGGCATCCTCGGCCCCAATCCTCCGCTTCCCAGGGTGGCCCACAGCCGCCTGTCTGCATCCCCCCATGCTAGCCTTATTTGAATCTAGTATGTGATTGTATCCATGGCTCGGGGAGGTTTAGATCTGTCATGACTCAGCTTTACCATTTCCTTCATTATTTTCTGTCACTTCTGGGGTTCTTCTTCCAAATGATTGCAGTCAGTGGTAGAAATAGCAGACTAGTAGCTCTGATGTCTAAGCAGTTCATCCAACAAAGGTGAGTTCATTTGACACAAGAGGGTTCTGCTGCTTCTAATCCCCTAGAACAGTGTTTCCCAAAGTGGGCAGTATAGCTCCCCTGAGGGTGAAGGAAAGATCTGGGAGCTGTGAGGCAAAAGGGGTGCAAGGGGGGGAACCTTCAGTCAAAGTACTGGTGTGCAAGAAAAACAAGGGAAACCATCAGCCTTTAGAGCCATGGTAGGGATGAGGAGTTAGAGCACATGACAGTGGAGGAAAATCAGTGACAAAAAGAAGCTTTCACATTTAGGACCTTGCTTCAGCTTTGTGGGCTTTGCTGGGACTTGGCTGGTCGGTTGGCACTGCACTGCTGCTCCTGCTTTCTTTTATCAGACAGCCCAAATGAAAAGTTAGCAGAAGAAACAATGTTTGTGTGTGGTGGTGGTGGTGGTGGTGGTGAGGACTTGAAACTGTGTGGCAGAGTTACATCTCTGGGGAAGGAGGGGGAGCAGTATCTAGGGTTGATTCTTTGAAAGAGTCAATCACCTCTCTTGCCTTTCTCAAATTGAGGGTCATTCCTCACTGGGGAGGAAAGTAAGAAGCTGACTGGGCCCCTCTGTTCTGGCAAAGAATGACTGAGTGTCTTTCCTTAATGAAGAGAAGCTCCTCCCTTTGTATCCAGTCACCTTGGGAGCAGCAACTGAGCAGCTGGTTGAGCTATGGCAGAGAAACCCCATGCCCATACCAGCCTTGCAGTGAAGGCTGGTATGAGCAAGATGCTTCTTGGTTGCTGCTTGACTGGCTGCTCAGTCACTGCTCACTTTGTACCGGGGCATGCTGGGAGCACAATTTTTCCTTTCTTTTGCTTTAAGGCCAATGAAGGTGAGAGGGAGGAACAGGCCTGGACCAGTGCCACTGCTGTATTCACCCATGAGGTGCTGAGGTGGAGGAGGAGGAAATGGTGAGCCAGGCATAGATGGCACTGGCCCTATGGCTACTGCACAAACAGTAGACCTAATAACAGGAAATAGGCATTGGGGGCACTACGGTTGTCACCGAAGAGAAAAGAGGGTGGTAGCCAGTAAAGTTTTGGGAATCAC
This sequence comes from Phrynosoma platyrhinos, assembly GCA_020142125.1. Taxonomy (NCBI): domain Eukaryota; kingdom Metazoa; phylum Chordata; class Lepidosauria; order Squamata; family Phrynosomatidae; genus Phrynosoma; species Phrynosoma platyrhinos. The sequence goes on from CM034701.1 coordinate 253,603,868, forward strand.
TGCTCTATAAAGTAATATATATTTGAGTTACTACTGCACTATTTGGAACTCAGTAGCCTTGCTTTCTTCCTGTATCCTATTTGAGTTAGTGATAATAAATAATAATAATAAAATTTATTTGTATCCCTCCCAGTGGTACTCCAATCAGGGCAGCTTACAGATTTTAAAACATACAGTCCATGATAAAACATATGATACAAGACACCCCCCCAGCCCCCTTAAAACAGTATTAAATCAAGCAGTTTTAAAACATCTAATCAATTAAGTTTAAAAAGTTTAGAAAATATAAAAAGTTTAAAGTTTAAACCCGACACAGAAAAACAACAAAAGGCCTGACTTGATGAACCTCTCCATCTATTGATGGGGCCATGGGAGGAGCATCATTAATACAGCTATTTATGTTCGGGTGGGGATAACTAGTCTGGAAAGGCCTGCCGGAAGAGATCCGTCTTGACAGCCTTTTTAAAACTGTCTAAAGATGTTAATAAATGGATCTCGTCCGGCAGGTCATTCCAGAGCCTCGGGGCGACGACTGAAAAAGCCCTCCGGGAGGTAGCCGCTAGCCTCGATTTCTGAGGTTGTAGCAAATTCCTCCTGGAGGACCGAAGAGCGCGGGGAGGATTGTATGGGAGCAGGCGGTCCCTGAGATAGCTTGGACCCAAGCCATTTAGGGCTTTAAAGGTAATAACCAACACCTTGTACTGGGTCTGGAAACTGATAGGCAGCCAGTGGAGGGACCTCAGAACTGGAGTAATGTGGTCCCTCCGAGATGTTCCTGACACAAGCCTGGCCACCATGTTCTTTACCAATTGTAGCTTCCAAACCAGGCACAAGGGTAGCCCCATGTAGAATGCATTACAAAAGTCAAGGCGTGAGGTTACCAACGCGTGCACAACAGTCTCAAGATCCCTTACTTCCAGAAAAGGGCACAGCTGGCGTATCAGCCGAAGCTGATAACAGGCGCTCCTGACCATCGCATTATGTCCTCAACTACAGCCAGCCTTAGCTCCCACAGCTGCTAGGGATGGAAAGGGTGAGCTGCAAACAGCAAGGCCAGCCACAAACCTTCCTGTAGTCGAAGCACCAGCAAAGCAGAGTCCAGAAATCAGCATCAATCAGTCTAAGGTCAGGGCAGGCAGCAATCAGCAAAGGTCCAGTCCGGTCCAAGGTCAAGGCAACAGAGTTCCACAAGGCAAGGGCAAGAGGCACAAAGCAGGAAACAAGAAGCCACACTAACTGTACTCTCCCAAGGAAACTACAATAAGTCTTGGCACTGAAGAAGCCTCTTGC
>CM034701.1:253605257-253630657 GCA_020142125.1 Phrynosoma platyrhinos
CCTGTCAATGCTCAGACGCAGATCGTTGGTCAAGGCAACCATGGCAGTATCAACTCCAAAGCCTATCCTGAAGCCGGTTTGAAATGAGGGAAATATCAGCATAGCAACAACTACGCAAAAAGATACTCAGAAAGCTGGCATGTGTTATTCCATTTGTAGAGCACTGGTGCATTTTCTTTTGAAGTAATAGATTAGATGATAGCAGATTCAAAGTATGAGTAGATTTTGTTCCTGAGAAATTCTATTGATTATGTTTCTGATGGACAGAAATGCAAACAGAGAAATGGTCCATGTTCATCCTTTTCTCAGGAACCCATCAACATATTTCTAAGCTTCACTATACTGAAAAAAAGAAAGGAAGCACTTCAGGGTTGCTTTTTACTATACCTTTCAGTGATGAAAATGTTAGCTGATGATTGAAAGGATATCATTATAATGTTAATAGGAGGGGAAAGGGATTTGTGATTACATTTTCTATTTTTCCTCTGCATATAAGTAGTTTGCCAATTTAAACAACTCTGCCTAAGAAACATCATCACTGAATTTGAGCAGCACTGTTGAAAATGGACTGTTCAATTATCTCTTGTGCAAATTTGAAAATTAAGCACCACGCCTATGGACATGGCGTCCCCTTAGTTTTATTGTTAACCCTAATTTACATAACATGTATTCCATTAAATGATGAGGAAAACCATTGCAATGTACCTACAGAGCTTGAGCATCGAGGCAGTGTCAATCAGTGAAGAAGGAAGACCTCTATGTGCTAAGGAACAAAGTCTTCAGCTTATGGGAGGGAAGACATCTCCACCTATGCTGAAATTCATGAAGCCCCCATTTGAGTTTGCAAGATAACCATTTGTGTTAGGGTTCATAGACCAGCGTGTATGTGCAGTGCGAACTGTGATTGTATGTAGTGTTTGTTTTGTAATTTATCCTCAACTAAGAAGAGAAAATATAAAATATTTTAATATACTGCTAATCAGAAGTCATTGCTAATAGAAATATTAATTTATTTATTCAAGTATACCATTTAGTATTTACATTTCTATACTGCTTAATAGTGAACTCAGAACTCTCTAAGCAGTTTACAATCTGTAAGCCAATTACTGCCAACAAGCTGGGTACACATTTTACCCACCTACAAAAGGATGGAAGGCTGAGTCAACCTTGGAGCACTGGTATCAAACTCACAACCTTGTGGCTGCAGTATTGCCATTTACCCATTGTGCCACCAAGGCTCCTTTCCAAATATGGAAAACAAAAGAATGGCCCACAGATTGGAAAAAAACTCAATCATCACTTAGGACATTATCACACAAATCCCCCCCCCCCAAAAAAGCAAATTTGCATCTCACGATTTCACACATCACACAGAAACTGGTCAGAAAGTGGTATTATCCAAGATCTTTTTAAGTTTGGGAGTTTAGAGGAAATGCATTTGCACTTTTAAAGTAATTGTGCATTTACTTTAATGTGAAATGCAAATGTGCACAGACAAATCTCCTTTAAGGACCTGAAGGAGGGCCAGGAGGAGGAGAAGGGGGGGGCGTCCAGGGAGGGAGAGTTCCAGGCAGTGGTGGGAAGGGGCTCCTTCTCCTCCTCCTCCTCAGTGCCATGCTCCTCTGGTCTCCGCCACCTCCAGCCCCTCAGGGTCTTGCAGGGGAAGAATGGGCAGGAGGGGAAGGGGGGGGCTCTTGGCCGGACAAGAGAAGAAGAAGGGAAGGAGAAGGAAAGGAGAATGAGAAGGGAAGGCAGCCCAGGAGAGGGAAGTTTGGGACGAAGGAGAAGTTTGGCACTTGGGCTGGAGGGGAAAGAAGGCTTGCCTTGCCTTTTCCAGCCTCCTCCTCCTCTACTCTCTCTCTCTATTTCTTTCTTCCTTCTTCAAGCTCTGTGCTGGGAGCTTTGGCTGGAAGAGGAACAGCAGCAGCACAGGCAGGAGGCTCTACCTTGACTCAGCTTGCCTTGCCTTTTCCAGCCTCCTCCTCCTCCTCTTCTTCCTCCTCCTCCTCTGCTCTCTTGAGAGGTCCTAACCACAAAGGAAGATTGTGCAGGAGGACATGACCCCAAATGGAGGACTGTTTGACATTTCCTCCTGGGGAGGAGAGAAGGTTGAATGAAATGCAGGACCCACCCTGGAAAAGGAGGAGTCTGGTCACAAAACACACCCATTTCTAGTACATGTACGTTTTTTTCCACTTGTGTATGAAAGTTAAAAACATATTTTTTAACTTTTTACTTAATTACGCTTTTATTCTAATTACGTGAGAAATGCTTTTGCACAATTTAGCGCTATTTTCACTTTATTTTCAGGATGCTTCATTTCCACTTTATTATCTCTTTAACCACGAAACTGGCCCCCGTGTGATAACGTCCTTAGAAAGGGGACACTAAGAATTTTAGCAACCAACAGACTATTGCATTAATCTTTCATGCAAGCAAAGTGATGCTCAAAATTATACAAAAATACTTTTACCCTTATGTGGACTGAGAACTGCCAAATGTCCAAGCTGGATTCAGAAAAAGGAAGAGGCAGTAGGGATCATATTGCAAACATACATTGGATAATGGAGTGCACCAAAGAATTTCAGAAGAAATCAACCCTCTGCTTTATGGATTATAACAAGGCATTTGACTGTGTAGAACATAAAAAAATATGGATCATTGTTAAGGAAAATTTATACAGGAAGTTCAAAATGATTATGAGCACAGTGTTACAGTCTTGGTTCTGTTTCCAACTATGGCTTGTTCTACTATTAGACAAAGTAAGGTAGCTGTCTCAGGCAGCAGATACTGAGCAATGGAGAGCAGTGATGGCACACTGCTTGGCTTCTGCTCAGGAATTAGCCTGCATCTGGAGCATGTTGTCCCATCCCCGTGCTGAAGTTTGATTCATGTGCCAGTCTAATTGGTTTCCATATATGGAATGTGTAAGGAACATCTTGTTCTTTGACTCAAGGAGCAAAATGTCCTAGCCTAGCCTTGTTCCCCATCAAATACTATCTAGAAGCATGCAGTCTTTTATGCAACTCCTCTGCCAAAGCTCATAAGCCTTTCATAGCTGTACAGCAGGAGGGTAGCATATGAGTATCTTTTTATAGTGGAAAGACAGAGTGCTGTATAATACAAGTTAATGTTTTCTATTAGCAATGGCTTCTGGCTAGCATTGTATTGAAATATTGTACATTCAGCTATGAAAATTACTGTGACTGTTGTATTGGGGGCTGGGAGTGGACATGGCTGCCTTTTCAACATCTTTGTTTCCAGTACATTTATTTTTCCTGCCTGTTGACTCAACTGTTTGCTGCTGCAGGCTAAAACCTGTAGAGTTGTTTTAAAATCCTTTGAAATCCTGTGGCATAATTCAGAAAACCACCATTCTGTCTCCAGATACCTATATAAGTATGTCACAGGGAAACAGACACAGGATGCAATCACACTACAGAAATAATCCAGTGTAAAGCTTTGTGAGACATTTAGGGCTCATTCCCACTTACATGTAACCCGGTTTGTGATTCGCTTTCACTCTCCCCCAGGATGCATGCAGCCAAGGGTGTCATGGAGAACTTTCCCCAGGATGCATGCAATTTTTTTTTAAAAAAATGACAGTATATGTGCTCCATTGTTTTTGCAATTACTTGTCTTGCTCTGCTCACCTGGCTCGCCACCCACAAGTAATTGCAAGTAATTGAAAACACAATGGAGCGTATATACCAGGGGTAGGCAACCTAAGGCCCGGGGGCTGGATGCGGCCTGCTGAGGCCTTTGGATTGGCCCCAGGCTGGTCCTGCTGCCACCACCGCTACCCCCCACCACTGCCTCCTGCCATTATGATATTAATTATTGTTGTTATTACTTGTTCTTGGGGTTTTCTTGGCAAAATCTCCACAGGGGTTTTGCCATGGCTTTTCTGGGGCTGAGACAGTGTGCATTTATTTATTTATTTATTATGCTTCGGCCCCCCATTTGTCTGAGGGACAGCAACCCAGCCCCCAGCTCAAAAAGATTGCCTACCCCTGGTGTATACTGTCAATTAGATAGATAGATAGATAGATAGATAGATTGATAGATAGATAGATAGATAGATAGATAGCACCCAGAGGTCACATCACAAAGTACAAAGGCAGCACTGAGAGGGGGGCAATTGGTGGAATTCTCCAAGAACTGGTGAGGGATGTGCCAATCCTCTGCCACAGTAATCCCTTGATGAGACTCAGGTCTATCATTCCCACTTGCTGAACACGCTTGCTAATCATTTCTTTTTCCAAAGGACCAGCAAAAAATCTAGTATCTGAAAAGAATGTGTTTGGGTTTTTTTTGCATTTGTCTCACTTCAAAGTGAGTTCAAATGATCGCAGTCACATCTGAAACCATTTCAAATGGGGATGAGGCACATTTAAAGCAATCAGCAAATTGATGTAAATCATAGTGGGAATGAGCCCTTAGCCTTGTTTGTCAGAGAGCTCTGATGCCACAACAAACTACAATTTCCAGAATTCGATAGCACTGAGCATGAAAGTTAAAGTGGTGACAAACTGGGTTATTTCTGCAGTGCGGATGCAGTCACAGTCTCTCTCTCTCTCACACACACACACAGCCCATTGCTTGATGGAGATGCTTTAGGTTACTGCAGGGAGCAGGAAGATGGATGCAATAGCTCAAGCAGCTTCTTCCAACTCTATGATTCTATGTTACTGAATTATGATTCTCTTCAAGTGTCCTAACTGGTCACAGTGCATAGAGATAAGGGAAAATGAAGTCCAACCATACCTAGAGAAGGCAATGGGTTGCCCATCCTCCCATTCAGAGACACATATCTTGTCTGAAACTTTGCATAATTATCTGGGAAGTCAGATGAAATGTTCTTGTGGAAGGTTAAAAGTATTACAGTGAATAGATGCGTTTACTAATGAGCGCAATTGAGTCAGCTGCCTTTTCACTATAAAGTAATATAATGAAAATATACAGTTAATACCAAGAAATTTGAAGGGCTTCATTTATAAACTTTTAACTACTGCATCTTTTTGAAATTGGGGACTGTTACTTATTTGCAATGTGATATAACTAAGATTGTGCTAAAGTTAGAAGCATTATATCGAGTCCATTAGTGCTAAGTTCCATCTTTCAAGGTCTCTCGGGGCAACTAAAATAATGGCAAAAATTGAAGACATACAGCACTAATGAAGTCTGTTTTATTATCCCAGAGCTATGGTCTTGCACCATTTTGACAAAAAGTAATTACTTTCTTTATTTTACACAAGGGCTAGCATTCTAGCTGAACAAAATCTGACAGAATACATGTTGAGTTAAATGTGCAGAATGGGCAGAAAAGCTATTACTACCAAACACCCATATAAACTCAAATGAGATTAATTACTTCATTATATGCTATCATGAAGAATTAAAAGACATATCCTCTTTTTTTTTGCCTTGAAAATGTGCTTTTAATAAAAAAGGTCAAGATTTTTGAATACATGTTCTCTTTTTTAAACTCCTTCCCACCTCACGTTGTCTCCTGGATAATTCAGCAAAACTACAATATGCCTAGTTTTAAAGTGGAGGGAAGAGAAGAATGTTCCTGTTTGTGATGCATCCTTTTCAACATACAAATATTAGGCATGCAATGGTGGCTACCGAGAGATGCCTCACTGTGAACATTGCATTTGAGGCCATATTTCTAAGGTTCTCTTTGCATGGGCCAGAATACTCTGGGGGGGGGGGCAGCCCAGAGTATTTTGGCCCTGGAGCTGCCCCAATGTCTCCTTGTTACCTGGCACTTCTGTTGCAATTTTGGCTGGCAATTCACACATGCATCTTGATTTGCCTCCCAGTGTGGCTGCTGCCATGGCAAATTGATCTCTCTGAGATCTGAATGAGGCTGGGCTCTTTATTCTGATCTCAGAGTGAGTGACTTGCCATAATAATAAGTTTAATAATAAGTTTTATTTATAACCCGCCCCTTTGCTCAGCAATTGGGGCAGCTTACAGCAAGTTAAAAAATACAACAGTTAAAACATTCCAACATCCCACGCCCTCCACCCATAGATGTGGCTGCACCAAGTGACACAGCAAGATGTGTAGTAAACAGCTGCCCAGCATTGCAGTAGAGGTCTCCAGATCTTCAGGAAAGATCCAAAGCAAAAGGTAACTTTTTAGAACCTCTTATAAGGGTTATATATAACAGGCTTAGTGCTAAACGGGTCAGGCATCATCCAGACCAGAACAAAGGTTTGGGTTGTACATAGTCCAAACTCCCCACCAAGAGGACTGGGAAGAATGGTTTTTTTGACCCATGCAAACAGGGCTTAAGTCTTTTGGTCTGTTTTCCTTCCCCAAAGAACAATCCAGCGCTACCTCTCAATGGTCCATCTTCAAAAAGGGAGCCACTAGAAGCCACACTCTGGATTATAGCAAATTAAATGTCTCTTTATGCTTGTATGACAAGTGGTTCCTGTACAGCAGGGGAAAGGAACTGTATAAGGCCAGGGAGCTGCATTAGTGCCCCAAGAGACCTTGGAGTGTTGTATCTATGCAGTACATGCACACACATATCCCCCATAATTTCTAGGAGTTCTGGGGAGCATTTTCAGCATAGTTTTACACCCCAAAGAGGACCTTTTTTAACAACAGAAAGCGAGTAGCAATCATTTCTTCTTTTTTTTTTTAAAGGTCTCTGCTGGGACATTTTTGTCCCTGGAGAGTCCTGGGGGTACATGCAGGCCACTTTGCCCACCTCTTCTGTAGAGTAATGGAAATCTTTGCAGAACATCATCATTGTAATGCTGCCCCTTTTACAGGGGAGCTTTTAAATAAAAAACCCCTACACCTATAGGCAGCGTGACCAGATGTCCTCTCTTTCCTACACATATCCTCCATTTCAACCTTCTGTCCAGGAAGAATTCAAAAACCCACTTTTTCCCCAGTTTGGGCTTCAAGGTAGCTTACAACAGGTAAAAAACCAGTTAAACTTCACAAGATACCAAAATTAGGTGATCATCAAACTACCAAAAAAATTAAAGCTAGTCAAAATCATAAACCATGAAAGAAAACATAGCACAACAAAAATAACAGAGAAAAAGTTAAATAATGTGGAATAGTGTGTTTTAAATGTAATGTGTTGTGATTTTATCCTTTTCTATTTTAATCAAGTTTTAAATATGCTTTATATTTTTTAACAATGTGCCTTTTAATGTTATTGTTTGTTTAACAAAAGATTTTAGATGGAGTTTTTTTTTTAATTATTGTAAGCCACTTTGGGTCCCATGCCAAGAGACACGTGCAATATAAATTAAAATAGATAAATAGAAGTGGTTTTTTTAAAAGTTAGCTTCTTTTTTCTTTCTCTAAATCTCAGTTTAGAATTAGTGATTTAACATATTTCATTTATTTCTTGAGCAGCCTTTTGAATTGCTGCAATTTTTTTTAAAGGGACTGTACGCTGATGCTTAATTGCTGATTTTTATCTCTTTTTAAAATGGTAGATTAGTTCAATTTTGTTATAAAAAAGAAGGATATTAATCTCTCATCTAGGATCAGTGTGAAACAATACAATGGGTTGAACTAGAACAGCAGTCCCGAAAGTCTTCAACAGTGCTTCGCCTGTACAGGTTGGTACATTTATTGGGCAAAATCTATTTAGACCAAGTCCCAAACGGAATACACTTTCTGACCCAATGGAACTTACATACATGTTGACTTTTCAAGTTCCCATTGATTCAAAGATCCACTTTAGTTGGAATTAACAGCTGGATTTTGGCTATTGTCTTTTCCAAAATAAATAAATAAAATAAAACCATGCCACAAGCAAAGTTTGGGAAATACACAGAAAGACACATGAAAATCCTGGGTTGCAATAATAATAATAATAATAATAATAATAATAATAATAATAATAATAAAAAAATTTCTTATATCCCACCTTTTGCCTGAGCAATCAAAGTGGCTTACAAATATAAGATACAAATTAAAAACATACATTACAACAATAACAGTAATACAATACCCTCCCCCCTTAAAAGACTAAGGGCCTAAGCAGACTGCCAGAAATAGTGCACATTAAATTGAGGCACTGCCCTGGCTCAGTGCTAGGGAATCATGGGAACTGTAATTTATTGTGACACCAGAGCTCTCTGACAGAGAAGGCTCAATGTCTCAGAAAAAAAAATACAATTCTCCTGATTCCCTAGCACTGAGCCAGGGCAGTGCCTCAATTTAATGTGCACTATTTCTGGCAGTCTGCTTAGGCCATATATACAAAATACAATTGGAGGGCCTGCCTTCTCTCCCTCCTGATGATGGTGGATGGAGGGAGGGCCTTCTTCTTTTCAGGCCAGCAATGAACTGATAAAATTTGGATGCTTCAGAAAAAGTAAATAAACATAAAGGCAATTCCAGGGAAATTGCTTATGAGAAAGCACTCTTCAGGTGAGGCCTATTGTGGCAAGCTGTACCACTTGTCCGCCATCATTATGCATTGTCTAAGAAGAAGTGCCATCATCTGGAAGAAGCCTGTGGAGACATCTATGTTGTATTTCTGTTGAATGTTCCTACATGTACCTTTAATGTTTCTATTGGAATCTGAATTCATTGATCTGCAGAAGTATTTTTAGCTGTTTATCCATTTCATTTCTAATTGCATTCTTGAGCCTAACTGGTTTCATCCTTCTTTACATTTCTAATGCTTGAACTTCTGGAGATCACCACAGAGAAGTGCAACTAAGGTAAACCTTTTTAAAAGAAAATTTGTAGTTGATATCTGGATCTCTAAAGTATTGGCCTTCCTGCAAACAGAGAAATGGTCTTTAGTTTCAGATGCTGAAGAACATTTTGTGCTTGGGTTTCTGAACTGCATGATTCTTGAATAGTTTCTGTGCCACATTACACTTTTCCCCCAATACAGGATGTTTTCTTTCAATGATCATTTTAAATATGGTAATATGGATTGTGTATTATTCTGCTACCTCACTGAAGCATGGAGGCCACTAGGTTACACTAGTGAACTACAAGCTCTGGTTGGCTTTTTCAAGCTGGCAAGACCTACTATGGCCCCAGCAGAAAACACTGTGCCTGCTGCTTGCTGCCCAAGGAGCTTCCCAATGAATGAGAACTCATCGCCAGAAAGTTACCCATCACACCAAATGACAAATTGGCTGTAGGAACTATGAAGATGGCTATGGTGTGGAATATATATAATCTTAATTGGTGATGGGCTATCTGCACCTAGGAATACTCAGAACTTCAGTGTATTCAAGGTATATGGGTAGTAGTGGTGATTTGCTACTCAAGAGAGGCAAAAAAGAGATAAATTCCACAGGAAATGCCTCAGAGGGGCTTTGGATCCTGAGTGCAGTCTTCAAACATTGCTTGACCTGACTGAATGAGAAAAAAGCTTGAATATTAGAAGACAAAGATCCCAGAAATATATAACGTACTGTAACAAAGTTGAAGGCACAAGACAGGGGAAATGAATTTGAACTTGGAAAGTAATTCAGTACCTCTCACTTTAGTGGATAAAACATGGCTTCAGTGGCAATTATTTCAGGGAAAGACTGCTCTGTGGTTAACAGCCTATGTTTCTGTTAATCCATCTGAAAGCGTGTGTGCATATGTATATAAAATGTTTGCATAATTTTGATTAGCATATATAAGGGTCAGTTCTCTTATGTAACATGGAAATAACCAAGATATACCAATGGGAGCAAAAAGTGGCCTTACACTGCAATATAACTGGTGGAAGACAATTACAAGGTGGTTAAAGGCCTCCAAGGTGCATACTTATTCATTTAAATTGATTTTTTTTAATGTGCAAAGTTTGAACACAGAACAACATGATGTTCCACTTCTTAAAAGAGTATTAGGCAGACTAATTTCATTCTGAAATTTCTGAACCATCTATAAATTTATCTCTAGAGTTATAAATATTATACACAGAACACACTCAATCCCATCTACTGTAGAAAAGTTTAGACCAACAATGTTCAGCATTTTATTACCTATGCAATGAAAGGATAAATTATCACTTTCAACATTCTAATTACCTAGAGTCCTTATCCAGATTATTATTTTTTATCTGCAGGGAAGAAGTTATATGATGTGATATAAAAAGTAATATTGATTAGCCTGAATATAAAACTTGGTTTCTTGGTGGTGGGTTTTTCGTATTTTTGTTTAAATAAAAGTATGTAGAGGAGGAAAGAGCCAGCATTTGGACCATGGTACTTTGACATCCCTACAGTGAACAGTAAACTCTTTTAACTGCAATATGTTTTTGCTGCACCTTTACACAACTGCATTCTCCAGCCATTTTATAGCGTGTTCTGCCATTCAATTGAAAATCAATGGATTAGTGATTTTCATTCTGCCTGTCTTGGTAGAGTGTGATAGAAGTGATTTGCCTTAATCTGATCTTTTTCTGAAATCTGTTCTGGATGATAATGCTCATTTGGGCATAAATAAGATTTAGTGCAGGGAAGTTCACGTCTTTGATTAGGGATTAAGAGCCTAAGCAGACTGCCAGAAATAGTGCACATTAAATTGAGGCACTGCCCTGGCTCAGTGCTAGGGAATCATGGGAACTGTAATTTATTGTGGCACCAGAGCTCTCTGACAGAGAACGCTCAATGTCTCAGAAAAAAATACAATTCCCATGACTCCCTAGCACTGAGCCAGAGCAGTGCCTCAATTTAATGTGCACTATTTCTGACAGTCTGCAAAGGCCCTTAGTCTACATGAGAAGTTTATCTTCATTTCTTCGTCTTGAAAGAAAGCATGAAATTTACAAGGTCATCTATATATGTGTATCTTTGTGTCCATACACAATCAGTATATGATCACCACTGGAGGTTCTTTTCAAGGTACCTCAGGAATGTTATGTGTCAAAAAGACAAAGACATTTCTTGGCTGTAGTGCTTTGAATTTGGATATCCTCCTTAGGCTGTTGTATACTTTGAAGCTGTTTTGGTGCCAACTCAAAGTATTTACAATTTAATTAGCTGGTTGTTGGTTTTGTGTGCCTTCATGTCCCTTCTGATTTATGGCAACCTTATGGCAAACTTATCACAGATTTTCCGGGTCTGAGAGTGTGTGACTCACCCAAGGTGACCAAGTGGGCTTCCATAGCTAAGTGGGGAATTGAACCCTGATCTTCAGGGTTGTAATCCTACACTCAAGCCACTACACCATGCTAGTTGTGTGTGTTGTGTGTTGTGTGCCTTTAAGATGTTTCTGACTTATGAAGACCCTAAAGTGAACCTATCATGGAGTTTTCTTTGCAAGATTTGCTCAGAAGGGGTTTGCCATTGCCTTCCTCTGAGGCTGAGAGTATGTGAGTTGCCCAAGGTCACCCAGTGGGGTTCATGGGAATTGAACCCTGGTCTCCAGAGTCATAGGCCAAAACTCAAACCATTATGTCACACTGGCTCCCCTGGCTACTTCCCTTTTATTCTCTGCTTTGCAATTGTGCCACTTTGCCTCTGCACCACATTTTGTGGCCATGGGGTCATTGCAGCATTTGACATCGCATGGAGACCATGGGCCTGAGCCTGCAGGATCTTAGCCAGGAGGTAGAGGATAAGGGGTCTTGGAGATGTCTTATCCACAGGGTCGCTTTGAGTTGGGGATGACTCAAGGGCAGTTAACAACAACAACAAAAGTGAAACAACATGCCAAGTGAGCTGCCCAGTGTAACCCTCCTTGGTTTAATCATCATCAAATGCAGACAAGGAAATTGTTGATATAGCTATGGTATTGTCACACTTAGGAGCTGGGATATGTTATGCCTGCAGAATTGCAGAGTCATTCTCTCTCTCTCTCTCTGTGTGTGTGTCTAGGCCCAGACATGGTGTGATTATGACCTTGGACAAAGTAGTCTTGAAGACAGACAATGAATGTGTATTGGAAGCAGCTGAACTGCAAGGCTATGTTTATACAGCACCCTAGCCAAGGCCACATGAGACTGTAAATATGATAAGAAGTCCATCTCAGTGTGTTGAGAGAAGCTGAGAGTGTGAGAGAGAGAGTTTTGGTTTCAGTTTGTTCCATGAGCTCTGTAAGTGCTCTATATAGCTTTTTGTCTCTTGTCTTCTTCTGTAAATAAATTCTTTTACCACAGCAGCCAGCTTCTGTGTTCTACTTAGGAGTATTCAGAGGATCTGTTTGGATACTAAATCATTCACGCTGACCCACAGTGTGACAGATATTAGCACAACTGCAGGCTTTGGAGGAAGTGTCTAGGCCTGTAGAGTGCCAGGTAGCCATGCAGGGGCTAGGGAAATGGGTGACAATAAGGGTTCAGTAACTCAAGACATTTTGATGTTCTTTCTTCTTTCTATTGAACGTGTAGGTCCATCAGTCTCTGCAGAAGCCTATTCAATTGTATCTACCCTGATGAGATTTTATGAGAAGTGGTCTTGCAGTCAAACAGTCAGAGAAACCCAAGGCCTCAGGGGCTCATGGCTTTGCAGGGACCAATTGGCCATGGGGTGTGTCATGAAACCCAAAAACAACAACCTGCCTGGATACCACCTGTCTGGGCAATGGCCATCAGAGGTAGTAGCACAGGCAGGGTGGGTGTATGAGGCATGATGGGATCAGTTTCTCAAATGAAACTGGCCACTTCTTGTGCATAGCACTTGCCTGCTACTGCAGTGGCTGCCACTTTTATTTGGCCATATCAGTTTTTTTCATTACTGGCTATAACATTGTTCCCCATTAGGCTCTGCCCTATGGCATGCCAATCTTTGCTTTTAGATGATCACCTCCTTCTGGCCATGAAAGAACATATGCACAAACAGAAATATGTAGATTTGTTTAGCAGGTTCTGTTGAGAAATGGAAGACAGGGACAATGATAAGGAGGAGAAAGAAAGAGAGAGTACAGGACCAGAAAGTTGTTACCGGGATTTCTGATTTAGGCTGGGGTATTAGTGATGGTTCAGCCAAGATCATCATCATCCCTACAGTGGTATGTGGACTTCATGGGCTTGGCTTGGCTTGGCTGCAGTATGATCAGACATTTCATAGGCATGCTACATTCAACCTGGAACTCAGATGGGATGAGCAGCAGCCCCGGCTGTGGCTACAGATAATGACCCTGGCCAGACTAGTACAGAGAGAGTGATCTGACAATAGGCACCTCTGACAGCCCTTATATGTAAATGTGTATTGGGGGTGAGCACAAACTGTGCACATTCACCTAAGGGACAAGTATGACCATAAGGAGAAGGTTGCCCACCTGAACCCAGCAACTAAGCACATAAGAATAGTGTGAAATAATTGTAGTCCTCATCAATGGATGCACTACTGCCATCAGTTGATTCAAGGATTTTCAGTGTATTTAGGGTTTACTAGCAATGGTATTGTAGTGTCCAGTGTATATGAAATATGATTTTTTGCTGTGTGACTCACAGGTGAAGATAGTTCAGTGCAACAGAAATTATTAGGGTCTAGCTACAGATCCCCCCCCCCCATATAGCTGTTGTTGTTGTTATTGTCATTGTGTGCCTTCAAGTCACTTTCAACTTACAGTGAACCTATGGTGACCTTCTAACTGAGTTTTCTGAGGCTCAGAGTGTGTGACTAGACTTCCATAACCAAGAGGGAAATTGAATCCTAGTCTGCAACATTGTAGTTCAACACTCAAACTGCTATAGCACACTGGCTCTCACTCCTATATTTGTTTTGTTCAGTTTTTTCCCTACATACACACATGCACACATGCACACATACATATTTCAAGATTAAATATGTTTAATTCATGTTATAGATACACAGTGACATTGTATCCATAGAGGAAGGGTAGTTTATAAATGTATTCATAAATTGGTACACAAAGAGGGAGAGGACATGGATCTTGCCCTGAAAGCTTGTGCAATGGATTGCCTCTATTTCTGAAAAGAGGAGAAGAGAAATTCTACCTGGAATTGAAACACTGGAGAGTGGGAATTTGATAAAGAAAGTTATACATTTTCTTCCTCGTACTATCTATGCCATGGCTTTACTAAGTGGAATCAACTGGGGATAGGACTGCAGAAAAACTGCATGAAAAATTGTGAGCTCAGGGCCAATCTGGTTCTCAGAGAAAAACCTCTCCTTGAATTGTCTGGAATAAAGTTGTTCAAAAGGTTAAAAGCGTGCATTCACACCAGATTTCCAAAGATTTAACAGCACATATGTGACATCACAGGTTCTGTCCACTGTCTCACTGGACACTTGGCATCAAATAAGGTCTTAAAACCAAAGCTTAGGGGGGAAAGGGTAGAGTGCTCCTAGAGGGAAACATTTTAAGAAGGAAGACTAGGTAAAGGTAAAGATAAAGGTAAAGGTTTTTCCTTGACAAAATTGTCCAATTGTGTCTGACTGTAGGGGGCAATGCTCATCGCTGTTACTAAGCTGAAGATCTAGCATTGTCAAAGATGACTCCATGGTCATGTGGCCAGCATGACTGCACAGAATGCTGTTACCTCCCCGCTGAAGTGGTACCTATTTATCTACTTACACTTTTTACATGCTGCCAAACTGATAGGTTGGCAGAAGCAGGGACAAGTAGTGGGAGCTCACCCCATCACATGACACTTGGGTCTCAAACTGCTGACCTTCCAATCTTGCAGTCATTAGATTCAGTGTCTTAGCTGCTGAGCCACTGTGACTAAGCATTTAATAATTTCAGTAGGTCCATTGCCAATTTAGTGCAATGTGGACAATCTTTTTTCTTTTTCAGTGGAAAACGTTTATGTGCATTCATCTCAGTAGGAACCTTACTAATTCACTTTTTCTAGACATAATAATGTCTGGAATTCAGTAAGGCAATTAGGAATGCATTTGTGAATTATCTGTATTCATAACCCCTATGTATTCTGCTTTAGGATATACTTAGGGACCATGAAAGTCCCTTAATCCCCACAGCAGCCACTGTGAATAAAAGGGGTCTGTTCCTTTGTCAAGTGGCAAACAGTTGACTGAGGTTCTCATTCTCCCTTGCGCAAATAATCTCTGGTATGAAGGGGAACTGAGACAAGGACCCTGATTTGCTCATGAGAGAAGGTGGAAGCATCAGTACTCCAGCAATCATATGTATTATAAGTATTTATGCTAGAGAGAGGAGGCCAGCATAAGTGAGACCAAGATAAGCGAGGAAAATCCTGCACCAGGTACTGTCAACCAGCCACCTCATGGTTTGTGATAATACATCCTTACATCTGCATACATCTTCATCATCTGAAAGATCCAAAGTAGCTATAGAATGCTATATATTGTTAATTTATTTGCTGCCCACTTTATCAGGATCAAAAAAGTCATTTTAAGAACTTTTAGTCCAAGAACTTTCCACACCAACTATGGGGCTATACAGACTATGCCTTGGGGTGGCGTCCCGGTGCCCCTTTCATCGTGGGATTAGGGTCACAGCAACTGCACACTGCAGCCCCAATCCAGCAATTTGTTTGCACCCAAAAAAGAGCAGCAAATGCCACTCCTTTTTAAAACAGGGAAAGTGCACTTTGCCACCATGGCAGTGTTTTTTCAGGGTTTTTTCAGTGTAGCACATCTAAACACTGTGCCACAGAAACAGAGAAACTCTACCTGCTGTGCGGTCACTTAGGCAGCATGTCACTGGTGTCAGGGTGGCATTTGGGCATGCAGTGTGCAGTTGCCACACCCACATTCTGCCCCAATGCCAGCACAAAGTGCCAGTCTGTACAGCCCCATTCTTTTCATGTTTCTACTAAAATATAGGATGTGGTTTTATCAAAATCACAAGTTTGGTTTACAGATGTGTAACATTTACTCAGCCCAGTTCTGTATCAACCAGATATTTCTGAACCTTTTTGGAGAATTCTTTGTCAGTAACAACTAGGTTCTTCCTGTAGGCTTTTCAAAGCTTAGATTTAAAAGGCCTCCACCATCACCAGCTCTTAGCATATTTTCTCTCCTAGTTGGCCTTTCCTGCCCTTCCTAAAAGTTGTGTTTGTGTAAAGGAGGGACTAAAAATCTTACAGACAAGAGGGACCAATAAACTCCAGATGTAACTCTAAAGTCATAATGGTTACAAACTAGCACCCACTGAAGTCAACAGCAATGCTTCTATAATTTTGATAATGAAGCTGGCTTGCTAACTAAAGAATATGAATCTCTGGTGCTTAGAGCCCTGGTGGCGCAGTGGTTAAATGCCTGTACTGCAGCCACTCATTCATAGACCACAAGGTTGAGAGTTCAATACTAGCCAGGGCTCAGGCTAGACTCAGGCCTGCATCCTTCCAAGGTCACTAAAATGGTCACTAAAATGAGTACCCAGCTGTTGGGGGGCAATGAGCTTACACTTGCAAACCACTTAGACATCCCATAGTGCGATATGAAGCGGTATATAAATGAAGCTGCTTTAGCTATGTACTCAATTCACATGGGAGCCAAATAATTCTCACATTCTATAGCTCTAAAGTAAAGGAAACAATGGCTTTTATTACACATCTTATTTTATTTCATTTATGTTGTACAGGGACTACCCCACTGAGAAATAAAGATAATACAAGTAGCTTTGCTATACATGCAGTAAGTTGTCTGTTCACATTTGACTACAAATGTTTTCCCTGAGCATAAGATGTATCAGTTGTCTTCATTTTAAAGGCCCTTGATAAGTCTTGCACTTTCATAATGCATACTCATTTCATTTCATTAGTTTTAAAGACTGCACAGTTCCAGAGTTTCAACCCAGGTGTATTTGCAGTCGGCAAGTCATAAAAATCATTGGTCTGAACCATGTAAGTATAATCATGACTTGTCGACTCCTTGGGAATAACATTACACATAATGATTGATTAATAACGTTTTATGTATTGAAGAGATAACCATGTCTAAATTTGTTTAAAAGTCATGTAAGGCATGTTCAGATTAAGAATTCAATTAAAATGTGGTATTTTATTTCTGAATTCTTAACCAACTATTAGTTGTGAAAAATGTAGACATTTATTGTTTAAGAAACAAATGTCCACAATGTATAAATTACAGGATTTAGGACCCTCTTTCTGAGAGGGAAACTTGTGGGGGATTAATAAAAAAACAAATCAGATGTGCCTGCACAGGTACAATGGCAGGGCACTCGTGGTCACTCACTTTTGTACACACAGAATGACAGACTGTATACCAGCTAATGACATATGCAGGTGCACAGGGATTCTGAGGAAAAAGGACAAGGGTGTGCGACTTTCCTTACCTGACAGGTGTCCTCCAGATACATGTTCTATGTCAGCAGTAGCAGGGCAAACTCCACCAACACTTCCTCCACAGTGGTAGGGCCAACCCCAAACTGCTCTGAAATCTGCTTGTGGCTGCCTTTGTGGGTGGGTGCCCAGATGGCCATAGCAAACCTCTTCTCCACTGGGATGGCTTTCCTCATAGTAGTGTCTGACCTCTCCAGTTCTTGATGCAGTATTTCCACTAGCCTGTGGAAGAGGGCATGTGGCATTTGGAAGACTATCCTCCATTACTTATCAGACCAGATGGATGTGACAAACCCATCCCACCAATCAGTGCTTCTGGGGAACATTCACCAGTGGTGTGGGTGTCTCTCCAGTGGCATCAGGAGGACAGCAATGGCAGTACACTGTGCAATGACTGTGGCATCCACTCTAGCAGTTGTCTCTTCTGTGTCCTCTGAGTCATCACTACTGTCATCTATGTATGCAACTGTTGCAGTGGTCAGTGGGAGCATTATTGTGGCAGCTCCTCTGCCCATGCATTGCAGGCTGGCTGCCAGTGCAGGGCACATAGATGATAGGGCATCCATGATGTCGCTGCCTCTCACAGTGCGCAGGTGCACAGTGATGCCAACATTACTATTAAAGTGGAAGTGTGTATTTTGTTGTTCCTGCACATGTGTGCATATGCCTGAGGGACTGGGGGAAAAAAATTAAAGAGTGCTGTGGCTGAAAGTGCATTTGCTGCTGAAAGCCATGTTTGCTACTGGCCCATGTGGTTGCTCCATTTCCCTTAACGGCATCCTTGGGACCAGTGATGTGGTTAGTGGGGCTTCAATACAGCTTCAGAAAAGCTGCATTGACTCTCCCCCTGTGCCGTTGCTCCATCCCCCCCTTTAGGGCATCCTTGGGCCCAGTGGCATGGTTGCTGCAGCTTTTAGAAAAGATAGTTTCATGCTGCCTTTTCCTGTGAATCTGTTTAGCCCCTTGGTTTCTCTGCCATCAACCTATTTCTATTAGTCAGTTTCCATGAAAATGGCATATAAGGGAGAGGTGTTCTTATGCAAGAAACCTACAGAATTTCTGTTGGAAAGAAAGGCTAGAGGTTAGGATGACTAAAGTTTTTAAAGGAATGCAGAAGAAGAAAGATTTGCCTAATTCTCATTCCTGCTAAATATCAAAGTACACTTACTGAAGGGTTTCTAGTGGAATATGCTCTAGAATTAGAAGGTTCTGTTGAATCCCATTCCCCTCCTCTCCACTTTCCCATACTCTGGATATCATGGCAAATAGAAAATATAAAGATGCTCAGTTTTGTCTTGTTTTCAACTTGCACATAGCTTCAGCTGATAGAACCAAAGACAGACCCTAAAACTGCAAAAAAATTCAGGTGAGGGTCTACTTTTAGTTCTGTTAGTTTTCAAGTGAAGCTCATTTAGAAAACATCAGATCCAGTACAAAGCAGCTTAATTTGCTTTGGTTCATCCAATGATTTGCTTGTATCCAAATCTGGTATCTGTCACTAATATCAGCACAGGAAGAAAACTGTATTTTTGTTTTTGTTTTCCCCTTCAGCTCTGCTCCAAAACAATCTTCCATGGAGGGTGGGTCTTCTATTCAATCGTGTTGTTAGTGTCTAGTTACTGCAGTGTCTAGGTTTATATTCAACTATGCTTTTCCTTTAGCATAAAATGCAGCATATTTTCATTGGTTTCCCTACTCACTTAAGACTACCATCACTTAAGTCCCCTTCATAGCTAGGGTTATGAGGCCCTGCAACACAAAATCTGATATGGATTGGGGGTTGCAGTAGGTAGGAGGAAATTGCCAAAATTGGATGACCAGACTTTGCAAAAGCAGAGACTTCTGCTTTTTTGATTTCTGAAAAGACAATAATACAACTGGAAACTAAGAATGGAGAATTTCCAGAGTAATAGACAGTTGTTTTTGTTTTGTTTTTAAAATCTCCTTCAGGTTGCTCACTTCTTTGAATTTTTGTGATCCAGTCTGCGTGTCAAAAATTGTTTAAAAAATCTATTCATGAGGGGGGAAAGTTGTGTATAAAATCCATACAATTGAGGAGAAATGGGATACAAAATTCATATATTAGGCAAAACTGCATATGACTATCCAAAATTGCTGGTGTGCCTTTTGGGTGGGTGGTTGGGGGCAGAGAGCATATATTAATGCAGAAATTGGATTGATCAGATTTAACAAAAACAAACATATCTACCAATATGGATCAGAATCAGAGTGACCCATTTATCCCTAGAATTAGTGTTCAGTATCTTTTGGGTTATCACATGCTAATAGAAAACAAGAGACTATAATCACTACCTTCATGCAGTGCCTTCAAGCTTCCTGACTAGATGCAACTGAAAATTAGGCTCATCACCTGAAGATAAGATCTGTCACTAGATGGATAGTTGTCCTACAACAGTAGGGCAATTATGATCTCACTACACAAACAGGGGGCATTGCTGCCTGGAACAAATAAAATGGATGTTGGCAAGGTTGGGCTGTTGTGATGGAGGAAGGCCAAACAAGGAGAGAAAAGTGAAAAGGGAATTGGCACTGTGCTGGATGGTTTAGTGTAAATAGAAAGGAGTGTCACCCTGAAGCTGTTTCAAAGAAAATGGCTTTTATACTATCACAGACAATCTTTAGTACAATTTTGCCTGTTACATTTTGACAGCCTCTTATTTTCAAAAAAGATTATGTCAAACCGTTTGCATGTTATAGTTGTTGAAATTTCCAGGAGGAAAAAAGTACATCTATATACAAAGAAAAGAAGATAAGTGGCTGTTAAATAGGACAATTAATAAATGAACACATATCACTGTATCCTCATCAGTTGGGTCATTAGATCATGCAGCAGTTGGACAGATTGGCCAAAATAGGTTTTGTGCTGGTTGAACTTTCTGACCCCTCAAAAATTGAATTTTCCCCTTCAAAGGTCTCCTATGGGCATGCCCCCCTCTGGGCCATTTGAAACCCTGGATAGGCAATTTTTTTTCTCAAGAGGAAATCTCCTACAAATCATATCCCAGGTCACATTTTGTTGAAAAATGGCCTCTCCTAGCCCTAAAATGGCTATTGGGAAAACACATCAAAATTATTTTCCACACTTACTATGCAAAATAAAAGGGTAGGAAAATCAAAAGAATTTGTGAGATGGAGATAGATTAGGCTATAAAAATAATCCCAGGGCTGCATGCAGCCAACAGCTGAATTTCTCCCTCACTTGGCATGAACCATTTGGACTTCTACAATTTTTTGCAAAACATGGTAGCACAGAACTACCATGCTAGATGGATGGACTTTATTAAAGAGACCACAAATATGAGTTTTCAGGAGCTGGGCAGAGCAGTGAAGACAGGGAGACCTGTAGATGTCTCATCCACAGGGTTGCCTTGGGTTGAGATCAATGCAAAGGCAGTTAACAACAACAACACAACAGAACTACTGCTGTGACCTTAGTGATAAGGGATTTCACTGTGGGAAGCAGAAGAAATAAAAGGTGAGAAGAGGATGTGTTGGGAGTTCAGTCATTCTACACATTCTTTATGGCTGAGAGCTAGTGCACATACCTTAGACTGAACCATCAGAATTTGAAATGCATCACAGTTATTAGTGACAAAGGGATGAACTTCTGAAAATCGTATTTTCTTTTCAAAATAATTATGTACTGAACAGCTAAATAACAATGTATTGAGCAACCTTACATGTGTATTAGCTGAGGTAACCTCCAAGGAATTCAAATGGTACTTTGTTCCAGGTGCTCTGGAATGGAATGCTGGATTTGCAAAACATTTTCTTTTTCCTAAATCTGGAAAAATGCAGTATATACATTAATGGATCAAGGGTATATTTGCTCTTCAGAATACATCATTCATGTGTGGATGATCAGCTTGCTATGATGACGAATAATTGCCATCCAAGCCTAGGGCACCATGACATTTTCTATGGTTACATATAACAGTGCTTGCTTTTTCCTTATTATGGTTCATTTTATACTAGATGAAAGACTATGATATTTATAATGGATAGCAACTCTTTACAATTGTGGAAGAATATCATGAATAAATATAGGCTTATTTATAGAATATAGGAGAAGATGGTATTTTATTCTGCGCAAAAGCATATATACATACCAAATAAAATCAGTCATCACATTTCACTGAACATTCAGAATCCTGAAAAACAAGGTATGGTCTGTTCTTAAAATAGTCAATTAGCAAAGGCACTGCTTTTGAAATGGTATTTCTCATTACTATAAGAACAGGTTCAACAATTTATTTGACTCAAATTTCTCCTCAGATTTTGGACTTTCAAAAACAAGCCACTTCTACCCAAATTATTGGCAGTATGCCTACAGCTTGTTGTAATCCTGTGTTAACCAATTGAGTGAGTTTGTTGTTGTTAGCTGCCTTTGAGTAAACTTTGACTCGTGGCATCATCTCCAAGTCCCTCTATCCTCCACTGCTCTGCTTAGGTCCTATAGGGGCAGGGCTCTTGTTTCCTTGATTTGATTGAGGCTGTCTATCTAGTGTGTGGTCTGCCTATTCTTCTACTGCCCAACTTTATTAGCATTATTTCTTTTCCCATGAGTTCTGCCAGAGTACCAAGCAGAAAATGAAGAGGGAAATGCTAGGTCAGAATGGGTTTTTAAATCCATCTGTCATCACCAGTATCAAAATGCTTATGACCAAAGCAGCTCATAATCCAGAGGACAACTCCAGTGGCTGATGCTGGAGACAATTCCTAATTACACCTTGCCCTTAACTTTTTGTTTCTTTGTTTGCATCTCATAAATATACAGTGAAGACTTTTGTTGCAACCTACAATTCCAACAGTTTATTAACATCTCTCCCTCATTCTTTATTACTATTGCACTCAGGTCCATGAATAAAACACTGTCAAAAGAAGTGAACTCCCCCTCCCATTGCAAGATAGGTGTCCTCCAGTGAATGTACTGTGGCGTTTCCAGTAGAAATTGACATTCACACTTCACAAGTATTCAGATCTGTATATTATGGCTGTTTTAATATTGTTCTGACCTGCTCAAGGATTCTTATAAAGGAAAAGATATAAAATAAATAGTTAATGAACATGGGACTGTTTATGTTACCCCAGGGGTAAAAAAACAAAAACAAAACATACCCCCAAATTGGCATTGGAGTGTCCATTTTAGGTACAGGAGTGGCCTTTAAAAATACCAAGAAATAAGCAAATGTTGGGAGGGTGTAAAACATGTTGAAAATGCTTCCAAACACTCTAGAGGGGGTTTAAGGTCATTTAGGGACATTTTAAATTTGCAGGGGTTGGAGTGCAGGGCCTCCAACATTTCCTCAGAGGAAGTAAGACAGCCTTTCTAGTTCCCCAAAGTTGTCCACACCTGTTTTAAAATATGACTTTGTTATACCCTTATTGCCTACAAAGAAAATAGTTACAAATAATATTACTTGTGACTCATTATTTCCATGCTCTGAGCAATTTTGAGGGAAGCCTGAAGGCTAGCCAGGTTTTGCAAGATGGGAATAACTTAGGAATTGTACATATTTTCACATGCCAGTTGGTACTATTTTATTAAGAGAGTCCTCCTAAGCACTGAGCATGGAGGTGGGGAGCATGAGAGTAAAATGTGGTTAATTCCCACTCTTCTTGACAGTGCCTGACATCACATTTCAGAGGAAGTGGATCCCTTTATTTCTATTTATAACTGAATTTTTTTTTTTTTTTAAAAAAAAAAGTATTTCTGAAACACTCAAAATAGGTTGTTTTTGTAGTCTGTAATATAGTGTGGCAAAGGGGGCAGGCAAGATTGCATTCTATCACCCTGTTTGTTTACCTTGTATACAGAAAATATATGAAGAGCAGGTTTAGACTCAGAAGAAGGAGTGAAGATAGGAGAAAGGAACATCAACAATCTATGATAGGTGGATGACACCATACTACTAGAATAAAAAGACTTGGAAAAATTACTAAGGAAAGTCAAATTGCAAAGACAGGTTTAATGCCAAAATTTAAAGAAAACAAAAATTATTAGGATCTACATAAATTCAACCTAAACAATGAGGAAATCAGAATAGTTAGCGTTCCCATACCTTGAATCTTGATCAAAATGGAGACTGCAGTCAAGATATCAGAAGAAGACTAGGAATGGGAAGGGCAGCTATGATGAAAGAACTAGTCAAGATCCAAAAGAGTAAAGATAGACAGGTAAGCACTAAAGTTAGAATGTACAAGCCATTGTATTCTCCTTCACCATGTACTGATGTGAGAGCTGGACAGTGAAAAAAGATGATAAGAAGAAAATCAATTTATGTGAGATGTGGTGCTGGAGAAGAGTGCTGAGGGTACCAGGAATAGTCAAAGAGATAAACAAAGCGATCCTATTCAACCCTGAAATTTTCCTGGATCAAATTCAGGCTGTCATACTTTGGCCACAAAATGAGAAGGCATGACTCGTTAAAAAAGACAATAATGCTAGGAAAGGTAGAGGGTAGCAGAAAGAGAGGAAGACCACATTCCAGGTGGATAGACTCAATCAGGCTGCTCCTGATCCTGATCCTACAGGATCTGTACAGAGCAGTGGAGGACAGAGGGCATTGGAGATCTCATCCACAGAGTCATTATGAGTTGGGGTCAACTCGAGGGCAGTTAACAACAACAACAACACAGAGTTAATTTGGATCTGGGTTTCACACTCTAGAAGTGATTTTTGTATTTCTTATCATCTAAATCCAATTGTCAGTCATACTTAGAACAGAACCACTGAATCAATGAATTTTACATAAATGCTGACTTGCTGAGTTCCCACTGATTTAATGAGTCTACTCAATTGAGAGCAACAGTTGGATTTAGGCCTATATATCCCTTCAATCCTTTCTGGGAAGGGGCACATTGATATTAAATCACTTGATATTGAAGAGTTATGATGACTGAATTCAATTAGAAATACAACTGCAGGTTACTAGCAACTTGGGGGAAGTGCAGTTCCATACTATTCTGCTCTTAGCTGTTTTTTTTTTTTTATTGGAGAAATGCAGAGAAATGTCAAGTGAGAATAAACTACCTTATCATTGTTTCTAAAATATTAAGCTACAAAAACTTACCTTTAGTCTCCAATTAGTGTTTGCCAATGCAATGTGGACAAATGACTATATATCACATTTATTTCATATAACATTTTCTACATAAAACTTGGAGCTAGTATGTATTCATTGAGTCACTTATGGTCTGAAACTGGAAGCAAAGTGGGGAAAATTCAATTGTTTTCATAGTTCCACTGTGGTTCCTAATATAGCAATAGCAATAGCAAGTACATTTCTATGCTGCTTATCAGTGCACTTAAGCATTCTCTAAGCAGTTTACAAATGTGTAAGCTAATTGTCCCCAACAAGCTGGGTACTCATTTTAGCAACCTTGGAAGGATGCAAGCCTCAGTCAAGCCTGAGCCCTTGTCTGGTATTGAACTTGCAATCTTATGGTTTGCAAGTGAGTTGCTGCAGTACAGGCATTTAACCATTGTGCCACCTCATCTGCTTCATACTTATCACTTTGAAGTCATTTTCAGTTTAGTCTTAAAACACTGGCCTAGACTTTCATCTGGCCAAATGGCTGCCACCATTTTTTTTAAAAGTAATTCCATGGCAAATGTTAGAACACATTAATATTTTGCAGCTGGAGTTGGCCTCATAAAAGGTACTAGCTCCAAGTATTACGTAGAAGATGTTATATGAAATAAATGTGATATATAGTCATTTGTCCACATTGCATTGGCAAACACTAATTGGAGACTAAAATATTCATAGAACTGTCCACATGGCTGCCTCTAGATAATTTAAATATCTGTTAATTATGAAGCTGAGAGTTTGTGTATTTATCTGAGAAGGAATCACAGTAAGAAACAGAGTGTGCACTTTTGTACATTACAGTTAAACCTACTCCAGAAACCCCACATATAATGCACTTTACTGCTGTGGAGATATCTGCATAATTTACCCTGTTTGCTAAGAGGTTGCATCAATGTTTCCTCATTATGTTGTGCAACTCCACAATAACAGTAATGGCTTGACACCTCAATATCTCCAGCCTATTTTGTTCCAAACCTGAATTATTTTTTGCAAGCCTAAGTTCCTCATTACTTGGAAATGGGTATCTAGTATCAATTCAATTCAATTCAATTTATTCGGTCCTTGACCAGTATACAAAT
>CM034701.1:253641620-253660692 GCA_020142125.1 Phrynosoma platyrhinos
ATATATATATATCCAATCATTTTTCCAAGCTATGTTCCAACTGTTCCTGCTGCCCACAAGTCCAGCAAGACATCTATAAACTGGTGATTACACATGTACAGATGTAAATAGGAAGGCTTTTCATACACAATCAGAAACTCTATGCTATCAGGATTCCACACTGCAATGGCTCATACCAGGAAGCTGGAATATTGTGATAGCTATACTGTCTCACCTTTATTATGGGAATGAATTTGAGAGGAGAGATAACATGATATGTATGTAATTGGTAGGAAGAATAAAGTCAGAGTCTAGACTAAAAGTCTGGGTTGCCTCCCCCTCCAAATTTGGGCTACCCTATCAGTTGGTTTCCATGGATTGGCATACCACTGAGGGCTTGGAAATAAGCAATTTCCAGTTAAAGATCAAGATCTAATAGTGCTGACTTGCAGTGACAAGGGCTAAAAGATTTTGTGTTCTCTTCTTCACACTTTCAGGACATCAATTATTTTTGTTGTTGTTGTCGTTGAAGCTGAGGCCTCTTTCACATCCAGCCATCAGGGCCTACTTTTCCTTCCTGGCAAAAGCCATATACATGCAAGATCCTTTATATGGATATTCACTGCGACATAGAAGCATTAATGTGGGACAGAAGGCACAGTCTACCTACATACTGAGTGAAAGAAATGTCTGAAAAGGGGACGGAGATTGCAGAATTCCAAAAGAAGGCAAAGACAAATCACCTCTGAGTATTCCCTGCCTAAGAAAAACCCACAGAGGCCATGGGGTCATAATCAAGTTGACAGCTGGTTTGAAGGCACATATGCACACCCACACCCAAACCCAAAGTTAACTTAAATCTGGGTTTAATTCACCTCTTACCTTTGTTGTTCTTGTTAGCTACCCTCAAGTCGATCTCAACTCATGGCAACTCTGTGGATGAGACTTCTCCAATAATCCCTATCCTCCACTTCTTCGCCCAGGTCCTGTAAACCCTTGCCCATAACCCCTCTGATTGAGTCCATATATCTGGTTTGTGGTCTTCCTCTCTTTTTTCTACTCTCTACCTTTCCTAGCATTATTTTTTTTCCAGTGATCCATGCCTTCTCATTGTGTGGCCAAAGTATGATAGTCTCAACTTGATCATCTTTGCTTCCAAGGAGAGATCTGGTCTGATCTGTTCAAGGGCCCATCTGTTTGTCTTCTTGGCTGTCCATGGTATCCTAAATGCTCTTCTTCAGCACCACATCTTGAATGAGTTGATTTTCTTTCTGTCTGCTTCCTTCACTGTCCAGCTCTCACATCCGTACATTGTAACTGAGAATTCAGTGGTCTGAACAATTCTGATTTTAGTGCTCAGTTGTTTATCTTTGCTCTTCAGTATTTTTTCTAGTTCTTTCATAGTTGCCCTACCCATTCCTAGTCTTCTTATTTCTTAACTGCAGTATCCATTATGATCAATGTCTGATCCTGGATATGGGGATCCTTTATTTCAATTTCCTCATTGTCTAGATTGAATTTGTGTATTTCTTCTGTGATTATTATTTTTGTTTTCTTTATGTTCAGCATCAGACCTTACTTTACCCCTTACCTTTATATGGTTTCATTGTCTGTTAATTATTACAGTTGACATTTAATTGCATATAATTAGCATTTTGGTCAGTTTTGGCAGGCTAGTGAAGAAAAAAATGGATCCTTAGGCAGTTATTGGTGAGCACCCATGGGCATCATTTAGTGAAAGGGAGTTGTCCAGGTTTGCCCTTTGGGTCCTAGGAACAACTTTTGAGGCTACATTTAATTGACTTTTTTCTCCTTAAGAGTTTTAGGGCTTGAGGAGTAGATCAGAATTTACAGACTACCTGGAAATGGACCAGCATGATGGAAGGGGGCAAGCTTAATTCATGGCTTATCTCTATAGCCTGGGTTGCTCTCATTTGACATATTGAAGAGGAAGTAAATATATATCTGTATCTGATACATTGCACTCAGCAGCACTGCTGCAGATCAGGATTAAATAATCAAGTGGTCCTTAATTTAACCATGCATTTGTGTGTCTGTCTCTTTCTTCCAAGAGAGTGGGAAAAGGGTAATGTGCGATTTGGGTGGGCATCACATTAAGATAACTCAAGAGCATGAGTTTAGAGGTATTTATAGTAGTGATAGTGAACTGATCCCATCTTAATGTGCTATTCATTCCTTAGGGACTGAACAGACCACCAAAAAGAGCCAGTGTCCCAGCGGCTTGGGGCAGGGTGACCACATGCCACATGCCCTGACTCTGCCCTCAAACCAGCATCACATTGCCCAGCCAGATGGCAAGTAGCATTGGGATGTTCCTGCAGTGCAGTGATTATACACCACACATTGCAGGA
The DNA here is from genome assembly GCA_020142125.1 of Phrynosoma platyrhinos. Lineage (NCBI taxonomy): Eukaryota > Metazoa > Chordata > Lepidosauria > Squamata > Phrynosomatidae > Phrynosoma > Phrynosoma platyrhinos. Next base: position 253,643,972 of record CM034701.1, read on the forward strand.
GTGCAGAACAGCCACGGCAAAAGGGGTGGCTTTTTTCCATCCCCAAAAGGAGCAGCACCTTGATGCTTCTTTTGGGGCTGGAAAAATGCCAGATCAGGGCCATGGCATGTTATTGCCATGGCCCCAATCTGGCGCTCAAAGGGGTGGCCAGAAGCCACTCCTTCAGGGCAGTCTGCTTCACCCCTTAGTTAAGAATGCAATGGCTTCAGTTCAGAAAATGTTGTCTCTTGTTATAAGATCCCAGAGTGTCTCTGAATTTAAGTTTCTAATAGGTCCCAGGGTTATTTAATCATTTTCTTCTTTATTTCCTTTACTTTCTTTTCTTACATGCAACTTCATTAGGATATTATTACATCTTTCACTTTTCAGACATTTTGAAATATAAAAAATGTTCAGCCTGTCAACAGCAATATTATCATTCCAAAATAAAATAACAAGGATTTCTTTGAAGATGTTTTACTGTCTTGAAATAAATTGGAATTTGTCTTGGGATTAATAAATGACCACAGAACCATTCATGTATGTTTCTTTTCAGTTCTGGATAAACATGAAAGTTTTTGCTACACATTATGCTCTTTACTACAATTTCCATATCTATTTAGCAAGTCAGTAATTTCCCCCCCTTTTTTTATAATCGTCATCAGTCATATGTAATGACTTATAATGTAAGTTTGATTCTTTAAGGATTGATGATTAGCAAAATATTATTCTCAAAGCAGTTAAAGACAGGAAACAGTTGGTGATAGATGCATTGTCTAATAACTTTAACCAATTTTTAGAGGACAGATTCCATTGGTAGTATATATTTAATGCATTTCAGCTTTCACCCTTAGAATATTTTATAAACATTAATCTTTTCTTTTAAACATGGGGGAATTAAAGCAACGGAGAAAGTGACTTGAAATGCAAAAATATCAAAATGAAAGATTCATGCAAAGGAGTTCATTGGAGACATTTGAGATTCATTTAGTAAATCATCCATCAGCACAGACTATTTAAAGCATTGTCTAGGAATGCATTTCCAAAAGGAGCTTTTAGCTTTAATCTTTAAACACCTGAAGCACTTGGGGAATTAACAGTATCTGCACATTCTGGAGAGACACTGCAAATTCTCTGGAAATGTAGCAACTGTGTTTGTTGAATAAGAAGGAAATAGTTACCAAGTATAACAAAAGCCTGGAAGAAGTTCAATAGTCTATATAAAAGGTTATAGTAGCTTCTCAGTAAAAGTTACACATTTTTTTTTTAAAAAAATAATATATCCATAATTCTGCTTGGGTTTTACATAAATGTGGAAACATACCTAAGAATTTAATGTTCAAATTGCATAGAATAAAGTTGACCTGAAGTATAAGTCAAGGGCAGGTTTTGGGGTGTTGATATAACCCATGGATACGTCAAAGGTAATAAAGGATCTAAAGGAAGGAGCAAGGAAAATAATGCCAAAGAATTTATGAGATTCCAGAGGGTATAACTGTTTATGCTTACACTGAAGCCTGAATGGATGAGAGGGTAGAGGAGGGTCAGTGCTTCTAGGATAGATTTCACTCTTACCTTTCACTGGGGAATAGTCTATTTTGAAATAAGAGTTAAAGTGCAGCACTTACATTGACCCATGGATAAGTCGACTCAGGTTTTTGGGTCAATTTTTTGACTAAAATGCCTAGACTTATACATGAGTATATACAGTAATACATCACAGTTAGTAGTGTGCCTTACATTTTGGGCAGTTTCAGAACTAAATTGGTTTAACATGAACAGATTCCAAAATATGTTCATGCTGAAATGAGGTTCGTCTGAAGGGGATACTGTAGCATTTGCATGTGAGGGGACACATGGAGACATGACAACTCAGTGACAAACAATTTCCCTTCAGTTGTCAATTTTCTAGCTTTACCCTAACTTAAAATTTCAGTTGAGCTTTCAGAAATACAGTTTAGGCATTCAAAGTGAGGTGGTGGAGCTAAATTACCAAGGGAATGTGATTACACAAAAAATATCAGCATTAAAGGTATAAACAATCTCTAATGTCTCACTTTGCAAGTCAAAGGAATTTCAGTCCATGGCCAATGTCCTGAACAAATAAGAAAGAAAAGCCACATTTTGTATATAGTAGAGAAATAAAAAATAGTGCAGCCTTACCATCATGTCAGCTTTTCTACTGTTGAGATTTTTGGTGGGGTGCATTATTAGCATCCCCCTTCCATGTGCCTGACACAATGTGCAAAAAACCAGATAACGACATAAGAAATATTTGGTGTCAAGATTAATTTCATGAATTATATTAGTTAAAATTTAGTACAGTGTGAATTACATGTACCATATAGATTTGTCTGCATGTATAAGTTGAAAGCAGGTTTTGGGGCTAAACGATGGATTTTGATATGAGCTGTGGATAAAATGAGAGTCTCTTGGTGCTCCATTGAGGGGGAGAGCCAAAGAACTGCTGCTACTGTCCTTTGGAATCCTGAAAATTTATCTCATTCCACTACAAGCTTTGTTGGTCAGTGCCCTCTGCACATTGGACAACCCCTGTGAGTGAAGCTCATCCAGAGTCTCATTTCTTTAATAGCTTACTTTGGGCAGCAGCACCTCAAACTGCTAGCAATGGTGCAGAGCCTACTGGAGAGGCTTCTTTCACTTTCTCCCTCTTCCCTCTGTTCGGGCTGCCCAGCTCAAGGAGCAAATGTTAACTCTCTGCTATGTTAATTCTTTCTTCTGCAACAAACAAACAAAAAACAACCTCCAGATGAACAGACCCTTTGTCCCTTTCCCCTTTTCCTGAGACATTCTCTCATTCATGCCAATAAAATCACCGAAGCTTTCTCACTCAAATCACCACCACTCCTGGCCTCTTTGAATGCCTGGGTAGCTTGTATGGGCGAGCTATTTTGCTGGCATGAGCGAGGGGATGTCTCAGGGAAAAGAGAAGAAGACTCTTTATTAGCTCTGGTTTTTTTTAAATGGTCCATTTTTTGGCAAAAGAAAAGTCAACATGGAAGAAGCCTTAATACCTGGCCCTTGAGCCAGAGAATTCAAATTGAGAAAGAAGTGGAAGGAAAAGAGGGAAGGGAGCCTCTTGTTCATGCTAGAGAATTTGGCCAACTCACTGCAGCCTGAGTCCCTTCTTCCTTGCCCTCTCTCTTCCCCTTCTTTCACATTATCTCTTTTCTCTGCAAAACCCAAACAGAAAACAAAACAAAACCCCCGAAAATTGTGCCAAACAGCCCCTGCTGTGGCAGGAGAGTGGAGGGGGTTAGTGCTTCTTTTAGTCTCTCTGGAACTGTGTAGGGGGGAGCCTAATAGAAGTACTGACCACCCTCTACTCTCCCTGCTATGGCATGGAAGGACCAAAGAGCCACCACTGCAGGAGAGAGCATATAGGGGATCTGGAGAAAGCCTAAAAGAAGCACCGACTCCCTCTACTCTCCCTGTCATGGTAGGAAAGTATCAAAGATGCACTAGCACAGCAAGGAGAGTGGAGGAGACTAGGGGGGGATGCAGACCAGGGCGTCCAGGATGCCCTGGTCTGGAGCGCCACGGGGCCATGGCAGCCACACCGTGGTGCTCCTGCGGCGTCCCTGGAAGGAGCGCTAAATCAGCGCTCCTTCCTCAAGACAGGGAAAGTGCGCCCTAAAAGCATCGGGTGCACTTTCACTGTCTTTTCCGCCACAGCGCGTCTGGTCACTGCGGCGGGAGGTCATCCCCGGAGCGCCGGCTGTGCGGAGGGCCAGCGGCTCCAAGGACGACCTCAGGGAGAGGAAGGAGCACCGCGTGTGTGGCTGCTCCTCCTCTTCCTGGCCTCGGAGACGGCTCAATAAGCTGTCTGCCGAGGCCCTGGTTCTTCTTTTAGGTTCTCTGGATTAAAATCTGCTATAAAAAAGCTGAAACATATATCCTTTCAATTTTTTTCAATCTAGTCCCATTTCAAATGGTTTCATTTTTCACCTAAATGGTTTTTAAATAGTTCCTATGTGATAGGATGTCAAACACTTCAGGCCTATTTTTAAGGCTATTTAACTGCACTTACCAAAATGATAGAATGACAAGAAGTTGTCAATATTGTACCTCATACTGCTCACTATACTTCACTGAATACTAAGAATGCATGTATCCATGTTTGTGGAGATTTATTTGACCAATAAGCTTTGCATGGTCAGTGGTGTTGATTACCAGTTCTTTAGAAAATAGATTAATGAGAGACTGCACTAGCACACAGGTACTGTTGTATGGTTTAGTCTACAGGGTTGTACTCAAGAACACCTGTTACAAATAGCACAGATTAATCATCACATAATCCAATTATGAGAGAAGGGCAGGAATTGATGAAAAAAGATTATAAACTGGTATTTATAAATTGGTATTGGCATAAATTGGTATTGGCAAGTGTTAACTCAGGAAAACATGATGCCCTTTGGAAATTGTTTCATGCTAGTGATGGAAAAGAAATTCTCTCTAGTTCTATTTCAACCACTTGCTACATCTAATGATACTGCACTTTGTTGGAAAAAATGTTAACAACAACAGTGTGTGTGTGTGCACATACGCACACACACACACACACACACAATCAAGTATTCTTTCAGGTTCCTGATTCAGGTTTCTTCACAACTCCATTCATAAGACTATAATTTCAGAGAAATGTAATAACATTAAACTGAAGCAAGTCTTGGAACCATATTGGACAGGCATCTTGCATTTCTAGAAGCTATTGTCTCAAGTTAAAAAGTGGAATTTTTCAAATTCTTTGAGAGTGACCCTGCAAATATTTCAGTCATAAGCACTGAAGCCACAGGACTTCTGCAAAATATCAGTTACCCACACTACAAGTATTTCTGGCACACTACATGAAAATGTTATTAAAAGTAATGAAATCAGGAAATGTTATTCTGCAGTCATTTTCCATAGTTATTTTCCCAAGTCCATAGCAGCAGTTTCAGAGGAAAGTGCATAGCTTCAAAATAATGGCAGTTTTGAAAGCATTCTTGAAGAAGCAACACTAAAGATTCTAGATGGAGACTGGTCCATTCATGCAAATGACCAATAGCAAAGATGGTTTATCTTGTTCTTGACTACAAAATAGGCTGATGTACATTGTCCACTCTGTGAACAAGAACTGTCTCACAGATGGCTTTTAAAAAAATGTATTTCAATGTAATTTGATATAGTGAAAGGTGAAATGGCAACTTGATTTTGTAAAAGGAACATGGTTCAACTGCTGAACAAACTCAAGAGAAGACAGACAATGAAGCAAGGGGCTATGAAGATGGGCAAAAAGGGGTGCTTTGAGGGTGACTTGTAGGCGTGCCTTTTAGAAGACACATGTCAAAAATCTCCAGGAAAGTGCCCTCTAGCTGTCATATGTCAAGAAAAGCCGCTCCAAAAAGGAGCCACTTTTTTCCACTCTTTCTGTGAAGATGTGTACTTTCGCATGTGTGTATGTACGCAGTGACACTGATGCACAAGGAAACGGCTATATAAATGCACTGTTGCACATGCGGCAGAAATTGACTTGGTGATCCAGAGCATGCACCCTACAATGCAGGCTTTGATTTAAAGCATCCTATGCTTCTAAGTGTGGATGTACTGGCGCAAGTGTGCTTGAATATTAGAACCCTAACCCTAATTGTAACCCTGTGCATGCTCCCTAGCAACTGTCCTCTGTTATAACAATAAATGCATTCTGTTGGATGTATGCTTGCTGTCAGCATGCACAGCAGTTTGCATGAAAGAGGCTTTTGTGACTTCTTCTGTGCAGGTGTGCAGGTGTGCATAACACCTGCACACAACTTTCTGGCATGGTTTGGGGGGGCTCCTGGAGTAATGTTTGTCCATGTGTCCCGTTGACCATGTCCCTTGCATGACCATCAGCTGCATGTATCAAGTCTGTCCACACAAACCTCCCTTGCATATACCTCTCCCCTCCCCCCTGATCTGTGTGGGACATGTTTTGTGGAGTACGATGGAGTAGGTGCCTTTTCAGTTGACAAACCTGTTCCTTCCCCCCAAGGGTGGCATAATCAGAAAGTGGCACCTGTCTACTGTACCCACTCCTTGAGAGGAAGCGGAGGTCAGTGAATCCTTGTATGATATGTGGGTGTATGACAGGTCCTGTTCAGGTGCACAGGGATGCCAAACTTTAGTCACCTTTGTACACAGAGAGTGACAGACTGTGCAGGTGCACAGGGATGTTTTCCAGCACAGATGTGCAGGTGTGGAGAGATGGTCCTGTGCACGTGCACATGCATTTGAGAATGAAAAAAAATTAAAGCAGCTGTTGCTACATTGCTCCGTCTCTCTTTGTAGTGTCCTCACGGCTGGTGGTGTGGTTGCTGGGGCTTCAATACAGCCTTGGAAAAGCTGCATTGACTCCCCCAGTGCAGTTGCTCTTTCCCCATTTAGGGCAACCTCAGGGCAGGTGGTACGGTTGCTGCAGCTTAGGGAAAAGGCAACTTCAGGTCACCTTTTCCTGCCTGTCTGCATAGCCCCTAAGTTACGTTTCCAGATGCATTCTTGAAATGGGGGCACTTTAAATATACAAAACATTTCTACCTACAGAATCACTTCACAGCACTTCACAACATTACTAAAACATTTTACTTACTGGAGGAAGACTGGGAAGGAAATAGCCATGCAGCTAGATACAGAAGGATAACATCATCTTCCTGGATTCCTGCGAGTTGCTTGCTTCTTTGTGTGCCACAGGAAAACAGCCCAACACAATCTGGACATCTCCCACCTTAATGGTGTTGGGAGGGGGCAGATGCAAATAAAAAGATAGGTAGCAAGGGCAAAAGATCATTACAGATGGAGATGTGGAATACGTCTCTCCACAGTTACTGGAAAAGAACATTTTCAATTATGCTTGCATGTCACCACAAGTATTCTGAATATAATATTTTAGGCTGATGTGCTTTGTTAGAATCTTCAAAGTCTCCTAATTAAATTGAGGTTTATTCTTATCATTACCTATGAAATATTTTCTCCCTATACACCTCCTTTATGATATAGTAACCATACCATAATCTTTGTATCCACTCCCCATTATTTGTTTCTGCTATGAAAATTCTATTGGTACATCCCAGAAAGCACCAATCAGGACTCTGAATACTCTAATTCATTAGAACTCTGGATTTGGAGAAGTAACATGATCAGGCACTGTGTTTCCACATACTGGCATGTCAAAAGAAGGAAAAGCACCAGTTGGGAGAGGAGAAAATGTGTATTTTTGTGATTGACATTTCTACTTGCTTTTGTCACATTAATTTTTACATGCCATGAAGATACCCCATTGAGAAAATGGCCAACAGGTGCAATATTTTGCACACTTTGAGACTTCTTTTGTGGAGGAAAAATCATTTGAGCAAAAAAGTGTCTTCATATAAAATGTTTTTTGTAAAAAAAAATCAACCTATTGTATTGTGTACAAAATATACGTTTGCAAAAAATGTAGTTCTTTAGCCATTTTTGCAACATATTTACAGTTGACACTCCATATCTACAGATTCAAGCATCCACTGCTTGAATATATATATATATTCCAAAAAGCAATCCTTGATTTTGCCATTTTATATAAGGAACATCATTTTATTAGGTCATTGTATTTAATGGGATTTGAGCATCCACAGATTTAGGTATCCATGGGGGGGGGGGGGTCCTGAAACCAAACCCCAGCAAACACTAAGGGCTCACTGTATGTAAAAAAAGACACAGAGATGTTTTGGGGAAAAAAATCCAAAAAACATTCCTAAGTGTGGAAGATCATTAAAATGCACAGAAGCTCTCAGAAACTCACCCTATGGGGAAACCTTTTGAAATTATCTGCTTTGCATGCAAGAGTCAATCAAGCAAAGAATCACTTTACATGGAATAAATTCATTAGGGACTGAAAAATCTATATTTTGGGATCCCACCTTAAATTCTCCATCCACATGGTTAATGGTAAGCTTATCAAAACTTTCTGCAAGCTGGGCCATTCCTACTCCCATTCCCATCTCTGACAGACATAGGACCTTATCACATGGGGTCTAGAGCAGAGCTAATCCAAAGGGTACCTGCAGCTAATACATATTATTTCCCCGTGTTTACACACGACGCTGCCCTAGAACACGGAGCTAATCTGTATTGTTTCCCCGCGTGTACACACAACGCTGCCCCGAAACTCCACAGAACCCGAAGCTAATCCGTAGCGAGTAGGGAGATTTTGACATTCGGTTTGTTGGGGAAGTACAAGCGGAGCCTTCGTATTCATTGCGCAATGGTGGGCGGGGCGGGGAAGCAGGGAGAGCTCTCCCAAGCAGAAAATCCCGGCGAGGGGAAGGGATTGGCAAAAGGCAAACCAGATTGAGAAAGAGGAGGAGAAGGAGAGGAGGAGGGAAGAGGGAGGCGATCTCTCTCTCTCCATCTCTCTCGCATTTTTCCCCACCAACACCCCTTCCCTCCTCCAGTCCTCCAGCCCTCCTCCTCCTCCTCCTCGGTCCCCTTGGCTGCCTTTCCTCCCGACTCCTTCATCCCATCCTTGCCATCCACAGAAGCGCCTTCTGCGACGCTGGCTTTTTGGGTGGCGGGAGAGGAGAGAGAGAGAGAGAGAGAGAGAAGAAAATGTGTGTGTGTGTGTGTTTTCCTTCTTCCCGCGCGAACCGCATCCCGAGGCGCCTGATCGCTAAATCCCCTTTGGAGCCTTCGTATTCATTGCGCTATGGCCGCCAGGGCAAAATTCAGTTCGTTTCGGTATAGAACTGAATTTATTCTCACTTCGGTTACTTTTCTGTTACTTTTCGCTTCGTGGCCAGCATTTGATAAGGTCCATATTTTTGTTGGAGATATGCTCTCTTAGGAGGTGTTTGACAACACATGAAAGTTGTAGCACACAACAAACATACCTCCTTTGAGAGCATATTTGTTTTCAAGCTTTTTTGTTTGAGACAGTGTATTTTCTTGTGTTTCAAATACGGTATGCATTATGTGAAAATTGAGGTGGTAACATCTCAGTTGACAATCATGCCATCCTAGGCAACTAACACTGGAACTGAATAAAATATTAGACAAAAGAGACAGATAGAAATAATTCAATGGCCCTGATCCATATTTAATATTACTTGGAGCTGGTCCATGAAAACAAATGGATGATGGTGATGATGATGGTGATGATGATGATGATGATTTCACACTCACCTCTTCCATGGATCTGTAAGTATGTTTATGGGTGCATTTATATTGTAGAAATAATTAAGTTTGACATGACTTTAAGTGATGCAGCTCCATCCTATGAAATCCTGGTATTTGTAGCTTATCAAAGTCTTTAGCCTTCGCTGCTAGTGCCAGTGCCTCACAAAACTACAAATCTCAGGATTCTATAGGATGGAGCCATGACAGCTAAAGTGGTGTCAAGCAACATTATTTCTACAGTGTAGACGCACTCTATGTCTGGGTGCAACCCAATGAGAATCAACTTGCCCATAGATAAGTTTCATTTCAGTTTCTGAAATATGAAAGTGTGGTTTTTACATGTGTCAAAAGTTCATAGAAAATGAAAAATATGATCAAGAACTGAAAATGGAAAGGGTAAAGTTTTTTCAGAACAAAAAAAATGAACTAGTTTAATTACTTTGGCTTTCCCCTGACAGATACAAATGAAGGATCAGGGCAAACAGAGAATGGAATCCAACACGAGAAAAGAGCATTTCACTCATATATTGTTTCTAGGCATTTTCTGTGAGGGCAAAACACAAGATTTATGAAAGCCTTTTTTGCCAATTTGTCACAAATAAATGACAATGAGTACAACACTGAGAAAAAAGAGAATGTAAATACCTATTTTTCAAAATAACATTCTGCAAAATATTGACAATAGCCTCAGGCCTATCAAGGAGGATAGCACTGATAACACCCTACACATTCCTCCAGAGGCATCCACCCCACCTTTATTGTTGCATGCCTTCAAGTCAATTCCCACTTGTGGCCACTCTAGCAAAGGTGAACATATCAGAAGGTTTTCTTGGCAAGACTCGTTCAGAGGGGGTTTACTGTTTCATTGAGGCCGAGAGACTTGCCAAAGGTCACTATGGCTGTATCCACACTGCAGAAATAATCTAGTTTGACACCACTTTAATTTCCATGGCTCAATGCTATGGAATTCTGGGAATTCCAAGTGGAGCTCTGGTGCCACAGTACATTCCAGTTCCCAGAATTTCATAGCATTGAGCCATGGCAGTTAAAATGGTGTCAAACTGGAGTAATTTTGACGTACGGATGCAGCCCCAGTGGGTCAGAGAGCTTTGGTGCAACAATAAACTACAGTTCCCATGATTCCTCAGCACTGAGCCAGGACAGTTAAAGTGGTCTCAAGTTGCATTATTTCTGGCAGTCTGTAAAGGCCCTTAGTTTGACAAAAAAAAAACAAAAACCAGCAATCCTACATGTGCCACATAGCTCATCTTGCAGCCACTGAACTAGCCTGCTGCCCTCAGACAAGTGGAGGACATTGTTCCATCCCTGGTTTTGAAATTCAATGGCCTGTCCAGTTCACTTCTGTACATGGAAATGTGAAATGTGAAATGTCTCTATCACATCAGGTAGCAAAACATCTTGTGCCAGCTCTGAGATATGCTGAATTATGAAAGCTCCTACATACGAGAGCAGGAATACAGAAAGTATTAATTGAGGCCCAAAACACACCACAGAAATAATCCACTTTGAGACTGCTTTAACTGTTCATGGCTCAGTGCTAGGGAATCTTGGGGATTGTAGGGTTCATTCCTACTTACATTTAACCCAGTTTGCAATTTGCTTTCACTCCAGGTCAGTGAATCGATTCCAGTCGATGCATCATTCTTCCATATAATCTGCCCCGTGCCCTCAGGTCCTCTGGGAGGAGGCTGCTTCAACTGATAAAAACCAGACTGACGGCGACCTCCCAGAGGACATTTTCTGCCACTGCCCCCAGACTCTTGAACGCCTTGGCAGAAGAGATCCATCAGATAACCAATTTAGATTTCTTTAAAAAAGCCATCAAGACAAATCTCTTCCAGCAGGCCTATCCGGAATAAAACCACCTTCTAATTTGGTCTCCCAACGTCAGACATTTTTTAATTTTCTTTATTTTTGCTCTGTCCAAGAGTGCCTATTGTTTTAATTGTTTTAATTTTATGTATTGTTTTCAATTTTTGCTTATTGTTTTAGTTTAGGTTTTAATTGAGACTTACATTTAATGTATTTTGAATGGGGGGGTTAATATGCTTGTTTATATTGTTTAGCTGTTTATTGTTGGGGTTTTTTGTACTTGATTTTAGATGTAAGCCATCTTGATTGCGATGGCAAAAGGCAGGGTATAAATATATTATTATTATTATTATTATTATTATTATTATTATTATTATTATTATTATTATTATTATTATTATGGAAGCGGGTCTTTTCTTTATTTGCTTGGCACAATTGTCATTCCCACTAGTTTGTGCTGCTTCAAAATGCCTGTCAGTCATCTACGCATAATCGGTGTCACAAAACCACAGATCCCAGAATTCCCTAGCACTGAGCCACAGCAGTTAAAGTAGTCTCAAACTGGATTATTTCTGCAGTGTGTTTTGGACCTATGGCACTGCTGCTGAAAATGAGACCCCATGTCAAATTTTCACCACCCTTCATTTCTGCCCTTGCTTTTTCTTTATTATAATCTTATGATATGAGATCCTAACCAAAAATAGTTATGGAAAAAATGTGCAAGCTCTTAAAAATAAGTAGGGGCCTTTGCAGACTGCCAGAAATAGTGCAAATTGAGTCCACTTTAACTGCCCTGACTCAGTGCTGGAGAATCATGGGAAGTGTAGTTTATTGTGGCACCAGAGCTCTCTGACAGAGAAGATTCAATGTCTTAGAAAAAAATAGAATTCCTATGATTCCCTAGCACTGAGCCAGGACAGTTAAAGTGGACTCAATTTGCACTATTTCTAGCAGTCTGCAAAGGCCCTAAATAAGGGGTGAAACAGACTTCCTATTTGCGGTGGTCTCCAAGTGGCTTGGGGACATGTTGTTCAAACGATGCATGCCCTCAAGCTGCTGGGAGGCTGCCATGAAGCCACTCACGGGACTGCTCAGCAATGTTTTTTCAGTGCTGTGGCAGCACGGTGTTTAGACGCCACACACCACAGGAGCACTGAAAAACTGCAGTGAAAAAGTCAGCTTTTTCCTAGTGCAAAAAGGAATGGCTTTCTGCTGCTTCTTTTTGATCTGGAAAAACACCAGGTTGGGGGCATGGTGTGCAGTTGTAATGGCCCCAGACTGGTGATCAAAGGGGTGGCGTGACGTCGCTCTACGGGGCAGTCTGTTTCACCCCTTAGTTAGTAAGTCAGTCAGTCAATCAATCAGTCAGTAAGTCAGTAAATAAGTAAGTAAGGGATGTCATATTGAGGAGGGAATTAGCTTGTTTTGTTCTGCACCAGAGACTAGGACACGGAACAACGGCTGCAAGCTCCAGGAAAAAAGATTCCACCTTAGAAGGAACTTCCTGACAGTGAGAGCTGTTCAACAGTGGAACACACTCCCTCGGAGCATAGTGGAGTCTCCTTCTTTGGAGGCCTTTAAACAGAGGCTGGATGGCCATTTGTCAGGGATGCTTTGATTTTGAGTTCCTGCATGGCAGGGGGTTGGACTGGATGGCCCTTGTGGTCTCTTCCAACTCTATGATTCTATGATTCTCATTTTGCATGACGTTATAATGTGGAGCTATATAATGGTGATGCATGTTGAATCTAGTGGTTTACATGGCTTGTCACCCACATTATGGCCTTTTTGGAATTAGGTGAAAACCTTTTGATTTTCTGAAGAAAATTAAGATTCAGTTCGGTTTTGGTCCATAAATTGTCCATGTAAAGTTTCATTTATTTCTTAGTCTTGTACTCTTTTAATCTTTTTTGGTAATATAAGTAATTAGCAAGTACAACTTTCAAAATAGATATCAAGAGCAAAACATTTGGGCTCTCACCTCCTTCAGTTGCCAAAGATTACACTAGGCTGCATATGAGAGGGTATTGGAAAGTAATAATTATCACTTGAAAGTGATTATGGTATATAAATGACATTTTCTCAGTGTCATCATTGGTGCCTAAGGGCATGATGTTGAGAAAATCAGCTCATTATGTCCTTTATTTTTGTTACAGGTTGTGCCAGAAATGACTAAAGTGTAAGATGGAGAAGTACAAGGGGGTATCATAAAGTAATAATTTTCATCTGGAAGTTATTATGGTATAATGCTATAAATAATAAAATTTTTGTCAGTGTCATCATAACCAAGTGACTTTTTCTTTTCCCAATACAGAAAAATCTATTATGGGGTTGCTGATTTGACAACACAGATGACGTCATTCATGAAGTAGAAGAGTGATATAAGGTGCAATCTGCAGACTTCTACAATAACGGTATTCAGAAGGTGAAAAAATGTTGGGAAAATGTGTAAATCTGGATGGTGACTATGTAGAGATAAGTTAACAACTGCACATCAAAATAAACTTTCTGTCCATTTTTTTAAAAGGTGATAATTAAAACTTTACGATACCCCCTCATATAAGGTGACAGATTAGAAAAGTAACTACAATCTGCCTGCACCATAAGTGGGCTTGCCATACTGCTTTGAGCATATGCATATGGCAAGCCCAGGGGGACAAAATGGCACATGCAGCACACCTCCCGTGCCGGGCCATGCCATGCCACACCACACCGCACACAGGAGTGTGCGACCATTATTTTCACTGGGGCTTAAGCATACGTGTTTTTTCCCTGACACGGTGGGTCCGGAACGGATCTCCCACATATTGATAGGGCCCACTGTATCTTTAGTAGATGTTGGTATTATTCTGAGTTGAAGTCATGGGATGTGAGAGTTTTTAGTCTACAAATCCAAAAATTCTCCCTTTTCTCAAAATGTCTGAAGGGTACCTCAATACCAAACAAGGACAAATCAGAAAGATTGTGATATTCTGAGATGAAATGCCTAGTCACTGGTTGATCTTGCTTCCTGGTTAAAATAGCAAACTTGAACTGAGTATGCAAATTTGTTGTTGTTTTACCTAAGTATTGTACATGTTATCATGCATGCCTGCATTCAAACACACAAATAAGATTGCAGGACTGGTAGGTGATGAGTTGGTTAATATAGTAGATCCTGCCAGTCACTGTGCTCCTAAAAGTGACAGTTTGTTTAAGGTATTTACAGGTGATGCAATATATTTGGTATTGTACTCTAGAGTTTGTTGTTGTTGTTCTTTTAAAACTTCTGTGGCCTTTACCTTCTATTGTTCAGCATCCAGAAGACATTGTTAGCTGGATGGTATGCATGTGCTATAAAGAAGCAAGCAAACAGTCTATTTTATACAGAGATATTCTCGCAAAACAGACCTATGGTTGGATGGTGCCTTTCTAATTAGCCAGTATCTCAATAAATAGGGGTAAGATGCTTTTCATTATCTGGGCAGGCAACCGTGAACTTCCAAAAGTTATTGTATTACATCTCCCAGCATCCTTCATTGCAGCTGTGCTGGCTAAACCTAATTAAATTTTTTGTCCAATAATAACGAGACATTCGCAGTTGCCCCCTCTTGCTTCCTGCCTAAAAACCTCTACCTTGGGGAGAGCTTAGGAAATTCTTCTAGACTCTGGCATATAGGAAGAACAGTCTAAGGCTGTATCCATCCTGCAGAAATAATGGAGTTTGACACCGCTTTAACTGTGGAATCCCGGAATTTGTAGTTTATTGTGGCACCAGAACTCTCTGACAAAGAAGGTTAAGGACTCTCACAAAACAACAAATCCCGGAATTGCATAGCATTGAGCCATGGCAGTTAAAGCAGTGTCAAAGGGCATTAATTCTGCAGTGCGGATGCAGCCTAAGTGTACTTCTCTATCACCCAAAGGATATATCAGGACATGCTGGGTGCTCAAAACAACTTAGTATTCTATTGTCACTCCCAGTAAATTTATTGGTCAAAATCAGATTCTTAAGATCAAATGCACATGCATTTTTCATTTTCCCTGTTGGGACTCTTCTTATCTTTTCCCTCCCAACCAGGAAAAAAAGTACAGTCCATCTGTCAGCTGGTGTCATATTCAAATCTTTTTTCATCATATCATAATGGAGTGTAAGCAGATGTAAGCTCACACAGTGTAACATAAGATCACGCCAAACATAGATGACAGAAACTGGCAGCTTTGGTTTTCATTAATCTAGAATATGTCTAGTATATTTAGCACAATGATTTGTGGAGCCTAGAGGCTTTTAGTGTTGGTGAGAGGGAGAAGGACAAGAAGAAGGAGGAGAACAGCCAAGACCTCAATCATAGACCATCATAGACAATTTAAAGATCTCTATGGTATACCACCATATGGTATGCCACCAATGTTAAAATTGTTGCTGTTCTTTGGAGGGATGCAGACAGGCAGCCCTGGGCTGCCATGGGAAGCAGATGATTGGGACCACTACTACCACACGCAGTGGCCCAAATCCTCACTTTTGCCAGCCCTGAAAGGAGTGGTAAAATGCTGGTCTTTTCAGAGCCGGCAAAAAGGGCACCTGAAGAGCCACCACATGGCTCTTCTGCACCCCTTCCAGTGCAGTTCTGACAGCGCATGCCAGAAGGACATCTTTGGGGAGTGGTTGGGGTGGCCGGCATGTGGCTGTCCCTCACCTTTCCTGCCTCCAAGACGGCACAAAGGACAGTCTGTAGAGGCCCTTTCTTTCTTTCTTTCTTTGAAAGTGTCATTTTTCCATGCAGAAGCCCTGACAACCCTACCTTTGTAGTCATTTGCCTTTCTTGTCCTTGTCTGCAATGAATGCATCCAGAGAAAAATGTCTTAGATGAAGCAATATGGGACAAAGGCAAAAGGTTACTATAGGTCATGTGGCAGCCATGATGAAGAAGCAGTTGGAAGGGTGCTGTGTCTCAGGAAGATGATGACACACAGGCAGGAAATGGCATCACTAGGCTTCAATACTGCAAAGTCATGCCACATGGGGAACAAGAAACTGTGTTGCACACCAGTAAGAGGTTAGACTAGAACAGGGGTAGGCAACCTTTCCCCTTTAAGGGCCGAGGGACTTCAGCTCCCAGAAGCCTCAGCCATGTTGGCCAATAGTCCCATGTTAGCCAATAGCTCCTGGGATTATGGGAGCTGGAGTCCCTTGGCCCTTAAAGGGGAAAGGTTGCCTACCCCTGGACTAGAAGCTCCAGCAATGAATGTGTATATAAGGGAGGAGCTCCAATACCCTGTGTGATGGTGGTGTTGGATATTGTGGGTGGAGCATTTTGTCAGTTGGTGTGAGGTATTGTAAATATCAGAACGAAGATTAAAAGCCTCCTTGAGAGTACTCAGTGTGTTGTCGGGTCTGCAGGTTCTGTGTGTGGGAGAAACAGCAGAGCTTTCTCCCACATGTGTTCTTTGTGCACAAACTTCAGTGTCTAGACTTTGGGTCGAAAACACATCAAAACATTCCTGAAAAAATGATGCTTCAGTGCTTTTACAGCAGCTCATCCTATTCCTTTGCATGATCTCACCTAATGAACATGTTGTTATCACCATACTAGCTTGCCAGTTACTAGAGTAAAGTGACAATGTGGAGCCTAAGAAAAATTTCCTGAATGAAGCAGTGAGGGATCATGTCCATGTTCACTTTGGGCAGGGGCAGGCAACCTTTCCCCTTTAAGAGCCGAGGGATTTCAGCTCCCAGAATC
>CM034701.1:253664862-253680517 GCA_020142125.1 Phrynosoma platyrhinos
ACGCAACTGAGAGCCCCTCCCGACGAGTCGGGGTGGCTTCTTTCTTCCCTGGAAAGGGAGGTCACCTGGTCACCCTGGGCTCCTTTAGGTGGGGCTGGAGCCTTTAAATAAATGCTAGTAGCATGCATTTTTAATCTTCTCAGAAATCAGCTGGAAGAGTTGCTTAAAACTACATTTCTTTCTTTGACTTCTTTTTCCCTACCCTCTTTGCATAAATAAAGTAACACAAAACCTGGGGAAAGGGGGAAATGTTCTGCCATAGTCCTGCATTGCATACTTTCCAGTGTCATACTCAGATTCTCTCCCTGCACCATTGTAGTCAGTTACCCCAAAATGTACTCAGATGTCAAAGCACTGTAAAGTGTCTGCTTTCCATGCCACCATTCTGCCAACTGACTACCTTGGGCGTTCCACAGAGGAAACCCTGAGTTTTTTGCTTTTAGGCAAGCCTTGTTATTGCATGGGAGATAGCATGATTCATTATCATTATGTCATTTTCAGTGCAAGGATATGATGAGAGGAATTGGGGAAAAACCCTGCTTTTTGTCAAAAATGAAAGTGGTAAATGCTTGCTTCCAGAAAGAACAGAAAAGAGAAAGTTCTTCTCTTCATTTTTTTCCCTCTGAGTGAAATATAAATGTGTGCTGTTCACAGTATCTAAACCCTTTTCCCCATTCTTGAATACCTTTTAGGACTTGCTTCACAACTAGGTCTCTGAGGTGAGTTAGAACTGACATTATATATTTATCTATGTAAGGATAAATACATCTAGAAATTAAAATAGCAGTTCCACCCAGATAAAAATATTTAGGGAAGGGCAGACCTGCCATATAACAGTATTTTTTTTCAACCCCCACACTTATTCTATTTCTGCATAGATGTTTCTCAAAATGATACCTTAATGGTGATATGCCCCATTGACAAAGTATGTTCTGTACATTGTAGAATTACACACCATGATTTTTGTGCATTTTTATATTGTGCACATGTTGTGAAACACATTTTTCCTATCATCAAATGCTTCAGAAATTTGTACATACATGTATTGCTAATTGTAGATTATATCAATTTCAGTGCTCAGTGCAGATCAGGGAAATCCATTTTAAAGAAAACGTTGATGAAATAGGTTTTTCTACATGTACCTAAAATTTTTATTGGATAGTTGAAAGGTTTTTTTATCAGTTACCCAAACTTTGGTCTGCTTGGTCGTTCCCCATGAGCAGTTGTTCACATATGATTTTGTTTCTATGTGGAAAAAATAAGTATTGCTGAAGATATTGCATACACAGTTGAACAAGGGAGCAATTTGTCTGTTTATTGCTGTTAAGAGGTAATCCTACAAAAACATGGCTTCTTGTGATACTACTTCTCACTTTTGCTCAATGTTCCCCAATGAACACTGCTTGGAAGAATACTGCTTTTTCAAGAAGGGTGTTAGCTACATTAATGAAATGTTTCTGGAAATATACCACAGAGTTTAGCATCAATATATTGGTACATCTGCTGTTCCCCATCCTGCCTCTACACTAAGGTTATGAATCATTCATGTGTACCTGTCATAAAGATGCATTATGTTAATGTATATAATGTATGTCATGTACGCTGGGCATTCTTGGTAATAGTTCCACCATTGTGAAGCTTGCTTCCTTTGGCAGCATCTGCACTGCAGAAATAATCCAAGTTGAAGTGTTCTCTTATAGCAGAAGTAAAGTGAACATTACCTCAGCTCTCACACAGCCTAAACTTTCCTTTCCACTTCTGTTGTTGGACCCACCTACCTCTTTCTCTCAATTCTCATCAAGCACTTACCTTTCAACATGAATTCAATGGTTGCTCTTGACAACCCTTATAGCCAGATGGCCCCAAAGAATGTAGTACATGTATTGTATGAAAAGGAGACAGCTGAAGAAATCTGCTTTGATGTAACCTTAACTGGATCTTGAAATATGAAAGAAATTAACCCTCTGTTAATTTCTTGAATAGCCTACAGGTCTTATTCTGACTTGGAGGGGGTAGAAAATGTTCCACAGTTTCATTCTTTGGAGTTTCATCTTTTAAAAGATCTTTAATTTTACCTGATATAGCTTTGTATTCTGTGCAATCTGTGGTAAGTTTGCAGTCTCTATGGCCATTTTTTGTCACCCCTAGGGTCCCTCATGGCTGGGGAGGGGCACACTGTGGTTCATTTTGGGGCAAAATTGTGTTAACATACCAATTACTTTTTCAGAAGTGGATGAAATGAAGGGTGAAGCACTCCAGGATTCCATAACAGAGCAATAGAGCTTCCTTACATTGGGATGGTTCTCCATTGCAGAGTAAATGCCAAAACATAAGTTACTGTATTGATTGATTAGAGCAAAACAAAATACGAAATCTATAGGTGAGCATAACTTTGAATGGGACTAATTCTAATTCTGAAGTAGTGTGTAAGCTGGTTAAGGTCCCCAGAAAATTTTACCAGGGTAAGAGCATATCTACACAGGCCAAATGATCCAGTTTTCCCCTGCCTTCACATTGCCCTGTCTAGATGACATAAGGCCAGTTTGACTGCAGACTGTCTACACATGCATTTGTCGTAAAGCAAATCTAGTCTATCACTGCTTTAAAGTGAATTTAAAAGACCCGTCATTTGCTCCAGATCTTCCCAGAAAATTCAGAGCACTCTGGAGCAATGTGAAATGGCTGTCTACACAACATCTCACTATGCCTTCCACTGCCACTGCTAGTGCTAGTGCAAGTCACTCCTCCAAGGTCACAACAAGGTGTCCAGACATAGGTTTGATGATGGGTACCTTGTTTCTGGCCTCAGAGGGAGCAAATAATGCCTCTGTGCAGTGCTGTGTAGTCAGCTTCCTAGCATTGCTATGGAACATGCAGTTAGTGGTGGAAAATCTGGGCATTTTCGGGGCCAAGATACTTCAGGGGGAGTCCAGAGTATTCTGGCCAGTGTAGACCCTTTGTAAGTGGATAACATAGCAGGGAGGAGGGGAGAATATTGGCAGCAGGGATATAAGTCTTTGTTCTGTTTCTGTTTTTCCATTTTTCAGACACAAGATTTTTTTAAAATCTTAAGTCTCCTCCACCCCTTACTGGGTGGGTTTACTGGGCATTTTGTTCAGTTTGGGATTTTTCAACATTTATTGTGTAAATTTTGGAAGGTTCTTCTGGTACCAAATTGTATAAATGAAAACATTTTTTTTTGTTATTTGCATAGATTTTTTTCCCTGCAAATTCAGTGGATTTTGTGCAAAAAAAAAAAAAAATGGCAGCAGCTAGCAATGTTTTTGATGAGGTAGCATTTCAAACCATATTAAAAATCTAGAATCATAAATTACTGAAGATCCACCATGAAACAAATTTACCTACCATCAACCTGTCTGGTAGTATTTAACTGAAAAGCCCTTTAGTGTAGTAGTTCGGAATTAATGAAATTACAAAACAAAAAGTACTAGTATCTATTATTTAATAGTACAAGGGAAAGTAATGCTAACTTTCAGAAGCTTTGAAACTAGAAACAAACTCAGATCACCCATCTATTCTTTCTCCATGATGGGATTTTAAATTCTCATATTGTTGTATTAGAAGAGACATAAGAAGAAAAAGGAAACAAGAAACTGCAAAGTTGTATGTAGTCAAACATTTAAAAACCATTCATCATTCTGTGGGCCTTTGCAGACTGCCAGAAATAGTGCAAATTTAGTCCACATTAAGGGTTAGGGTTAGTGCTAGGAAGTCATGGGAATTGTTTTTTTTTCTGAGACATTGAGCCTTCTCTGTCAGAGAGTTCTGGTGCCACAATAAAATACAGTTCCCATGATTCCCTAACCCTAACCCTAACCCTTAAAGTGGACTCAATTTGCACTATTTCTGGCAGTCTGCAAAGGCCTTGTGTTACTTATTCTGTATTATTCTATACCTAGGAAACTGCAATTCAGAAATAAACTCATATTTTCTACATCTATTTTAATTAGGGCCACTCTGCAGTTGCCTTTCTATCATCAGACAACACCAGAACTGGAAGGAGTATAGTACACTTCACAGCAATGTTTTACGACCTGGGACCTCTTCTCAATGTTTGCTGAATTATGTCCTGAAAGATACATCTTCATTATCTCCTGGTTCAACAAAGCTGAATAAATTGATCATGATGGCCATAAATCAAAGAACACAAACAGCATCTAAAAACACATTTTCCTCTAAGATCTTCATATCTAAATTAAGGCTAAGCAGAATTAAGTTCTGCAGGATTCATGTGGAATTTTGAGTTCATTGGTAAGGAATTTATAAGGGGGAATTGAGAAAGTCCCCAGCACTTTATATGTTAACAGAATGTCCTGTTCTTTAAGGGCACAATCCTTCTTTGGGCCCTGTGAAGCAAAGTTATAATGGAATTGTAATCAAATATGTCTTTTTCCTACATTTGGGCACATGCCATATTATAGCTATGTTTGAGATCCAGGAGAATAGGGTCATTTCTGTGCATCCAGCTATAAAAATGTAGCCAAATTCTGTCTAAGTGCTCTCATTTTCTCCCAGCTCCTAATTGTCACATTGACAACAACAGGCTGATTGCTTGATGAAGGGCAAGCAGGTAGTGGATACCGCATTACACTACAGTCATAAAGCCATACATGCAGATGTAACTAAATTTACACTGCCATATATCACCAGCAGGATTCCAGTCTTCAGTCACCTCTCCTTCCAAGAGAAACTTCTACTGTAAAAAGTCTGCCAATGACATGGCCACACCAAGGAAGGTGAACTGTGTTGAACAGGAAAACTGAATTCTTAATGGTATGACAAAACAAACAATGTTTTTCTTACTATCCAGTGACCTTGCAACAGGGAATATTCTATCTCCTTGTAAAGATGTTTCTATGTAAACTATGTTACATGTTAAACAATCCAATTATGTCCTCCCTCTACTTTCACCCACATGCCAGAATATAACTTTGCATGCACATTAGGTGTGCGAAGGAGCTGTCGTATTAAAATTTCATATATATTGCAGCACAGACGAAAATGAGCAAATGAATAGTCTAAATGATTCAAAACATGACTTTGTTTAAAGTTTCATTTAAAATATTTCAATTAAAAGTTAAATGAGCACAGGCTTTTATGAAGGTCTGCAAAATGCTCAATTAATTTATGTCCTAAACTGTGAACTGTTTTACTGGAATGAGGATGGGCATATAATATATAAAACAGTAGTAAATGCCTTACTGAATGATCCCTCCAAAGAACAATCATTTTGACATGTTCAATTGACTGAAGTAAAAACAGGTCATAATAATTTCTTTTCTAAATCCTGCAGAGTTCATCTGACCAGCCTGGGACTAAAGACAGAGTTGAAAGTGCACATCCTTTCTCCCACTCAGTTGATTGTAAAAATATTGAAGGTAGAATACACAACCTTTCACAAATGTGATTGCAGCTGAAAAGGAGATCGTTGTGGACTCACTGTGGACTGTACAGTACATGTCATATAAATATTTGAGGAATTAATTTAGTTAAAAATTTCAAGTGAACTGGCCTGATTGACTGACTGAAAGGTAGTTCTTCCTCACTTTGAATGGTCCCCAGATTAAATATGGGTCAATTTACAGTGAAAATTGCTCTCACTGAAGTAAGGCTTAAATGCTCCTCTGTGGAAGAACGGACCAGGATAAATTGGGGCATCATTGCCAGTAGCAGGTTCTCCATCCTCCCATTCTGGATTAGGTCCTGAAAAACCAAGGGAAAATTGCAGTTTTAGGATGGCAAAGCTATATGCACATTGTGGACTTTGGGCAACACAGTTTCTCACCACAGGGGCATCTGTTAGGGCATCACTCTTAATTTCCACTTCCCTTGCTTTGCAGAGCTTCAGCCAACATGAGTCTTATTTCTGATCCTAAATGGGTAGGATTCTGATAACTGAATAGCTATTTAACAAAAGTATGCAAGAAGACTGTATTCTTAGACCAGAACTTATTTTGACAGGGAAACTACTATGCCATAACCATTAGGAATCCTAGCAATATCGATCAGACGTATTCCCACATCAAATCTTGACTGCCATAGTTTTGGGCTAGAACTGCCTCCTATACCGTAATATGGGCACAATAGTACTGATGTATCTTAAAAGTTTGTTGCAAGGTTTACAAGATAACATATATAAATAATGGAAAACATTTACAAGTACTATATAAAATGCCAAGTATTAATAAATATAGAATGCACTCTTCATGTAGGCTTGAGCAAGAAGAGTAATTTTTACCCTACCAGCTCAAAGCCTTTTCTTCCCAGGCACTTTTGTTATCAGTGGGGATGTGACAATCATTCATTGCTGTTTGCTAAACATATGCATTTTTGAATTCTTGGCTCCTTTAATTTTTTATGTAAAAACTAAGATGGTTCATTTGCAAATGAAATAAATGGACAGGAACTTCCATCTGAAATTAAATGTTCTGGATGTTTTATTGCTTTATTGTTTCAGTGCAGTTAAACAGCAGGGGTGCATCTTCAGGTTAGAAAGGTCTAGTAAGCAATACAGGAAGTTGTTTTTGCCAATCAGATGATGAAATTGTGTGCTATTGTTGTTTTTGCAAATGGTGCACCTATTCCCATTTTGGTTTGTGTTTGTGGTGGCAGGGATGTGAATCTTTATTGGTTTCATCCTAGTACAGCCAGCCTTCACTATCTGAAGACTTGCCATCTGCAGATTTGTATCCACAAACAGCAAGACTGCATTGTCCCCTGCTGTCCAGGGGGTGGGCAAGAGGGGAAGCAGGAGGGAGTAAGAGTCTCCTGATGCCTCCCTCCACAACCCTTTCTGGGACCCTGCACTGGGTGACTCCAACACTAGCAAAGCCACCTTGGCCAGGCACTGGCACCATCAGGGGTGCCAGAATTCCCCCATTCATTGCTGGCCCCAGGACCAGCACCTGGCACCTGGGCAGAGCAGGCTGGCTCCCTCAGCCTCACCTCACACAGCTCCAAAGACAGAGGTGGCTTTCAGGCTGAGCCCACAGGGAGTGTTGGGGCCTCTCAAAATGCCCACTGGACCCTTTTCCTGTGGGCACATGTCTTTGGAGGAACCAAAGGGAGCCTGAAGGGGGGGGAGCATTGCCTTTTGGCCTTGTGGAAAATCTCAAGTTGAAGGAGGAAGGGATGGAAGGAGGGAGGGAAGGAACAACGTCCAGTGGCAGGGGTGGAGGCAAGACTGCAGATAGGTGCCAGGGAAAGGAAAGGAGAGCGGGACTGTGCTTCTGCTTCCCATCCAGCCCCCCAGAAGTGGGTTCTCATGGCAGTCTGCACCCAGGGGGGAGATTCTGTCCAGACCATTTCCCTCCCTCTGTCCATCTGTCAGCCATGGTGGTCCTGTTGTGTATCTCCAGAAGGGGTGATAGGGGTAATAAAGGCCCTGGAGACAGTGGCTGTCCCTAATGGCATCATGGCCATGTGCACATGCCATCATTGGGGACAGCATAATTTAAGCATCTGCTGATTTTGGTATCTGCGGGGTGTGTGTGCAGAATAGATCCCCCATGGATACTGAGGGCCAACTGTATATTGTAGGGGGAAATGAATATTTCCATGTGGTTTTTACCCATATTCATATATTTTGAAATTATTCTGTGTAGAAATACACACACACAAACATTCCCAACAAACATAAATGGGCTGGTATCCTGTTAGGGAAATTTGCAATATGTGTTTCCCTTATATGCATGTATGTCATTTTTATGGGTGCCATGGGGGTTATATATCCTTATTCCATCTTTATTCTAGATCACAAGGTCTTTCTGTTTCCAAATACATGTTGAGTCTCCCTTATCTGGAATTTTATAATCTGAAACAATCCAAAATATTTCAGTGGATAATTTAGGTAGTGACACTTTTGCTTTCTGATGATTTAATGTATTTTGTTTTATGCACTAAATCACACTTCTTCTTCTTCTTCTTGTTTTTTAAGAAAGGCTTCTCAAGTGGTGAATGGAAAGAAATAGTGGGAATTCAGTATCACACATGTATAACCTGGAGTTATAGTTCTGTAACTGTTCTGTAGTCATGATCCCTGTGTAATCATAATAGTGGCACTATTGCCACTATAGTAACTGCCCCTCCAACCTACTTCAGCAAAAAATCCATCCTGCTGGTATTCAGGCAAAGGATAGATCAAGTTTCCTCCCACTTCCACCAGTGAGTGAGGCTGAAGGAGCCTTGTAGCACTTCTGTGGGCAGCCTTCTTGGCTGGTGGGATGGGGTGGAAATATCACCCACCCATGCCCTGATCATCAGTAGAGCAGATCGTCTTCTCTTTGTGCAACTGATGCCTAGTAAAGTAGGTTAGGGCCAGGGGGTGGGCCAGCAGAAAGTTACTTACTTTTGTAAATTCAACATTTATTTATTTATTTATTTAACATATTTATACTCAACCTCTCAGCCAAATAGACTCCCAAAGTGGCTTACAATTTTTAAATTTGACAGTACCCTGCCCTCAGGCTTACAATCTAAACAGGACACAACACATAAAGAAAAGGAAATGGTAGGGCACAGGGAGGATTAAATCTAGCAGATATTGCTTACTCTTTACTCTCTCCAAGGCCTCTTTCCCTTGAGGCACACTTCATAAATAGCCCATGTACAATTCTGGGCATTAACTTTTTCCTAGTTGGCTATTAATATCAGATTAGATTAAGATTGACTATTAATGATTGTATTAGATTAGATTAAGATCAATTATCTCAAAAAGTATAAAAGCATTTTAACCTAAAGGGTGATTAGCTAACCACCTCCTGCATATGAAACTTCAGATCCAGTAATGATGGGGGACAGTACAAATTGCTGTAGGACACAGAGTCTTGGAAGGGGACCCATGGCCCAATTATGTTGCATATGCTTTTGTTCTTTAGGTAGTATCATTATTTGCTTATTATTTTTGTCATTTTTGTAAAACTGGTGAATTTCAAAGAAAACATGAATGCCATACACAATTCTGTTTTAGAAGAGACTAAAGCTTTTTAGCTGGTGCACTCTTGCTGCAAGAGAGAGCAGGACTGTGATCCCAATGAATGAGGGGAAGCCACAAGTGAGCAAAGGGATGCAGTAATGTCAACAAGTGGAAGGAAAGGGAAGATGAAGTGGGTGAGTGAATGAGCATTGTTGAAAGTAGACACAAGCGTAAGCTGCACTGTAGAAATAATGCAGTTTGATACGGCTTTAATTGTCATGACTCCATACTATGCAGTCCTGGGATTTATAGTTTGTCGTGACACCAGAGTTCTTTGACAGAGCTCACAAAACTACAAACCCCAGAATTCCATAGCCTTGAACCATGGCAGTTTAAGTGGTATCAAAATGCATCATTTCTGCAATGCAGATGCAGCCACAGACAAAATGATGGTACTAGTAGCAGCAACTAGAAGCTGAGTTCCAGAGGCTGTAAAGCTACTGTGGCCTCAGCTGCCAGAAGGCAGAGGCAGAGGCAGAGACCTCCATCTCTGCAATGCACATGAACAGGGCTCCTAGCTCTTCACCAAATCTTCTACCTATGAAGCTCCTGAACAGCTTTTGACTAGCCCAGACTGGCTACTGATGGGCATGTGACATGAACCACAATTTCTAGTGTGGTTCAAAGAGATGAAGCAGGTGCTCAGGGGCACTGCCTCAGGGTGTCAGTGTGTTGAGCAACTTTGATGGAATCACAGTTCTGTCCCACCTCTCCCCCACAAAATAAATAAATAAATAAATAAATAAATAAATAAATAAAACTCACCAGGGCTCAGACCCCCCTCCCTTGGAAGCCCTATTTGCATCTAATCTTCCTATTGTTTTAGTTGTTGTGTGCCTTTCTGACTTCTGATGACCCTAAGACAAATCTATCATGGGATTTTCTTGGCAAGATTTGTTCAGTGGAGGTTTGTCATTGCTTTCCCCAGAGGCTGAGAGTATGTGACTTGCCCAAGGTCACCTAGTGGATTTCATAGCCAAGAGGGGAATCAAACCCTGGTCTCCCGAGTCATAGTCCAACATTCAAACCACTATTCCACACTAGCTCTCATTCCTCCTATAGTGAAAATAGAAAAAGTTAAAAGTATTCCCTATTGACAAGGCTGTCAAGTCGTGTCCGACTGTAGGGGTGGTGCTCATCCCCGTTACTAAGCTGAAGAGCCAGCATGGTCTGAAGACTACTCTGTGATCATGTGGCCAGCATGATTGCACAGAACATCCCACTGAAGTGGTACCTATTTATCTGCTTGCATTTGCATGCTTTTGAACTGCTAGGTTAGCAGAAGCTGTATCGTTAGAGACTTTAAAAACTGAACCATTATGTCTGTCTGTAAAACGACGAAAGGAAGCTTTTATCCTTTTTGCCACTTTATTTCCCAACCTGTTTCAGCAAATAGGCATTATTCTGTTTAGCAGGACATGTTTTGTATTGTAGAAAAAATGTGCATTAAAAAATAAGTTTTTGTGCCATTAACAACAGGGGCCTCAATCAGGAAGGAGGTTGTTTCTTAAAACAAACAAATGAGAAAAACATAAACAGATAATGAAAATGGCTATTGTTATTTTTTAGCCTCTAGTAATAGTATATTATTATTATTATTATTATTATTATTATTATTATTATTATTATTATTATTATTATTTCAGTATGGTGGATGATGTGTGTTGCAGTAGTTTTTACCATGCAGCAGAGTTGACAGGAAAAGCTGACTCTTCTTCTGCATGCCTCCAGACTTTTCTTCCCATCTGGAACCTGTTGAATCTCCTGCCTCAGCTCTCCAGCTGTCCAGGAGTCAGAAACTACTCAAGTTGTAAGCAAATAAAATGAAGCTTTATTGCTACAACTATTAAGCTATGTACAGTCCTTGGTTATTTACAAATAATTCCCTGCAACACCACACAGCGTTAAACCAGATGAAAACACCAACACCTTCCAGCTCTCACTCACAATGTTCAGACAAAGGATTTTGTCTCCCCCCAAGCTTCCAGCCACTTGGGTGTATCCCTCATTGTTGATTGGATGTGACTTATTTTCCCAGAACTTTAGTCCATCTTTAAGCAGAGGCTGGATGGCCATCTGTCAGGGATGCTTTGATTGGGAGTTCCTGCATGGCAGGGGGTTGGACTGGATGGCCCTTGTGGTCTATTTCAACTCTATGATTCTATGATTCTGATTCTATCCCCTGGTGCCTGTGTCATTGCCCATGTGACATCATGTGTTTATGAACAGTACTTTCTTCTTTCCCAAAACACCTTGTTGTTTTCCTCCTCTCTGGTGTCCTGTTTATGTCTGGTGAGACATTTGGTGTTTTCTGGCCTATCTTTCCCTCCAAGCCTTTTTCACAGGAAAGTTTTCCCATACATCTTGTACATTTCCACATCTGACTCTAAATCCCATCTACTATTTTCTGACATGCTGTTGTTGTTGTTGTTCTTAGCAATCACCTGACTGCTCCCTCTGTGACCAAGAAAGGAACTGCATGAAGATGCATCTAACTGAATTTCTGCAGGCATTGTCATATGCATCCAGCAATCTTTTTGCAGTGCAACTGCAGGGCTCGTTGGCCTCTAGAACATCCTACTTTTCATATTTTCTGAAAATGGTTGGGAAGTAAGGTGGCAAAAAGGATTAAAGGTTTCCTTTCACCATCAGATTTTGCAGGATTTTTCATCATTACATTAAAAACAAACAAACAAAAAACACCTGGGTTTGCTTCACAAATGTTGTCACACCTCAGGAACAGTGTCAATGTTACTTCAGTCAATCTCTCACTGAGTCGGTCTCTCTCACTTTCTGTGATGCATTGCATGGTCATACAAAACAAAGCATGATGACGGGCAGACTGGAGAGAAGTGTATGTTTAGTATCTTCCCTCTGGCTTCTTATACAGTGGAAAAATGAGTAGAATAAACCCCATGGGCAACTACACCCTAAAAGCCCTCAGGCTAGCTCAGGTTCATGTTGTACTGGGTGAGAAGCATAATGTTCTTGCTGTACAGGTAACATTTATGAGCTGCTGTTGCTCTCAGAAACTGCATCAATCTTACAGTATTTGGTAAAAATGCATTTTCCCAAGTCACAGTGATAAGTGGAGGTCTGGATTACTACATCATAGTCCAGCCCTCATGGTGCCCTTGCCCAAGGTCCAACAAATGCCCGGAGATCATAAAACCATCGACTTGGAAGGAGCATTGTGGGCCACTGAATATAACCCCTTGCTCAGTGCAGGATCTCGAACTAAAGCATCCTCAGCAGATAGCTGTCCAGCCTCTTTTTGAAGAGATCTAAAGAAGTGTACCCCATCATCTCTCTAGGCAATTGGTTCCATTGATGAACAGCTATCTACCCTTCTGTAACTTAAAATCATTGGGTATAGTTTTACAGGCCTTCCCTCTCCTCTCTGTGACAACCCATGAGATATTTAAAGAATACAATCTTGTCACCCCTCACTTTTCTCTTTACCAAGCTGAACATGTCCTGCTCCTTCAACCTTTCCTTATCTGTTTTATTCTCCATATCTCTTATCCTAGTTACCCATCACTGAACCTGCTCCAACTTGTCTCTATCCTTCTTAAAATAAGGCACCTAGAACTGAATACAGTACTCCAGATGAGGTCTGAACAACACAGAATATAGTGAGATGCTTACTTCTCACAGCTTGGAAACTATTCTTCTATTGATGCCATTTTTGCTTCTCACTGCTGGCTCATCTTCAACTTATAGTAAAAAGTCATAGCAAGGTCCTTTCCTCATTTAGTACTGCTGACGTATGTATCCCCTATCTTAGACATGTGCATTTCTGCCCAATGTTCTATTTTATCTAGGTCCTTTGGAGTACTGTTCTTTTCTTCCAATGTGTTAGCCACCTCTCCCAGTTTTCTGTCATCTGAAAATGTGTTGAGGATTCTGTCCACCCTGTCATCTAAGGGGGGCTGCAGACCAGGCGTCCGGAGCACCATGGGACCGCAGCCTCCACACCGCAGCGCTCCTGTGGTGACCCTAAAAGGACCTCCAAATTGGCGCTCCTTTTAGAAGACAGGGAAAGTGTGCCCTAAACGTGTAGGGCGCACTTTCCCTGTCTTTTCCGCCGCAGCGTGTGAGGACGCTGCAGCGGGAGGTTGCCCTCGGCGCACCAGCCGTGCGGAGGGCCGGCAGCTCCGAGGGCAACCTCGGGAAGAGGAAGGGGCACCGCGCGTGCGGCTGCCCCTCCTCTTCCTTGCCTCCAAGACGGCTCAATAAGCCATCTGCCGAGGCCCTTAGTCACTGATAAAAATGTTAAAGAACAATGGCCCTGAGGCACTCTATTTGAGACCTCTTTCAGTTTGAAGTGCAGTCATTGATGACAACTCTTTGGGCATAGCTTTCCAAGCAATTATGAATCCACCTGACAGTGTGTCCATTTATTCCACATTTAATCAGTCGGATAGTCAAACTATTGTGGCAGAGGAGTCTTATGAAATGCTTTGTTGAAATCTAGATAAATTACATCCATAGCATTCCCACCATCTATTAAACCAGTTGAAAGAAGATAGAAGATTTAAAAAGATATAAGATTAGTTTGGCAAAATTTGTTCTGGACAAATTCATGTTGACTCCTGCAGATCACTGCATTGTCATCAAAATACTTTCAGATAAACTCCTTTATAATCCATTCTAATATTGTTTTCTCTTTATGAGCTTAGGCTAACTAGCTGGCAGTTTTGCCTTTTTTTTTTTGGTCCTTTTTGAATACCAAATGTATGTAGATTTTTTTCTTTCCTCCTACCTCAAGAAGCTAAACCTGAGTACAGTATATTAAAAGCACAAGATTGTGAGTAAAAAAATGCCTCTTTAAAAAGAAGACTGATTCTCCCACTAGACTAGATGCACTTGTGGGCATCATGGGCAGTTCTTGCCATTCTAAGCTCCTGATTCAATGTAGTTTAAACCTCTGCTAAAGAGATTTAGCAAATGTCAATTATTTTTAACTAAACTCAGAAGGACTGCCCCTATTTCAGACTGCACTTTCAGCCTTACTTTCATAGCCTGTGAACTGAGGAGATTAATACAGCAATAATAAAACCGGCTTACCTGAGCCAGCTTAAAATTTTAAATGGGCAGCATCCTGATGTTATCAGAAGGATTTAGCCACTGAAATCACCATCCAGGTTCAGCCCAGCAAGCAGGAGCACCCAGCATGCTTCTTTTCGAAGCTGGGAGTTTTCTAGCTTTAAAAAATGGCTGCTAGAGTGCTTCTGGGAGCAGGGCTGGACCCGGGCAGTGATTTTGGCAGCTAAATCCTTCTGATAACATCAGGATGCCCCCCTTTTTAAATTTTAAGATGGCTCAGGTAAGCTGATTTTATTATCGCTGTGATAAGTTCCTGAATTGTTTTAGCTCATGATATGCCCATTGTATTATATGTTTGCCACTTTTCCTCTCCACACTTTCTGGTTGCTGTTTCAAGAAGTTTTGGAATTGTGACTACTTTTGATGTGACAGATGTCATGCACAATCAGAATCAAATCTGTTTTTGGCAAAGTCATATTTTAAAATATCATACTCTTGGGATGCTGCCAATTCATGCAGTCAGTCAAAGCAATGGACAAGTGTTTCAGCAGCACTGTCTTTCCACCCATTCCGCCTCCCTCCCTCCTTCCTTTGCACAAGATGAACAGTTACCTAGTCTTACTTCTTTACATGCATATATACTGTTCCTTTTGGATCACTGAGTACGGCCCCATTATAGAGCTTAAGCACCAGCATTAGTTCAGTTTTAACATGTATAAAATTTAGTAGCAAATCATTTATATTCATCAGCACACAGCAGTGGAACAGGAGAGTATGCTCTATTTGCCTTGGTTAATAGGCTTCAAGGCTGAATGGCCTCTGGTCCAAGGGGAAGAACAGGGCTGCTTTTGCTAACTGAGGTCCTTAGTATATTTGTTAATGTCACTATAGCATACACAAGGTTGAAACTGCTGCATTCTGGTAGCATAACAAGGTAAATTCTCCTATAATTGAAATAGATTGTTTAAGATAATTTGTTGAAGTTGAATTGTTGCTGACATCAAACATTCTCAGAATCCATTCAGCTGAGTTCTCAACGTCTGATTTATCAGTCTGAAGAACATTTGGTTCTTCACTGGATCTAATGTTCCCGTTAGAGATAGAAATCTTCATAAATTTTGTTCTAGCATGCACTGCTCTCCTCCCTGTGAGAATGTAATGAAAAACTGAGCACTTTTCAAACACTTTTCACAATCTTGAAACTATTTTGTGCAAAATAAATAAATAAATAAATAAAAATGGACATGATTTTAACAAGGTTTTGGCACAGAAAACATCATTTTCTATGCCTAAGCTACATTTGGGTGTGGAAACCCAGTTTGATGTTTAATTTTCTTTTCTGCTCAGGAACCTTGTATTCTCCACAGAAATGTTATTTATTCTGCAGAAAATGCCATTTTCAATGCAAAAAATAAAACATGCATTTTTACTCAGAATAAGTCCTAAACTATAAAGAGTCTAGGATGCATCTACACTGTAGAAATAAATGCAATTTGACACTACTTCTAGTGCGGTAACTCCATCCTATAGTGTGGGTTTGCATAATAGCAAGTTATCGCTTATCTTGTCACAACTTGGGGTCAGAGTCTTGGTTGGTCAATTATAATGTTG
>CM034701.1:253680617-253704210 GCA_020142125.1 Phrynosoma platyrhinos
TTGTGGTCAATTTATTATCCAAGAAAAGGCATGCGGACTCTTTTGTGCTGGTGAAATAAGTCCTAAACTATAAAGAGTCTAGGATGCATCTACATTGTAGAAATAAATGCAATTTGACATTACTTCTAGTGCTGTAGCTCCATCCTATGTAATCCTGGGATTTGTAGTTTTACAAGGCCTTTAGCCTTCTCTGCCAAAGTGTACTGGTGCTTTCCAAAACTAAAAGTTCCAGGATTTTTTTAGGATGGAGCCAAGGTAGTTGAACTGGCATCTACTGCATAGATGTACCCTCACCGATCTGGGATTCACCTTGTCAGAGTTTCCCAACATCCCTCCAAACAACCTGGGTTCTTGGAGTATTTTTTCAATATTTTCAAATATTTTTCCCAAACAGCTGTGGGATATGATAGTGCTGGATATCTACTCCAGGTATGAAATTACTGCATTGTTGTAGGCAAAACATTATTATTCCTTTTGCAGCATTCAAATATAGAGGAAGACAGTAACATTGACCTATCATACAGGTCATATGTGAGATATCAGGACAGTCATAGTGCCGTACAAAGACAGTAATATGAACTTATTTAAACATGCTTACCAAGGAGCATATGCAGTTGCCATTATACTAAGTCAGATTATATATCCATATAGCCAATATTGCCTACTCTGACTGATAATGGCAATCCTGTTTTTCAGGAATTTCCATTACTACTACCTTATCTCTTTATCTGAAGATGCAAGACTAAACCAGAGAGCTTCCATATGCAAAGCTTGTGCTCTACAGCTGAGCTGAAGTACTCTTAATAGTGTATTTGTTAAAAATATTAAGTTGTATGGCAGATGGTTAAACTAACCCTTATCACCACAGAGCAGAATGTTTGAACAATAGGAATGTACAGTTTTCTAAGCTTTCCTAAGTTTTTCATTTCATTCTCTACATTTCAGGAAGCATGCCAAATACATGAAATAAGAATCCCTATTGAATTGAAAGCCATATGTCCTTAGGATTTGGACCACAAGGTATAGTTGGATCAAGATGTATACATTATATTTGAGTAGCAACCATCCATTCTCCCTCTTTTGCCTTATCTGTCTTCCAGTCTATATTTCCAGTTTAAGGGGGGAGGGGAACCACGCAAGATGTTTTCAAACCATGTCTATTAATCATCTCTGAACTGTGGCCAAAATAAAAATGTACAGCATGGTGAAAATCTGTAAGTAGGTGAAGGAGGTCAGTCCTAATTAGCTAATAAGATACGGAGAAGGATTTACCATCTGGAAGAAAGCCGACAAGAGAACTAATTTTCCTGTTTTTACATGAATCAGTATGCACTGAACATACTCTAAATTTGCAGCTGGGAGCCCCCCCCCCTTTTTTTTTTCTGACAGATTTCTGTGTACATGTTTCTGGCTAAAGGTGACGGGTGTGTTAGCATTTCATAACAGCCTCCTGGTTAAGGCGTAAGCCTTTTTTTTTTTTTTTTTTTTAAATATATATATTTAGTAACAGAAAAACAATTGTATACAAAACACAACACAATCACAATTAATTATAAACATACATACATTTAAAAGCAAACATATTAATAACATACAGATACAGATACTTTTTCTGATGCTTATATATAAAATAAGGGCAGATTTCCTGGTTGAAATCACCTTATATTCAACTAATATTCCTGACTCTTTTTTTTTTTTTTTTTTTTTTTTTTTTTTTTTTTTTTTTTTTTTTTTTGTAATTCTATTTTGAGAACTCCTAAGTCGTCTTCTCATAATCCTCCTATAATAAAGATGGATTTAATCCTATCTTCTCACCTTGGTTCACTGTAAAGTTCTTGTTTCTTGGACCATAACTGATGTATATATATATATAAAAAAATAACTCAAACATTTTTGTTATTTAAGTCATATTTCTAACTTTCAAAAGATTAACAGTTTCTAATTATCAAGTGCTATTCCTTAATTATTGAGATCGGTTCTCATATTTTATTACCGGAAACCATTCATTTTCTGTTTTTTCCATTGATTTATCTTGGATTAAAGCAGTTAATTTGTCCATATTCATCATCTCCCAAACTTTAGTCATCTATTCTTTGATACTTATTATTTCTCTTTTCTTCCAATACTGGCATAAGTTATTTGAGGTGACGTTGTGAGATACAAAATTACACGTCCATGTTTCTTTTCTTTTTCCTTATCCAGATCTGAGGTTATATTTAATAAGTAAAATTCGGGTTTAAATGGGAGGTGGAACTGAAATATATCTGTTAAGGTCTCATGTATGCCTTCCTAAATTGCTATGGCTTCCTTACATTTCCACCATATGTGGAAGAGTGTATCTGGGTGAGTTTGACACTTCCAGCATTGTTCAGTTCTTGTTTTATATATGGCCTTGAGTCTTGTAGGAGATATGTACCACCTATGCAACATCTTTAGATATATATTTTTAAGATCCTGACAGAGGGTGAACCTTTGTAATCTTCCAGCTCTCCTCCCCCCCTCCCATTCTTCTAGATTTATACTTCTTCCTACATCTTGAGAACATTTGATCATAACCTGTTTTGTTACTTCTTGTTCTAGGCCCCTTTCATTGAGGGCCTTGTAGTACTTTGCAATATGATGTCCTTTGCTGTCTGTCATGACCATATCTAATTCTGTTTTAATGTTCTCAAACTCCTCTGCTTTTTTGTTGATTTTGAATCTTTTGTGTAATTGTACATACAAGAACCAATTATGTACTGTTCCTTCTGTTTCTAATTATTCTTTTGTTTTCATAACAGCCTCCTAGTTAAGGTGTAAGCCTATTTTTTTAATTTTTTTTAATAAAATAAGCAAAATTCTGTTGCAGTATGAAACTGGTGTATTAGTCACCAATCTTCAATAAGAAGCTTATCACATTAATTTTAAAACTAGCTTATCTGATCTGGTTTAAAATTTAAAGTGGGCAGCATCTTGCTATTATCAGAAGGATTTAGCCACTGAAATGGCTGTCCGGGTCCATCCCTGCTCCCAGGGGCACTCAGCACGCCTCTTTTTAAAGCTGAGAGTTTTCTGGCCCTGGGAGTGGGGATAGACCCAGGATGGACCTGGGCAGCCATTTCAGTGGCTAAATCCTTCTGATAATATCAAGATGCTGCCCGCTTTAACTTTTAAACCAGATCAGGTAAGCCAGTTTTAAAATTTATGTGATAAGCTCCTAAGAAGACGACAGGAAAAACTAACAAGGCACCCTTACAACCAATATATGAACAAATGTGTATCAATTTCATACCATTCTTAGAAGAGATGAAACCAAATGAACAAACATTATTACAAATGAACAAACCAAACATCATTTCACCCTGCCATGAAGGTCTTCAGGGTGACCTTGCACCCATGAGCTTGGCACAGAATCATAGAATCACAGAGCTGAAAGAGCCCCTATGGTCCATCACCTCCAATCCCTGTTCAGTGCAGGATCTCCAGCTTGCAATGATTCCCAAATTCTAGTTCTCCAGGTGTTTTGGATTTCAGCTCCCAGAAAACTCAACCATCTTGGCCAATGCTCTGGGATTCTGGGAGCTGAAGTCCAGTATGCCTGGAAGGCCAGATTTTGGGAGTCACTGAAGCATCCACAGCAAGTAGCCTATATATTGTGGGAACTGTAAATTAGTTCTTGGCTATTCTACAGGAGGGGAAGCTCATATAATTCTTTTATCTGAAGAAGAAAACCCCTACACAGAGAAAGCTGCTCTTATCTTCAGAAGCAGAGGTAGAATCCTTCCCCTTCAAAGCTCATTTTATAGGAGCTTGGTATGTGTATATGTATTAGTATGGAATAGGTTTCCATCATGTTATCTTCCACTGTCAAATAGTTGCTTTGAAAGGAAAACCAACAGTCATGTTGTTGTAGATTTCTCTAAGAAATTTAAAAAACATGAAATTAAGGTAATCAGAGATAGCAGTCCAAGGGGTGGAGCAGACAGGACAGGATAGCACAGGTTAAGCCCATGCTATTCTGGCCCAGGTGCTTACCCAGGCTGGTCCACGGGTTGGTGCAGGGACAGATAGATGTTTACAAAGGTGTGGAGTTTACATGGTGCCGAGATGGATGGATATTATTATTATTATTCTGTTTGTTTATATCCCGCCTTCCTCCCAATACAGGGAGTCAAGGTGACTAACAAATCTAAAACAGTCCAAGATAAAACAGTAGAAAACATTAAAAATACAAAGTTTAATTTTTTTTAACAATTCAAACAATTAAAAACATTACATTATTAAGACTTTACAGTTTAAAATTCTTTAAAACAAAAACAAAAACAAAACAGCACCCATGTCATGTGAAGACCTGGCAACATAAAAATGTCTACCTGCTGCTGGAAGGACAGCAGGGATGGAGCCATCCTGGTTTCCCTAAGGAGGGAGTTTCAGAGCAACTACTGAGAAGGCCCTTTCTCTTGTTCCCACCAAACGCACCTGAGAAGGCAGTGGGACAAGGCAGTGGAACAAGAGAGGTCATCTCTCCTGATGACCTCAATACTCTGCAGGGCTCATACAGAGAGATATGGTCCTTCAAACAGCCTGGACCCAAGCTGAATAGGGCTTTATAGGTCAAAACCAGCACTTTGATTTGTGCCCGGGAACGGACTGGCAGCCAACTGCAACAAGGGAGCTGTATGTTCCCTGTAACCAGCTCCAGTTAACAGCCTGGCTGCAGCTCTTTGGACCGGCTGAAGTTTCTAAGATATTTACATAGCACACGATACTGGTGAGCACTGCTTATGTTGTTGCACCATTGCTCATATTCAGATGCCCCCCATCGTTATGTCTGACACATTCATACAGCCAGACATCCCATTTCTGGATCAGACACTGTCACTGGAGGGATTCTTAGTAAAAGCAACAGCACAGTAAGGTAAGGAGTATGCAGGGCTGCCTAACAGCTAGGGTTTGCCATGGAATTTCCAGGAAACTCTGCAGTAAATCGGGGGTCAAATTACCCCAGGGAAAAGGCTGTTTACCCCAGGATCAGGTGAGATTCACCTGATCCACATCCAGTCTGGCAGAATCAAGCACAATCCTGCCCCCAGGTTTTTGGCCTGCATTGTCTGAACTGGATGATGTGAGGCCAGGAGAACATAGGGCTTTTGGCTTCTGTGGACAACCCCTAAAATAAAAAGGAAATGCATGGGGTAGATGAGGTATGGGAGGACTCAAGCAGCACTTCTAAAACTAGCTAATGACACATCCAAACTGGTAACTAGTGCAGTCTGCTACATTTAATTTCACTTTGAGCTGCCTCTTCCATTTTCCACATCCACACACTCTTTTAAAAAAGATAAATAACATGTATGATCTTCTTTCCATTAATTATTGTGCCAAATGATATCACACAGAAATACGAAACCACAGTATACAGTATTTGTAGTTTTACACAGTCTTTAGCCTTCCCTATCAAAGTATGTTGGTTCCTCATGAAACTAAAAATCCCAGGATTCTGTAGGAGGGAGCCATGGCAGTTAAAGTGGTCTCACACTTAATTATAGCTACAGTGTAATGCACTCTGAATAAAGACAATTTTGCATCTCAGTGGAAGATTGAGTAAGGGCCTTTGCAGACTGCCAGAAACAGTGCAAATTGCGTCCACTTTAAGGGTTAGGGTTAGTGCTAGGGAATCATGGGAATTGTTTTTCCCCCCGAGACATTGAGCCTTCTCTGTCAGAGAGCTCTGGTGCCACAATAAACTACAGTTCCCATGATTCCCTAACCTAACCCTAACCCTTAAAGTGGACTCAATTTGCACTATTTCTGGCAGTCTGCAAAGGCCCTAATATGAGCAAATCTAGACTCCTTCTGTCTGTGGCTGGGCCTCTCTCATGTGCCCAGCCAATATGCCTATGATGGTGGCAGGTTCAAGAGAATGATTTCTCCCAAAGATTTTAAAACCTGGGCATGCCCATACTATAGATGTATGAGCTGGCTGAGACTGTAGTTCATACTGTTGAGATTCAGGCAGGTTTTCATTGTAGAAAATTATCTCATGCACATCTGGCACTTGTATAAACGATCTCAAAAGGCTATATTGTTACAAAGAAGAGCAAACTACTATTTTGGTCTTAATTTGGTGCTTTGAGATTACTGATAAAACTGATAAAACATGCTGTGGAGATGTGTGAACCCTGTAAGGTGACTCTGAAGTTATGAGATGTAAACAGAAACAATTTGACCTTTGACAGATTGCTTACCTATGTAATGTTTGTGGTGTTACTGCAAATGTCAAGCTTAATCAGATGTGAAAGGGGCAAAAATAACTGACTTTATAGAGTTAAGCCAAACATAACCCAGTAGTAAGTCTGTTATTGAACACAGAGGTGAGGGACTCAATTACTGATTCCAACAGAGTATGGATACAGTGTGCATGATCCAAAAGTTAACTTTCTGATGCATCAAAGGTCAACCTGAAATAGTAATAGTATGCCAAATTAAATTTCTGGGGAAGTTCTGTACTCCATTAGTAGATCTGGAAAAGTGTAATTGTAATCCACACATGTTCATGCTCAAATAAGAAAGAAATCATCTAGACTGGTGAAATAAATCAGGAGATCATGATTTTTTTTCTCAATTACCTCTTTGTTTCCAAGATCAAAAGAACACACTGACAATTCCAGTTTGTATCAGGCTCTTCTCCTGCTTTCATGAGCCTTCCTGTTCCTACCATCAAGTGGGTTTATGTAAAAATAAACCTAATGTTATGATCTCTGGGCCAGCCACCAAACACAGCCATCCTGGTTTGGCCCTTAGCCCCAGCAGATACTGGCTGCTTTCCAAAAGGTTGGAGAGCAGGCATAGGACGTTATCACACGTGGGCCAGAAAGCGATAATAAAGTGGAAATGAGGCATTCTGAATATAAACCAAAAATAAACCTTGATTCCGCAAATGGCTTTCACACGTAATTACCTTAATTGTGAAATTACAGTAAGCGCATTTAACGTTCACACAGAAGTGAGAAAAGCCCATAAATGTACTAGAAATGATCTTATTGCACATGCGCAGATAGAGGAATGCTCGCCGTGGAACCATGAGAAAAAGCAGGGAAATGCTCCCAAATGTGCATTTGCTTTTCACATTACGGTAAATGCAAAATTACTGTAATTTCGCAAATGCATTTCTCAAAACTACCGAATTTCAAAAGATCTTGGATAACACCAGTTTCTGTCCAGTTTCTGTGCGATGTCATGTGAAATCGTGAGGCACAAATCCAGTTTCTGTTTGGGATTTGTGTGGATTAACCAGCAGATTTCCGCATGTGATAACGTCCATAGTTATACCCTTGCATTAAAAAGGAGATAGGAGAGGCCCTCAAAATTACAGGCCGATTAGTCTAATAGATGTGGTGGCTACAATCTATGCAAAATTCTTACTGTTGAAATTAGAGGATTGGGCTGAGCAAAATGTGATTTTTAGTTGCAGAACAGGCAGGCTTTCAACAAGGAAGAAAG
This sequence comes from Phrynosoma platyrhinos, assembly GCA_020142125.1. Lineage (NCBI taxonomy): Eukaryota > Metazoa > Chordata > Lepidosauria > Squamata > Phrynosomatidae > Phrynosoma > Phrynosoma platyrhinos. Next base: position 253,688,100 of record CM034701.1, read on the forward strand.
ACTGTGGATAACTGTTTCACTCTTCTACCCCTGATTTCAAAATATTCTACAAGAGGTAGAGGACTTTACACAGCTTTAATAGATCTAAGAGTGGCTTTTGATTCAAGTAATGGGAATCTTCTGTGGCAATATTTTTTAAAGACTAATATTGACAGGAGACTTCTCTTTCTAATAAAGGAGCTCTATATAAATACCAGTCTACAAGTTAGAGCGGGTGCTAATCTGGCTCTAACCAATAAGATTCTTACTTTCAAAGGTGTTCTGCAGGGCTGCAATTTGGCCCATTTTCTTTTTAATGTTTATATTAATGATATTGGTTTAGATTTGTGTGGTGTGGATTTTCATATGCCCAAAGTATGGGATAGAGCTGTTGTCCTTTTATATGCGGATTATATTATTTTATTTTCCTATACTGTGATAGGCCTGCGTAGATTGTAGAGAAAGTTTAGCACTTATTGCCAGCTCAATGATTTAGTAATTAACAACAGCAAATCTAAAGTTGTCATTTTTTGATAAAAAAAAAAGGAAAATTCATAAATGGTGTATAGATTCTAAAGAGGTTGAGCAAGTGGAAGTTTATAATTATCTGGGCATTAACATTTGCATCTAGAGGATCCTGGGCTCCACAGATAAAGAAGAATGAATTGAAAGCATTTACATGTATCCATACTTTAAACAGGTTATTGAATTTTAAGTATCCCTGCTCATTTTATCCTGTTTTAAAAGTATATAAGGCAAAGGTTTTGCCAATTTTGATGTATGGCGCAGAAATCTGGGGAATCAATACAAATATGAAAATTGAAAGAACTGAGAATAATTTTTTTAAGACTGACATTGAGGGTGGCAAGAAGTACTCCAGCACAAGCAATTAGAGCAGAATTTGATATGGCAGCTATTTCTGATCTCTGTTTATTTTGGATATTTAATTATTGGATCAAGTTATAACAAATGTGTGATGACAGGCTACCCAAGTTATGCTTAATTGAACAGGAGAATAATCTTACATCAACCCCCTGGTTTTTCAACTTTTCAAAAAGTGTTTCCACTGTGGGTTTCAGTGTAATGGCCATTAGAAAGATCAATAGAAATGCTGGAAGCATGTTTAAACAAAGAGTGCTTGACATTAGGGCTCAAACGGATCTAGCTGCTCTGGCCTCAGTGAAATCCTTGAAATAGCTATCAAGGACCAAAACATTCTTCCAAGAAGAAAAATATCTGCTTTTTCCTATGAAAAGAGAACATTGGAAGGCTTTTGCCAACCTTAGCTTTGAGTAAATGAATTCAAGAGTGATCCAGGGAAGATACCAAGGTATCCCTTTTCTTGATAGACTGTATATGTGGGGCACCTAATGCTGAAGGTCTTGCAAATTATCTGCTGCACTGTCAATTATAATGGTACTAGAGAGCAATATCTGGCTCCTATCCTCAGAAATGTGAGGGAAAGGGATGATGAAAGCAAGATGTCTCTGCTATTACAATGAGTAGAGCCTTTCATAACTCATAGGATTGCCATGTTTGCAATGAAAGCAGTTATTTTATGGAAGCAAGAAGTAGATAAGGGCCTCAAATAGACTGTTGTACAAATTATAAGTGGGGCGTAACCAGATTCAAATCTGATATTTATTTTATTTTTTATTTGAAATGGTCTGAAGACTTATTCAATAAAAATGTATTCCCAGCAGATCCCTGATTCTCTGGTCTCCTAGGTCACCCTTTCCCACTCCTGCTGAGCTCAGCAGACCTCCTGAGACCATATAGTCCAGTTGCCACCACCTAGTGAATTATGATGAGCTCTCTTATAACACATTAGGACTCTGAAAGAGATTTGTAGTTTCATCCCCTTGTTAACTTAACTAAACAATAACCAAGGTAAAGGTGTGTGGAAGGAGTATAATGGACAGCCTAGGTACTTTTAAAAGAAAAAAAAAACACGTTTATTCTAACTAAAGGTTTCTATGGCAAACTAGATATCACTCATACAAGACCTCTTGTCTCATAGGCACAGAAATATAGTTACAAAATATCAGTCATTTCAGTCAAGCCAAGAAAAATAAACCAAAAACCTGTGCACCACCAACACATAATCCTAAACCTACTTACAAGCTCAGATGGGGTTTGTAGTCCTTGATGTTTCTGGATGCTGGGAGAGTGGCCTCCATAGCCTCAGCTCTGACCAACATCCTTTAGGCCTGCCTCTGGGCACATGGCCCAACAGCTAGCCAGGCAAACAAAGGGAAGAGCACATGGTGGGAAAGCCCTTTTAAAATCCTGGAATCATCTAGAAATTCCTACCCAGCTGGTTGGCTACCTGGCGTTATGTCACCTCTGATGTAAACTTTCAGCGTGTGATGTCAGCCCTTATTAACATGGATCTTTCTTCACCCTTTAACCCTTTGTTGTCTGGGAGAAGTCCTCAAATGACTAGGGGGGGACCCCCAGTCATTGCACACACCCCAAATCCCTGACAATTTGGGATGAACTGGAAGTTGGAATCAAACTGGCTGGGATTTCATCCTGTAGAAAAGAAAGAAGGTAAACAGAAATGTATCAACACAGACACACCCAAATTCCATTTGTCTGGGAACATCTGGAAAGTGGGGCCATACTGGCTGTGATGTCATTTTGTAACCTATGGGGGAAAAAAGGTTAAGCAGACATGTAACACACTGTTCCACAAGTAAACTAACATGTCATACATCAGAATTGCTAAGTGAATCAGTAGAGTTTGTTCTGGAGTGTCAGTCTAGCCTAGCTGACATGTTGGAAGATAATTGTGAGATGCTGCAATGGTTATTCCTGGTGGTCTTCCAGTGGAAGAGCCCCAGGATGTCTACAGTAATTCACTGGGGTGGGCCATTTGTGTTGAGAAGCCTTTCAATCATGCCCTGTGGTCTTTGTAACCTCTATCACAAATTGAAACCACTTGCACAGTTTAGGTAACTAGGCTTTTTTCTCATTGACTTGGGCCTTTGCAGACTGCCAGTTTGTCCTAGTACTGTAAACTTTTTTTGTCCTTGAAGTAGGCTGAATGTCCTCCCCTGCTATCTTCAATGCAGCTTGGAGACTCTGATCTCCTTCCAGTTCTGTCCAGAGCTGCTGTTGATCCTGGAGTGAAGGGCTTGTCAGAGACTCTTGCTGCATTCTGATGAAAGATGTTCTCTGTTCAGAAACAGAAGCAGTATTTGCTGGTGTCTGTAGCTGTTGCCCCTTTCCCTTGAGAATCTCAGCAATCATCTGTCCAGTCCCTGCTCCCTCAGTCACTGTTGGCACTGGAGTGCGCACTGGGTTTTGCACTGCTGTTTCTTCCCTGGGCGATTCTGCAGTCAGTGTTGATGACTTCTCTGTTGTAATAGACTCCTGTTGCAGATGAGCAACAGTGTTCTCTTTTGGTGTCTCTTCTGTTGTAGTAGATACCGGTTTCAGGTCAGCAACAGTGTCCTGTCTCTGATTGTGTCCATTTTCTATTGCAGACTCTTCCACCCCCATGAACAGGACTGGTTCAGATGGGTTGAACACAGCACACTGCAGTTCAGATAAAAGCTGTTGAGCAGACTGAAGTGTATACTGAAAGTCCTCCTGGTTCCACAGAACTGCTCTTAGACTTCCCTCAGAATCCTCTTCCCCCATGGCCACTGTGCATGTTCCCTCCACATCCGCCCCTTCTGCCACTACTGGCACTGGGCTGCTAGCCAGAACTTGCAACTCTCTCATCTCACTGGCCAGGTAGGACTCACTGGCTCATTTCTCATCTCTTCTGTTGAGATGACTGTCTCCTGCAGAGCCTGTACCCGCTGACTGCCAACTGAGGACTCCTCTGTCCTCTGTCGATTTATCCTGTTGTCTTGCACCTGACTCTGTAAGCTGTACATCATAGACTCAGCTGATTCTTCCCCTTTGGGCCGTGATGAGTCAGGTGGGTGTAAAGGAGATGCTTGGGCACACATGGAAGCATGAGGGAGGTTTCACTCAGATCTTGCTTCCCCAGCCAGGGTTGCTGCTGTGTCTCCCATGGTGTTTTGTGGCCCCAAGTCAGTTGTATCCCAAAGGGACAACACCTGCTGACTGCTCACTGTTGCCTCTTCTTCTCTTAGGCATGTTGCCTGTAGTGCCACTGATTGCTGTAGACCAGGGGTAGGCAACCTAAGGCCCAGGGGCCGGATGCGGCCCCCTGAGGCCTCTAGACCAGCCCCAGGCCAGTCCTGCCACCGCCGCTGCCGCCGCCCCCCGCCATGATGATATTGATTATTGTTGTTATTACTTGTTCTTGGGGTTTTCTTGGCAAAATCTCCACAGGGGTTTTGCCATGGCTTTTCTGGGGCTGACAGAGTGTGCATGCATATTTTTTAATTTTTTAACTTTTTTTAAAAAAAATATTTATTTATTTATTTATTTATTTATTTATTTTGGGTGCTTCGGCCCCCCAATTGTCTGAGGGACAGCAACCTGGCCCCTGGCTCCAAAAGGTTGCCTACCCCTGCTGTAGACAGTGAAGTTGATGTGGTACTTGAAACTTAGGGGCTTTGCAGACAGGTCTAAAGGGCCAGCCTGGGTGTGGAATTGGAATGGGGCAGCTGCACGTCAGCTGCCCCGACTCCACCCTAACCCTGTCCTGATGCCGTGCAGCCATTCACATATACACTGCACCAAAAAGGCACGAAAAAGCGGTCGCCACCATGGCTGAAAGGGTGACCTTTTGCTACCCCAAAAAGGAGCGCATTTTGCCATTCTTTTGGGGGTAGCAAAAGGGAAGATTGAAGCCATGGTGTGTGGTTGCTGCAGCCCTGACCCATCGCTCCCAGGGGCAGTTCTGTGCTGCCCCTTTAGGCAGGTCTGCAAAACCCCTTAGTCTGGGTTAGGGTGGGCCTAGGATGGTGTCTGTTCTTCCACAGCACTTGCGTGACATGGAGGAACAAATCATCTCCTAATATTGCAGGGCATTCAAAGTAACTGTATACTGCAAAAGTCCAATAAACTTTTCATCTCGTGTGCTGTATAGAATAGTAGGGACTGGGACTGAGGTTGCTCTGAAGCGTCTCACCATGTATTTTATTGTTGCACCAGAGCTCTCTGACAGAGAAGGCTCAATGTCTCAGAAAAAAAATGCAATTCCCATGATTCCCTAGCACTGAACCAGGTCAGTGCCTCAGTTTAAAGTGCACTATTTCTGGCAGTCTGCAAAGGCCCCAAGTCTCTGTAAGCCACCACCTCCCTGTTAGCAATTAATAATGAGTGTTTTCTGTGCGCAGGAACCAAGATGGTATCAAGATAGACTGCCAGGCCATGGACAGTCAATTTAGGGTGGGAGGTGAGCAACAAATTGATCAGTTTTGGGTTCTGGTCACACTGGGCCTTAAGATGGCCTGTTTGATCACAGGAAAAGCATTTGTGTGCTCTTGTCCTTGAGTTGGCCCTGCTGGTAAGAGGAGGATAGTTGAAGTAATTGGGGTTGATGAGGCTGAGGCTGTTGAGAGTGCTGAAGTGTTTTAGAAGGGTTGCTTTTGGGTGCCTGGGTTTGAGAGACATCCTTGTGTGGAAAGTGATGTTCTGGTTGATTTTTCCTGTTATTCCCTGCAGGAGAGTTGAGATACATAAACTCTCCCCTGAACTCCCAATATTGATCTGCAGCTGCTGTAGCCTCTTACAGCATCTTGGGTTCCTTGTCCAACACATTGGTGGCAAGATCTGGAGGCATATATGACATAAACTATTCTAAGTCAAAGTGGAAACAGATGTCCTCCACCTAAGTTGCTTTGACCACTTGCAACCAGATTTCTCTTCTCCGTTGAATGGCAAATGTTAGATCAGAGTAGGAGGCTCCCTGTGTTTTTGGTAGTCAGTCTATAGCACTTCCATCTCATCTCTGGAGTGATTCTCAGCAGCCACCAAGCCCTCTTGAAAAAGAGTTGAAAATTCCCCATCTCATTAAGTGTCATGCTGTTTTCAACCTCTCAAAGGACTCCAGAGAGTTGGGGGTGAAATTTGTCCATGCGCTGGTCTTCAGGGATGCCATGATGCATACAGGGTCTCTGGAAACTTTCAAAAAAAGCTTCAAAATCTTTGCTATCCCTGCAAAGGGAAAATCTGCAAGGCTGAGGAGGAACATAGGGTTGTCCTCTGTCCCCTGCAGGTGAAGGCTGAGACCTGAGCTGTTGGACTTATTTGTCCTTTTCATTCAATTTTCTGTCTTTCTCAGTCAACTGGCATTGCATGTCACTTAGCTTAGCCATCATTTGATGGCTGGGATGCCATGATGGATAGGAATGACCAACCTGGCAAAGTAGGTGTGGAGGTTCCCTCCTCAACAACTAGAATATCAGAGGTAGAGATAGACTGAGTTCTGGGCCTCTGCATAACAATGAATTTGCCATTCCTTAGAAACATAAACTAACTAGTCTACTGTATACTATGTGGCAAATATAAAGTATCACTTCTGTCATGTGGCTGGTAAGCAAAAAGCAGTGAGATGGAAGTGTTGTTCAAAGGAGGAAAACTATTTTCCATTTCCCTTTTCATAACATTTTTGGATGAAATTAGGCCAGCAAGTCAGTTGCTAAAAATATACAAGTCATGAGTCAAGTTGCCAAGTGAAATCCATGTTGAACTCATTTAAGCAGCTTGAATCAGACTTGATCAGTCTACAACACTGCTAAGCTCTGGTCACAGTTTATTGTTCTTTCCTTCCAAGTTATGTAAGGTGCCCTGGAGAACCTGGAAACTGGGTGTGATAGTAAGAGAAGTGAAAAAACAGAAGAAGGAGTTGATTCCCTAACAGCAGGCTCCTATGCATCACTAAGGTTTGGAAGCAGGTCAAGATGGGTAGGGATGGAGGGTGGAATCCAGTTCTTTTCTTTGTTAATTCACATACTCATTCTTGCACCACTGACAGTCATCAGTTCTATTTGTTTGCTGACTTCAAACTGGAAGGTATTGGCATATTTCAGTTAACAAATCTCTGAGAAAGACGCTCCTTTTTGCAAAGTCTTTCCATGACTATCCAGTCCCTATTTTTCATTCTTATCCTTTTCTCTAGGTTGAAATTTGTTTTTTTTTTTTTAAATCAGTCTCAGCATTGGGAAAATAATGAAGGAGGGCTGGAGAAACTCAATTTTTTGATGTTGTGGAAAATCTCTTCATTAAACACTGTAAGAAAGCTTGAAGTGGGAAAGAATAGGATCTTACTCTGTCCTTTGATTCCAGAGACATGATGAACCATGAGAATGGATGTCTAGCTTGGAAAATTTCAGAGACAAATGGAAAGAATATTTTAAAAGCTCATACACTATAGCCTAACTACTACCTAAGATTTATTTTTTGCTCAGTAAATATATACCCTGCTTTTCCATTATAGTAATGATGCTGAGAATATTGCTGTTTGTTTGTTTGTTTATATATTTAAAAACAACAACAACTTTGTTCCCTTCTTCTTTTTTTTGCCTTGTATATAGCTTAGGAGTCTTCCCCCCCCCCCCACTCAAAAATTCCATCATATTCTGAAAAGGTGAAGGAAACAGAAGATTGGCACCTGTCTTCTTTCTGTCTTAGGCTGATTCAAGAGGAACCTTCTTCAGAGCCTGGTTAGAAAAATTTAGGAGGGGAATGCATAGTCTCTTCCTTTCAAGGTTTAGGAGAGAGTCAGTGTGTTTGGCCATCAGTTTTTAGAACTTTAACAATACATACACACACACATTGTTTAATCCCTGTTTTGCTGTTTGTGAGTACCAACAGGATCTGGACTAAAATCAAATTATTTAAAAAACAACAACAACAAAACAAGACTACTTCCTCACTCACTGTATTCTTGCCCCTACCCTTGCCACATTTTTCACCTTTATTTGACTTCTGATGGTTGTGAAGGGGGAGATAAACCAAATTAGTAACAAATAGAAATGAAAGGATATATGGCATTTGGAACTCATTTCTTAATCTGACATTTATGGCCTTGCTAGTAATGAATGGAATAAATGAGTCTCATTCATTTCACTTTTCCATTAAAGAGCCCACAAGATTATTCTTAAATTCTTCTTCTTATGCCTTGGTAAGTTTACCAACACACATAACCACTCGTCATGCTATTGTTGCTACACACTCTTTTCACAACACCATTGTGTATATTTTTAATGTACATAGGAGTTAGGTCATAATTAGGGATGGCGAAAATTTCATTTCATTTATTTAATCAGAGTCAATCAAAAATTGAATATGGGTAGAAAGTGAAACTGGCATATTTGTCCTACACTGATCAGGAGTTCGGAATATGTAACTATAGGGGAAAAGGAAACTAACCAATTTCGCCACCACCAAAACAGATCATGATAGCTGTGCCCATCTGGAAATAGGATTTTTAGTTGACCATCCAAAACATACCCTGTGCAAGATTGTGTTCTTCTAATAAATGCAAATAGATTAGAGATGGTCAGAGCTTGGGGAATTTTATTTTCAACTGCAGCTTGGTGAACCCCTCATCTAGCATGACTAGTAGGAGTTGTACTCCCCAAAATAACTTTTCATAGCTTGGGACATATTCACACTGCAGAAATAAAGCAGTTTGTCACCACTTTATCCATGGTATGTGGGATTCTATCCTACAGAATCCTGGGATTTGTAGTTTGGTCTCTGGCAGATCAGACTGAATAGCTCATCAAGCCACAAATCCCAGGACTCCACAGGATGGAGCCATAGTAATTAAAGTGGTGTCAAATTGTTTTATTTCTGCAGTTTGGATAATCCTCAGAGAGTGAGGACGTTTTCACACGGGGCTTTTTGAGGAGGCTAGCCGGCCTCACTCCGGCCCCACTCCGTCTCCATTTTCCGTGTGTTCACACACACGCGGCGGCAAACCCCGCCCCTCCTGACGTCATCCCGGCGTCACTCCGGCGGAGGCAGGCTAATTCCTGGCTAACGCTGGCTTCAGGTAAAGCCGGGTGGCAAAAGGAATTAGCCTTTCGGCGGCGGAGTCATTCCGGCGTCGGCGGCACGGGGATCCAGCCGGCTTTAGGGGAAGGACTCCAGCCGGCTTTAGGGACCCCGTGTGAAAACGTCCTGAGAGTCTCTTACTTTCTTCCCACCACCACCACTGTCTTTATTCATGTTACATGCCAAGGTGATGTGATAAAAAGTTGGCAATACTTTTGTTCAGTGCCTTTGGATAAAGAAGAACCTTCAAGATAACCAAAAGTGAAGCAGTTTGTGCAGACTCTCGGAACCGCAGACTTCTGTATCAGTATCAAGGGTGCAGAGCTTGAAAGTAAGAAATAATTTGTTACATATAAGCAATTCTGTTTTCCAGTAATTAAAGTCTAATCTGTACAGCAGAACTACTGCACTTTGACACTGCTTTAACTGTCATGGCTCAAGGCTATGGAATTCTGGGATTTGTAGTTTTATGAGATATTTAGCATTCTCTGTCAGACAGCTCTGGTGCCACAACAAACTAGATTAGACCTTAGTTAATAATTAAGACAGATTCAGTTACAATACCAGCAAAACTCAAAAAAGGATAACATCAACACTTTTGTGGTATTCCTGTAATGTTTAGTTATAGGAGTAGTCTCACTAAATGGTGGAGTTCAAATATACAGCTGTGTTACTCTGTAAGATCAGTATGTAAGAGATCTTGTAGCATCTTTGAGACCTGAAAGAAAGAGCTTGGTAGCATGAGCTTTTATAGACTTAAATCTACTTCTTCAGATACATTTGGTGGAGTGGAAAGTCAGGGACAAATCTGTATATGTCATTAGTGTGTAAGAATGTCAATTCAAATTCAGAATCCTTTGTGTATAGTAATGAAGTGGCAGGTCCAGTTTTAACTATGGTTATTGGTGGACAAATGCAGTAGAAGCTGTAGCCCAGGGGTAGGCAACCTTTCCCCTTTAAGGGCCGAGGGACTTCAACTCCCAGAATCCCAGGAGCTATTGGCCAACATGGGACTATTGGCCAACATGGCTGAGGCTTCTGGGAGCTGAAGTCCTTCGGCCCTTAAAGGGGAAAGGTTGCCTACCCCTGCTGTAGCCTGTAGGTGAAGAGAATGGGTTAGATCAGGGGTAGGCAACCTTTCCCCTTTAAGGGCCGAGGGACTTCAGCTCCCAGAAGCCTCAGCCATGTTAGCCAATAGTCCAATGTTGGCCAATAGCTCCTGGGATTCTGGGAGCTGAAGTCCCTTGGCCCTTAAAGTGGACAGGTTGCCTATCCCTGGGTTAGATAGTGTTGAAATGTGTGCAGTGTGCAAGGAAACCATTATCTTTGTTCAACCCATTACTGATGGACTGTAGTCTGTGGATGAATTCCAATTCTGCTGTTTTTCTTTCCAATCTTCCTTTGTAGTTATTTTGTTGCTGTTCTGAGATCTGAGATGGAATGTCCATAGATATTCTACCATAATTTTTTGTGTATTCCCATTCCTAATGTCTGATTTATGTCCATTTATCCTCTGGTTCAGGGACTGGCCTGTTTGCCTATTGTAGAGTGCTGGAGGATATTGCTGACATAGTATGGTGTAAATCACATTGGAGGATGAGCATGTGAAAATTTGCCCAATACTTTGTAGGTGTTGTCATTAAGTCATATGACAATAAATATATGGGCAGAGTTAGCATCTTGGTTTGTGGCAAGGCTTTGTACCAGTGTTCAGTTCTGCATTGCATGTACTGTAGGTATGTAAATGGTGGAGAAGAATATCACATGATTCAAGTGCTAGTTCATACTGTTGATTCATTGTGTTTCTGGATATTGAGGCGATCATTCATTGAAATGAAGGAGATTGTGGTTTGTACCATAGGCTACTGACCTGTGGAACTGAGATTTATTTTAGAGTAACTTTGAGCCTCTGCAGACAGGCGGCTCAGGGCCACCCCGGGAAGCAGTGGATCGGGGCCAAGGCAACCCCACGCTGTGGCCCTGGTCCTCCCTTTTGCACCCTGAAAAGCTCTTCAGTGCGCTTTCAGCACAGCATGTTTAAATGCTGTGCCAGAAGGGTGTCTTGATGCTGCGTGTCATACATAGGGCTGCACAGTGTCAGGACAGTATCAGAGTGGGGTTAGGGCAGCTGGTGTGCGGCTGCCGTGCCCAACTCAACCCCCAGGCTGGCCTTTTGGAGCGGTCTGCAGAGGCCCTAAAACTAACTATGCAATTCACTTTTGAAAACTAGGGTAGATGACGAGCTTTTTTAATAGTTGTAACTATGACAGTCAAATTCAAAGACATAGGTGTGTTAATCTGGAAAACAAGTATGCAAAGGGAGCTTGTAGCATTTTTGAGACTAACTGAAAAAAAGAAGATTGTAGCACGAGCTTTCTTAAACTTGAGCCTACTTCCTAACATGCATCTGAGGAATTAGGCTCAGGTCTATGAATGCTCATGCTACCAGCTTCTTTCTTTCAGTTAGTCTCAAATGTGCTACAAGATGGCTTTGCATACTAACTATGGGGCTCTGCAGATGGCACAAAGCACCGTCTTGAAGCCAGGATAGGGGAGGAACAGCTGGATGCTGGACGCCCCAACCCCTTCCTGAGGACGTCATCAGAGCGTGTGCCATTGCACCCAGCAAGCGCTCTGATGACGTCCTCCCGGTGCAGCATCCAGACACGCTGTGCCGGAAGAGGCGCAAAAGAGCCAAATGGCGGCACTTCGGGTGTCCTTTTCGGTGCCTGGGAAAGGAGTGTTATTTTGGTGCTCCTTTCCCAGGAGCCAAAAGGGAGGATTGGGGCTGAAGCGTGGGACAGTCTTGGCCCCAATCCTCCACTTTCCAGTGTGGCCCACGGCTGCCCGTCTGTATCCCCCCTATGAATGTTAATATTTTTGAGCACCTTGGAAAAATACCCAAACTGTTTTTTTAAAAATGTAACTTTCAGCTTTGACATGGTGGATATACACATTGAAAAAAATGGGGCTACACCCCACCTCCTAGAAAACTGATAAAAACATCTTTCCACATTTGTCTCTTCCTCATTTTACCATCTAGTCCTCCTTACCCCTGCCATCACCTTATTATGATATACATTCAGGCAGTGATGTGGTGGGAGAATGAGGATCCATATCATTAGACAGAGTGTCAGAGATGTTGAGCTAGGTATTACAAACAAGTAGAGGAGGAAGTTAACAGGACTGCAATTTCAGAAAACGCTCTCATGTTCTGTGTGAGATACAGTTCTCCCTTGAACTGAAATTGGCCAAAATCTCTCTGATGGAGAAGGCTCCAAGAGCTCTGCCTTTCTAACCTCTCATAGGATATCAGGGATCTTCAACAGTACAAGCAGTGGCAGCTGCCTACAGATTGCAGATTGCACTATATGAGGTCCATTCTCCATATAAATTGCTATGGAATATGGGGGGGATCAGTCCTGAGTTTTATTTCTTTATCTAGCATTTTATAGGGATTTTCAGAGTGCCTGTGAGTTTAAAATGCTGTTATATAGTGAAGGATGAAAAACAGATTGCTCCATTTAAAAAGTTTCAGGGTGATACCTTTTGACTGGTTTCGATAAAATCAACATTTCTAATCTGAGCAAGGCTAATGTTTAAAACAAGTTGAGTGGGACCAGGATAAAGTCCCTTTTTACAGTTAGGTTTAATTTTTAAAATGGGCACCAGAGCAACTTTTTCTCACCTCAAAAAAGCTACAAGATGGTGTGAGGACTGGGGCAGATGGAAAGTGAGGGGGAGAGTAGAGCAGAAATCTATAATTGCATTAGAAATTGCACTTTCTCTCTTTCTGGACCCTGACATTTGTAGGAAACCACACAAAAAGTCCGTATTGATTTCTTTCACTTATCTATAATTGTTCTTTTCCTCCAATATAAGTCTGTGCTCTGGGTCTTAGCTATCAGACTGTTGAGCAAAGCTGATTTTTCTTCCAGATTTGTTCTGAAATAACTTTTCCCATCCACCCGCTATGATTCTGGATGTTAGTAGCATAAAAATAGTAACAAACTGTTCACCTCAGAATCATTCAAACTTAGATCCATAACAAGAAATCAATCTAGGTTATTGGATCATCATGATAGTATAAAGTTAGCTGTCACCAAAGAGGCAAAGGGAAGATAACAGTATTAAAACTACCCAGACATAACTTTTCTCTAATGAGCAAACTTTACTCTTTAACAGTTTCACAGCCTCAGCCACCAATGAAGCCAATGAGGCATGGGCTAGCTAGTTTATTCCAAAAGTTGTGGGTGCACACATGTCACAGGGATGATAGCTGTTAAGGAATTTCAATGGACCCTGAAGTGAGGTGGCTGCAGCTAGCACATAGCATATTCAGTTACAAATAAAGCTTAATGTCTTTTTGTTGAGAATGTAATAATGAGGCATGGATGCTACTGTTTGAGTTTTTGCATATATTTGTAGCCAAGAAATACTGTTGAAAGTTACTCTCTGAATTCTGAAGTTCAAGGTTAAAAAGAGTATATTGGCTTCCTGCTGCTAAAAACAACAATGTGGTTTTTATCTTATTACCAATAATTTATGCTCTGGACAGCCATTTTAATTTAAATAAAATTAGGTGGAGATTTCTGTTGTGTGGAGCTGAGCTGATGAATGGACCTAAGCTGAACTGCAGAGGATCACAAATGTAACTCATGAGGCTCTTCCTATCCTAACCCGTAACTCCATTCCCTGTGGTTAATCAGTGATGGTGAGGTAACGGCAAAGATTCCCTCTACATACCACTCCCTGACACAATTGTGAAGTAAATTGTAACACTAGTTAAACTAGTTGCCATTGAGAGTGTTTCACTCCACAATGGGTAGGGCAAGGAAGAATTATGTCAAATGGGTAGGGCAAGGAAGAATTATGTCACATTGTTGGCAGAGGTGGAAGGTAGAGAAACTACACTGAGGAAAATGGTGGGACCAGGAGCGGGACCATGTACTCTGACAACATCCCAATGAGGCCAGGGGCCTGTTGCAAGGAGTGGGATAGAAGCTTTCCCAATCTCAATATGATTTTTCATATCCAGTACAGACTAGATGTCAACATTATTCCTTCTTTGCAATCACTCTTGCCATTTATTTTTTTAAGAAGAAAATTGGGGAATGTAGATGTGTGCCTATCTTGTCTGTTTTGTGTACAGTTAGCCTTCCTTCTGTCTCCTCCTTTGTTTTTTTTGTCACATAAATATAAATGGTGATGTTCCACAATGACAGAATGTGTGTGTGTATGTCTCTTTATGTATGCTTGACCACTGCAGCAAAGTCACATGATTGGTCTCTGAGATTACTTGCTTCATACAAGTTGGCATGGAATCAAAATGAATCAAAATGGTATTCTTCTCTGGGTATATAAGTTTTCTTATTTATTGATTTTTGTTGGGAAGCCAAGACCTAATTTTGGGGAATTTATAATTAGCTCAAATGAGAGAGGGAAGCACCCAACTTCGCTGCTAGGACCTTATCCAATTGTCTATGGGAGACATAAGAATTCTGGCTAGGAAAGACACTGAAATGGACCAAGCTCCAATTAAAGTCTAAAATATTTATTTGGCAACAATAAGCAAACATCCAAATGCAGCACACACACACACACACACACACACTAGAGAAATAAGCGGGGAAGAGAGAGAGCGGGGAAGGCGAAGAGGGAAACCAGGATAGAGGGAGATATACCCATACCCGAGCGACTCCTCTGGGCTTTGGCGGCAAATGAAGATGAGCTCCATGGAGGGGGCATGACTGGCAAGAGGGGAGTCGCGGGAACTATCTCAGAGCACAGGCCAACAGAGTTTCAGTATGCACTTCCAAGGTAGCACGAAGTCTGCTAAAATCCAGGGGTTCTTATAGGGAAATTCTGCCTTCTAGCCATGGGCTGGACAATAGCTAGACAAAGGCATGATGGACTTTTCATTGTTTACTTAAGTCTGCACATAGTCTAAACAATGCATGTGGTATCAAAGCAATCAAGGAAAGGAAGCTAGAGAAAAGGGGTGCCATCAAATCTAATCACTGTTTCATCAAGTGTGAGACTGAGACAAACAAACACTTTTAGGTATCTTTTCCAACATAATGGGATATTCCCCAGGGCAACTCCCATAACCTGACTGTTCTGGTGGTCTTTTGTAACTTTGCTTGCTTACATGACTCCACATCTAGGGGATTAGGCTTCTATCTCCCAGGGGTCAGGCTGGAGTCATAGGGGACTCCACACAGTCAAAATATATATGAAAAAAGCAGGACTTTTACTAACATTTTCTACTACAAGTTGACAGCATCTTATCTCTTTTGTGTATTTTGTTGTTGTTTGTTATCAAGTTGACTTTAATTTATGGTAATCCTATGAATGAGAGAGTCCCAAATCCCATTTCATCAACTGCCTGTCCAGATCTTGCAAACTCAGGGCTATAGCTTCTTTGATTGAATCAATTCACCTGTAATATAGTCTCCATCTTTTTCCTTCCTTTTTCACTTTATGAAGAATTATAATCTTTTTCCAGTGATTATGCTGTCTCATGATATGTCCAAAGTACATCAGCTCAGTTTAGTCATCTTCATTTCTAGTGAGAGTTCAGGCTTGATTTGCTCTAAGATTCATTTTTCATTTTTAGCAGTCCATGGTATCCATAGACCTCTTCTCCAGCACCACATTTCAAATAAATTGATTTTCTTCCTGTCAGGGCTCTTATGAGGAAGCCATGCCCCTTCTCGAGGTCTCAACCAATTGGAGCAGCCTCTGGGAAGAGGTCGTTGTTGATTGGCGGGTGGCTCTTTTTCATCAGCCTGCTATTGAAACGAATGGAGAAATGGTGCAGAACTCTTTGTGCATTAAACAGGTAGCAAGGGGGAAGCATTTTGGTGATGGCCCGTGAAATGCTGGGGGACATATATGAGCGATGGACTCGCATTTTTTCAGTTCCCTCGCTGTTGGATGTTAACTGAAGGTTGCTGAAGAACATGGCTGCACCTCTGAGAAAAATATGTGCACTTTTGGGCAGGCAGAGAGACAAAGAGGGAGGCCAGATACCATCCTTTATTACATTGTTTCCCCCCCCCCCATGATCCCTTGCTCCCTGTGTTTTACATTTCTCTCCCCCCTATCATGGGGGTTTGCTTGGCAAGTTTCTCCAGAGTAGGGTTTTCATTACCATCTGGGGCTGAGAGAGTGTGGCCTGACTAGGTAATCCAGT
>CM034701.1:253704310-253716975 GCA_020142125.1 Phrynosoma platyrhinos
CAAGATGACAAGACTTAAACTGTCGTACTTTGGACACACAATGAGAAGACATGAATTATTGGAAAAGACAATAATGTTAGGAAAGTAGGAAAGTAGAAAGAGAAGAAGGCCACATGCTGGATGGATGGACTTTGTTAAAGGGACCATGAATAAGAATTTGCAGGAGCGGGGTAGAGCAGTAGAGGACAAGGGGGCCTGGAGACGTCTCATCCATAAGGTCGCCATGGGTCGAGACTGACATGAAGGCAGTTAACAACAAGCAACAACTTTACATTTGTGGATCTTATGTCATTCCTTTGTGACTGCCTTTCCAAGTCTTCCTTTTTCTTCTGATTTCTTGACTATACTCACCATTTTGGTTAATGACTGAGCCAAGGTGTAAGAATTTTCAAACTATTTCAGTGGCTTTGTTACCCACTTAAAGGTTTGCAATAAATGATCATGCACTTGCTAGCTGAATAATTGCTAGGAAGAATACTTTTCAAGAGGTTTTCCTTGCTATATCATCCCCCAGGAGTAAGAAAAGCTGCACATGTCAATATTGTTTTCTTCCAACACATTATAAAAGACAAAGATCACTGCATTCCTAGATAGTCACCATGTTTCCTTTTCTCTTTATTTCATATGACCAAGGATACCCTATTTTTAAAAATAGTGACATACCACCAGCAACTTCACACGACTCAAAATACTGTGATGGGTGTCAAAGGTATGCCAAGAGCCTTGTGTTCATTCTCATATTGAAGTAGGATCCTGGAAGTGTTCTAACACTCAAACCCTCTTTTTATTTTGTTTTTATTTCACTTTGGGGTACTTCAAAGAATGCCCAAAGGGCCCAATTATTTACCCTTTTGGCACTCTTGCTATTGATGCCAAAGAATATCAAGGAACTTTGAAGACCTGGATGGGGTTGTTGTAGGCTAGGGAGACAGATTCCTTGAAAATGTGAGAGGCCTGCTCTCTGTTGTTTGTAAAGTAAAAATATAGCCACTATAATGATCCTGATATGACTTTTCCCCCCACTGGAGATTATGGGAGCTGAACGACAACCAACATGAGACCAGCATTGTAGTTCAATCTTTATTATTCCTAAAAACACAACCTTGTGTTGGCACTCACTCTAAAAATATTTGAGAGGAGGAGAAAAAAAGATCTGGCAAATCTCTCCCATCTTGGAGGCAATAGTGTGTCATGGGTGAACCTATGAATTCTTGGAGGGCATGAATAGTACTAAGTCCAAGAAGAGAGGAAATGGGAACAGAATTTAAGAATTTTTGGTTGTTTTTGCTTGGAAGTGTTCAAACAGGACATCTCCCTAGGAATGTAACTTGCCATTGCCCTCACTATAGTCAAAACTCAGAACATCCAGGGGAAACTGCTTGGCCATATAGCAAATCCAATAACATCAACATTCCACCAAACAATGATACCTTTATTGGGCTAACCATACCACACAATATGCATGTTGCAAGCTTTTAAAGCTGCAAGTAAAGTGTTAAAAACCATACAGGAGGGGAAAAAATGAAGATGTTGTACTCCTTCATACCATCTGAACTGAGAACAAAAACAGCAAAATGGAGGCCTATGACTAACACCTTCAATTTTTTCTCGTATTGGCATGTTTTACCTTAACACCACCTAAAGTTTTCCTAATGCAAAAGCATGAAGGCTTCTTGAGAAATTCAGAGTCCTCTGTCTAACAAAGGGGCATGTGACCTCACAAAGGATGGAGACATATTGGATTGCAAACGAAATATATTCTTGCATTGCAAATGGATGTTAAATTTCCTGGGCTTTGAGACTCTCCCAATAGCCACATGGCTAGAAGGAGGAGGTGCCAGCCTCCAAAATATACCCCTCTATACCATCTGAACTGAGAACAAAAACAGCAAAATGTAGGCCTATGACTAACATCTTCAGGTTTTTTTCCTCCTGTATGGTTTTTAAGACCTTGCTCAATGAAAAAGCCACTGGAACTTTGAACCAAGCATGGTTAGAACATCCTTTTTCATTGATGGGGAAAACCTGTAAATGACCTACCAATCATCCTAGTCTCCAGATGTGAAATGTCGCTACCAGAGCAGTTTTGCTATTGGTATTCACATGGTGTCAGTGTCTCCACCTCTCTCCCTGTCCTCCCTCCCCCTCACTTTTCCCAAGCAGGCTTTATAATTTTTTTTCTATCACACCCACCCATCTACACACAGAGGGTGTGTATTGTAAAGTAATAATTATCGCCCAGAAGTTATTATGGTATATTGATGAAATTTTATCAGTGTCTACAAATCAAAGCAAACTTTCTGTCAAAATCTTTTAAAGGTGATAATTAAAATTTTATGATATATATATATATATATATATATATATATATATAATTTTTAAAAATTGAAATAAAAATAAAAAATACCTCAAAGGTATGCTGGTTAAAGCATAGGGCAAGAGAGGTGGGCTTAAGGGAGAGTCAGGGAAAGAGTGTGATGGTGGTAGCAGCTCCATTTGCACAATTGCAGATGTGTGATAATAGCTACTCTATTTCCATCTTTCTTTAACTGAAAGGATTACTGCAAGAACTGGGCTCATCTAGTAATGTCCTATGATGTAATCCCTTCATGTGCCTTTTGCAACTTGCACAGGATACACTTTGGGTAAAATACCTGCCATGTGCAAGATTTTTTCTCCTTCTGTAGAGTTAGGCTTATGCATGGAGCAATGGTAACAGAACAGGTTGATTGATCAGAAATGCACAAGCAACCCTGCTACTACTTTTATAACAAGGCAACAGTTATTATTCTATCTCCCAATCCTACCCAATTTGCAGAAATGCACAAAAGCTATGTGTAAAAACATGCATATTTACTTTAAGGCCATGCCCCGCCATCACCACCTGTGATGATTCTGCCATTAAATATAGGCCTATATCAAAGGGATTTTTTTTAGTTCTGTAATTTATCATACAAAGATGAATCAATTCAGTTGCTTATATGGCAACACCAGTGCTTAAAGCAAATTGAGAAAGATTGGAGATGAGATGTGTAACTAGGTTCTTATTTCTCAGAATGATCTTGAAGTGCAGCTCTGGATTAGGAAATCAAAATATATTCAGAGTATAGATGGTAAAATTTAATTTCTTCAAGTCCTGACAGATGTCAAAAACAATGAAGCAGCTGTTCATCCCATAGATTCGAGACACAAATTTTTCCCCTGCAAAATTTTCTGGAACCTATACAGCTCCTCTTGAGGACTGTATAGCCTACCCAGAACACTGTACAGCTTTCAGTATAGAAAGGACTGCTTTTGGGCAGCCAGATGCATGTTTTGTACAAGATTGCTTTTTCTAATGTAATAAACAGCAATGTTGCACTACAAAAATGTTGTACAATGAAAATGTGAAAAATCAGATATGTTGCTTAACAAAATCACATAGCTACAGTATTTGCTTTGCAACACTGCTGATTTCTATGTTAAAAGCAGCAATGTTGCACAACAAATAATGCTTCATAACAAAAATGTTTCACAACAAAATCATGTTGCTATTTGTTGTACAACATTGCTTGCAAAAAATGTTATGTAACATTGTTTTCAATATAAAAAAACAATGTTGCTTAACAAAAATGTTGCACAACAAAATCTCAAATGATGCACAACAAAATTACATGGCTGCTTTGGACATCTGAGAAAGTAGACTTAAGTCTACAATAGCTCATGCTGCCAACTTCTTTATTTCAATTAGGAGGACTGAAGATGGGCAGCTTTGGGACGCCCTGGGAAGTGATGGATTGGGGCTGCAGCAACCCCATGCCGCAGCTCCGATCCTGCCTTTTGCCACCCCGAAAAGAGTGGTAAAATGCCGGTCCTTTTAGGGGCGGCAAAAGCCACCCTAAGAGCTGGTACATGGCTCTTCAGCTGCCCTACCCCAACTCTGTAGCTGCCCTATCCCAACTCTGCCTCCAGGCTGGCCCTTTGGGCCAGTCTGCAGAGGCCCTTAGTTTCAAAGGTGCTACAAGATCTCTCTACACAATTTGTAAATTTCTTCATAAATTGGATGGAGTGAACTTGAGTGGGAGATAAAACCACATGAGGATGAAGATAAAATTGGGAAATGCCTCCAACACAACCATGGAGAAAGAAAGACACATGCTGTGCTCCAGAGGTTGCCAAAGTGGGAAAGTCTCTTGTGTGGGAGGAAATGTTTTATGCCTGAACTGGGTCTCCTTTCTGAATGTCCTCCCTGCTTTTGCCTATACTGTCTGGAAGGTTCTGGAAGCTCTACTCCAAACTTTTCCAATCTTTGGTACAAAGGGGGAGTGAGCTACATACAGCCACCCTGCAGTTTCTGCTTTCAGCTTATTTGGGGGATGTTGGAAAGGTTATATGCTACATTACATGTAATGAGCTCATTAATTAAAGCTCATTAGCTGAAACTTTCCTCGCCTATCCATCGCACCCCTGACCTTCATGAATTATGAAAAACATTTTCCTGCAGACCTCCTGACATGCAACACTTCACATTGCTGTAATGCAGCTTCTTTAACAAAACAAAAACTAAAAAAAACAAGACAAACAAAAACCAAAGCACAATGTGTAATTCAGAATTAGACTCAGGAGTCAGGATGATGTGTGTGTAAAATCTCTTTCTTGATTAGAATAGGAAATTGCTAGCTGAGCCCCCACCAGCCCTTTTGGTTAATTAAAGAACACATAGATTCTGTGGTTTATTCAGTTCAGTGCAATTGCAGCCATGTTTTGCAATGTATTGAAATAAACAACTATTGAAGCGGAAGGCACCATTGAGAACAGAATACAAAGGAAACTGGAGTCACAGGATTAACATTTAAAAATCTGAAACTGAGAAAAGTGAAACTGTATGTTCTGTGAAAAACATAAATAGAGTTCCCTGTAATCTTCTCCTCATATTAATGCCTTAGCAGATGCAAAACTATTGGAAAAGGTACTAGATCCAAGCTGGAGAGATTTTCATGGTTCAAGAGACAAATTCTGCCTCAAGGACCCTCACAAGGACTCTCACAAGCCTCACAAGATCTATCTCCAGATGGAATTTTGAGAACATTTTTGTGGTTAAGGGATAGAGAATTCTGTGATATATTTAAAATCTAAAAGTCTGTCCCCTCTGCTATGTGCCACTGGCTCTGCAGCATTATTTGCCCCTAAGCAAAGTTGTGGGATCTCAGATGTCATTCCTATACCTAACAGCCTGAGTGGGCTTAAAAGGGTGAGGAAAGCTGGGACAATCACTTTCTTCTTGCCATCTTCTCCCAGGTGGTCTCTGGATCCAAAGTAGTCACAAAATAAATTAAATCAACCAAATTCTAATAGCAATTTTAACATCCCACCTAACTCATAATGGTGTAAGGATAAGGTGGAGAGGATAAGAGCTATCTATACTGCCCGGAGCTTACTGAAGGATATATGGGTAGAACCAATAAATACTAACAGCTTGTCATAAAATAAACCATAATGTGTTGGTATTTGGGATGTGTGAAAGCAGGCTGGTAGAAATTTATTTCCTGCCTCTTCTTCTCCATGGCAGCCCCTCCAGCCACTGGAAATAATACACAAAGGGAAGATGCTCTTCTGAAGAACATGAAATGTGGGGTGAGGGAAGGCAAATATCTCTGAAAATTAGGAGGATTTAATTGAGATTATTCCTTCCAGTCATAGAAGATAAATCCCGGATGCAACATTATTATTTTTTGTGCTAAAAAAGGTCTATTTTTCTGCATCCTCATCAACAGACATAATAAGAATCTTGTATTGGGCTTTCTTGTTCTTGAAAAAGTTTTTAACTTAAAACAGCATTGCTCAACATGGTACATTTCAAATGTTTGGACTTCAATTTCCATCAGTGCCAGACAGCATGGCTAATTATCAGGCATCCTGGGAACTATATTCCAAACCAGAGCATGGAAAAGTACCATTGAGGGATAGCTCTGGTCCTACCCATCTGATAATCACCACCTTGGGGAAAGCTGCCATAAAATCAGATATAAATTGCATCTTGACATTCAAACCAAAATAATTACAACAATATCTATTGTATTGTTCTGCTTACCTAAAAGCAAATTCCATTAAAATATTTTCTACATTTTTTAAAAAATAAGATTTACATAACAATAGAGTGCAATTATCACAATTTCCAATTTTTCATGATTTGCAAGACATTTTCCACATAAAATGCAGACAGTAGGGAAGTCAACAACAAGTACGGTAGCTGGAATTCTACATGTGGTCCTTAATTATGTAACTACTTTAAATTATGTAGCTAAGAGTGTCTCGTGGCCTGATGTCCCCAAGTTACCAGGCAGCACATGCTGCAAGCAATGGAAATCTGTTTTCTGTTGATGAGGATAACTAACTAATGACTAACATTTCCACATACCCCCCACAAGTGATCTGATACAACAGTCAGAAGCAAGATTTCTCTCAAATTCCTCCTTGCACAAGGGGGGGGGGGGTTGGAAACATCTTAACATACTATGCCCTGATCAACTGGTGAAAAGAACTGTATCACTCACAGAAGCTTCTTCTCATTAAATCAAGATTAGATAACTTTAACAATGCCTGTGTATTCCCTTCATCATTGAATACAAAGGGATCATGAATATGAATCAGTTCCAAATCTGTAACTCTAAAGTGATCATGAACTCCAGGCACTGTGAGATTCCAAGATCCAGTGTTTTGTTATCTGCATAAGGATAGCTGCTGATAAATCAATATATCTTTTATGGTGGACTCTGTCCTTTTTTTCTTTTCTTTTTTTAATATGGGAAGAAGTACTAAGGCCAGGTTTGGATGGATTAATAGTTTTATTCACCACCACCCTCAATTCACCAGTCCATTTTTGTACTCACCTGTACCCCTAGGAACACCTCCCCCTAAACAAAGCTTTGAGTGGTTTCCCAGGCCTCTGATGTTAGTTTAGGGGATACTCAGATGGCTGAAGCAGGAAGAGGATATCACACACACACCTTTTATTATTTTGCCAGTATGTGTAAATTTTCACATATCATAAGATATCAGGCTATCTCATGTTTTGTTTTTTTAAACAGCCAAGACATAGGGGTTCTCACTTGGGATTTAGAAAGCTAACAGTGCTGTCTCCTTTGCATAAGTTGGCAATTTCAAGTTCAGAAAAGGCTTGCTCATTGCCCTTTTAAAAATCGATATTATAGCCTATACTTAACTTCAGCCACCCATCTCTCAAATTGCTTGTATGTATCTTTCAAAGACCAAGGTTGGTTTAAGAAAGGAAGCCAAACAGAAGTAGAGAAAGACAACATTACAATTTGCTATGAACTGCCAGCTTATTTTCTGTGTTGATTTATATATTCTGTGTTGATTCTGTACATTTTTCAAAATTTTCTGTATATAAAAAGCTTTTTCCTATGCAGAAAATTATGTTTTCTGCAGAAAAATACCACATGC
The DNA here is from genome assembly GCA_020142125.1 of Phrynosoma platyrhinos. Lineage (NCBI taxonomy): Eukaryota > Metazoa > Chordata > Lepidosauria > Squamata > Phrynosomatidae > Phrynosoma > Phrynosoma platyrhinos. Next base: position 253,711,754 of record CM034701.1, read on the forward strand.
AAATTTTGCACAGAATGAGTCCTAATCTTGTGAATAGTCTTGTAAAACTTTAGTTTTCAAAGACTTTCTCACAGCATTAAGAATTTTCCCAGTATTACTCATTGCCTCCTTTGAGAATGAAATTACATTCCTAGTGCTTGCTTAACCATCTTTCTTCAGTTAGTTCAATCTTCCCCTTAAGACATGGCAGAAGATATCTGGTGTAAATGTCAATCTAACATTCAGCCATGTGCAGGAGGAAGAGTCTTGTCAATCAGTCAATAGGTGACTGTTGTTGTTTTTAACTGAATATAATTATAAAATAATTAATTATAAGGAAATTTATTTATTATTTTCTGCAGTTGCTGTTGATGATTTCACCTTTGACCTGAATGAAATAAAATCATTGATAGGTCCTAAAATCCTTTTTAAAAAAATCATATCAAATTTCTTGCAAAAGGAACTTAAAACAGCCTCAAGTTTGTCTATCACTTCATGCTTTGTAGCAAAATATTTGAGATGCCAAGCTAAGTATAAACATCATGTTTGGTCAACACTAGTTCATCAATGTTGATAAACTTTGGGGAAAATTTCAATAAACTGATATGCTTGGGAGGTACCTGAAGCAGTTCAACTCCATACTTATTTTGATCTTCATTTTGCTCCCATTAGGTAACATACCAAGTTTGTCAGTTCTGTGATCAAGAATGTGAATTTATATAGCATAACACAGAGACAAAAAAAAAAAAAAAACCTCTTAAAACTCTACAAGATTTTTTTTCCTTTAAAAAATCCAATGTCCTTTTGAACATGCTACTCACTCTGCCTACATTTTTAAAGGGACCACTGAGAAAGAGCACCATGTGTTAATTTTGACAACTGCTATAAAGCTGTTAATATAAAAAAAAAATCACATGACTATATACTTCTATCTTTCAAAAAATTGAATGAGCATAGAAATAATCTTGAGTCCTAGGGAGGGGTTCTTTTTTGTTAACTCATGAAAATTAGATATAATTTGTATATTAACATGTTTCAGTGTTGTTTTTTAATGTGTTGAGTACTTCATTCTTAATATATTTAGAAGAACAGTTACAATAAACACACTGAAATAGTTTGCTTTTAACCCAATTTCAATACATGAACTATGAAAATCTCATAATTTTCAGAATAAGGCTAATCCTATTGTCTATTTGATGATATGGGGAGGAGGAGGGAACAACTGTTTCCATGGCTGAAGAGCCATGATACCTAAATTTCCAATTTTCATTAAAAAGGGAAATGTCTTAACTATTGTAGAAGCCGAGATATAAGGCAAAGTGTGAAGTCACTATTATAAAATTTATTTTGTAAACAACCAGTCTGATCATGTAGTGCTTCACTGTTTTAAAACAGTGGATTAAAACACAGTGATGACCAAGATGCTTTCTGCTTGTAGAAATATCTTTCTGGTTTATTTTCAAGGTATTGTTTTGGTTTTTCCAGTTGGGAAGTAGCTGCTGCTCCATGAAAGAGACTGAGATTGAGATATTGTGTATGTATGTATGTGTGAGAGAGAGAAAGTGAGAGAAAGATTGTGCTGGCCGAATGGTCGTAATAAAGAAATAATAATAAAGTGAGAGAAAGAGAGAGGAAAATCCCAGTTTGATGTAACTGTGACACAATAGTTTCTCTTGCCCCACCCACCCCTCATCCCTAAAAAACAAGTATCAGCAAAGAAAATAGATTGTAATCTTGCTAAAGTTTTTTTTAAATCTGATTTTGTAAACATTGAAAAATTACCCTCTCAATACATGCAGATAACATGTATCATTAATATACTGATACATGTAAATTAAGGATATGGTTGAGAGACTGTGGGGGGAAGCAGACGGGAGCTTCCCGTGTGCCGCGGGTCGGAGCGCCGGCAGAGCTCGGCCTCTGCACCGCGGCGCACCTCCGGCGAATCTAAAAGGAGCTCCAAATTGGCGCTCCTTTTAGATTTCAGGGAAAGTGCGCCCTAAAAGCAGCGGGCACACTTTCCCTGACTCAAATGCCGCGGCGCATGCGGTTGCCGCGGCGTGAGGTCAGCCCCGGAGCGCCGGCCATGCGAAGGGCCGGCAACTCTGAGGGCAACCTCAGGAGGAGGAAGGGGCGCCGCTCGTGCGGCTGCCCCTCCTCTTCCAGGCCCGGAAGACGGCTCTATTAGCCGTCTGCCAAGGCCCTGTGATACCTGAAAGTAACCCAGTGTTACTATACCCATTGTAATGTCTGCCTATCTGGTGTTCATAGGGAAATACTGTGAAACTGAATATTTTCTCCTCTGACTATATGACTTCCATAGCAAGCCATGAGTAATTAAGACCAGCAATTTAGACCAACCTGAGGGTGGAGTTGGGATGGGGCAACCACACACCAACCGCCCCAACTCCAATTTGATGCTGTGCACCCAACCACAGTGTGCAGTATCAGGGCACTCCATTGGTACAGTGTGCACACATGCTGCGCCAAAGGGGCAGAAAAAAGCTGTGGTGGCGGTTCTAAGGGTGGCTTTTTGCCACCCCCAAAAGGAGCAGCATTTGGCCACTCTTTTGGGGGCAGCAAAAAGGAGGATTGGGGCTGCAACATGTGGTTGCAGCAGCCCTGATCCACCGCTCCCAGGGGTGGCACGGAGCTGCCCCTTACAGGATGTCCACATTGGCCCTCAGACTCCCTTCCTCCTCCCCACATTTTGGAACTCATTTCAGCATTAAAAAATGGCAGATTCTCTTAGGCTAGCTGATGCTCAAAGTAGGTAATAACAAAAGTGGGAGCCCTGATGGCACAGTGGTTAAATGCCAGTACTGCAGCCAATATTGCAGCCACAAGGTTGTGAGTTCAATCCCAGGGCTCCAGGGTTGACTCAACCTTGCATCCTTCTGTAGGTCACTAAAATGAGTACCCAGCTTGTTGGGGGCAATTAGCTTACATGTTGTAAACCACTTAGAGACTACTGAGTTCTGTATTAAGTGGTATAGAATTGTAAATGCTAAATGCTATAACAAGACTGAAAATAAAATAATCAGTCGAGGCCCCTCTAGAACCTCAAATCTGAATTAAGTACAGTGATTACCCCTCCCATACCTCATTGTCATACCAGCAAAAATGGAAAACCTTTAGTGCTCCAGATGCTTTGAACATATTATACTGGGAATGATGAAATCCAAAACTCTAGAAGGCCATGAGTTGTCTACCCCATTTTACAGAATGTTTGCTAGTGTTTCCAAGATGGAAAAAAAATCATACTAGAATCTGGGGAGCCTTTTCATGACAAGTTGGAGTGGTGAGGTTTTGACAATGTCTAATATATTCCTAAGACTAAGGGTTTCCGGCTTGTGAGGAAAAGGTGTGAGATGTGTTTCGAGGAAGCTCCTGAGGAGATGCTGCTCCACACTGTTTTTAAAATCTTTTTTTAGACCAAGAAGCCAAAAGTCAACCCGCAGCCAAGTAAACCCATTTGGAGTAAAGGATTTGGAGGACTCCTAGAGAGAGTTTTTTTTGTGTGTGTGTGTGTCTGATGGGCTAGAAGGAATTGTTTTTTAATTTCTTTTTGCCTCATTGTGCCTGCTCAAATCATCATTAATTTCTACTTAAAACTCTATGAAAGTTGAAATAATCCACCTTTTTTGGGGGATGGGAGAGATTTGGAGCTGCAAAGAACACTGGGAAATGCAAAGCCCTCTGGATATTGGGTTTTTGTGGGCTTTTCGGGCTGTGAGGATATATTCTAGAAGAATTTCTTCCCTTTTTAATTTTAATAAATTTTACTGATTAAAACACATATACCAATTTTTTGGGAAAAGACCCTTCTCAGTTTCACTATGAGATAGATAGAACCTTCCGACTCAATTCGATGGTAGCAAAACAAAGGGGACTAGCTAGGGATATAGCAGTATATTTTGTGAGGAGGCAGATACGGGATCTGCTTCTTAAAGTCGAATCACCGTTAGAAATAGACGGTCAGCAATTGCAAATTTTAAAAGATGTCCCTGATAGATTGCTGAGAAAACAGAAGGAATATCTCTTCTTGATGGCTTTCTTAAGACAGGAAGAGATTCCCTATAGATGGAGAACCCCTGAAGGTCTAATTTTTTGGTATAAAAATAGAAGGATAGTTTTAGGAACAGTAGAGGAAGCAAGAAAATTCAGTGATTGAGAAGAAAACAAAAGAAAAGCCAGAAAGGAGACAAAGGAGAAAGATTTAGAGAAGGGGAAAGTGCCGCCCAATGGGGAGGATAAAATTCAAAGGAGAAAGAAATCACATAAGAAATCACATAAGAAAAATACTGAAGAAAATAGCAAGGGAATGAAGGTGCAGGAAGAAGAAGATATAGAGGAAGCAGGGGCGGTTAATTGGAGATACAGAAAGGAATTAAGTGGGTTGGAGGAAGATCTTTTAGGTGATTTAGAAGATCTACAAAGAAAAAAATCGGGTGAATCTTCAGAAGGAGAAGGGGATTTATACGAAGGCATATAAAAGTTGACTAGATTTATAAGATAAAGACAGAACATTAATTTTGTATAACATATTTTTTATCATCATAATTTAGATTATATGTCACAGGGATATTTTTGATCTGATTTTGAAATCTTAGTTTTGTACATAGTCACTTGTGCTTAATGATGGACAAGATTAGGATTGTTTCTTGGAATGTCAAAGGGATGAATACGCCAAACAAGAGGAAAAAGATTAATCACCACTTGCAGAAATTAAGAGAAGAAATTTATTGTTTACAAGAAACTCATACTAGATCCAAAGATATTAAATATTTAAAGAATAAAAAACTGGGTGAAGAATTTCTGGCTTCGGCAAAGAACAAAAAGAAACAAGACCCAGCCAACAAAATCACCAGGAAAACCAACACCCTGATCAAAAACTCCTTAATTCAGCCAACCACAAGACAAAGTTTGTGCAAATCTGAGGCTCTCCTGCCAAGACTATACGGACTTCCCAAGATTCACAAGGATTCCATTCCACTCCGACCCATAGTGAGTGCCATTGGATCTCCCACATATGATTTGGCCAAGTTTCTGGCCACACAATTACAAACCCATATAGGGCAAAGCCCCCATTACATCAAGGACTCAACTCACTTCATAAGAAAAATCAATAACCTTGAACTTCAACCCGGAGACATACTAACCAGCTTCGATGTGGTCTCCCTATTCACCAAATTCACCATAATGGACACCATGACACTCATCCGACAAATTTTTCCAGAGGA
>CM034701.1:253723369-253735638 GCA_020142125.1 Phrynosoma platyrhinos
CACAAATGGTTGAAATGACATTATAAGACACATACAATATTTTATTTCAGAGGGGAGAGCATAACAAGGTGGTGAGTTAGAGCCAGAGGTGAAGAGCTACAACTCCCATCATCCCTGACAGATTTTTCTGGCTGGCCCAATCTGCAGTGTCTCTCATGTTCCATGATTTGTGTTTGAATCATGGAACTCTGGGTATTGTAGTTTTTTCATAGGGAAATGGTGATTTAATTTCCTATTGTCTCATTGTGCCTGCTCAAATTGTCATTAATTTTCTATATCTAAGACTCTATAAAAGTTGAAATAATCCACCTTTTTGTTAGAGAAATTTGGAGCTGTAAAGAACACTGGGAAATGCAAAACCCTCTGGGTATTGTACTTTAAACTGTAAAGGTCCAAAATATGCCCACCTTTTTTTAAGAGGAAATGAAGATTTAATTCCTCATTGCTCAAATATAAAATAGTTAATTCTGAGATACCACCACTGAAGTGTTAAGCAATCTGGAAAATTAATGATAAGCAGGAGATAGAGAAATTATAGGAAAGAAGAAACGAATAAGAAGACAGAGAGAGAGGAAGAAGGAAAGAGAAAAGAAGAGAAAATATAGAAGGAAATAAGAAAAAATAAAAAACTAAACAGCTGTGAAAAAGAGAGAAAGATTGAAGGGGGAAAATTATTCAAAAAAAAAAGAAGGTCACAAAGATATAAATAAGGAATTGCCTTGCCTTTTAAACAACAGTTGAACTGAAGCAAACTTTTGGATTTTTCCTTTTTTCCCTCTTCTGAATTAATTAATCTTGGATATTGATTAACAAAAAGAAAGACTGCCCTTTCTATTTTCTCCTTTTTTATTAATGAAAAATAGCATAATGTATAAGTGGGAAAAGTGGAAGGAATTTTGGTCGTATATAAACAGAAATGGCATAAACTAAATACAGTACAGAAGGCAAATGATTTATGGAAAATTTAACAAAGATATGAGGGAAAAAACAGAGAGGCAAGAAAATCAACATTATAGAGAAAAAAGTTACAATCTGTAGTTGCCATCACAAAGACTAAAAATGACAAAGAAGTAAGTCAATCTGAATAAGAAGACAAACAGGAGGAGGAAAAAAATGAGAAACCCCAAAGAGAAGAGGAACTTTCCGAAGATGACATGAATATGGAGGAACTTGAATAATTTGTGTAGACTGATTTACCAATATTGTTTTTTTGGAGGGGGGTATTATTTTTATCTGCTTAATTAAAAATAAAATAATCAATTACAAATTTAAAAGATTTAATTTTTTTCTTGGAATGTTAAGGGTTTGAATGGTAAGACAAAAAGAAATGATTTTTTTCATATAATAAATTGGGTGGAAATTTTTTGGTAATTTTACAGGAAACACACATTCACCTCAAGGATAAAAGATTACTTAGAAATCCTAAATTAGGAATAGATTATGTTCCAGCGGCTAAGCATAAAAAAAAGAGGAACAATGGTGTATGTCTCAAAGAAACTTCAGTCTAAGAAACTTTTTAACAATGATAAAAGTTTCTGTGTTGCAATAGAATTAAGAGTACAGGGTAAGAAAATTATTCTGGTAGTGATTTATGCCCCACATGAAAAGAAAGCAAAATTCTACAAAGGAAATCAACAAAATTATGCAAGAATACAATGAAAATGAGATTTTAATTTGTGGAGATTTCAATGCAGTAATTGATCCTCAAATAGACAGATTATCTACTAAAAAGGTTAAATAAAAACAAGGAAAATTGCCTAATACTTTCTTTTCTATGATGCAAAAATTCAATTTAATAAATGTATGGAGATACAACAATTGGGCGATATGAAAATTCACATTCTTTTCCAAAAGGCATAAGTCACCTGCAGATTTGATATGTTTTAGTTTTAAAACCTTTATGCAATAAAAATTTTAAAATGGAGATATTAGCTAAAACCTATTCTGACCACAATGAAGATACTGGAAACTGAATATAGATGGCAATTACAGGACTACTTGTTGCAAAATGAAAAAGTAGTAGAACAGGGGTAGGCAACCTGTCCCCTTTAAGGGCTGAGGGACTTGAGCTCCCAGAATCCCAGGAGTTATTGGCCAACATGGGACTATTGGCCAACATGACTGAGGCTTCTGGGAGCTGAAGTCCCTCGGCCCTTAAAGGGGAAAGGTTGCCTACCCCTGTAGTAGAAGAAGCCAAGCAAGTATTGAAAAATTACTTCAAGGAAAATTTGGAAAAGGGGAACTGAATTAAGAATGGGCTGGGAGGCAAGCAAAGCTGTTATTCATGGCCTTTTTTAAATCCCTAAACATTGAATAATACAAAAGAAGAAAAAGGAAAGAACATGACAAATTATGGAAGAAATAACCAAAAAAAGAAAATGAATTAATGAAGAGTGAAGAAAAAGACAAAATTATAAAGAAAATTAAAATCTTGAAAAAAAAAATACTCCATAGATAATATGGAGAAGATTTCAAAAATAATGAAAGGGTTAAAACAGAGCAATTCTAAAATGCAGATAAAATTGGAAAATGGCTGTCATGGACATTAAGAAAAGAAGGGACAAAAAAGTGTTCACAAAAATCCAAATTGGCAATAAACTGTACACAGAACAAAACAAAATTAAGGAAGCATTTTACAATCACTTTAGAAAAATATTCCAAACTAGGCAAAAAGAGAAAACATGGAAAATGATCTAAACAAAAGCCATATTCCAATGTTGATTGAGAAACAAATAAGTAAATTGAACCAACTTATAATGATGTCAGAATTAAAAGGTGCAGTTAAAGGTGCATGACAAAATGCCAGGACCTGATGGCTTTACAGCCAGATATTATAAAATATTTAAAGAACAAATTGGACCTTCCTTACTATCCACAATGAATAACATCAATGAAGGAAAGATACCACCAATCTAGGAAGTAACCAACGTGAGACTAATTCTGGAAGAGGGGAAATGTTACTACTACTAATTATAACTAATTACTAGAGATGTATACAGAGGAAGAAGTGGTAAAAGATAATATGATTGCATGGGTCAACAATGGGAAAGATGTTCAAGTAAGAGATTAAAATATTCAGTAAGCCAGGATGTCCAAGAGAACTGCTATAAAATTATTTACAGATGGTATCTTTCCCAAAAAAGAATAAGTAAAATGTATGGAACTGGGAAAGATCAATGTTGGAAATGTGAAAGGGAAAAGGAAACCTTCTTTCATTTGTGGTGGTCCTGTGTAGAGGCAAAAAGATTTCGGAAAGACATATTTTGTTGTTTGTTGTTAACTGCTCTTGAGTCAATCTCGATTCATGGCGATCCTATGGATGAGGCATCTCCAAGACCCTCTGTCCTGCACTGCTCTGCTTAATTCCTGCAACCCCATTATCGTGACCTTCTTAATAGAATCTATCCATCTAGCATGTGGCCTTCCTCTTTTCTTACTTCCCTCTACTTTTCCTAACATTATTGTATTATCCAATGATTCATGCCTTCTCATTATGTTTCCAAAGTATGACAGATGGATAGACCACTGTACAGTTTTGCCTACCCACAGTCCAGGGAAAATACCAGTAGATGGCCATGTCCCTGCATCTTGTGGAGTAATTATGAATTTAGAGAATGACAGTTACTGGTATTCACCACTTAGTACTAAGAATCACTTCACTATTCTCCATGAGAAAATGATATTAAATAAATTAATGATTTGGTAAATAAATGGGTTGGAATTTACAAGAAAACCACAGAAAGAAAGTCAACACTCTTCCATTTTTTTATGTTAGTGACTGCTGATGCACACAGCCAAGAAGGGGGGGCACAGAGAGTGGCGGATCACCTGAGAGTGGCAGATCGGGGCCACAGCAACATCACACTGTGGCCCTGATCCTCCTTTTTGCCACCCTGAAAAGAGCGGCAAAAGGTTGCCCTATCAGCCGTGGTAGCGGCTTTTTAACGCCCTTTTGGCACAGTGTGTGCGCATGCTGTGCCAAAAAGGTGTCCTGACATCATGCGTCATGTGAACAGGTAGACAGCATCAGGATGGGGTTGAGGTGGAGTCAGGGCAGCCAATGTGCAACTGTCCCACCCCAGCTCCATCCCCAGGACAGTCTGCAAAGCCCCTGTGACAATGTCAAGCAGAATACAGCCAATATATCTCCTAGAACAGAGTGATATTTAAGATCATATATCTCAGTTATCAAAATGTTAAATGAAGGTATCCCTGAAGTGTTATATGTGAGGAAAAGTGGTACACATTTAAAGCAAAATGGGAATATATTTTTCCTTATCAATGTCTCATGTTTAGCCATCTGTATTTTTAAATCTGATAGCAAGGATTTACATTCAAATAATTGGGTAGGGGTGTTTAAATCACATAATCTTATATATTTTGGATAACTATTTCCACAATTAATTGTCAGAACTCTGACTAGCTTTCAGATTTCCCAATTTACTAGATTAAGTATTGTAACAGAAAAAAATCCCAAATCAAGGATTATAAAACACAATACATTCTCCATTTCAGCTAACAATCATTCTGAATCCTACAATACTAGTCCTGATATTAAAAAACAAAATAAAACAGAATACATTAGTCAAAGCTGAGCCATATGGGACAAAATCCTAGTTTCCAGTATTTACATGCTGAGAGAGATAGGCAGCTGGTGCCTTTGTTAATACCTGTCAATCCCTTTTTAAAAATGTATATAAATAGAACTAACTCATGGAAAGATGCTGTGATTACTGCCTTTGGAATAACATTTATTTTAATTGTGGAAATGTAGGATTTGCAAATGGAGAAGTGATTTCCCCTTGAAATGTGCTTGGCTTCAATCTCTCCCCCCCCCCACCCCACCCCTGAATGTGCTTGGCTTCAATTTCTTCTACTAAAACACAATTTGATTCCACTTTGGCTATTTAAGCAACTGACAGCTACTTGGGAGTTGTACCATCCTTCCATGCAGGCACTTGCACATGTGTGGGGGCATTATTGTCCATAGCCTCCCACCAAGTGGGATTATCCATGTGACATTATCATGTGACTTTCCTCCTCTTTTTTGGATTTTTTTAATACCTACAGGCAGTGGCATCATTAGGGTTGGCATCACCCAATGCAGTAACTCACAGTGTCACCCCCTCCCCATTGACCTCCTACCACACCATACAGAATGCTTAGTAATGTTTTTGTACTAATGTTACTCACAAATTGCAATTCCTATATATCACTGAATGTAATGGCAATAGCTGTGACATAAACAACTAGTAAAATTAAAATTATAACTTTAAATTACAATATCATATACATAGCATAATGTATTTTCATGTACATAGTTTCATGTGGTTAAAGTGAAAATTTGGTAAGATGTGATGTTTTTGTAAGAAATTTTTAGAAGAATAAAAAATTAATTTTATATTATTTTTAAAAAACTTAAAAAAAATGGGACCCCCTCCTTTCTCCTCCCACTGAGCCTCAGCCCACTCATACCATCCCTTCAGCATTTTAAAGGAATACAGGCAAACACCACAGCCCATTTGTGCCAAAAGGAAGATGTCTGGGGAACAGTTCTGTCACACACACCCTTACGGTGTCACCTAGTGTGCTCCCCTGCACAACCCATTGGCACCCATGGCTGTAGGAGGCTGGAAATTGGGGCTATGGCAACAATCTTCTAATTTATAATAATAATAATAATAATAATAATAATAATAATAATAATAATAATAATAATAATTTATTTTTACCCCGCCCAATGGATACCCAATCAGGGCGGCTTACAAGTTTAAAATCATAATCCCCATAAAACATATTTACACAAGACCCTTCCCTCCCCCCTTAAAACAATATTAAATCAACAATTATTTAAAACCTAATTTAAAATTAAAATCCATACAGAATAATAAGACTGGCTCGATGATCCCTTCCATCTCGCGATGGGGCCACGGAGAGACATCCAAAGCACAGCACAGGTCCTTATACCCTTATATCCTTATATCCTCATATCCTCATATCCTCATATCCTCATATCCTCATATCCTCATAATTTAATATTAACTTCCAAGTTAACACATACTGAAGCTGAACAAAGTGCACCTAGATGCAAATTTCATGATGTTGGTCCAAAACACACTACAGAAATAATCCAGTTTGAAATCACTTTAACTGCCCTGGTTCAGTGCTAGGGAATTCTGGGAACTGTAGTTTTGTGAGATATTTCATCTTCTCTATCAGAGAACTCTGGTGCCATAATAAACTACAATTTTCAGGATTCCCTAGCATTAAGCCAGGGCAGTTAAAGTGGTCTCAAACTGGATTATTTCGGCATTTTGGACAATTCAGGTGCAATCAATGGGGAAAGGATGGATTCTTTTATGTTGAATATCTATATGTTTCATCCAATGCTTGTTTTTTCTAGAACAATAAGGAAAAAGAAGATATTCCTACATGCATATGAAAGTACTTAACACTGTCACTATTCATACCAATGGGGCTTCTCTCCTCACAGAATACTGAAGAAAGTTACCATTGCATATTGTCCATCTATAAATAAAGTTAATAAATACATATTGGAGATATTGTCTTTGTTAAACCTTTATGTTTACCATTTGGGGTGGGCATGGGAAGAGTACACAACAGTCCTGCATTTTAAATGAAGCCAAAATGAATGCTTTCTGAAGACTTTTATCTCATCACTTTTCCCCTATAAATCAAATGCAACATGAAATGGGGACAGTTTTTTTAAAAAATGAATAAATAAGGTGTCTTTCACTGAAGCTGAGCTTGGCTCATGTATTACTAAATTTCAATTTAAATACAGAGGACCCTTGATTTCCATTGTTTCATGATCACCTGTGGATGCCAAAACCCACAGATGCTCAAGTCCCATGAAATAGAATGGTATAATAAAATTGTGTCCTTTATATAAAATGGCAAAATCAGGGTTTGCTTTTTGGAATTTATATTTTTGAAAAATATTCCTAAGCCATGGATGGTTGAATCCATGGATACAGATGGCCAACTGTATTCAAATATATGAGCTATTGTGAAGTAATGCAAAGGTAACCTCCTTCCCTTCCTCAACCCTTCTTTGTCTGAAATTGCATTCCTGCAATGTGCAATTGTGAATTACCCAGTTAGAGAAAAAGATGAGCATTTTAAAAACCATAATAATTTGTTTAAAAAATCAGGGGGGAAAGTTAACAAAATGGTCTTCTGAGGTGAATTCCTTGGTGTCATCAGATTGACTGCAGAGCTGTCAATAGCATCCTTTAACACTTTGCAAGGATTTAATTTCCACTTGTAGCAGCTACTGTGAAGTAATGCCTTCCCCAGCCTTGTTCTAACACTTTGACTCCTAGGAACAGATATAAAGAAGCAGCTGGAATGCACAGCATTTCATGATATTTGGACTTTGTCTTGCTTTTACATGCTAGGCATCAGATTATGCTGCTTCTTTTTTGTCCTAGCCTCAAAGGGAAAAAAGAAGAGTGAGGCACATATCCATTATGCTTAGGTCCAGAAGCAAATAAAAGGTCCCCCCTCCATCACAACTGCCACTGCCCTGGCCTCAGAGAGAAGAGGCATGCATAGCTCCATTGTTCCTAGGCCCAGAAGTAGATGGATGGTCTCTGAGGCCTTTGCCATGGCTTCAGAGAGAGAGAAGAGTCAGGCACAGCTCCACCATGTCTAAGCCCAGAAACAGATGAGAGGTCCTCTCTCCATCCCAATTGTGATTGCCCTGGCCTCAGAAGGAGAGAAGAAGAGGCAGGCACAGCTCCATTGTTCCTAGGCCCAGAGGTAGATAAATGGTCCTTCCTCCATTCCAACAGCCACTTCCCTGGCCTCAGAGGGAGAGAAGATGATGCAAACACAGCTCCATCATGTCTAGGCCCAGAAGCAGATGAAAGGGCCTCCCTCCATCCCAGCTGCCACTGCCCTGGTCTTGGAAAGGCAGAAGAGGCAACATCTGCTGGACTTAATCCCTCCTCCATTGCCATCCCCCTTCCTTGTGTGTCATTTCTTTAAATTGTAAGCCTGAGGCAGGAAATGTTTTTTTTTCTTGTAAAGCGCCATGTATATTGAAAGTGCTATGTAAATAAATGATGATGATAATGCTGTCAATGTGAACAACAACAACAACAACAACTTTGATGAACATTATTTTCTTTCCCCTCCTTACCTGCCCAGTTCTGGTATTTTTGAGAAAACAGCCACTGACATGAATCAGAACTCTTTCCCACCATTTAACACAAAGTACCTATAGGAAATCACTTCATTCACCACTGGAAAGGAATTCAGGCATAAGGAAGGGGGTGAGGGAGGATATAATCAATATAAAAAGTATCAATCCTATGGTGCTATTGAATTAGATAAATTTGCTACCTGACATAAAAGGCCAATTTAATTTTCAATCCCCCATCCAAGCCTGGAACAATATGTAGCAAATTTTCAGTTCATCATAAATTTGTCATGAAAATAAAAATCTAAAATATCTTGCTGGTCTTTTGCAACACTGCATGCAATTACATTTAGTGGCATTTCAGAATGTCATAGCAAAACATCTTCAGCATTTTAGACCTTTGAGAGAGCTGATGATTCATTTGTTATTTATTACTTTATTTATGGTTCTTAAAATACTCTGTCTACAAGGGGGGAAATTTACAACAAATTCAATATCACAAGGTATTATTCATAAATTGCCACAGGCAATTTACCTTGTTTTCACTGGGATTCATCATAAACCCCCTGATCCAATGGGGATGATCATTATTCAAACTCCCTTCCAACCCAGCCTTAAATGTGCCCAAGGGTGCTTGCAAGGGAACACAACACCCATAATTGGACTCACAATGCCTCTTACAATTATTGTAGCTATATGCATAGTGCTAAACAGATGACTGTTGTTGGCAGAATTAAGGGCTTCAACTGTCTGGTTCTATGTGGTGTATATATATATATATATATATATATATATATATATATATATATATACTGGTATTTTCAGTAATCATGGTCTTGTCCCTAGTATATAGGCCTGCTTCAATTATGGCCTTGCATCAGAAATCTGATAGGGTTCATGTCATCTCTTTTCTCTTTTCCTCAGTTCCTCAGGACTTTTAGTTCAGGCCAGGCTCCCTTCTTATTCACCTCCACCCTACTGCTTCCATCTGGATATTTTTCAGTCAGCCACCTTCTTACCTATCACCTAAAATAAGCATCAAGAAAAATCTGCCAGTTTCATTTTCATCCACATTTATTTTTTTTAAAAAAAACTTCCAAGTTCTTTTCATCCCACTTCTATTATTTAAAAATGTTGATAACTTCTCCCCAACATGAGTTAAATGAAATTTCTCTCCCCATCCATCTCTATAGAACAAATTCAACAGGCACAGTTATCCTCAGTGTGGAGAGGACCAAGTCATACTGGCCCGCCATATGGCATTTCAAGATGAGGGCTGGAATGCTGTACCAGAGTTGCTTCTCTGTAAGTGGACTTATGTAAGCAGGAATTAGAATTGGGCAGTTTCATAACATCGTCATCCAGTTGAAGGTGGCTTTAATGTTATTAAGCAATGGAACCACTAAAATGTGTATCAAGCACTCTTGCTGCTGTCCCAATAAACAACTTTGAAATTCACTAACAAGGTTTGTTAGAGCCTCTGCTGCTTGGCTATGCATATGTAAAGTTACATTATGTAAAAGGTGCTATAGGTTTCTGGTAGAAGAGCCTGTTAGGAAATGGGGAGGGGGGGAGAGGAAAAGAAAAGAAAAGAAAAAGAGGTCACAGCACTAATTCAGTGTTAACATTGCCAATTACACAAGGATTCAAACTCAGATTTTTTGAGTTAAACACTCAAAACTTATATTTATTTATTTATTTATTTAGTAAATAAATTCTCCCCATCTAAGGAGAAGGACAGGGTATTGAATGAATGAATAAATAAATAAACATCCAATATTTCTTCCTGGATAGGACCAAACATCGCTTATGCATAACATAATCTGCACCTTTTTGTTTCTCTCACATACATGTTTTAAAACTTTTTTCCTTCCTCAGATATGAAGAAAATTCCAAATTCTGGTAAATTCTTATTTTTAAATATTGAAACAAGATTATCATCTAGTTATGTTTGATGGTCATGAATATCCTTCTCATATAATTCTGATGCAGGGCAAGCAATGGGTGTGATGTGTCTTTTACTATGTGCCAAATGCATTTTAATGGTTTCAATAAAATGAATTAATTGGATTAATTTAAAAAGGAACAGAAAAAGAAAATACTGGAAGACAGCACAAAAATAATCTGTGAACCCATTTCCTGGAAGATGAATTGAAGCACCTAAACTGGGCTCTACGGGCCAATGGTTATGCCAGCTCAGCCATCAGAAGAGCCACCAGACCCAGAAAAAACCACAGGAGTGAGGACAAGCAACCTCCCAAAGGGAAGGTATTTTTACCATACATTAAAGGAGTCACAGACAGAATAAGGAAACTGATGAGGAAACGCAACCTTCAGATGATCAATAGCCCACCAGGAAAATCCAGCAAATGCTGTGCTTAGCAAAAGACAGGAGAGAACCCCTCACAGCTGCAGAGGTTTAGCACATACTGTGCAGCTGTGGCCAGGTCTACAGGGACAACCAAATGCAGCGTTCAAACATGAATCAAGGGACATGAGAGACACTGCAGACTGGGCTAGCTAGAAAAATCAGCAGTAGCAGAACACACTATAAGCCAACTGGGACATAGAATATTATTTGAAAACACCAAAATTCTGGACCATGCCAACAGCTACTGGGTCAAAATGCACAGAGAGGTCATAAACACCTGGGCAATTCCAACAGAATAGAAGAAACACTGAAAGTAAACAAGGTTTGGTTACCAGTCCTGAAGAACACCAAAATCAAGATTCACAAGAAGCAAATGAACACCACTCAGGCTCAAGGGGTTTCCCCACAGATAATGGATTATGAATTAAATATACCGGTACCCAAATCCCTCTCACATATCCTTTACACAACATACCTCCAGGCTGTGCCATTCAACACAGTACAACACAGAAACTAACTGGCTACATCTTATGGAATCCTGGGGTTTGTAGTTTGTTGAGGTACTAGATCTACCTGGCTGAGATTATAAACACCATTCCCTAAACAAGGCTGCATCAACAGAAGCATAGTGTCCATATCAAGGAAAGGAAAACTGTCATTCTGTTATTCTTCGATAAGATCTTATCTGAAGCATTGTGTTCAGTTCTGAGCAGCACAGTTTAAGAAGTTCACAAACAGGCTAGAATATATTCAAAGGGGGGTGACCAAGAAGATGGTAAAGGACTTGGAAGTCAATTCCTATGATTAAAGGTTGAGGAAATTAGGTATATTTCATTTAGAGAAATGGGAAGTGATATGATCATCATCTTTCACTCTTTGAAGGGCTGTCATGTGGATGATGGAATAAGGGCCTTTGCAGACTGCCAGAAATAGTGCACATTAAATTGATGCACTGCCCTGGCTCAGTGCTAGGGAATCATGGGAACTGTAATTTATTGTGGCACCAGAGCTCTCTGGCAGAGAAGGCTCAACGTCTCAGAAAAAATACAATTCCCATGACTCCCTAGCACTGAGCCAGAGCAGTGTCTCAATTTAATGTGCACTATTTCTGGCAGTCTGCAAAGGCCCGAAGATTATCTGCTGTTCCAGAAGGCAAGGTCCAAACCAATGGATCAAATTACAAGAAAAGATTCTAAAAAAACATTATGAAGATCTTCCTGATGGTAAAATGTGTTTGGCAATGGAACAGACTATTCCTTCATTTGTTGTTGTTTTTAACTGCCCTCGAGTTGATTTTGACTCATGGCAATCCTATGGATGAGACATCTCTAAGACCCTCTGTCCTCCACTGCTCTGCTTAATTCCTGCAACCCCATACCCGTGACCTCCTTAATAGAATCCATCCATCTAGCATGTGGCCTTCCTCTCTTCCTACTTCCCTCCACCACAGAATTATTGTTTTTTTCCCAAAGAATCCTCTCTTCTCATGATGTGTACAACAGTCTCAGTTTGGTCATCTTGGCTTCCAGGGAGGTTTCCAGTTTGATCTGCTCTAGGATCAATTTGTTTGTCCTTTTGGTTGTCCATGGGATTCTCAGCACACTTCTCCAGCCAATTGGGAACCTTTCTGTTTCTCCATGTTCTTTTCTGACAGTAGCCTCTTGTCCTGAGTAAAGATCCCTTATCAGGACTATCAGATATGTTGGTACTCCCATGTCTTTAAGGGCGTTC